>OX336390.1:46549686-47215198 GCA_946902985.2 Meconema thalassinum
AAGAATAAGATAGTTTTCTTTGTTGAAAGCATTCACATTATACAAGCACGTTTCACTCAGTGCGTGCCAGCTTTACAGGCGTGAAGGGGATGGCCCGTTATATGTCTGTTCAAATACATTTGAAGGACAGCAGCACGCAAGTATAGCAAGTCTCTGTTTAGTGACAAGCTTTCTATCGAAATGTTCGACATGCAAGCGTTAAGGGGAATATTTAACATTGTGTTTAACGCATTTGTGACCATGAACTAAGCCAAGTTATGCGCAGGGAACGTGACGTTGCATTGTCAGTCTATAATATCAGGCAACTGACATTAATCTTAAAATTATAAGATGTGGTGTAACGATCGCGTAGCTACACTCCAACATTACGAGATGGAACTTGATTATTGCGTCATGGCTAGATACTATCAAACCCGAAATGAAGCAGTTCATCGTACTTCGTGACTGGGAGGTTCATGCGGTATTGCTGATCGAGGCGAGGTCCGTGTTCGAAGCCAGCCTGGGAGATTAACGATCGGAGATCAGGGTTCGAGTCGTGACAAGGCAATTTTCCGAAGAAAGAGGATGAAGATTATTAAGTGTGGAATTACTGGTGTCGTCGGTAATTCTCTTCACTCTACTTCTACAAGATGTCATCGCAAGGTAGAGACAGAAATCCTCGTAGGTAGTAATTGGTTCTTTTTGTAGTTAGTTGTAGAGTAGAATATCAGAGAGCATGGCACCATTTCAACGCTAAACTATTTTTGTTGTGTGTGATATAGTTGAAACCCAGAAATTATTTTTCAACGTTGGATAATTAAATATTAACTTTCTTTTAGTGAGATTTTCCGATATTATTTGGATTTTTGAGTTATAGGTTTCGAGATTTAAGCTCATTTTATAAATAATTTCGTTTTTCGAATTTATTTCGATCCACGTATCTTTGGGAATTTTATTGGAATTTTATCTAATTTTATTCAGCATTTTAGAATGTGATATTAATTTACCCAAGCAACTGAAGACTATGAAAAGGATATTTATTTGGAAATGAATTATTATTTGGACATTTCCAAGATTTTATTGCAAAGCTAAGGAACAGTTATCCTTTATTTTGGAAATATAGTTGTGGTGTTATAGTTATTTTCGAGTCTGACACTGCTCAAGTAATTATTTAATCAAACATTTTGAATTGGTGGAAGGATGAAATATTATTTGGACATTCCACTTTAGCCAGTCATTATTAATAATAATTTATCACTGGATAAATTATTTTATTTTGAGAGATCTTATCTGCTTAGACAAATCAACACATTTGAGTATTCTACGAAATTTTGCAACACTCTTAGATATTGTTATTGACTTTTGATTGCATTAACGAAATATTTTGGAAAGACCAGAGAGAAGTAACGAATGTTTATATTTATTAAATGTTAACAACAATTATTTGAAATCTAGAGTAACTTATACTAGTAAATCATTACGTCATCACTGTTTATTAGAGTCGACTATTATGTATTATCACAATATCTGATAGAGTTATACGCTGTAATTATTATATATAAATATATCGTGAAAACAAGGAATTATACGCAATTTAAATAAGTTTTGACGGCAGAATACTGTATTAAGAGATCGAAGTGAAGAATTATAGCAGCTATATTTGTTTGATAACAAGCTGAGGAAAATGTTATACGGAATTTACCTATGTAATTGAGAGAAGTAGTTGTTTACGTTGAAACGTTTTGGCTGCCCCTAACGTTGGGAGATAAATGAAACGTTAATTAGTGCCCCATGTTGGTAGCGAAATGAAACGTTTTTGCTAGCCCACACTGTTGGGTGAGGAATGTAACTGTTTACCTTTGCCTAAGCTATGTTGTTTTAATGGGCGCCAAGACCTCAATGCAATGTTGAAATCTAAATTTGTATTTAACAACGTCTAGCTCTGGCAGAACACATTCAAGACTCTATTCACTCAGATCGTGGTATGATTTGATCATTAACCCAACAAACAATTGTATCAGGAGAAGGAATTGGTCTATATCTAATGCTACCTACTGAAAGCAAAGATTGCATTGTAAAAGAAATGAATTTATTATATAAAACAAGTATAGCAAAATTAATAATAATAATAACTATAAAATTTAAATTGGAGCGTTGTGATTTTAATATTACCGATAGAAAATTACGTGAAAACGGAGTCTGATAAATTGATTTTACTCTTATTTCCAAGCTATGAAGTTACTGAATTATGAAATATAAAACAAAGAAAAATGAGAGATTGCGTATTTCTGCGTCATTAGCGCTTACCCCTGGAAATTGCCAAAGCATTTCCCTCGTTCTTGATGATGCTGTGTGCTTCCCACAGTCTCCTGGACGTCGTCATCTCCGTCGAAATTTGATGATATTCTGGTAGATTAGATAATTCTATGGTCCGTACATCGGACCCAAACTCTCGTAAAACCGCACTGGTTACGTTTTACAAAAGTTCGTCGCTAACTCCACTGAACATCGGAGCGTCACGCACTCGCGACCGTACAGCTTTCGTGTTACACAGAATGTCCGTTCCACGGAACATCGGAGCGTCCCCCGCGTATAACCATACTCCGCAAGTATTTCACAGATTGTCCACGTCTCACGGCGCGTCGAACGATATATCCACACGTTGGCTCCCCACTCTTCAGCCGACTCCTAGCTTACGTTGTCTCCGCTGATTGGCTGAGCACACCGCTAGTTCCCCTCCTCTGCCTCATTACACTCGGCGCGCGAGAGTTCCGTTTCGACAATTCGTCTTTTCTAGACCTTGCGACCCAGCCTTGCGTAATACTTCTCGACAGGAATCAGCTTGTATTTGAAATCCCAGTGAGTCATGTCTCTCAAATACCCTAACTGACAAACTCCGTAAAATTCCGTAATCAGATAATTTTCTATGATATCGTCGTTCGTAATAATTTGCTTGATAGCGTTTTCTAAGACATAGAAAACCTATCTGTATGCTTATAATTTTTATAAAATGCTCCGAAAATATCTTAATAATAATTATAATAAATTAATAATAATAATAAATTAACATAAGCCTCCGTGGCTTAGGCGGCAGCACGCCGGCCTCTCACCGCTGGGTCCGTGGTTCAAATCCCGGTCACTCCATGTGAGATCTGTGCTGGACAAAACGGAGGCAGACAGGTTTTTCTCCGGGTACTCCGATTTCCCTGTCAAAATTTCATTCCAGCAACACTCTCCACTATCATTTCATTTCATCTGTCATTCATTTAATCATTGCCCCAGAGGAGTGCGTCAGGCCTCGGCAGCCGGCACAGTTCATATCCTCGCCGCTAGATG
The DNA here is from genome assembly GCA_946902985.2 of Meconema thalassinum. Lineage (NCBI taxonomy): Eukaryota > Metazoa > Arthropoda > Insecta > Orthoptera > Tettigoniidae > Meconema > Meconema thalassinum. The sequence goes on from OX336390.1 coordinate 46,553,002, forward strand.
GGGGCTTCATTCATTCCATTCCTGACCCGGTCGGAGACTGGAAGCAGGCTGTGGATTTTCATTTTTCAAACATAACCTGCTTTTTAAATTGGATGCAGTGTCCACTAATCCAGTTTTAAGCCTGCTAGTTCAAGGATCTTATCACGTACGTGGTGTGGATTCCTGTTTTTTATAAACTATCAGTAGGCTTACCCGTGGAGATATGCCTCGGAACTGTTGTGTGCCTGGATTCAAATCCAATTATCATAAAGATAAACCATTAGTGCCTACTTTCCAATTTCCCAAAGAAAAAGAACTTAGGGATAAATGGACAAGAAGCATTCATCGTGATGCATTTTCTACGACAGCTAATTCAGCTGTTTGTGTCAAACATTTTGTCCCTGAATTAGTTATTAGAGAAGACAAATTCCCTTGTGCAGATGGCTCAGTTGTAACTGTACCTATAAAAAGAACAAAACTACAAGAAGGTGCATATCCTGCCATGTTTGAAAACCAGCCATCATATTTAACAAAACAGTTGCCTCCAAAAAGAAAGGGTCCAAAGGAACGCATGAAGCAAGTTCTTGCCCGTGATGAGCAACAGTATAGTGAGTGGACTGAAAGAGATACAATATTAGGGTTTGAAGAATTTAAAAATGAAGTAGGCACTAGATATGTGGGGCCTTTCACATTATTTACCAAAGATAGGCATGTTTTGCTGTGTAAAATTGATGACAGCCCCAATGAAGCACCTGAAATTAATACCTCCATCAGAATTTCACCATCCCTTTCTGTGGAAGTTTTCCACAACAATTTGCATCTCCCCAGCAGTCAGTTTCAGTGGTGTCTTGGCGATAACTTGCTTTGTGATAAATGGACCAGGTTTGATTGTCTACTGAGTCACCTAGCAGGTTTCCAGCTAGAAGATTTAGATGGTAAACAGAAACTTAATCTCTTACTTGGTTGGTTCCTACTTGTTAATATTGACAACTTCGACATTACCACTAAAAGGAAATTGAAATTCCTACAGGAACAGTTTCAACTTTCCCTGTCCACTCAGCCAAGATATTCTGCAGATACTCTCCTGTGGGCTTCAACATTATTTTATTCTTTTCCTGGGGCTTATCATTTTGTTCACTCCAGCCAAGTGTTGGCAGTACCTCATCCATCTTATTTAAGAAGACTGTTGTGTAAAATGGGAACAAACTGTGCAGGGACCAGCTTTTCACAGGAATCATACATACGGGAGAAATGCAAGCTTCTGAGTGACCATGAAAAAGTTGTGTGTATCTTGTTAGATGAGATTTATGTTGCCCCTAAACTAAGTTACAAGGGTGGAAAAATTGAAGGAGTTGCTTTGAACAGACCAAATGAAATTCATTGTGCGACTACAATACAGGCATTCATGATAACGTCACCTTTGTGTAGATTTTCAGATGGTGTTGTTGTATTTCCTGTGAATAACTTAAACAGTGACATGCTGTATAAAATGACTTTAGAAGTACTCACTGTATTGAAAACCAGTATAAAGAATCCAGCCAACAATGACAGGAACTTATTTATGCTGTTTGACTCTGTCCACCTACTGAAATGCATTCGCAATAATTGGCTGAATTCCCAAGACCAGGTTCTTAACATTCCAGACACTGGTGATCAGCTGTCAGCAGTTCAAGCTCAATTGCAAAGTCAACCAGGTGATGAACGTTCAGCAACATGTGTGTATTACACCCAAGAAGCAAGATTTCAGGACCTGATAAACTTGTATGAATCAGAGAAGGAATCTCTTCTTAAAGAAGCTCCTGCAATCACAAGAAAAGCCCTGTTCCCCACTTCCTTTGAAAAGCAGAGTGTGCCTTTAGCCCTAAAAGTTTTCGATGAAAGGAATGTTGTAGCGCTAGAAAGAAAGAAAGAAAATGGAGGTGGTTGCTCAGAAGGTACGATAATGATTCTCAAACTTATAATTCGATGGTGAAAGATCATTAATGTAAAGAATCCACTAAAAGGAAAGCATCTCAGGGATGAAGATTGTGTTCCTGTTACTGAACCTGAAGATAGAAGTTAAAATTTTTAGACGAATTTTCAATTTTTTTGAAGCAATTGCTTCAGCAATTAATGGAAAGTTGACAAATGAGACACACACAGCTTTGACTCACACCATTCATTGTATTGTACAAATGTGTACATATATTTTCCATACCCTGAAATGGAAATATATGTTATTGGGAAAGTTTCAAACTGACAAGCTTTAAGGTCGATTCGTCAGTACCGCCAGATGACTGGTGGTAACTACAATGTCTCAGTAGAACAGATCTTAGAATATGAAAGAAAATTAAAGATATGTAGTGTATTGAAAATGAAATCAGCCTCTCTTGGCGAATTTTCCATAACATCTTTTGTTGAATCTTGTTCAGACTACAGTACTTGTGCTTCAGATGATGAAATTGTACCTGACATTAGCATGGACAAATTTGATACAGTACTGCAATGCATTGAGTCAGTCAGGGTTGATGAAAGCAGTGAAAGAGTGATGATTTGTATCGGTGGATATGTCGCACATAGTGTTCTAAATGTGCTGTGGATGTACAAAAAAAAGTGTGAAACCTGTGTATCAGTGTTCATGACAGACAGGGACTTGTTAATAGAATGCCAAGACACGTTCTCTTACTTTGATGCTCTCAATCGTGGTGGTCTGAAGTGTCCCTCAGACATTGTGGTGACTTTGTGTACAATTCTCTATAATATCTTTTGTATTTTAGTCAGTGAACCTTATGAGAAATACTTCCTACTGTTGGTTAAACGCCAAAGGGAACTTGTCATGCAGTTAGCAGTGGTTCACTTTGAACTGTACTTTACAGACTTCGATGTTGTCTGTGAATGTGGAATGTCTATGAGAAAACTGGCAGTTAAATGCAGTAAGGTGTTGAGTAACATTTTTCTCAATAATTACTGCAAAGTGCAGGCTGAAAGACTTAATTTGAAGAGAAAGTTTATTCGCAAGGCTTCCACATTAAATAAGTAGGTTTTATGTCTAAAACCAACAAATGAATGAATTATTTCATATGCATATATTTCTCTACTGTAGGTTTATGGTAATTTTTTGTTCTTCAAATGTAAGTTGCATCAATTAACTTACTATCCAGTGCATTTTTTATAAAAATTTTAGTTGGTACAATGCCATTTGATCTCATAAATAGGACTAGCCTTCATGTTTATGGATTTACATGGAAATTACGTATTTCTTGTATGTAGGCTACTACAATTTCCTTTTCTCAGATGAGCGTCATAGACCTTTGTTGTCTACTGGTATATGATATATTCTAATTTAATTTTATGAATAGAACTAGCATACATGTTTATGAATTCACATAGAAGTTATTTCTTGTATCATGTACAGTAGGCTTAATTATTATTTTTGTGTTAGACGTGCATACAATATGCCTTTTTGTCTACTGGTACCAGTATATTTTGTATCGATTCATTCTGCAGTGTTATATTTAATTATTTGAATATGACTACCGTAGCTTACATGTTTAAGTATTTGTATGGAGGAAAATCTTTGTATGTAGAGTTAATTTATATTCTCAGATGTTTATCAAATAGGCCTTCATTGTCTACCGGTAGCCTATATTTTGTATTTTACAGAGTGCCATAGGAATGAATAGGACTAGCCTATTTGTTTATGGATATACAGGTGGCAGTCGTGACCTTATGACAGGAATTAACTAGACATTTACCTTCAGGATGTGTGGAAACTCATGGTAAACTACTTGCTGGGTGGCTAAGGAGAGAATCGAACCCAACATTTCCCGGTTTACCTCACTAGCCCTCTTACCCTCAGACTAGAATTAGATTTTGTGACAGTCAGGAATCAAACATGAATCCCAGAAGTGACAACCAAGAACTACACCCCCTGGTGGGTCACATTTATTTTTAAGAATAATATGTACTAAAAAGAAATTGAAATTCCTACAGGAACAGTTACAACTTTTCATGTCCACTCAGCCAGGATATTCTGCAGATCTCTCATGTGGGCTTGAACATTATTTTATTTGATTATTTTTCTGATGGAACTCCGGTATTTCAACTCCTGGGGTACCTCCCCATGCCTGTCCCTTATACAGCTACACACACTACTACATTCATCACGTAATCGGAGGAATTCAACCCACACCCAACTGCACGGAGCTGTTGACCAAGATGTCCCAAGCCCATAAAACGAATTAACTGCAGACAAAATCACGTCATGATGTTATTTTGAGTTGTGTTGGATTCTGACACACCATGCGTTTGATGACCGATCACCAACTACGGCGGCCATCTTGGATTGCAGTGTCAGGTCCGGTAGTATGGAAGGTCCTGGTAGGACAGAGTTAGTAACAGTATCAGGCGCTGCACGCAGGGCGTGGCCATTGCATCGGAGCCGTTTCTCTCTCATTTTGTCCACAATTGGCGACACCCATTTGGTCCTGAATTGTGTCGTTTCTAACATGGTCAATAAGGGAGATGCCCATTGTCCAACGGAGAATTCTCATTTCCATGGCATGTAGGTGACGTTCTGAAATTTTGTCGGATGGTCGACATTCAACTCCATTCAGCGCAACGGGCCGTACCACTGTCCAATATATCTTAGATTTGAGACGAAGTGGCGTTTTCTTGTCGCAAAGCACACCCGTGACCTCCTTCCACCGCAACCAGGTTGCGTTTACCCTGGCTCTTACTTTATCATAGATTTTGTCCAGCGACTTGAATGGTACCATCGCTTGGGTTTAACTCCAGATACTCCGTCCTTTTCACATTCAGACATACTGTAGACCATCACTCGTGACCTGCAACCGAATGTTCCTTGGACCCTTCTGTATGGAGATGATATAATGGTTGCAGATGTCATCCGAGAAAAACTCCAATGTCAAGTTGAAGACTGGAATAACCGCCTCTCCCAGTATGGCTATGCAGAGGCTTTCTTTTCTCACGGTGCTTCTCGATGAGTAATCGTGCTGCGAAGATGGCGTCAGCGGTTCCAAACCCGCATTGGTTGGAGCTCATTTCGGTGATGGCACGTAGGCATCGATCAAGAATTCTCTAAAAGATCTTCATTGTATGTGAGAGAAGACGTCCTGGGCGATAGTTTGAACATTCCGCTGGGTCTCCTTTATTCTTGAAAATCGGCACTGTGATGCTTGTAGCCCAGTTAATAGGGATGTGGCTAGAATCTAATATGGCATTGAAAAAGGTAACAAGCCAATCTATCACAGTAGATTGCAGTTCTTGAAGTTTCCAGAAGTCAGCTGGGAGGTTGTCTGGCCCAGGAGATGTATGGTTTCTCTTGCTTTTTAGGGCAGTAGTAACTTCCTGTGCAGTGATTTGGGGGAAAGGCCCTTTAGTTGGGACACCTCCTGGGATTGTTGGATGTGGAAACTCTATGTTTGAGATCTCCTTGATTGATTGGAATTAAACGATTGAAATTAAATTTTGTGGTCGGAATGGAATTAAATGTGGCATGAAACTAAATCCTCAGGTCTGAATGAAATTAAATATAGAGTGAAATGAAACCTTGGAGTCAGAATGAAAGTAAATCCTCAAGGCGAAATGGAATTAAATGTGGAATAAAATTAAATCTTGGTGTCGGAATAAAATTGAATCTCAGACTTGGAGTGAAACTAGACGTGGAATAAAATTAAATCCTCAGGTCGGAATGAAATTGAATGAGGAACAAAATTAAATCTTGAGGTCACCTTCCTTTTAAAGTGTCCACCTCCTGATGTAGCGGCTAGCTTTCTTGGCTGTCGCCCTGGAGGTTCATGTTCGATCCCCGGCTCTGTCACGAAATTAAATTGTGGTCTGATGGCTGGAACGGGGTACACACAGCCTCGTGAGACACAACTGAGAGAACGGGGGTTCGATTCCCATCTTGGCCATCCTTGAAGTGGTTTTCCACAGTTTCCCACTTCTACTCCAGGCAAATGACGGGATGGTTCGTAACTTAAGGCCACGGCCGCCTCTTTCCCTCTTCCTTGCCTCTCCCAACCTTCCCATCCCTCTTAAGGTCCCTGTTCGGTTTGCAGGTGAGGCCGCCTGGGCGAGTTGCTTGTCTCACCACCCCAGTTGTATCTCTCAACGTGCCCTGGAGGCGGTAATGGAGGGATGCCTCGCTGAGTCCGAGAGAAATGCCAACCTGACGGGTAAACGACTAAGAAGATACAGTAGGCCGGTTGAGACTCGGACAAGAGCTATTGACAATTTCGACGTTATAATGGAATTTTCTGGCAAAATCGGGTGGGTAAATTATGAGTAAAGCCATTTGATACTCGGCGCGCAGTAGGCGGATGAAAGTGGAACTTATAGCCTATGGCCATGATTTGGTACACAAATGTATGTCTATCCCTTATCATTGAGCGGGGTCGGGCATGCACTTCCTGACGCCAACCCCAGGGGAGGAGTTGATGAGAGGTGAAATGAATAAATATGAATGAAACTGGGCAACGATGTGGAAGGAAGCGGCCATGGCCTGTCAGAAGGTACCGTCCCAGAGTTTGCATGGAGTTGAAAATCGGAAATCCAGGAAAACCATTTCACGTCTATCCAATCTGCAGACAGCTTGGTCCCATGGCCTAGCGTTGCTCGTTAGCGAGCAAAGCTACCGCTGTCGGTCAATTTGGTATACAAATGATTCCTAATAACAAATCCTATCTGAGATATTGAATGCTGGTGTAATTATTCGCGTGGTCATGTTGAATTGCTAAAACGTATTGAAATTTGAAAGGTACAGTCGTGGTTGGACGAGATAGTACTAAGACCTCGCTCAAGCCGTTTAGCGTTCATGTGGACACACACACGGATACAAGGTGATCTCACAGGTCTATTTTCATAAGATGAAAGTAGGCTCAAAATAATAATCCAGTGAAATAAAATTGAGAGAAATGCCTCAGGTATTAACATTGTAACCCAGAATTTCATTGGAGTGAATGGCTCTGTGGCTAAATAGTTAGCGCGCTAGGTTTTGGCTCAACGTGTCCCGGGGTCGACTCCCGGTCGGGCCATCAAAGCTTTTATTCTCATGGGGTTAATTCCCATGGCTTGGGGACTGGGTGAATGTGACGTCTTCATCACTTCATCCTCATTACGACGCACAGGTCGCCGACGGGCGTCAACTAGAAAGACCTGCACTCAGCCTCTCAGGAGGCCATATGATCATTATCATGCATTGGATTGAATTAGACAAAATCTTCATTGACATTGCCATTTTGCGACGTGTAAACCGTAATTCTGAGAGGAATAGAATTAAATTGTGGGGCAGATGACCTCGTAGTTCCGCCCCTTAGAACAACAATACATAACTAACTAGAATTTAATTTAACTCCGGCTGGAATAAAATTAAATGTTCGTCCAGAGTTTCGTTACGAGAAGAATTGAATTGTATGGAATACATTTCACTCCGGCCGGAATAGACCGAAATATTTTTTTCAGCGTTTCACTTCGAGAGGAATAGAATTAAATTACATGCATTTAATTTAATTCCTGTCGGAATATAATTAAATGTGTTATTCATAATTTAATACCGCGAGGAATAGAATTAAAGCGCACGGATTTAATTTCATTCCCATTGGAGTGGAATTCAATGTTTCCATCAGAGTTTCATTCCGAGGAGAATTAAATTAAATTCTTTGTATTTCATTTTATTCCCTTCGGAACAAAATCGAATGTCTCATTCAACATTTCCTTCCGAGAGGAATAAAATGCAATGGATATAATTTCACTCCCAGTGGAATTGAATTGAATTTCATTCCGAGATTCATTCTCAGAGAAGTAGAATTCAATATTTCATTCCCAATTTAATTCCTTGCCAGAGTGAAATTATGTGTTTCACTCCAGGCTTAACTCCACGCCAGAATAGTATTGAATTGGATGGCTGAATTTAATTCCACTCCTGCTCCGGTGTGAAACATAAAATTTCGTTCACTTTACCACCCCTGACTATCTCAGCTCCTTCCGCAGCCTGCAGTACTGACATTAAGTTAAAGCCAGTATACAATTGATACGGTGTCTGTAATATTGCAATCGAAATAAGTAAGAGCTCTTCTTCGCGGTTCTGGCGTGTTGTAATTATCTCAACTTATATCGAATAAAATATATTACATGGGGCTGATGGCCAGAATGTCCCAACGCTCTAAACTGAGCCAGAATGAGACTCCCTGGTTAGCATGAACATGTTGGTAAGTTATACCTGTGACCGTCAGGCTGCACAGTCTTGTTTACAATAATAAGTAGTGAGGCTGGAGGGAAGAATACGAGTACTCATATGTGATGGCTTGTGTGATTGTAATTATTATATGGTCTAAGATTTGTGTAGCTGCCCTAAGACTAGAAAAAAAAAGCAGGTTCCCAGCATTTACCTCGGCGAGTGTGGCAAACCCAAGCGGGTAGGTAACCATAGTGTGGAGTTCAGATATCGTAGAATAGTACTGTGTCACCTCAATGACAAAAGTGCAGGGATGATGACCACATTAACATATTGATAAGTATATTTTATTAAAATAGCAATTGCAAGAATATTGTTAAATATAAAGAAAGGAAATATGTAAAAGGTTTAACGTAGTCTGCTTGTTATTTAAAGGTTTATATAAGGAACTCAATAAATAGATTGTCGTTGGTACTGAACTCGAATTCTAAATGATTCAGGATGGACAGGATGCTATTTATGACGTTTTGGTGAAATTTGGAGAAGATTGCAGTATTTTTGGAGGAATTACGATATTTTTAAAATTTTATTATGAGAGGAAGCTTCAGATTGTGTTTGACGACAACAAAATGGCGAAGGAAGCCACATTGGGCAATGCTGAGTAGTATTTTCGCTAGGCCGCGCATAGCAACTCGCAGAGTTCGAAGAGAAATGCGTTGATTGGCTAATCCAATTTCTAGAAACAAGGATGAAAGAGAAAATGAGCGCGCTTGATGAGAATCTTCGTCGATTTATAAACTGCCATTTATTAAAGAAGAGAGAATCTGCACTTTTACAACTATTGAGAAAGGATCTAAATTAAAAGGATTTATGATAGTCACCCTGAGAAGGAAGTTTGATAATCCTGTAAAAAGATATAAGTAATGAATGGTTTACCGCTCTTTCTCATGACGCGCCAGTCGATTGGTTTTGAGGACCGTGGTGACGCGCATCAGATCGAGGTCTTTTGTGTTGAAGCGGCAAGAGGAACGGACCTGCGACACTTGAGTTCCTGAAACTAGCGTGTGTAAGATAGGGGTCTCACGCGAACATAGTTTGTCGGCGAGGAGGGCAGTCCCGTCGGTCAAAACTTAACCCGAGAAGTCCGCTGAAGATGTGGGAAACAGAATATCGTCATAATATCAGTTCTCCTGTGCAACTAGTATTGAGAGAGTGACTAAACTTAAGAGAAACATCGTGTGTACATTTCGTGAAAGTTTCAAGATGACATTTGAAAGAATAAGATAGTTTTCTTTGTTGAAAGCATTCACATTATACAAGCACGTTTCACTCAGTGCGTGCCAGCTTTACAGGCGTGAAGGGGATGGCCCGTTATATGTCTGTTCAAATACATTTGAAGGACAGCAGCACGCAAGTATAGCAAGTCTCTGTTTAGTGACAAGCTTTCTATCGAAATGTTCGACATGCAAGCGTTAAGGGGAATATTTAACATTGTGTTTAACGCATTTGTGACCATGAACTAAGCCAAGTTATGCGCAGGGAACGTGACGTTGCATTGTCAGTCTATAATATCAGGCAACTGACATTAATCTTAAAATTATAAGATGTGGTGTAACGATCGCGTAGCTACACTCCAACATTACGAGATGGAACTTGATTATTGCGTCATGGCTAGATACTATCAAACCCGAAATGAAGCAGTTCATCGTACTTCGTGACTGGGAGGTTCATGCGGTATTGCTGATCGAGGCGAGGTCCGTGTTCGAAGCCAGCCTGGGAGATTAACGATCGGAGATCAGGGTTCGAGTCGTGACAAGGCAATTTTCCGAAGAAAGAGGATGAAGATTATTAAGTGTGGAATTACTGGTGTCGTCGGTAATTCTCTTCACTCTACTTCTACAAGATGTCATCGCAAGGTAGAGACAGAAATCCTCGTAGGTAGTAATTGGTTCTTTTTGTAGTTAGTTGTAGAGTAGAATATCAGAGAGCATGGCACCATTTCAACGCTAAACTATTTTTGTTGTGTGTGATATAGTTGAAACCCAGAAATTATTTTTCAACGTTGGATAATTAAATATTAACTTTCTTTTAGTGAGATTTTCCGATATTATTTGGATTTTTGAGTTATAGGTTTCGAGATTTAAGCTCATTTTATAAATAATTTCGTTTTTCGAATTTATTTCGATCCACGTATCTTTGGGAATTTTATTGGAATTTTATCTAATTTTATTCAGCATTTTAGAATGTGATATTAATTTACCCAAGCAACTGAAGACTATGAAAAGGATATTTATTTGGAAATGAATTATTATTTGGACATTTCCAAGATTTTATTGCAAAGCTAAGGAACAGTTATCCTTTATTTTGGAAATATAGTTGTGGTGTTATAGTTATTTTCGAGTCTGACACTGCTCAAGTAATTATTTAATCAAACATTTTGAATTGGTGGAAGGATGAAATATTATTTGGACATTCCACTTTAGCCAGTCATTATTAATAATAATTTATCACTGGATAAATTATTTTATTTTGAGAGATCTTATCTGCTTAGACAAATCAACACATTTGAGTATTCTACGAAATTTTGCAACACTCTTAGATATTGTTATTGACTTTTGATTGCATTAACGAAATATTTTGGAAAGACCAGAGAGAAGTAACGAATGTTTATATTTATTAAATGTTAACAACAATTATTTGAAATCTAGAGTAACTTATACTAGTAAATCATTACGTCATCACTGTTTATTAGAGTCGACTATTATGTATTATCACAATATCTGATAGAGTTATACGCTGTAATTATTATATATAAATATATCGTGAAAACAAGGAATTATACGCAATTTAAATAAGTTTTGACGGCAGAATACTGTATTAAGAGATCGAAGTGAAGAATTATAGCAGCTATATTTGTTTGATAACAAGCTGAGGAAAATGTTATACGGAATTTACCTATGTAATTGAGAGAAGTAGTTGTTTACGTTGAAACGTTTTGGCTGCCCCTAACGTTGGGAGATAAATGAAACGTTAATTAGTGCCCCATGTTGGTAGCGAAATGAAACGTTTTTGCTAGCCCACACTGTTGGGTGAGGAATGTAACTGTTTACCTTTGCCTAAGCTATGTTGTTTTAATGGGCGCCAAGACCTCAATGCAATGTTGAAATCTAAATTTGTATTTAACAACGTCTAGCTCTGGCAGAACACATTCAAGACTCTATTCACTCAGATCGTGGTATGATTTGATCATTAACCCAACAAACAATTGTATCAGGAGAAGGAATTGGTCTATATCTAATGCTACCTACTGAAAGCAAAGATTGCATTGTAAAAGAAATGAATTTATTATATAAAACAAGTATAGCAAAATTAATAATAATAATAACTATAAAATTTAAATTGGAGCGTTGTGATTTTAATATTACCGATAGAAAATTACGTGAAAACGGAGTCTGATAAATTGATTTTACTCTTATTTCCAAGCTATGAAGTTACTGAATTATGAAATATAAAACAAAGAAAAATGAGAGATTGCGTATTTCTGCGTCATTAGCGCTTACCCCTGGAAATTGCCAAAGCATTTCCCTCGTTCTTGATGATGCTGTGTGCTTCCCACAGTCTCCTGGACGTCGTCATCTCCGTCGAAATTTGATGATATTCTGGTAGATTAGATAATTCTATGGTCCGTACATCGGACCCAAACTCTCGTAAAACCGCACTGGTTACGTTTTACAAAAGTTCGTCGCTAACTCCACTGAACATCGGAGCGTCACGCACTCGCGACCGTACAGCTTTCGTGTTACACAGAATGTCCGTTCCACGGAACATCGGAGCGTCCCCCGCGTATAACCATACTCCGCAAGTATTTCACAGATTGTCCACGTCTCACGGCGCGTCGAACGATATATCCACACGTTGGCTCCCCACTCTTCAGCCGACTCCTAGCTTACGTTGTCTCCGCTGATTGGCTGAGCACACCGCTAGTTCCCCTCCTCTGCCTCATTACACTCGGCGCGCGAGAGTTCCGTTTCGACAATTCGTCTTTTCTAGACCTTGCGACCCAGCCTTGCGTAATACTTCTCGACAGGAATCAGCTTGTATTTGAAATCCCAGTGAGTCATGTCTCTCAAATACCCTAACTGACAAACTCCGTAAAATTCCGTAATCAGATAATTTTCTATGATATCGTCGTTCGTAATAATTTGCTTGATAGCGTTTTCTAAGACATAGAAAACCTATCTGTATGCTTATAATTTTTATAAAATGCTCCGAAAATATCTTAATAATAATTATAATAAATTAATAATAATAATAAATTAACATAAGCCTCCGTGGCTTAGGCGGCAGCACGCCGGCCTCTCACCGCTGGGTCCGTGGTTCAAATCCCGGTCACTCCATGTGAGATCTGTGCTGGACAAAACGGAGGCAGACAGGTTTTTCTCCGGGTACTCCGATTTCCCTGTCAAAATTTCATTCCAGCAACACTCTCCACTATCATTTCATTTCATCTGTCATTCATTTAATCATTGCCCCAGAGGAGTGCGTCAGGCCTCGGCAGCCGGCACAGTTCATATCCTCGCCGCTAGATGGGGGCTTCATTCATTCCATTCCTGACCCGGTCGGAGACTGGAAGCAGGCTGTGGATTTTCATTTCTTTCAATAAATTAACATGAAAAATTCTCTTGGCTGAACAATTTGCCGCGTAAATAAATATAGAATGGCTTCCTACTGACTTATGCCAGTTGCATAAAAAACCCTCGAAAAACACGTTACAACGTATTCTGTGGATATTTGTTCAGTATATCAGAGAAGGGAAGGTCATTATACGCGTTGTGAGCGTTTATTTGGAAATTATAAGTAAATATATTACAGTAAAGAATTAAGTAAGACCTTTGTTGTCCAGTATTATTGTGAAACGACTCTCAGTTGAATTGATTAGTTTTATTGGCGGGAAATATTTGGGAAACGGATTGAAAGTAACAAAGTTGTTAATTATTATTAAGATATTATCAAGGATAAGACATCAATTATATAAGCTTAACTTAACCGTTCGGCTATGCATGTATGCCCAATTATGAAACGAAACAACTTTATTATGATGATAGCTATATGATTTTGTAACAGTGACATTTTATTTAAGAGCATAAAAATTTTGGATTGTCAGTAGTTGACAAGAGAAGGAAGGTTGGATGATTGAGAATCATCACGAATGATGTAAACAACATAAGACATTTTGTTAACAATATTTAAATATAATATTATTAATAACTAGGAGAATTTAACGATATAATAAAGTTAACTGAATAACTTTCTTGATAAACAACTGATCCTGAAACAATAATAATAATATGGTTTGTTATTTGAATTAACACAATTAATAATTATTTCTAATAATTAATAAACATCTAAATAACGAACATTTTACAAACTTAATTAATATTTTGGAAATATTAATAGCCTTTAATTAAATTATTTAATAATAATTTCTATTGTTAATCATTAAGTAATTTTGGGAACCTTAGTTGACAATTAAACTTTCGTTTAACTTATTTTAAAGTTTTTAAACGTTTAAACCATAAATAGGAGTGACGTTTAAAGAACGTGACGACGTTCTTTAAATACAGTAAGGTTGTTTATTGTTGTGCAGAAGTGATCTTTTGGAAGATCAATATAAAATTAATTTCCATTTTTTTTTTACCAATGGATGGTTTTGAAATAGTAAGTAGAAATGTCATGGGAAGACATTGGCTGTATTAAAACCGATATTAGTTCATATATTACTAGAGAACAAGAGTAAATTTAAGCGCTGTTGTGCTAACAGCTGTTCGATATTTTTTTATTTTTTTTATAAGAAGTGGAGTACTTCTAACGTCCATGGGACGATGATTTAATTTCATAATTTGATTATTGGATTTTCGCAGAATCATTTTTGCGGATTATACGCTGTAATTATTATAGGAATATTTGTTGATTTATTTTATTTATTATCACTTCATTAATAAATTTATTTGTTAGTTTTGTAACCGCGTTTTGATGATTTATTTAAGTTATGAAGAAGGATTATGTTTTGGTGCATTTGAGGTTTTATTGAACCACTAATTTCGTCCACTTAACCGAGAATAGTAAGTTTCTCGAGCTCTTCGATTATTTAGTTGATCCACTCATTTTGCTTTACCAAACCATGATCTTAGAAAGTGTGCACCGCCCATTTAGCTATTGTTGGTAGGATTTCCAGGTTTATGAGCCGGGGACCTCGAGATTCTGCAATCCAGCTGATCTTCGGATACGACAAGCAGCTCAAATGGTTTAAACGGGTACAGTACAAAGCTACAGTGTCCATACGTTGTGAGTTGCCTATTTTATTATTAAATGTAAACACTGATTATGTTGGTATCACTTTTGTAAACTTATTGAGTGATTTATTCAGTTGTTGTGTAAACAGAATATAATGTTATTATCTTATTATATAATATGCTAAGGTTAAGGTGTATGTTTCACTAAACTCAAGCTCCTAAACCAGAGGGAGTTAGAAGGTGTAGTTTTTACCAAAATCTTCCAAATCGTCTCAATACTTCAGGAAAAATCTTGCATTTCTTGAAAAGTTAAGTATATTTATTTGTTTATAAAGTGCTTTTAAATAAATAAACAAGACGATAGCCCCTGCGAGTACTCTGTCGCCTACAGCCCACATAGCACTAGAGCCGGGCGGGTAGTCTCTACACATGGGATGCACACAACCCATTATGCGAGAGTTCTTGCACGGGTCTTCTAGTATAACTTAATACGCTAAGTTTATCCGACAAGAAACTCAAGCTCCTGAACCAAAAAGAGTTAAGAGGTGTGGTTTGCACCAAAATCTTCCAAATCATCTCAATAGTACAGGAAATATCTTGCATTTCTTGAAAAGTCAACGGAAATATTTTCAAGAATAAATATTTGCCTTGCACTCATAAATCTGGCCGGCCCCGTGGTGTAGGGGTAGCGCGCCTGCCTCTCACCCGGAGGCCCCGGGTTCGATCCCCGGCTCCGTCAGGGATTTTAAAACTGACGTGAGGGTTGGAACGGGGTGCACTCAGCCTCGTGAGGACAATTGAGTAGCTGTCTGACAGTGAGACAGCGCCCCGATCACGAAAACCAAGATTAACGGCCGAGGGGACCCGACGCGCTGATCACGCGTCACCCCAATATCTGCAGGCCGAATGGCTGGGCAGCGGTCGCTTGGTCGGCCTTAGCCCGTCATGGGCTGGATAGTGCCTGTGGTTGACTTTTTTTTTTTTTTTTTTACTCATAAATCTGTGACTTGCCATTCAACATGGCCGAGCCACTACTCATTAAATTGAATTATTTATTGAATAACTGTACGTGTCCATGCGTAAGGCTTCCGTGTATTTGAAGACGGACATTAACCAAGTCCTGATAATAAAATATAGTGACAGTATGAACGTATACGACTTTCATATCGAATACACTCATCAATCTCTAAAAAAATTTCCTATTGTAAATGGTTGATGCAAGTTAAAAAGGACCTAACAGAAGCTCGAATCAATCAAGCTCTGGTTTGGGATAGGAACCTGTTCAGAAAGGCGGTTAAATCAAC
Organism: Meconema thalassinum; assembly: GCA_946902985.2. NCBI lineage: Eukaryota > Metazoa > Arthropoda > Insecta > Orthoptera > Tettigoniidae > Meconema > Meconema thalassinum. The sequence continues at coordinate 46,568,754 of OX336390.1, forward strand.
CAGTAATCTACACCCTTTAACATCTGTGATGCCTCGCCCTCACTGCAAGTGGACGGAAGAAAGGAGAGCTGAACATTCGTCAAGAATGAAGATCTACTGGCAGACAAGAAAACAAGCATTACAGTGATCATATGAGTGAAGAACATCGTGGTCCATTGATGGCCGAAACGACCCAAAAAAAATTCGAATGTGCAACATCGATTTTTTGTGTTAACGAAATGAAGGATTATTTTCTCCAGACAGCGGGTTATGAAGATACTGAATGGGTGCGCCATCGACTGAAGATGCGTGCACGAATAGCGCTGTGGTGAAAGTAATTGACTCTAGAGCGCAGGTTCGTTCCCACCTCTCGGCTTTTTGTCTACCACTGAAATGTTGTTTTATTAATGAGTATTATTAACGCTTTACATGTTTTAAGTGAGTAATGTAGGAGTTTACTGGAATTACTGTATTTCTTCCATAAAGCAGGTAAGAAATTCAAATATTTTATTAAATGTAAAGAAAGGAAATATGTTTAATTATAACGCAAGCACAATTAGATTGCGTGATACAGGGCTACAGTGTCCTTAGTTTGTGTCTATTTTCTTATCAAATATAAACACTGATCTATGTTGATTTCAGTTTTGTGGCTTTTCATGGACCTGCAAACCTAACCTTGGTTAGCGATTTATTCAGCTGTGTAAGATTAAAGTGTAAACTGAATATAGTATTGGAAAATATTAGTTTATGTTCCTACATACCATGCTCATTATTGGAGTGGGGGAGTGGATATTGATGACATTAGAGTGTAAACTTAATATAGTATTGTGGTATATTAGTTTATGTTCCTACATACAATGCTCATTATTGGAGTGGGAGAGTGGATATTGATGACAATAAGAGTGTAAACTGATTATAGTACAGTAGGCTATATTTAAGTTCCTTCATATGCTTAATGTTTTTTTAGTATTTATCAGTAGTAGTTAAGCTTTTGCCTTGCTGTTAGCGGGCCGCGACCACTTGTTGCTCGCATGTGGGTTTTCTAGTGCTATTTTATTTTGTATATTTAGAGCTGATGATGCTCGCTTGACGAGAGAAACGTGTCAAACCCCCACCATTTGTTACAGAAGTGTGGTAATGTAACTTTATGCCCAATATATTTTGGCACTCTCGTGTTGACCGACAGAAGAGCAATTATGTTCATCAAAATTCACCCAAGATGCCTTCAAGTTTATGGTTAAATACCTTAAAATATATTTTTTTAAATAACTGCAGAAAATGTGCCCAAACTGAACTCGGATAACTGTTAGAGAGATCTTTCAGAAACCTATCTCATGTTCTGGGCATTATGCAGTGTTCCTTTTAAGAACTAATACCTCGACGAACACACGATATGGATATAAGAGTTAATAGCTTTCATTACCCTAAGACACTTCTACTCAAGCCTTAATTTTGTTAAATACTGAATATAACCATCGTCTCCTAGGTCTAACTCTGCTTCTGTTACCCTTTATAGCAGAGTTCATTAATCTCTTAGATAATCTACTCCCTTAATCTCATCACATAACCTCTCTATTTGAGTCTTCATACGATCAGCTTCATCTTATGTGTTCATTTCTAACTTAGTTTTTATCTCTTCATTACGAGTAGCTTCCTACCATTGCTCCCATCTATTTGTGCCTACCCTCTTACCAGTTACCTCGTGAATTCTCCCAGATCTCGCTTCCATACAGCAATGTCTATTTAACTACTAAGCAATGTAGAGAAATTTCCATCGCTACACTAACTTCTTTCTTAGAGTACACTAGATCGCAAATGAGAACTTACTGCAGTGTCTTGTCTGCACCTCGACTATCTCTTTCTCTATACTACCCTCCTGAGAGAATTCGCAGCCTAAGTACCTCCTACCCGTGTATGATATATTAGAACAAGCACCCATCAAAGAAGAACTCGGTACCCTGCCAACACTAGATGAGGTTCAGTGTGCTATTAATCAAGCAAAGCGACACAAAGCTACTGGATGTGATGGAATACCAGCGGAAGCTCTCAAAGAAGGAGGTGAGGAACTCATAAGCCACATACATGATCTTATCATTAAAATTTGGAGAACTGAAAAAATGCCTGCTGATTTCAGAGATAGTCTGATAGTTCCCATATTTAAGAAAGGTGATCGTGCAGACTGCAACAACTATCGTGGTATATCTTTGTTATCATGCCTTGGAAAGCTTATTGCTCGTATTTTGGCGAATCGTATTCTATCCCTGGTGGAGAAAATACTCCCAGAGAGCCAATGTGGTTTCAGGCCTTCTAGAGGAACTGCAGATATGATATTCACTGTTCGTCAGCTTCAGGAGAAATGTAGAGAGCAAAATAGACCTCTTTATATTGCCTTTATAGACCTCAGTAAGGCATTTGACTCGGTAAACCGTGAAGCCTTGTGGAAGATTTTATCATTGTATGGTTTTCCACTGAAATTTATTACCATCTTAAGACTACTCCACAATGATATGAAGGCGAATGTCATTGGTAACGACTCGATTGGAGAACCATTTCATATTAATACCGGCGTTAAACAAGGCTGTGTGATTGCCCCTACATTGTTTTCTCTGTACGTTGCCACTGTCATGCAGTTAGTCAAAGATGATCTTCCTACAGGCATACAGATAACTTACAGGATGGATGGGAAGATCTTTAATTTGAGCCGTCTAAAGGCAAGGACTCGAACATCTCCTGCTGCATTGGTTGAGTTACAGTACGCTGATGATAATGCAGTAGTAGCTCAATCAGAGGACGAACTTAGGAAAATCCTGAATGCTTTTTCTTCAGCCTACAAAAAGATTGGGCTGAAACTTAACACCAGTAAAACCCAAGTCCTCTACCAACCAGCCCCTGGACAAGGACAAAGAAACATCAATGTCACCATCGACGGAGCGAAGCTTCAAGAAGTTAACGCCTTTTCTTATCTTGGCAGCACCCTGTCATCAAGTGCAAATATAGATTCCGAAATCCAACACAGGATTAACCGTGCTGGGGCATCCTTTGCAAGATTGAGGTCTAGAGTTTTTGACAACCATGATATCAATGCTGCAACGAAGATCCTTGTGTACAACTCGGTTGTAGTTCCCACCTTACTTTACGGATCTGAATCCTGGACATGCTACAGACGTCATTTTAAAAAGCTGGAGCAATATCACCAGCGTTGTTTGAGGAGAATTCTTCGTGTCACATGGCAAGACAAACGCACAAACACCAGCATTCTCGAAGAAGCACAGACTACCAGTGTTGAAGCCATGCTTTTAAAACGTCAGCTGCGATGGACAGGACACGTAATCCGCATGCCCAATAATCGCATTCCCAAGCAAGTGTTTTGCTCTGAACTAACTGAGGGCAAGCGCTGTGTGGGAGGTCCGAGGAAGCGATTCAAAGACGTACTAAAGGCTAATATGCAAATGTGCCATATTAATATCAACAACTGGGAGACCTTAGCTCTTGATCGCTCATCCTGGAGATCAATTGTTCATCGTGGTGCGATACTTTTTGAAGAAAACCGCCGACGTATGATAGAAGATCGGAGGCAACGCAGAAAGAACAGAGTGTTCATTAGAAGACAGGGAATGAATGCGGATGTCTCACCTGACCCTGATACTACCTGTCATCACTGCGGGAAACTGTGTCTCTCCCGCATTGGGCTTTTTAGTCACCTCCGGACTCATCGATGAAGAGTCATTCAGTATTGGAAGGCCAACCTACTCGAGACGAGTGTTTGCTATCATCATCACCTCCTACCCAGTATCCTATTGTCTTGCCTTTCTTCCGTATTGACAACACGATCTTACTTGAATTGCTGATGGTATGTGAAAGATAATCCAGAATAATTCCTCTATTTGTCTTAACATAAGAGTGGCCTTATGCTGGGTGAGCAGAATAGAGCGGAACCGCTGTAGTCTGTTAGTTGGTCGGCCAGTGACGCAATACAGTTCTCGCCACGGTTTTGGGACGGCCAGCCCTGATTGCGCCGCGTCCAGAGGACAGTCGGCGAGCCGCAGGCATGTGCAATTAACACGCGAAAGCTAGGCTGTGTGTCCTCTGCCGGTGACGAATAAATAAAATAATAGATACTTGCAGTTCCTTGTGTGCGTGTTGTGCATAGTGGGTTGAGCGAAATGTCACCTATTCAATCAAAACTAAGTGGCAAAAACTCTTCACAACCAAACTCCTGAGGTTTTAATAGAAAGGAAGGATTCTGGCGCGTTTCATATTTACGTGCAATGGATAAATATAGGGATGAGGACAGGCCTATAATTTATAAAGCTACCTGCAGTGTGTCTCGTATCACTTGCGATATCATTATTCAGTGACGAAGCACATTGTGAAGCATTGAGCTACACATCAGCTGTTCGCTATCTCAGGGGCTGATTGCTCCGCCTGTCAAACTCCGGCCTAACTTGTGATATATTACGCAGGTCAATTACCGTACACTCGTATGGTTTCCTGCGTACGGTGACTATTTCAATCCTCCTCCTTTCATGTGTTAGTCCTAGAAGAACTGTTACGGTCTACTCAAAAATTTGAATTTTCACGCCATCTTTCCCTGGGGCGACCTAGAGATCTCTTCCCACCGGGGCGGTAGTTGACGACTGCTTTAGGGATCCTACTTCTGTCCATCCTGTTGAGGTGTCCTAGCCAATATTTTTGGTATTCATGGATGTATTCCAATATAAGTCTGCTGTTAAGACCATTCAGCACTTCTGTGTTCCGTTTGTGATCCCACTTAGTAGAGGTAGAAATGATAGACTGACGATAAACATTCCAACCAGCCGGCGGGACTCAAGACTACCAGAGGAGCACGTGCCCTCAGCATCTCCTGTCATCTGCTAGTACTAAACTCGCTTCAATGCGCGAGCTCTCTAGGTCACTGGCCAAACCGTGGCGTCAGCATCTCCTGTCATCTGCTAGTACTAAACTCGCTGCAATGCGCGAGCTCTCTAAGCCACCGGCCAAAAACCGTGGCTTTAGCATCTCCTGTCATCTGCTAGTACTAAACTCGCTGCAATGCGCGAGCTCTCTAAGCCACCGGCCAAAAACCGTGGATTCAGCATCTGCTGTCATCTGCTAGTACTAAACTCGCTGCAATGCGCGAGCTCTCTAAGCCACCGGCCAAAAACCGTGGCGTCAGCATCTCCTGTCATCTGCTAGTACTAAACTCGCTGCAATGCGCGAGCTCTCTAAGCCACCTGCCAAAAACCGTGGCGTCAGCATCTCCTGTCATCTGCTGGTACTAAACTCGCTGCAATGCGCGAGCTCTCTAAGCCACCGGCCAAAAACCGTGGCGTCAGCATCTCCTGTCATCTGCTAGTACTAAACTCGCTGCAATGCGCGAGCTCTCTAAGCCACCGGCCAAAAACCGTGGCGTCAGCATCTCCTGTCATCTGCTAGTACTAAACTCGCTGCAATGCGCGAGCTCTCTAAGCCACCGGCCAAAAACCGTGGCGTCAGCATCTCCTGTCATCTGCTAGTACTAAACTCGCTGCAATGCGCGAGCTCTCTAAGCCACCGGCCAAAAACCGTGGCGTCAGCATCTCCTGTCATCTGCTAGTACTAAACTCGCTGCAATGCGCGAGCTCTCTAAGCCACCGGCCAAAAACCGTGGATTCAGCATCTGCTGTCATCTGCTAGTACTAAACTCGCTGCAATGCGCGAGCTCTCTAAGCCACCGGCCAAAAACCGTGGCGTCAGCATCTCCTGTAATCTGCTAGTACTAAACTCGCTTCAATGTGCGAGCTCTCTATAGTGCGTCTCTACCTCGAAGACAGTACGCGTTAAATGGGCCGCGCTGATGCCAGATCGGCTGCATATATACAAAGTTCTGCAAGGCCAGGCACATGATGTTAACATAACTCGTATACTGGCGTGGTTTTACGCAAAACTCTCGAAATTTCCGAATTATTTTTATATAACTGTACCGGTACCTCATGCCTTACTGCGAATGACGGTACAAAATTTAGATATGATACACCAAATCTCAGAGTGCAATTTTAATGCACACATTATAATTTATAATTTTCAATTATTCATGAATATGATTATATTATAACCGGAATATGTTATATTATTACATTTTCTCGAATATCATACAGTAGGTTATAATAAATTATAATATGACATTTTCCACGAATATAATATAATAATATCAGAAAATTGAAAGTAAAAAAAAAAACACATCACTGCCCACTATCCTCTGGTAGTGGTGTTAACCCTTCCATAAATTCCTCCGTGTCCCTGGATGGTCCAGTTTCAGCCAAATTGGAACCAGTAGGCGATCCATCGAAAGTGGAAGAAGACGATGAGGATGATGATGAAGATGACAAGCGTATCAAAATTTGCTCCTCGTCATCTTGAATCTCATCTGCTTTCCACAGTTCACTTTCGATTCTTTTGGTGTGGTTCACGTAGTTTGCCCAATTTTGTGTGGCCACGTGGTGGTATGCGGCGGAAATTAAAGTCTTCATCTCTTGTTTTTTGAATGAGACGTTGTTAAATTTTATATAGTCTTCACTTGCGCCCATACCATTTCGATGGGATAAAGTTCACAGTGGTATGGTGGCAAGCGAAGAACATATTTTCCTGTTGATTTGGCCATCTCGTCAATGATGTATTTATCTTATCTCCCTCTGTTTTGATTCTCAATAAAAAGAAGCTCCCGCTTTAGCATATCATTTCGAAAAGGGATTCCCTTTCGAGTGAGCCAGTCTACAATCCGGTCTTTTCTCTATGCCGTTGTAGGTAAAAGTTCGCTTTTACGACTGTGGTAGCCTGCATTGTCTATTACTAGGATAGATCCTTCGGGAACATTGGGCAGCAATTGCTCGGCAAACCACTTTTCATACAGTTCACCTGTCATTTCATCGTGGGCGTCTGCCGTGTTCTTTTGGCACAGAAAAGTTAACTCGGCACCATTAACGAACCCTTGTTCGTTCCTGGCATGAACCAAGGCAAACCTCGATCCACGAGCCCTAGGTGGCCTAAGACCTGTGCTAACACCCTCAATTGCTGCCTGACGAGCACTTTTAATTTTAGTATCTCTCCATTATTTTGTCACGGTGTGGCCCATGTACACCCAAGGCTCGTCAGTAAAAACAATAGATTTGCCTTCATTCCTAAATCTTTTCAAGTCCTTAAGATACTGATTATATCATCCCTTTCAATCAGGGCACATTTGTTGGCTCCTCTTACATATTCAAACCCTATGCCATGAAGAAATCTATTTAAAGTGGACCTCGAAAAATTTGGCAGTGTATCACCACTGTTTACCCTGCTCAAAACTATATTTAATGTTGGTGGTATGTTTTGAAAGAACAATGAATGAACGATGCGACGGACTCCGCTTTGCACTATTCCATCATAATTTATTAACCTAGCATTTTTTTGTTTACTCGCTCTATTAGGTTTTCTTTTTGCTGGCGTTCTCAGAGGACCTTCCTTTTTTCCTTTCTTATTCTATATACTAAACGTTTTGAACACCCGGTAGCTTCTGCTGTCTTTTCAACTGCCTCGGTGACGTTCATGTTCTTTAAGAAATAATTAAATATATTCACTACTATAATCCGTTCTCTACTGTGAATACTACGCCGCTTTCTAGTTGCTGTATTCATAGTGAATATTACAATAATAAATATAATAATAACTTAATAATAATTAGCACAATTTATAAAAAAAAAACACAAGGACCACTTGACTTCACAGTTTAACTTCATACCACAACAAATTTAATAACACTGAGCTCCGGGGTAGCACAGAATCTTTTCCTACACTCATCAAATGCATTCGTGAAGATAACTGCCCGCCTGAATAAACAAACTATCGCTCTCGTCATTTATTGCTGAGCGGGTGCATTACACTAAGTGGGATAACTTATGAATGCTATATGATACCGAGCTTTGGTTTGTTTTAAAAACTCTGTCAAACATTAATGAACATTTCTTCTCGCTTAGTCACCCACGTAAAGTCAACAGGAAAAAAGTTTATCGCTACCGGTACCTAACTTTCCTGTCATACCATCCTATAATTTTCAAGTAACGTTTAAGAAAAAATTATAACTTTCTTAATATGAAAAAATACTGCCCTGAGAAATAGGATATCTTCTACCAACATCTGGCAATATAAATTCTTAATCTGCTGTGATCATTAGTTCATTAGCTATGGCGTGATTAGTTTTATATGTGCATAAAATAGATTCGCGCTAAAATATCGTAATTGTGAAAATTGGGCAATGTGTTAATTATTTATGGCTTTTAATTTTACATCATCATAAAGAGCGGAAAATTCTCTATTAAGACCTCGCAAACATTTTCTTAGATTTATCACTTTGCATTATTGGGAAATGGCAACATCGCTGGGGTAGAAGAGGACGAAGCTAATTGCAGTACATATGAGTGCGAGTGAGAGGCAAATAGTACATTTAATCCCATACTGTCTTTTAAGGTAGAGACGCTCTCCAGGTCACCGGCCAAAAACCATGGCGTCAGCATCTCCTGTCATCTGCTAGTACTAAACTCGCTTCAATGCGCGAGCTCTCTAGGTCACTGGCCAAACCGTGGCGTCAGCATCTCCTGTCATCTGCTAGTACTAAACTCGCTTCAATGCTCTCTAGGTCACCGGCCAAAAACCGTGGCGTCAGCATCTTCTGTCATCTGCTAGTACTAAACTCGCTTCATTGCTCGAGCTCTCTAAGACACCGGCCAAAAACCGTGGCGTCAGCCTCTCCTGTCGCCTGCTAGTACTGTGCCCAACACCAAGAGTCCATGTTAGGTTGACGCGTGTATGGATGTGGCAACATTGTATGCAACCGACCTGCGATTACGTAACGCAAGCGACATATGTGTCTACGTTGCTGGTTCACTGACCAGCGGTTACATCACGCAACAGGTGACTGATTAACGCCAGAGCGCGTGCGTGGAATATCCACGTGACTGCCTCAGTGCGGCGGTGAGATGTCGAGACTCATATGTGGACAGAGAGAATTTTGTGTTCGAGGGAAAAGTATCGCAGCCACGCGCAAGGTGGATTTATCTATCATGTGCGGGATGCCTTGCAAGTGACGGAGAGCATGGCACGGCTTTGTGGACAATCGGGAGCGCTAGAATCCGAATCATGAAACCTGTGAATATAAAATGTACTGGCATTCTTATTTTTATATTTTGGAGTTATGCAAAAGGGCCCTATGGCCATGTATGACTGGCTATATTAGCTCGTGCTTTTCTACCTAGCAGAATGGGAACTTACTGCTCAAGTCGCTTGGCAGAGGCTTGTTATGAACTTGTGTACTCGAAGGTCGAGGCAAGCATTTAAGATCACAGCGTTTCGGCACTTACAATCTGTGCTAAGTTGGTCGTAATTGTACTAATCCTTGAGGAGTACAGAACATTATCGTCGCGGTGGACTCATGTCACTACACGGGGTGGAATATTACCATTTCTGTTGAAATAGGATAAGAGCCGTGTACCACATAAGGACTTGTGAAATCCGTCATGGAGCCAGAACTTTTCCTAACGTGCGCAAATTTGTTGCGGTATTATTTCAATCCGAACATTTTCTCAATTAACATGGGTAACTAGACCGTCACAAGGAGGCTCGATGGGATGATTTAACCACCGATGGGAAGATGCAGATTTTGTGGGAAGCCGCATTCGGACTGGCATGGAACGGTACGGGGAGTTCCGAGCCCGAATTCGGGGGGCAAGAAGATCATCTTACTGGAAAATGGAAAAAGAAGAAAGAAAATGGGGAAGACGATGGAAAACGTGGTACCCTGCTTCAAGATCCAGATTTGTGCCAGGCTTGTTCCACAATTAACTAACCATTTTTCGACCAGTCGGTGAGCCACACTTTTCCTTATTTAAGTAGAATGAGTAGACTATCTACTCATTTTAGTTAGCCATTATACCAGTCATGTGATTAATTAGTTAATTATTTAATTAAGTAGGTAATGAATAAGTCAACATTTTGAGATTAGAAAGCATGCTTTTTGGAACCAGAATTTATAGTCTGATTATCATTATCAGATGCTCACAGCACTTAGGTGAATTTTAAGGCTCTCAAATATTTAGGAAAATTCTTCGAGTATTTCTGCTTTCTGACAGATTCATATAATCAGTTCGAATTTGAGATCTAATTGATTATGGTAGGCCAGAATGGTTTTGGAGTAATGATATTCATCTATGGTATAGATTTGAGCCATGCTACCCTATTTTCGATTTTGGATCACACGTTTCTAATTATAGGAGATAACGTCTCCAATTTCACAGATTGTTCTTTATTTTCAGTTTGAGTTTGAATTTGAATTTGACTTTGATTTTTTTAACACGCTCTGTTCATTTGACTTTTTTATTCAAACACAAAAGAAAATTATTGGTGTGCTTTCTTATGTGCACAGGTGATCTAAGTTAATGATAGATAATAACTAAGAAAAATACAGTCAGATATATCAGTAGTGGTCGATACTATAAAAAAAGATGAATCATAAGAATTATAATCACATATTCTGTGAAGAATTACCAAGTGGTAGCCAGTAAAAAAAATGTAATATTGCAATATAAACAAAAAATGGATTTATAAGATAAACTAACTACAGCCATTAATAGTTGAAACGAGGACCTACTATTTGATATTTTTTGTGAAAACTAGTCAGTGTACAGAGTCGTGCTGATGTATAAATTTCTCTATGCATTGATCGTGATGGCAGAATTGACTTATTACTAGAAGAATTTTCGTTATCAAATGAGACCACGTAATTTCTTAAATTGATAATGAATGATAGCAGACCTGATACGCATTGTTGGGAGTATTTTTTTATGACTCTATACATAATTTTGTCAACGTCGTAATAATTATAGAAAGGTCTGATGGATATTTAAATGGCTGAATTGATAAATTTATGAAACAATTAAATGGTAAATAATTACATGGACAAAGAAAGGATTTGTAAAAAGGAAGGGAAAGAGTTTGTAAATAAGTAAATCATTAATTGATGGACACGTGGATAATTAATATTAGACAATTATGTCATGAACAATTTATCCGTAAACAATTTGAAGCTTGAAAACTTGTGAACAGTGCAGTTTTTTGCAGACGAATAGTTCATTGTTGGAACACATGCGAATTAAGCATAAATGATTGATCATTCCACATATTGTAGAAGAACATTGGTGTTTGCAATTAACTCACTAATTAGAAATATTATGCACTGATGAACTGAATTTACCACAAATAAGATTAAATGAAAATGTTGTAAATATTAGGAAAATATAGTTGTAAAATAGATAATCTAATTAAATGTAAATTTGTTAATATTATGAAGTTGATTGAAGGTCTGATAGAGACTTTAATTATTTAGTTATTTAATTATTTTTGATTGCGGTTGGCACTTAGGTTGGTGCAATTTGAGGTCATTCTTTTAGCTAGAATGGAGATCCACATGACTTATTTCCAGGCGAGTTAATTTTTCCTAAATTAATTTGTCCATCCTGAATATGTTGTAATCTGGTCACGTAATTTCACATTTAATTAATTGAGGCACCATATGATGAACATTCTGGGTGTACGACAGTTCCTCTTAGTCAAACTGGACACTATCTAAATTTGTATTTTCAGTCAGAAATCACTTTATCAAATCTCATAATTTCATTATATCCAAGGTTAGGACCGAGAAGATTCATTGACCCTATCCAACTAAATTTTCTTTTTCTCTCGATATGAGTTTTAATTTTTTTTTTTTTTTTGCAGTCCACAGCAAATAATAAGTTAGATTGAATCCCTGAGGTAGGATAGGACTGGATATTTTATTTTGGTTGTTACTTGTTGGTTTGTGGGCTGAAAATAAATGAAACCTTTTTGATTATATGGACGTTTTTGCACTTCTGATTTTTACTAATCTGTATTTTCTTTTCAGTGTTAGGATTGATTTGGATCTAGGGGAAAATTGATTTTCCCAGGTACGCCTCTCCTTTTAACCACACTGAGATCACTCGAGGTCTCATTCCTCCGGCATTTTTTTGTGTGATCAAATTGCACCTAGATCCCAATCAGGTTTTTTATGTATGCTTTGATCCCAGTTTTTTCGGCGTGTATCGCGATGTCTTTTGCCGGGCCATCCGATCCACTGTCGATGGACGGGGACAATACTGTACCAAGTTTTATTGCGATTGGTTGGTTAAATCGCGAGAAACGTCTATTTAAAAGTCGCAAATTCGCGTGGCCGCCATGTTAGTTTTGTAGTTACCAGTTTTTCAAACGTCACATAGGTGAACTTCTAGTAGTTCCCTTTATCGCCGTAAAAAATTCCAGGGTAATATCGGGAATAGTTTCGGAGATATTGAATGCCGGTGAAATATTTCGCACAGCCGCCATATTGGATTGGTGAGACGTAACAAAATGTGCAGGGCACGGTCAGGGTCGTCCGGAATAGTGCTATGAACTTACCGAGTTTCATTGAAATAGCTCCAGCCGTTTAGAAGTTATTAGGGGACACACACACACGCACACACACACACACACACACACACACACACACACACACGGACAAAAGGTGATCTCATAAGCCTATTTCTTCAAAATTGAAGATAGGCTAAAATACCGCTAAATTAAAAAAAGAAGTGCCACGTTTTTCTTTTTTGACGTTTGTTGGCAAACTATCACGAATATCGCAGACAAGTCTTCTATAAAAGCTGTTGGCGACATAATAAGCTTTCATTTGATGTATTCGTAATTGAAGTGCAAGTAATAGTTGCCGAGCTACAGAGATTTAAACAATGGCGCGCGACCTGAATCAGCCCGTGTTTGCGTTGTTTCTCAGCAGCCAAATGACGCGTTCGCCCGCAGCATTGATGCGTCGAATTCGCTGTGCTTCTTGTTTTCTTTTGTTTCTAAATTTTAAACAGTTGGTTGTTTTCCGATGTGTGTTATGCCGTATAAGTGTTAGTTATTCTGTTGTCATAAAAATGAGTTTTGAAGATTGCATTTTGTGTAAGAAGCCACTCGACGATCCGATGGGCGTTGTTTGAGTTTTAAAAGGTTTTAGAAGGAAAACTAACACCGAAAAAAGTATGCGAAGATCAAGTTGTAACTCGGGTCATGGAGTACATGGAAGACAAGATGAAGACTCTTGTCAGAAGCTAACCGGACAGCGAAGTTGTGGGCGGAGTACTACAGGCAAGTGGAAATCGTTCGGCTGTTTATTCGGGCAGAAAGAACATCGAATTGGAACCTCCATTTGTACTGCGTATCGAAGATGTTTCCATACCTACACGCTGCAGGGCATATTCACTACGCTAAGTCAGCCTACTTGTACCTGTATCATATGCTTAAGTTAGATCAGAAGATGCCCGTGGACGAGTATATCAACTTCACGAAGAACGGGTACTTTTCCATCCGACGCTCGCATGATTTTTTGGGCTGGAATATGGTCAGATATGGCCATAGAACAGGATCTTATGCGGCCTATGAAATCAAGTGGAGATTTGACAAGAGGACGAGGAGTGGACGATAGCGCGCTGGTTCACTTTGTCTCGGCATTTCCACTGTGCATCCCGATCTGTGAAGCTGTAGAAAATGTGTCTGATATAAAGACAAAATCTTAGGAACAGCACGTTGAGTTGAAAGACTCGCGGCGGAATCTGGAGAACCGCCACGCAGAAGTGTTTCACTCGTGGGTAGAAGAAAGTAAAGAAAGTCTTCAATCGCTTTCCACTGGCGTAGTTGCAGACAACAGCATCAACTGCGAAAAGGCTCGAGAAATTGGTGAAGAAGCAATACAACAAATGGTGGGGACAAGTTTTGAGGGTCTCATGCTCGCAAGAAAAAGCCGCGTAGTCCCTTTGTCAGTTGATGGGTGCCAACTAAAAATTCGTGATGACATCGTTCCGGTCAACCCGCACTAACTTTTCATGCGAATCATATGTGTGATGAAATCGGAAGCGGACATCGTGGAGTTCTTGAAGTACGAGCTTGCACCGACGCCTCCAGCTCTCTTCGATTCATCCTTATTGAGAAAAACAGCCAAGTCAGCACATAACACCTTTTCAAATATTCAGAAGCCCCCAAAGATTTTGAAGAACAATGCAAAGTAGTCGTTGATGGAGGTCTGCTTTTGCATACCGTTGTATGGCTATGACCTGCAAATTTTGGTGACATAATCCAGTCCTACAAGTCGTACTTAAGCGAGCAGTATCCTTCAAACGTTACCATTATTGTGTTTGGCAACTACGATCTGACTCCAAGCACGAAGAACCAGGAGCAGGCACGCCGTGCGGGGAAGCGGACGTCCATAGACATCGTCTTCGATTCCAACACAATGGTTTCCGCTTTTCAGGCAGACTTTCTAAGTAACACCAAAACAAGGGACGGTTCATCTCTACGTTGACAAAGGAGCTTAGGATTGCTGGAGTTGCTGTTCGTCAGGCGACAGGGGACGCAGGTACACTAATTGTCGACGTAGCGTTGTCTCTAGATGCCGAAGATCATGCTAGTACTGTTATAGCGTCAGGCATTGATGCCCTTTGCATGTTATTGGCAAAAGCAAGAGAGAACAACAACATCCATTTTTACAGTCCTGGAAATTCAAAATCTCTTGGAAAGATTTTCCCTATCACAAACGTTCAGGAAGATATCGGCGAGATGAAAAGTTGTGTGCTATTTGCACATGCCGTGAGCGGATGTGACACAACTTCGGCTATTTTTAGCAAAGGGAAGATGCGTCCATGGGGCATTCTCAAAAACAACGAAGATCTTCGGAAAACTGTGAAAGTTTTCAATCAGCCTGGCGCATCCAAGGAAGATATCAAGATAGCTGGAGAAAAATTTGTTCTGGAATTTTTCTACGGAAAGGGCTTCAATTCTCTAAACGAGCTTCATGTGCATCTGTATGGAAGGACTATCGCAAGACAGACAGTTACTGCTTCGTTCGATTTGGCCACTTTGCCGCAACGTCCGACGCATGCCGGCAGCATTCACTGCGTACATATTTGCAAGCATATATTATTTTCAGTATGTTGTTACAGCATTTTACTTTGCTGTGATAAAATTAACATTCTCTTTTGTTTACAAATTGGTTTCTATCAAAAAATATTAGAATTATTAGATAAATAATACATTATAAACTGTAGTAGTTTTAAGCAGAAATATCTACTTCGATATTCGCACTACGTTTTACTTAAGATATTTGATCTCCTAAAAATGGCATTAAAATAATAATTTATGTTCGCCAAGTCACAAATGGTTACATATTTTACATATTAAAACGTTAATTTTGTTTACCTAGCTCATTAAAGCACGTAAAAAAACGCACCGAGAACACCTTATAGAATGAAGAGATGTCGATTTTCACTATTAGGAGCAGATGTACAAAAAGGGATATTTTCATTAAAAACACTCAAAAAAAGGTGAAAAAAACTTAATTTTTTGGGGGGGGGGGGATTTTTTGAGAGGGGTGGGTTTAAGCGTGAAATATTTTGAAAAGAGGGGAAGCACTTCATTTATCATAGAGAAAGGAAGCTCCTGTCGGATGTAACAATGCAAAATCAGAGCGTGTCCCGGTCGCAGTGTGTGTCTAGCGCAGACGGAGAAGAGAATGACGTAACAATCTTTTGTTTACACCGTTACAGCTCGGCAACTATTATTCGGACATCAATTATCAATACATCAAATGAAAGCTTATTTTGTCGCCAACAACTTTTATACAAGACTTGTCTGCGATATTCGGGATAGTTTGCCAACAAACGTAAAAAAAAGAAAAACGTGGCACTTTTTAATAAAAATCGCGGCATTTTTTCGTTTCCTGTTAGACCGGAAGTATCGCTAACATGCCAACCCATTAATTAACTTATACCTTATTTTTTCTTCTTTAATTTAAGCCCTGTTAGAGCACTGTAAGCCAAATCGTTCGCTTACAATTCGCATTACAGCGACACCACCTACTTCTCCAGCATTCCAGGAGTTCAAACGGCTGGAAATCGAGGAAGCCAACACGGGAAGACCGGAGACTTTTAATATGTTGTTAAGAACATCAAATAGGACAACTATACCAATTTTCAGCTGTACTAAAAATTTTTCAAGGTTAAAACCTAAAATTCCTGGGCTATTATATTTACGTTTGAAACATCCATAAGACTTAAGCGGATTTTGAACTGTTTGTTAGTGGCTTTTCGTGAATGAGACTTGGCAACGCCGGCAATGTTAGTTTGGCGTTCACTGGCCAGTTAACAGGTTATTCGGTGGTTTTTACGTTTGAAGAAGTAGCCATATTGTGTAGCAATTCAAAATGTATTCAAACAGAAAAGTGGACACTGAAAACCGTACGTTCAAACTAGAATGGGAGTTGGATTATCTCTTTACACTTTCAAAAGACAACAAACCCCAATGTTTGGTGTGTCTACAAGTGATAGCGGTGTTGAAAAAATAGAACCTCAAAAGACAATATATGGCAAATCACCGAGAAAAATATGAAACACTCCCGTGAATCTCGTAAAATAGTGGTTGAGAGCTGAGAAAGAAGTTAACTCAACAATAAAAGTTATTTAGTGATGTTACTAAAATACAGGAATCGGCTGTTTTAGCTTCCTATATGGTCAGTTATGAGCTCGCCAAACCTAAGAAGTCATTCACGGATGGCGAGATTGTTAAACAATGTTCTCTATGAATGGCTGAGGCATTCAAGAAAGATACAGTTTTAAAAGAATTCCAGTCTAGCATTTTCGAAACAAACCGTGACATCAATACTCATTTGTCTGCTAACCTGAAATCAATTATTGAGATCTGTCCAAATTTTTCACTAGCTTTAGATGAGAGTGTAGTCATAACAGACACAAATCAGGTCCTGTTTCTTATAAAGTTAATTCACAAAGACGTTCCCGTCTTTGCATGGGACAAGTACGGGACGTGGCATATTTTCCGCTGTACAGTCACCTGTAGAAGAGAGTGGCGGATTTTTTAACAGTAGTTACAGATTGTCCTAAGGCAGTGGTTGGATCTATTACTGGTTTCATTGGTCTTTTAAAACAATAACAAAGTAATGTGACAGCTTTCCATTGCATTCTTCATCAAGAGGCCCTTTGTGGACAATCTGTTAAATTATGTGACACTATGGCGACTGTGACAAAAATCACAAACCTAACAAGAGGGGGAAACAAGTATTTAGCTTGCTGCTTCATTCTGACATAAGGTGGCTTAGTGCGGGGAAAAGTTTAATAAGATTTTGGGAACTGAGGCATGAAATACTTACCTTCATACAACAGCATGTTCCTAGCTCAGCAGGTCTCCAACACAAGCTCAGAGACATTGACTTTACACGAAACTTAGCATTCCTAACAGACATCACCCAACATTTGAACGTTTTGAATTTGCAGCTTCAAGGAAAAAAGCAACTATTTTTGAAATGATGGGATATAGTGATGGTATTAAAAGGAAGTTACGACTCTTTAAATCTGCATTAACTAAGAATGAGCTGTTCCATTTACAATGTTGTAAAAAACTATCCAGAGAAGAGAAAGTTGTGTTAGTACATTGAGCTATTGTTATCTCGGATTAGCCGCCGATTTCAAGATTTTGAGAAGCCGCGACCAGAAATGGAACTCTTCAATAACCCTATGAAGAGTACAGTGGAATCTAAACCTGCACAATTGCAGTTGAGTTGTATGAGTTACAGTGTGACCATCTCTCAACAACACAGCTGCAACTGGAGTTGAGTTGTGAAAATTGCTGTCTCCAGAACGTTACCCACTCTTGAGGAACTGGGCCCTAAAACAGTGCTCAATTTTTGGGAGCATATACATTCTGTATGTAAGGTTACATTTACAGCTATGAAACATATTAAGTCCAGATTAGAAGCCGTATGACTGACTCTGTATTGTGTCATGCACTAATTTTCTACATCAGACATGAAAGTAGACTTCAAATCTTTGGTAAAAACAAAACAAAAACAGTAAAATATGTAAAATAAAGTGCCTTTGTTTTTGTTCAATAAATATTACCTTCAAGCTTTCTACTGTAACATTTATATGATTCGGGGGGTGGTGGTAATTAGTACATAGAGGGATTCTTTTATATAAACATATTATATTTCCTTCATTACATAACATATCATTTTTGTTTCCACATCAAGTTCTCAATCCAACATCTAAAACACACCAACTTCCCTTCATAATCTGCAACTTTCTTCATCTTACCAACAGCCATCTGAATACCGGTAGCCCATCTTTCATTTATCACACCACATTCCAATCTAATTTTCAACTCAGAACTAACAATCCTACATACATTATCATAAAGTCATAGAATAAAAAACATCAAAAATAGAATATATATATACAGATCAAGACCAACTACAATCTTCAGACCATAATGCAGAAGAAACAAGGTGGTGATAGATAGATGCCCTCCCAATAGCTAAGATCATGTCATCGGGCTTGTCACAGTTCCAGTAAATTATTATTTTAACTCACCTAAGAGCATACAAGATATCACAAGACGAGACTAGGTTCCGAAGAAATATGCATCAATAATTTAGACTTACCTGAATTAAATTATCTATATAGTGCTGACCTTGAATTATAGGTATCATTCTCTTCACCCAAGGGGAAGGTACAATAGTATCGCTCTTTTTGTGGTTGAATAAGGAGCATTTTGGCGAAAAAGGGTTGAAAACCAAATTCAAGAGGAACAATTTGGGTTCAGAAGGGGAAGATCAACAGTGGAACCTATCTTTGTTGTAAGACAAACTATGGAAAAACACTGGGAATATGGAAAAGACATGGTAATGACCTTTATTGACTTAGAAAAGGCATATGATAGTGTCCCTAGAGACAGAGTTTGGGAAAGCTTAAAACAGAAAGGTATTGGAGATGAAATGATACAAATGACAAAAGCAATGTACAGTAATTGTTGTAGTTGTGTGAAGACCCAAGCAGGTAGAACAGGATGGTTTGAAATTGAAACTGGTTTGAAACAAGGGAGTGTGCTTTCACCACTGTTATTCATAATGGTGATGGATGATATACTGAAGGCAACAAAGGAAGCCTACACAGGTACAAGAATGAACATAATCTTATTTGCGGATGATGTTCTGATTTGGGGAGAGAATGAGAAAGTGGTCCAGGAACAGCTGGATGTTTTAAAGGAAAATATTGAGAAATGGGGAATGAAAATCAGTGTAGAAAAGAGTAAGACAATGGTGATGACAATACATAAGGAAGAAGGGAAAGGAATTGTTAAAATTGGAGATGTAAATCTGGAGGTAGTTGAGCACTTCAAATATTTGGGAAGTGAATTGATGGAAAATGCAAGACTGGATATGGAAATTAGCAAGAGAATACAAGGTGGGAGTGCCTTCTACTATCAAGTTCGTAATTTAATTTGGGATAAAGACATACCAATGAAGGCTAAAGAAGTGATGTACAAGACGTATTACTTACCAATATTGACATACGGAGCAGAAACGTGGCCTATGACCAGGAGGGATGAAAGTAGAATGCAGGCAGCCGAAATGAAATTTTTGAGGAGTATGTTACAGAAGACTAGAAGAGATAGAGTGAGAAATGAAGACATTCGAAAGGAAGTGAATGTACAGAAGCTGAACGAAAAGCTGGAACAGAACAGATTGAGATGGTATGGACATGTGAAGAGGATGAATGATGAAAGAATGCCAAAACAAGTGATGGAGAGGCAGATGACGGGAAAAAGAGGACGAGGAAGACCTAGAGGTCGGTGGTTGGACCTTGTTAAGTGCAGCGTGATAAACCGGAACATGGAGTGGCGTTCAGTGCTTGAGGAAGAGTGGTGGACAGACCGAGTAAAGTGGAGGGGACTCATGTTTGCTCCGACCCGGCCTAGGCTGGAAAACGGAAAATGATGATGATGATGATGATCTTGATTTGTATTTAAGTTCAATAATTAAAGATAAATATTATTAGCAAGAAATCAAACAGATTCCGAAATAGGAGAGAAGAAAGTGCCCCAGTTATAAGTGCTGTCCCAGCACATGCAGAGTATTTGTGTGCACAATCGGAATGAGAATAGTTGCCTGAAAAAATCGAACCAACGCCGTAGAGATACAACTCAATTAAGACCTCTCATGGAATTGTCTAAAATCTCTGGTAAAACATCACACCGAATTAGTTGATTGAAACATGTAAAGAAGTCGTCGTGTGGATATCAGAACATATGGAGATTACTACACACAAGGGACACGATAATACGTTACCATTTAACCTATTAAACATTCGCTTTAACGTTTGGAATAGTTGTACGTTGAAAATAGTTGATTTAGTAAAGTAGATAGGCAAGCACCATTTTCCCTCCTACGGAATTATCGTGGCACACCATCTCGCAATATAGGCTAAGTACATAATTGGCAAGGTACTCATAACACTTTATTACACATACCATAATTAAAAATAACTTGCAAGCTGTAAGAATCACAAAAGTATAAATAATGACGGAACACAATGAGTTCACTGTTTGGCACAGGGGAAACATCTCCCTTAACCAATAAAAACGTTCACTGTATTATTTGGCGTGTATACAAGGCAGTGTAGATCATCTGCCAGACTGGTAAGGCTTTACGGAGACACATGTTGCTAAGAGTTGAACGTCAACTGTTTGGTCTAGCCGTAGATGCTCATTGAGTTTTCCCTTTACGTACCGGTACTTAAGTTCGACGCTACTGAACTGTACTAAGCTATTATTATATTGTCACTAACTAGCAAATCATTGCGGTGTATATTCTTGAGAAACTTATATTAATGCTTTTGTCTTAGGTACTTCAACATCATCAGTAAGTGACACAATGCCATCGGTCGACTGAACAATCATCACACAAACGTACTAGTCCATAATAAGCGTATTATAACATATTTACACCCGATTGCAGTACATTAACGCAAACTGGACTTTACAGACATACTGAAGACACTAAAAATTACAGATGAGCGATAGTTTATCCCAAACTTCATCAAACGAAGCTAATCAAAGCTAATATTGTATCCCAGCAACGAATGTAAACAAACAATATGCCGGGGCTTCAGCATACGCCATATTCACACTTTCGATACCTGCATTAAGGTCTGAGTATTGTAAATGGTCTTGTACAGATATGCAATTAAATAAAACATGGCTCTCTTCTCCTTTACTGATGAACTATTGCAAGGAATCTCTATATCTCAAACGCTAAGGCCTGAAGTACAATAGCCCACCAGCAAAGAGTAGTCATGATCCTAACCTACAAAATAATCAAAGAGAAACTGTACTGTGACACTACATAATGTACGTAAATAATATATTTTTTATTCCTACTTCTAAAATCATCACATCATATTTGAATAAATTTGGATTTTTGGCTCGCCGACAGGTTTTCTTCAATAATGTGGCCCTCAGTCCATACAAAGTTGGCCGCCACTGCACTACAGGATGCACGAATCGCTTTCTCGTGTGTACCGACTCTTTGAGTTCGTTGCATTCAATTGCTACATGTTGCATGCAACACTTCCTAGTGCAGCTAATCCAAGACTTACTAGCCAGGTTGTGCCGCGCTGACACTCGAATCACCCTTCTTTGGCTTCCAAGCCACATGGGAATTGCGGGAAATGAGTTAGCGGATCAAGCTGCAAAAGATAATAATAATGTTATTGGTTTTACGTCCCTTTTAACTACACTGGCTTTTAGAGACGCCGGGGTGCCGGAATTTTGCCCCGAAGGGGATCTTTCACGTGCCAGTAAATCTACTGACACGGCTCCCTCGCATTTGCGCACCCTCAAATGCCAGCTGCCTGCGCCAGGTTTCGAACCTGCAACCTTGGGTTCAGCAAGCGAGAACGTTACCCCTGAGCCACGCAGCCAGACAGCTGCAAAAGAGGCGGTATCACTACCACGTCGACCAATGGAGGTACCCGCTAGAGATATTCGCTCTCAGTTACGCCTACAAGTTCTGGCATTTTGGGAGAGTCAGTGGCTAGCTGACCCACTGCCCAGTAAATTGAGAGCGATCAAGAGAACTACTCGCATGTGGCGGAACTCTTTCCGGTCACGGAGAGAGTCCGTCATTTTGTGTAGGCAAAGAATAGGTCACTCTAGATCCACCCACTCGTATCTAATGAGAAGGGAAGACCCCCCCCCACTTTGTACCTGTGAAGCCGTTTCCACCCTGGCCCACATTTTAACCGAGTGTGTGGATCTCGTTGACTTAAGAAGAAATCTTTATTTGCAGATGACACTCCATTTTATATTAGCCGATGACGCGGTGACTGCTGATCTCATCATCCGCTTTATAAGTGAGAGTGGGCTACGGCCAGCAATCTACATTTTCCAGTTTACATTGACTCAAAGACTTTTTCTTTTTGAATACTGAATTTCTTTTTATTCCATAAATTTTGTTTATTATTATAATTATTAGTTTTATTTAATTCTTTGTTTTATTAATTTTTCTTTTCAAATTTAGGAGTCCACCTCTAAATTTTAACTTCCTTTCCAAATTTCTATACTTTAATCTGTGTTAAGAGGGGGCAAATGACCTCGTAGTTCCGCCTCTTAAAACAATAACTAACTATTAACCACCTTCTATAGGACAATTTATATTGTAAAACATGCAGGCGTATGCATCTTATTATTCCTGAATACCAAGTATTATTTCTTTATCTCCTTGACCTAAGGGGATCATAAATTTAATACAATAAAAGTAAAAAATAAAACAATAAAAATTAATATAAGAATATAACATACTCACCGTCACTCGGAAGGCTTCTATGGGACACGAAGATCCCGCCCCGATCGCACCTTGATCTTGCCAGTTGTCCACATTCATAAGTCTACAAGGTTTGGAGATTTCATTTTTCCAGGAACTTCGTGGTCTTCCTTCTGGCCTTTTTCCTCTTGGTTCTTCTAAATGACCAGCCCATTGAAGTCTTCTGGAGATAATGATATTGAGTATTGGTGCTGGCTGTGATAGTGAGTGTATGTCTTTATTTGATCTATCTTCCAGCTTTGAGATGTGGAGTAAAAATATTTTCCTATACACTTTATTTTCGAAGACCTGCAACTGGTGTTCTTCCTGTTTTGTGAAACTCCATGATTCTGCACCTTAAGTTAGAACTGGCCTAATGATGCTATTTTTGTCATTCAAAATGTGGATCCCAATAAAAACTGCAGAGAGTAGTACACTTTGTTAGCATTCTGTATTCTAACTTTAATGTTAACTTTAACCTTATAGTATATATGGTTATTAAAACTAAAATTATTAATGATTAAAACTAAACAATTACAAATGAAATATATTTCCTGCCTGATAACATGTTAATAGTTGCCGTATTTGAAGACCAAGTTTCAGTAGGATCAATGTCACTATTTTGCATAGGATTGTTATTGTTTTTAGATAGGGTTTGGGCATCAAGTTTTGTTGAGAGGACATCTCTGAGTGTTTTATAGGACTTCAATATAGGGTGTTTCCCTTTCAGCAGTGTTTTCATTTATTAGCTACAGGTCTTATGCTTCTCAATACTCAATGCCCAATAATTAAGAGTAGGATAGGATTCGTTATTCAAGAAATCCGAATTTTATATAAGCAGCTTAGATTTTATTGTTTATTTTATCATGCAGAACGTAGAAATAAATCCTGTCAATTCTTTCCAATGTGGATATACACTTCCACTTTTAACGGCTGTATTAGCCATACTTTTTAAGTTTCTGACGATTCCATGATCTTTCATTTAGATTGGATTTTTTAAATTTGTATTGTTGGTGGATGTCCCTGGATTGGGTCTTTTTTCTCACTTCACAATCTTTTACACAATGCATTCTGAGATCAGAGTTTCGTCCCTGTAGGTAAGGTTATCCTCGCATTCTGGTGCATAGGATGTGGACTATCTCCTGGGTTAATAATGGGCACATGTCTCGTCCCTGTAGACCCAGTGGTAAGGTTATCCTCACATTCTGGTGCATAGGGGGTGGAGTGAGCAACATGGCGGTGGCTGTTAGTACCGAGTCTGAGTTATCTCCGATACATCTCAAAATCAGTGACGAAAAGTGTGTTAAATGTAATAGAGTAGTGAAAAACGGTTTTCTATGTACAATTTGTGATGAATGGTACCATTTTCGCTGTGGAAATATCAATATCAAGTCCAATTTTAACGAACATGAAAGAGAGTGGATCTGCGTTGCATGTAAACAAAGCGGCAATAGCATGGAGACTAAACAACAACAACAACAAAACAATTATGAATCCGTAGTTAAAATTTTAGGTGTACTTCAAGAGGACTTATGGCCTTGAGAGCTGAAAATGAATCTTTGAAAGAAAGAATTGCAGCTTTAGAAGAAGACAAGAAAGAAATACAGAATTGGACAAAGGTTACAGGTCGCAATTTTAGGCCTAATGCAAATCAAATGGGACGAAACGAGTATGTTGTGAAACACACAAGTGCAACAGTGAAGTGCTCCAATAAATTTCAAGTGCTTGAACATGTTTCAAATGACACGTTTTCACAGGAATCATCCAATAGTAAAACCAAACACAGTGCTAGGAGCCCACAGAAGAAAACTAATAATTCAACTTCCTCACGGCAAGCAGTCAACGTGTATGCAGACAGCCAGGGTAGGGGCTTGGGAGAAGAAATCAAGAATAATCTCGATAATCCTTGTATACAAGTGTGTGGATCAGTAAAACCTGGTGCAAAAACTGTGGATGTTCTTGCCAATTGCAATCCTCTAATGGAAAAGGGCAATTATGCAGTAATTGTGACAGGGTCCAACGATGTTGCTGCTAATGAAGGTAACAAATTAATCAGGAGTTTAAAAAGTAAGCTCTCAATAATGAATAATTCACGAGAAATTGTTGCTAATGTACCTTATAGACATGATCTTATGAAGGAATCTTGTGTTAATATGGCTGTAAGTGAAACTAATGCTCAAATTCATAGCTTATGTAAACATTTAAAAAATTGTGAAGTTATTGATATTTCCAAATTTAGCAGAGAAATGTTTACTAAGCATGGCTTGCACCTTAACCACAAAGGGAAAGGAGCACTAGGAAGGGAAATTGCTTGCATTATCAGGAGGGAGATTAGCGATGTCTCAAAATTGAGAAAAGCTATACCTCTTACCTGGCCTTTGCAGGGAAACGTGCTAGGAAATTAGGATCCTTAAACCGGAAACCTTGAACAAAGATCCGAGTTGAAAATAAAATTAGTAATTTTGAATGAACTTATTAAAGACGTAAATATCACTGAAAACAAATCTGAAGAGCTATCTTCACAAGTTTTGAAAGAGCTTAATAATCATATCAATTTACAATCTATAAGAAATAAGTCAGGTGAACTAGAAATCTTACTCAATTCCCTTTCAATAGATATCTTGTGTGTAAATGAACATTGGCTTATGAAGGAAGAGGTTAGTCTTTATATTCCATCGGGGTATAGGTAATGACTAGCTTTTGTAGAAAAAATAAATCAAACGGAGTGTTGCTATATTCAAGAAAGTAACTACAAACATGGACAGTATAATAATGGATTTAAATGAGTTCTGTATAGAACAGCTCTTTGAAGTAGCTGAGGTAAATTTTACAAGAGCTAAATTTATTATTATTTCCATATATCGTACACCCGATTCGGATGTCCAGGCCTTCATAAACATATGGGAAAGGTTTGCTTGTTACTTAGCAAAATTCCAAAAGTATAAAATATATTGTTTATGGGATATTAACATAAATGTATTAATTGAATCACTGGCAAGGAAACAATTCTGTAACATTTTGAAATCTTTTGATTTTTATCTGATCAATAACCAACCAACTAGAAAGAAGTCTTGTTTAGATAACATTATTACTAATGTGCCAACAAATGGTTATAATTTTGGTGTTACAAAACCTCTCTTGTCTGACCATAGTGGTCTCAGGCTAACATTTCAAATTGATACAGGACACTTCCCAGAAAATAGACAAGTCAAGTATATTAGGATGTTGAGCGACAATAAGTTTCTCAGATTAAGGCACGAGTTGGCCAGCAGGAATTTGGAAAACATAATTGTGAGCTATAACAATGTTTCTGAAGCAGCTGATAAGTTTATGGATATAATTCATACTTCCTTAAATAAATGCTGCCCAATTAAGAAAAAAATAATTAACAGTCCAGATCAAAAGCAAAGTAAAAATAATACCAAATGGTATACGCCTTACCTTGGTATTATTAGGAAGCTAAAGATCATGTATTACACTAAAGCAAAGAAAGGAGACCCACAGGATATAGAAAACTATAATCACATTAAAGAAATATATCGGGAGGAAATTAAAGCAGCAAAAAAGAGAGTGAATGATGAGTTCTTTAATAATGCAAAGAATAAATGTAAAGCTGCTGGGTTAATCATAAACAAGGAACTGGTAAAGATAAAAGTAAGGACTCTACACCAATAACGCCAAATGTGTTAAATGAATATTTTATAAATTCTGTTGAAAATATGGCCAAAAGTTTGGAATATGAAAATCATCATACAAAGTTTATGGAGAAATGGGAAAACCATAAGGTAGATGAAAATCCCACACCATCCTTCAGATGGAGACAAATAACGTATGAGAAGGTTCTAAAAATAGTTTCAGAACTAAACAATTCAAAATGTGAGGATTATTATGGAATGTCGAATTTTATTCTAAAACAAATAATAGACATCATAGTATTACCTTTAACTTATCTAATAAATTGGATATTTACTACTGGAGTTTTTCCAGAGTGTCTGAAAATCACAATCACAATTCCAGTCCATAAAAAAGGAGATATGATAGACCCCAGTAACTATAGGCCAATCTCAATTGTCCCAATTATTTCCAAAATAATAGAACAGTGTATGAAAGAACAATTATCAGCATTCTTTGAGGAGCACAAGTTGTTTAATAGTACCCAATTTGGTTTCAGAACTGGTAAGTCAACGGTTCAAGCTGTTGAACCTGTTGTTGATGAAGTGATTGCTGGATTTGAATCTCAACTTATTACATCTGTCACACTCTTAGACCTAAGAAAAGCTTTCGATTCTGTTAATACAAAAACTTCACTATTATGGAGTAAAAGATTGTGAATTATCATTAATTACCTCCTATCTCCACAAGAGAAGGCAAATAGTTGTAATAGACAACCAAAAATCTGCTCCGCTCATTGTAAATACAGGTGTAGCCCAAGGTTCAGTCATTGGAGCCTTTTTCTTCCTGGTCTATATAAACGACATTGTTAGTAATATAAATGCCAAGTCAATACTGTATGCTGATAACATTACTGTAATAACAAGTGATAGAGACCTAACTTGCCTTGAAGAGAAAAGAAACAAATTATTAGGTGAATCTACTTCTTGGCTAAAGGTAAACAAACTATTTCTAAACAGTAATAAAACAGAAGAAATCTATTTTCACTTAGTCAAATTGGCTTCAAGTAGTCTGTTAAGTTGTTCGGAATCCATTTAGACTCTAAATTAAACTTGGACATTCACACACAAAAAATATGTACAAAATTAGCACGAGTCTTATTTTTATTGCGAAGACTCAAACAATCAGTTAGTGCTAATCAGATGATTCTCGCATACTATGCATATTTCCATTCACATTTAACTTATGGTATAATATTGTGGGGAAACTCAACAGGGGCACAAGATATTTTCAGATGGCAGAAGAAGGCAATAAGATGTCTACAAGGCAAGCCTAGTACAGAATCCTGCAGAAATCACTTCCAAGAACTTGGAATTATGACTCTTACATCAATATACATATTCCATAGCTTAGTGTATATTAAAGAAAATCTCAGTGTATATAAAAATCGAAGGGATGTGCATTCACTCACCACAAGAATAAGAAACCAGCTAGATACACCTCATGTCAGGTTAAAGAAAACACAAGACCACTACAAATACTATGGAAAAAAATCTTCAACAAACTACCAACACAACTACAGCAGGAGTCTATAAACATTTTCAAAGCTTCCATTAAGCGATGGCTCATTAACAGCCGTATTTACACTTTGGTCGAATTTGAAGAGAAAATTACACTCAACCCAGATGGACTATAGAAGATCAACTTCTTCTTACTGAATTTGTGTTATTTTATTATTTTATTTTGTAGAATTCAGTAAGCTGGTAATAATACTTGTAATATACACACATCAAAAAAAGTTTTGCATCACCTCGGTTCCAAGAGTTCCGGAACCTTTAAATACAAAGGGAATAGAGATCAACACAAACAACATTTCAGCTCGTTTTATTGCTCATGAGACCCACACATTGCATGTTGTACCATCATACAGCTAGACTTTCAGCATTTGTGGTCCAGATTGCAGTACACACCACTACCTCTAATACCCAGTAGCACGTCCTCTTGCATTGATGCATGCCTGTATTCGTCGTGGCATACTATCCACAAGTTCATCAAGACACTGTTGGTCCAAATTGTTCCACTCCTCAACGACAATTCGGCGTAAATCTCTCAGAGTGGTTGGTGGGTCAAGACGTCCATAAACAGCCCTTTTCAACATATCCCAGGCATGTTCGATAGGGTTCATGTCTGGCGAACATGCTGGCCACTGTAGTCGAGCGATGTCGTTATTTTGAAGGAACGCATTCACAAGATGTGCACGATGAGGTCGAGAATTGTCGTCCATGAAGACAAATGCCTCTCCAATATTCTGCCGATATGGTTGCACTATGGGTCGGAGGATGTCATTCAGGTATCGTAAAGCCGTTTCGGAGCCTTCCATGACCACCAGTGGCGTACGTCGGCCCCACATAATGCCACCCCAAAACATCAGGGAACCACCACCTTGCTGCACTCGCTGGACAGTGTGTCTAAGACGTTCAGCCTGACCAGGGTGCCTCCAAACACGTCTCCGACGATTGTCTGGTTGAAGGCATATGCGACACTCATCGGTGAAGAGAACGTGATGCCAATTCCGTGGGGTCCATTCAGCATGTTGTTGGGCCCATCTGTACCGCGCTGCATGGTGTCGGGGTTGCAAAGCTGGACCTCGCCATGGACGTCGGGAGTGAAGTTGCGCATCATGCAGCCTATTGCGCACAGTTTGAGTTGAAACACGACGTCCTGTGGCTGAACGAAACGCATTATTCAACATGGTGGCATTGCTGTCAGGGTTCCTCCGAGCGGCAATCCGTAAGTAGCGGTCATCCACTACAGTAGTAGCCCTTGGGCGGCCTGAGCGAGGCCTGTCATCGACAGTTCCTGTATCTCTGTACCTCCTCCATGTCCGAACAACATCGCTTTGGTTCACTCTGGGACGCCTGGAAACTTCCCTTGTTGAGAGCCCTTCTTGACACAAAGTAACAATGCGGACGCGATCGAACTGCGGTATTGACCTTCTAGGCATGGTAGAACTACAGACAACATGAAATAATCTGCATTATTATGATATCTTGTTGTGTAAATTTTGGATGAAATCCATTTGTTAGTATAGAAGTATATCGTATATCATGGGAGTCAGTTCTTAAAGCAAGAGAAGAGGTAGTGTCTCAGCGCAAGTTTTCGTGTGTAGAGTTTGAGAGAGCTCTTGCTGAGAGAGAAGAGCAAGCGGAGAGAGCTCATGCCGAGCGAAAGGAGCAAGTGGAGAGAGCTCATGCCGAGCAAAAGGAGCAAGTGGAAAGAGCTATTGCCGAGAGAAAAGAGCAAGTGGAGAGATCTCTTGCCGAGAGAGAGGGACAAGGGGATAGAGCTCTTGCTGAGAGAGTTGAGCAAGTGGAAAGAATTCTTGCTGAGAGAGAACAGAAAGTAGAGAGAGCTCGTGCTGAGAGAGAAGATCAAGTAAATAGAATTCTTGCCGAGCGAAAGGAGCAATTGGAAAGAGCTCTTGCTGAGCGAAAGGAGCAAGTGGAGAGATCACTTGCCGAGCGAAAGGAGCAAGTGGAGAGAGGTCTTGCTGAGCGAAAGGAGCAAGTGGAAAGATCTATTGCCGAGAGAAAAGAGCAAGTGGAGAGAATTTTTGCCGAGAGAGAGGAGCAAGTGGAGAGATCTCTTGTTGAGAGAGAGGAACGAGTGGAGAGAGCTCATGCTGAGAGAGAGGATCAAGTAGAGAGAGCTCTTGCTGAGAGAGAAGGTCAAGTAAATTGAATTCTTGCCGAGAGAGAGTGGTTCAGGACAGAGAACGACTCGTACAGAAGAGAGAAGATCTGTCCTCAATGCGCGATCAGGAGTGGAACATTAGGGGTGAAGGCCCGCTTCAAGAGGAGCAGGTGCTTCCCTGGGCAGCTGAAGAGGGGCACCTCTCTGTAGTCAAGTTCCTCTTGCAGAGATCTACCACCGAAGATGACAAGCGGATGGCCCTCAACGCCACTGCTGTATATGGACACCATGAAGTAGTGAAGTATGTAGTGGAGCGGGTGGACAGCCTGTCATTCGGGGAGTGCTATATGGATGTCAACACGAGCAACCATTTCCAAGGACTGCCGGCAATGCACTTAGATGTCAAAGGAGGGTATATTGATGTAGTGCGGTACTTAGCCGACAAGGGTGCATCACTGGTCAGTTCCGGCTGGTCCTTGCTTCATACAGCTGCACAGTGGGGGCAGGTGGAAGTAGTCAGATTCTTGATGAGAGACCATCACTTAAACCCGCTTGTTACAGAATGCAGTGGGATTACCCCCCTCCACCTTGCTGCGGGGTCTGGTCACCTCGAGGTGGTGCGCTACCTGGTGACAGAGTGTCATGCTAATGTCAATGTGTCAAACGGGAATGGTCGTACACCTAAGGATTTTAGCAGTGGAGCCGTGAGAGAGTTCTTGTCCAGTGTTTGATAGGAAAATATAATATTGTCCTCTGCAACACATGAATGAGCTTCTTCACTAAGTTAACTCCCAACTTACCTTCATGCTGGCATCTAAAATCACACTGGAATAGTTTCTAATTCGTTGAGGATGTCGATGTTTTGTTTTCAGATTCCCCATTCATATAATAGGCTAATACCCCATTTAGATGTCACGGTTACGATCCTGGTACCCACTGATCTGGATAATGACCAATCACAAGCAACGCCATTTGTCACTAATACGTATTTAGACGTCCCATCTTGAAGCGACAGGATAATCGAGTAAAACAGCAACTTTTAAATCCCAAGTGTTAAAGCAGAAAATTGCACTACAGTAGTTTGTGTCTTCCAGTTTTGAATTATTTCAGTTATGTTGAAATTGGAAGCCATTCTTTCTTCAGTGTTGCCTAACAAATTGTCATTGCTGATTTTCAGTTGGTGAACTCGAATGTGCCCAATGAATTGGGCGAGGTACAAAATTATAAATACATAAAAACATTCCTGGACAAAATTCCATGTATTAGTTATTTACGGGCCCATTTAAGTGGAAGCAGCAAAGATTTATTTAAGTTATTCATCTAACAGAATAAATTCAACGTGCTAATGTATATTCTTAATTTATTACAAATATGAGCCTCGTATCGTTTGGCTGGTCGCACATCACTAGTGTTTCCTAAATTTCAAGTAATGGGTACCTTGGTCATGAGCCTCGTATCATTTGGTTGGTCGCACATCACTAGTGCTTCGTAAATATTAAGTGATGGATAACTTGGATATCAGCCCTGTATATTTGGGTTTGGTATTCAATTTGATAACCTGTGTTTTGAGGTGATTGTGATTAGGATGTTTGGGAGAAAATGCAGTTTTATTGAAACATGAAGAATGTAGCATGACAATATATAAAGATGCTCATGCTAGAGTCCCTATCTGGTGTAGTGGCTAGCATTCTTGGTTGTCGCCCCAGGTCTGGCTTCGATTCCTGGTTCTGCCAAGAATTTTAATTCTGGTTAGAGGGCTGAGGCTGTCTTGAGGAAAGAATTCATGATGAAAAATATTAAATGTAAAACAAAAATATTGGAACGCAGTCGAAACAAATCAGATCATATTCTCCTCCGCCATTTGGTGTTACCTTATTTGTATTCACAGCTGTAGGCTTTTTCTTCTTGGGGGCGTGTCATCTAAGTATTTCACAGTAATGGCCAGAATCATTGGCTAACAGAGTGGCTTGAGGTAGAGTTTGTTTACTATAACTTTGCACTTTTTTAACAGGTAGGGTTGCCAACTTTCATAAGGACTCAATTTATAACCTGTAGTCCATAACAAATCTATACATGTTTTAATCACATGTAAGGTTTTTCAGGTTATTTTATCGCTTGCCCCAGTAATTTTGAATATATTGGCATCATATTCTATCGGCCAGACTGAAAAGTTGCATTATCAAACTGAACTACCGCGTGCCCATTTTATTGGTGTGCGGTTGGAAATCGACGCTTTACCGTGTTCATCCGCCTGTGCAAATAACATGATAATTATAATTGATAATATTGCGCATAGTCTTCTGAAAGTATTATTTCCATTTGAACGTGAGTTGACTTTTCAGATAAATATGTAGTGGTTATCTTAAATGTTGAGTATTATGTAGCCTGAGAGGTCTCCAGGTCGGACATATTTGTTTTGACTCGAGTCGGAAGCAGATATCATACGGAATTTCTTGTTCGAGATATTTATTTTATTTCCCTCTTTTTGAATGTAAAAGAAAAGGCAGCAGAATTATTGACTTCCCCAAGGACATTGGCCTGGTGAATAATTTTCATATGGCGTGATTTGTGCAAAACATTAGGCCTAAACGTTAACTTACAAAGTGAAATTTTCGTACGTTTTATTTTAATATCAATCCAACAGGTCAAATAATGATCTTATCGTCTTAAGGACATCTTACACCGTACATTAGTAAACATTTTCCTCGAGCTGTAAAATGATGAGCCTAAAAATAATTGCACTCTAACATTTAAGTTGTCAACTGCTGTGTCATAGTGCGCCCAATGATGTAACATTCTGTCAGTGAGCAGTCAGTGGGTTTTAGGTGTGCTGTTAGAAAGATCATTTGATACATGCCACGATGAAATACAAGTTTCCTTTAAAAAGGGCAATGAATTGATATTGTGAGATGAATGTAGGCTTAGGCAACTCATAACAGCTGTTCACCCCTTGACGGAATACAGTGGCCATTGCTGGCTGCCATGTGGGTGATGTCTCATTGGCTGGAATCTTAGATCATAAATCCAATAGATGGCTGATGACGTCACATTTGTGAAACCAACATCTCGATCAGCTGACTAAAGGGAACTGCCGGGAACTGCGGATAGTTTGGAGCACTGAAATACTACACGTGATGATAGAATTGGGCTATTCTATTTTATTCATTACCGTACTAAGCCAGAATGGTGTATTACTGTGCAGCGTATGGATGTAAGGAGATGTTTAGAAAAGGATCGGGGATTCCTTTCCATTCGTAGGCCTAAGTTAATTCATTGTAAATCAACCCTAAAATTCTTGACTTCACTACTTGCATTTCTTTACGTTTCCTCTTAACTCCGAAACATGAAAGAAAAATAATTTAACATGTAAATGCTGGCATTTATTACAAATTATTAAAATTTACCTTATCACATACTCCACTGAACAGGCCTATGAAGCAAAATTAGGACCATCACAACATAAAAGAACCTTCCTTTTCAATCATGTTCAGTGTCAAATTTCAGGTTATGCTACTGATGTGACGATGTACGGTAGTCTTCGATAATAAATACGCTGAGGTAATATTTGTCATCTTATTAAACGTATGGACAGTGCGTTTGGTTGAGGAAATTTTCAGATACATTGCAGCCCTAAATTAGTCAATTCTTCGTAGAATTTGAAAGTTCTGGGTTATTTTTGTGAAGGATTCTATGATTCATGGAAAATGGAAGTTAAAAGGAAACAGTTCATTGCTAGTAATGTTTTCCTTTGTAGCAAATGTAATGCATAGTTTATAAAAAAAAGAAGCAACGCTTACTAAATCAATAGACTTCCCTTTTTCCATTTGCCCATGTTTTGTTCACTTTCATAATATACTCAGATGGAAGGTAAAGCTGAATAAGAGCTAATCGTACGATACAATTTTGTAAAGTAATGTACTGAAATTAGCCAAAATACATTTTCTAATGAAAAACAAATTAGGAAATGATATAGTAATAGATTGAACTTGTTTGGAGCTCTCGGGCGTACAATCAAAAATGACCAGCTACACAAAAACAATTCTGTTCAAGAACCAGTAGGCCTAATTCAGAGTTGGATTTATTAATTATTTACAAGAGGGGCTCCTGGATGTATGAGTATTATGGAACACGACAGCCACTTTTTACACAAACACAATTCTGTTAAAACATCAGTAGGCCTAATTCAGAATTGGATTTGTTATTAATTATTTACAAGAGGGGATCCTGGATGTATGAATATTACGGAACACGACAGCCACTTTTAACACCAAATACGTTACATTCTTAACCCTTGCTACCTTCCTGGTCATAAAGAAACATGCGATGCTTTTCCCAATATCGTATAAATTACGAAAACTCATTTCCCCACCTATGCCTATCACCTTCCATTACGAGTTCCTCTGTTTTCCCTTTAGTCAGCTGATCGAGATGTTGGTTTCACGTCACAGTACAGGCACAGTGTGGCAATGCGCACTCGATTGTATTTATGCTCGAAGGCTGGAATGCACCTGGTAGCGGCAGATTGATATGTGCTGTAGGACTATTTCTTCCCGCGAGAACTGTCAAAAATGTGCAAAGTTATAGTAAACGAACTCTTATAACAACACATTCAAAAACATAAAAGTATGTCAACGTTTCAAAACACACTCGTAGACAATTACTGCATAATTGTGTTTAGTTTGGAGGCTTGTCGCAGCCAAACCTTCGAGGCTTTGAGATATTCAACCTTGTATACTTGTAGATATTATATAAATAGTTCATGTTTTAGGGAGCTTAACGCGCTCCTCGCTGCGCCACAACGTTCATGGGCTTTGGTGGTGTTTCATAGAGCAATCTTGTCTTGGATCTCATGATTGAAACATGCAATCTGCGCAAATAACATTAAATCACATGTGAATATTTTTCCCAATTTATTTGGGCTTATACTCATGTTGACCGACTGAAAGTTACCTTTGAACTCTCATCTTGTGGCGCTGTGGCTAACGCTCTAGGCTGTCACCCCAGAGGTCCGGGTTCGAGAGCCTGCTGTGAAGGCTGGAATGGAGTACACTCAGCCTCGTGAGGCAGAACTAAGGAGAGGTAGGTTTGATTCCCACCTCAGCTATCCTGGAAGTGGTTTCCCTCGATTTCCTAGTTCTGCATCAGGCAAATGCTGGGATTGTTCCTAACTTCAGGCCATGGCCACCTTCTTTGCAGTCCTAGTCTCAATTACAAATATACACACTTCTTCAGACAGAACAATAACACATGTTATCACTCTCACACCCAATTACACGTGCTGCATGACCTCGATGTGGCAATGCATTTAAATTAATCAACAGCTTATTTGAAATAGGCTCAAACCTCTGTATTTCCTATTCTATGCTGACTCAAAGAATTCTCTGAGCTAACATGCAGCAGAAAGCTCACGACTTCACCATATTTGTAATGCATCATCGCTGTTATGTATCACATCGACATCTTTTGAGTTTGTTTCTCAAATTTTGTGGATCCGAGTCTCTGTAAGGAACGTGAATATATGTTTTAATGATGGAAGTTTTTTAGTGCAAAAACTAATGGTAACCGAGTTTCACACTTGATCTTACGACTTGTGTTCAACTTTATTATTACTCATAAAATCCCGAATCCTGTACTTTGATATAATCGAATCCGGTGATGCTGATTTAAATTTCCAACCTCTTTAAATGCAAATATATTCTGTAAACACTTTTCCTCCATTTGGATCTGGTGGTTGCATTCCCAACATCTTGTGACTGTGCTAATAAATGTTGATTGATTCATCCATTTCCAGACAACATTTTCAAATACTTTCTAAATACCTGATTTTCCTTCACAGGAGCATTGGTGTAAATGGGTTAGGGTTTCAAGATTAAGTTGTGATCCTTCTGTATGTGGCTCCGAGCAATGAATAAAGAGATCTCCTTTTCTTTCATTGTTCAGGAGAATCCTGTACGAATATTTACCACACTCCACAATTACCTATGTACATCACACTTGTGTATTGCTTTAGTTAAGATAGGAAAGGGTGCAAATGATTTCTTGGAAAGAAAAGGTTGCAAAGTTATATTTTACACGTTTAACAAGTAATGTAATAATTTAAAAAATCAGTGTACGTTCGAAAGTGATTTGTGCTTATCTGAAAGTGTATAAAACCAGCTTTTGTTTCTATGATATGAATTCTTCCTACAGCTCTTGTGGGCTGTGGTCAATGGTTCTTTGTGTGTGAATATTTTAAAATGTTCATCTAAGTGTAAATAATTATGCATTTTAATGTAAACATGGCTTGTTTGATGCTTTAACAACCATATACATTGTTTCTGTAGATAGAAGCTGATCCCTCAGCACAGCAATGGTGCTTTAACAACCATATGCTCTGTTTCTGTAGATCAGTGGATCTGAACCCGTAGAAGTCTGCGGACCACTCAGACTGAAATTGAATCATGTACAGACTCCCCCCGGATACACCTTATCAGTTGTAACCCTTCCTTAGCGCCGTCCCCATAAGAATTTTCACAGAAAATTAAGCAAGACAGTTTTTAGAACACATTATTATTACTATTAGTGTACAGTATAATTTAATTACTAATTAATAGAACAAAATTATTTCTTTATAATACTGAATATAGCCTACATACCGTATTTACTCGGCTATAGGACCGCCTCTTTTTCTAAATGTTTAGTTCCGAAATTGAGGTGGGGGGGGGGGGAGTGTTACTATAGAAGCGAACTTAGCAAAAATCCATTATTTTGCGAAAGGAAGAAAGTAAAAATAAGGTATTTTATTTTGTTGCTACATAATATGATATATATTCAATCAAAATAAACAATGTTTACATCTTTAATCAGCCCATTATGAGTCTGCCATAACCTCACTAATCCACCACTATTCCCTACCCCCCAATGACTTTCACTACTATCTCTTGCTAAGCAAAAATCATAGTGTCAAAGAAATGGAACGGACAAAGGATCAGGCATGGAAATGCAAACTTTACTTTTATTTGAACATAGGGAGGGAGAATGTATCAATTAGGGACTGACTGATGATGCTGAACGATCACATCTCACTAACATTTGTAAACACAACCGAGTACGTATTATTCACATTAATATACCAATAACGTGTCACACAAACGCCAACAGTTCTTGCAGCAAATCAAATGTGTTTAAATAAAACTAAGAAGGAGAGAGTGCCGCAAACACCACTTCGGATTTTAAGCTTGGCGCTTCAACTCGGCCAATAGTGTGGCATCTTCTATTGGATATCGGGTGAAGAATGCTATATTTTTGTCATAAAAGCGGTTGAATTTCAGTCATAATTTTAAGAATTCGTCAATTTCCAAGAATGTTGTATTTTGACTCTCAATAATTAAGGAGGGGTACTATAAGCGATTTCCAAGAATTTTGTATTTTGGCTCTCGAAAATTAAGGGGGGGGGGGGTACTATAGCCGAGTAAATACGGTAATTGTTCTACCCATGATTATTGCATGCTTGATCTCTATAGTGCAAACTCCTACATTGTTTATCAGCAATCCCAGGGACACAACTCTGTTAACCCCTTTGAAATATGTACCGTTATTCTCATAAGTGGAGAGTCACTGCTTGCTCAATCTACTGTCATAATTTTAGTCTTGCTTGAATTCAATGTTGGATCATATTCTGTGCTTAATGTATCAAATTCTCTCATGATTTATTTATGTGCGCACAACAGTGTTTTCATCCCAATTACAGTGCATTATGATTACACAGTATGTTATCTTAAAACTTATACTAACTTAAACTAAACAGTAACTAAATAAAACTAATTAAAATAACTAGGTGTACAATTAAAACAGTATAGAACAAATAATACATGTGTAATACAAGGATGGCTAGGTAGAATGACTCAGTGGTTACAATTTGCAAGGTTTGTGACATTAATTCTGGAGAGTGGTTAGGAATTCCATCAAAAATACTGTCAAGGAAGTACTAAAATCTATGGCATTATTTCTTTGAGCAACATTGTTGAAAATATTACATAGTCTGTTCAGCGGTGAATTTTTGTGGGCAGATGTCCCGGTTCTTTTAATTTCAAATGTGATTTTGTTCCTAGAATTGATGCGTGGTACATGGAAATTTAAGAGAGAAAGGAATTCGGAATCATCAATTGAATTGTTTATAATTTTGAAAAGGAATTTCATAGCATCTATTTTTCTTCAAATTTCTAAACTGTCTACATCAAAATTTATTAGCAGTTGCTGGTATGGTATCATGTACATATTTTATGAATTTCTTTTGTGTGTTTTCAATCATTGAGGTATATGTCTTGCATCGAGGATTCCATATAATGCTAGCATGTTCTAGTTTCGGTCTGACTAGTGTGTTGTACAGGTGGATACACGTGCTTATGTTTTCTTCATGTTCTTCTGTAAGTGATGCTCTTGTAATTGTATCATCGACAAATTTGTGGTAACTGACATTCTTTCCTCCAACTGAAGTGTCTCCTCATTCTTCCTTTCACACAATTTACTGACAGTAGTAGAAACAAAATGCACACCTGCTGTATCAAATATCTTAGGGACAATTCCACTAGTTCTCTCCTTAGCCATACTATTTTAGTATATAGAACTAATAGTCGTACCCAATTTCGCAGACTCCCAATGAACTAGAGACCTCCATCCTTCAATACAAATCAATAAATCACATTTTATGAAACTCTGCACTACATAACCTGTCCATTGTTGCGCCATGATAAGTATGTTTCCCTTCTCTCTTGACTAAAAGCCCCCAAATAAGATTCTTGAAATTAATTTTGAGATTCAGCGCTTGCTGTACTTAATTAGTTTTACATGCTTATATATCTTGTGATCATCATCATTCACAGGTCAGAAAATGTTATTTTACAGCGGTGATAAAGTTGATGGGTTTATGTTTGACTAATTCTGACAATTCTAGTGTCCTTAGTAACCCTTGGATGGAATATTGTCCACTACACCACCTCTTTTTATTGAGGAAATTGGTTGGAAGTACCGTATTTACTCGGCTATAAGACCCCCTTTTTAGTTCCGAAATTGAAGCGGGGTTAGAGGATACTATAGACGCGAAGTTCGCAAAAATCCATTATTTTGTGAAAGGGAGAGAGTAAAAATAGCTATTTTAATTTGTTGCTACATAGTGCGATATATATTCAATCAAAATAAAAGTAGTTTACATCTTGAATCAGCCCATTATGAGACTGCCATAACCTCACGTATCCACCAGCATTCGTGAATTTCACTACTATCCCTTGATCTTAATATAAAAGAAATAGAATGGAATGGATATAGTATCAGACATGGAAATGCGAACTTTATTTTTATTTGAACATAGGGAGGGAGAATGCATCAATTTTATTTGTAAACACAACCGAGTACGTATTATTCACATATTTCACATTAATATACCAATAACGTGTCACACAAACGCCGAAGGTTCTTGCAGCAAATAAAATGTGTTTAAAATAAAACTGAGAAAAAGGCAAACATCACTTCGAAGCGCAATACGAAGACTAAAAAAAGAATCCAGGCAAGATATGAATCCATAACTTTCATTGGTTGATTACAAACATGGCGCTTCTACTCGGCCAATAGTGTGGCATCTTCTATTGGATATCGGGTGAAGCCTATTTATTGGCTACACAATTCGATATCCTGTGGTCATATTGTCTGAATAACAAAGTAATGAAACCACATTTTTTTGTCATAAAGAGGATGCATTTCAGTTATAATTTTAAAAAAATTAAGAATTCGTCAATTTCCAAGAATGTCGTATTTTGACTCTTAATAATTAAGCAGGGGTACTACAATCAATTTCCAAGAATTTTGGCTCTCGATAATTAAGGGGGGTGGGCTTTACTGTAGGCGTGGGGGTCCTATAGCCGAGTAAATACGGTAATATCTTTTGAATCCAACATCAATCAGCACCTTCTAAACAATCAATTGACAGAAGGAGGACGATAGAAACGGTCATGTAAAATGCTCAACTTGGACGACAGGCAGGTGTAGGCAAAGGGAGAGATAGAAGGGGAAAAACAAGGAAAAGCACTATCTCCACAATTAGCCACAGATACTCCAGATGCAATGGTCTATACTCACAGAAAGTACAATGGTCTCGGATTATTTAGGATGCAATAGGAGGCTGCGCTCCAGCACATAAATGGATTACAGTCTCTCAGAAAAACACAGAATGAATACATTCTTAACACGAGAGACATTGAAAAGGAGGTCGACGTTTGTTTAACAAAACTTGGTATAGCTGCATCGCAAATTTTCTTGGTGCTCGAGATAA
The DNA here is from genome assembly GCA_946902985.2 of Meconema thalassinum. NCBI lineage: Eukaryota > Metazoa > Arthropoda > Insecta > Orthoptera > Tettigoniidae > Meconema > Meconema thalassinum. Next base: position 46,609,103 of record OX336390.1, read on the forward strand.
CTTTATAGACACTGAAATAGTATGGTCTTATTTAAGAGATCAACAATTTGAAGCGAGGTGTAGTTGAACTCGGAAAGGGGTTGTTCTCTACAAACAATTCACACCACCTAATAAATGAGTTTGGCACCACAAGGGTCGTTCCAGCTCTGAATGGAAGGATGGACTGCAGCTGATATGTAATGTAGCTGCAGTTAAAGCTGCACCAGGTAGAAGCTGGGAAGATAACCATTGTCGCCGCTGTAGCAACGAGATTAAAACTCTCCCTCATATCCTTGGGTTCTGGACTTATGGCGAGCCTCTACGTAACACAAGACATCACTCAGTGAGATTCATCGTCGCTGGCTTCGTGGTGCATGAAGAAGTTTCTAGACTAGCCACGCAAGGCAGTACCAGGCGCATTGGCATCATAGCCTACAAGGAAGATAACAAGAAGGGATATATACGTAGTACAGTCGTTAAGTTCTGAGATTTGACGTCTGGAGAATAGGCCTGTATGTTGCACACGCAGCCGCATCACCCGGAGTACACCTAAAAAAGAACCACAACCACCCTCAAAATAGTCGCCGTTGGCCGTTATGCACTTTTGCCAACGATGGTATAGCTGCGGGAAGCAGTTGGCAGGAAGGTCCCGTATGGCTACCCTTGTGGCCATCATGACCTCTTCGAACGACCGAAATCTGTGCCTAGGTAGGAGTGCTTTCAGGCGAGGAAAAAGAGAAAAATCACATGGTGCGAGATCAGGTGAGTGCAGACGGAGGGGATAAACTGTCACTTGTTGCCTTGCAAGTTCCTCTTGGACAAGGACAGAGCGATGTGCAGGGGCGTTGTCGTGTAGCAACAGCCAATTCTTTGTACGCCAAAGCCCAGGTCGCTTACGGCGAATTTCATAGATAGATATATAGATTTATTTTGACTGGCAAGATTAGGGCCATTGGGCCCTCTCTTCCATCTAACCAGATTATACAAATAATAAATGATGAACAATACAAATACAACTTAAATCTAACAATATTACAATGTTGATATAATATAAAATACATATGAAATGGATTAGCTTGATAATATACAATACAAATACAACTTAAATCTAACAATTTTACAATATTTATACAATATAAAATACATATAAACTGGATTAGCTTGGTGGTGTAGGCTGTAAATTGTTGCATTGTTAGGGTGAATAACTAAGATACTTAGGAGTAAGTTTAAAATTACAGTAAGGTAAAGGAAATAGGCTACTGAAAAAAAGTAGACTAATGATGGTGATGAAGATGATGATGAAGATAATTAGTCGTTACTGAAGGAGGTTATTTAGATATCTAAATAGAGAGTAAATGAGAAAGTGAGAATTGGAAAGTTTGAATATATGTAATACGACGTAAGAATATAAGCATAAATGTTGAGTTCAACTTTCATTTACTTAGTGAGCATGTACTGCTGACAACGCTGCTTGAAGCTGGACGGGGTTGCTCCTCTGACAGAGCGAGGCAGATTGTTCCACAGTCGTGCAGTAGCAACAACGAAGGAGTTGGTATAGCGTACTGTGCGGTGTATGGGTATCAGCAAGAGTGTGTCGTTTTTTGACCGTGTTCCAAGAGTATGCTCGTACGAGAGGCGGTGAAGCTGAGAGTGCAGGTAAGCTGGAGTTGAAGTTGAGAGTATTTGTTGAAGAATACATAAAGAATGGAGGTCGCGGCGTTGATTTAGACGTAACCAGTTAAGTTGCTCATAAGCGGGGGTGACATGGTCATAGTACCGTAAATTAAATATGTAGCGTACACAGGCATTTTGTGCATGTTGGAGTTTGTTTTTAAGAGTAACAGTGAGATCTTTGTATACCACATCGCAGTAATCAAAATGAGGCAATATTAGGGAGGAAACAAGTCGTTCCTTTAATACACGAGAGAAAATATTCCAGAATCTTCTAAGTGAATTCAATGCGGAAAATACTTTTCTGGAAACATTGCAGACGTGCTGCGTCCAGGAAAGATGTTTATCTATAATAACGCCTAGATCTTTAACTGACTCACGGAATTCGATTGGGGAATCGCACAAGCGTAATTTTGGTAATGTAGGTTCATTTTTTAGTTTTAGGAGGATTTTCGGATGGGAGATTATGATTGCTTGGGTTTTCGCCTCATTGAGTCGTAGTCCATGTAAGCGAGTCCAGTTACAGATTTCAGTTAAGTCTTCATTAAAGGTGCCAATTGCTTCCGATAGTTTTTCTGGTGCTGAATGCAGGTAGATTTGTACATCATCAGCATATAGGTGGTGTTTGCATTTAGTGATTGATGACGGAATGTCGTTTATATATATTGAAAACAGGAGCGGTCCAAGGACTGACCCCTGAGGGACTCCTCTCTCAACTGGACGCCATGAAGACATTTGATTTAAGTTAATTTTAACACATTGTTGACGTAGACGTAGATAAGAGTCCATCCATTGGATACTGTTCTTGGAGAGATGAATTTTAAATAGACAAGAGAGTAATATGTCATGGTCAACAGAATCGAAGGCTTTACTGAAATCAAGCAGTGTTAGGATTGTTACTAGCCCACTGTCCATAGCCTTTCTTATGTCATCCGTGACCTTGAGTAGTGCAGTACTAGTACTATGATTTTTGCGGAAGCCGGATTGGTGTTCATCAAGGATATTGTGCTCTAGCAAATAGGAGGAGAGTTGTTCGTGGACGATAAATTCCAGTGATTTGGAGAGGGATGATAGTATACTGACTGGGCGATAATCGCTTACATGATTAGCCTGTGTAATTTTTGGGATTGGGATGACGAAGGCCGCTTTCCAAAGCGATGGGTACATACCTGTCAAATCACCGTCACAACAACGACTGTACGTTTGCTGCCAGTGCATGCACTCAACTGTCTCATGCAAGGACGAGAGACTAACTGACATGGTACCCTACCACGGTGCCATCTATGCGCTAAAGTGCCTCGCAACGCCGCCATGCGGTCAGTCTCAGAACTTAATGACTGTACCACCTATATTGGATCCCAAGATGAAGGAATACTGGGGTAAGAAGATAGCTCACCAGAGTTAGGAACCACGTGGTCCAAGGGGCCTCAACGAACCAAGAAGGAGATATTGGATCCAAGGTCGGTTACAGGATTTGCTTTCGGTGGGATGGGGGATCTGATGACGTTCTACAATTAGAAAATCTGGAAATGTCATCTAATGCATAACATGTATCAGATTTAGAAAGTAATACAATTACATTTAAGGAAGAAGCTGACGAGGCTTTTTCCAAATTTTAACCAGTACTTCTTGAGCTTTAATTTCCACATTTTTAAGTACCGTATATACATTAACGGTAGTCCATTCAAACTGTCTGCTCCCTTGGTGTTCCTCAAATAGGTCTTCAGATACCGTAATGTTGAGAACGAACGTTCTGGTGTTGCTGTAGTTACCGGGCAAGTGCAGAAAATCTTCAACGCCTTGGTATTGCACCCTTCAATAAAGCATTGCTTTATCAAGATTCTTTCTACGGGGTCGTGCTCAGTCCTGAATGCTTTTCACAGCAAAGTTCGCAAAAACAACATGCTCTAATGAATAGGTCCATAACAGAGGCTATACTAGAAATAAAATGAATAACATGTAGAATAAAAGATATTTAATGACTGAAAAATTATGTGCAAAATAATAATAATAATAAAAGGAAGTCCTCCCTGACTATCACTCCCATTAGAATAAATATATTACTGAGCGGTAAGAACTCGCTCCACACAACAAAACAATGTGAATACTGCTTCACTCAAAATGGTTAATCATAACATAAAATTGAGCGGTAAGAACTCGCTCCTCACAACACATGGATGCAAGTCCATTTTTCCTGGTCAAGAAGTTATATAATGCATGGTGTACTGATTCTTAATAAGAAAATGAGTACTGATGCGAGTCCGTTTACAACTGAAAACAGTCATATTGCTCACGGAGTTGCATCTTTTAAATCACACTACGGCTATGGGACCCACCCTTAATTAACACACTATAATTACTACTGACACATGCAAGATCTAATAATACAAAAACATGATGAACCTCCCTGAGATTCTAGCCGGTGCCAAAGCACACAAAACATAAAGAGCATGCCGAAAATAGACCAAAAAGCTCGCATCACAAATTGGGAACACAGCCTCGCACATCCTAATGCCACACGGGGTCAATGAACGCGTAAAATAGACACACAAGAAGTCAAGCAACAACAACAAAGTACAAGCCTAGCGGCTGAAAATTATATTTACATTTTATAAACGCCAGACAAACAGATGTTTCGGGAGATACCTTAAAACCATGGACAACACCCATTTAATCAATCAAATACTCTTTATAACCGATCAGGGTTTTGTGAATTTTAAACAACGTCTTATATTGAAATACAGGAACCTGGCCTGCTACTAATGACAAACAGTTGTTATCTGATTTGAGCGCTCCCCTCCTTGTATGAGTCATCGCTGCCTCGACTCACTCTCAGTCCTTCAAGCTTGGTGCTAATTAGACATGGGACCACACTGATCCCGTTATCCATCTGGAAACGCGAAAAAGACATATCTCACTCATCCACTTGGATGGCAAGAACACAAATATATTTCACAAGCTCAGCCTCGCGAGGTTATGAACTGGGCTGATATGCAGCAAGTCGGAATAATCTTAATGATATATTCCCGCGAACACATCATAAAATCACACTATACACCATAAAGCTTGGACTGACTCACTCATAAACATACCATCTGGGTCGGCTCAAAACAGAACAACCTACATTGCGTCCATAGACACATTAAACAAAATAAACAACAAAAACTCGGGTGCAAAGTGCCATCCCGTACAGACCTGCTAGAAAAGCAACTATCAAAATAATCCTGATCCGTCATAAATTCTGCTCACAAATAATCTTTACCCTCCAAATCCTATTTTTAATCTCAAATTAATTCAGTTCCATTTTTGCTATAAGGCATACCTCCAAATCAACAATGCTTGACCACGATTTACGCAAGCGAATGCGAGCACGAGCTGCGCATAGCCCCGTATAGTTGAACCAAACAAAATCACAATATTTACAAAATACAAAGCGCTCAACTTGTCCCATACTTGATGTGTCAGTAAACAAGAACTAAGAATCTACATTACCAAACAAGCAAACAAATATCTACAAAAATACGTCCCATAAAACCATAGCTGATTTAATAAATAAATAAATAAATTCATTTGTACTCATTCCTATAGAACAGCGTCAGGAAAACATCTCCAGCCATCACTCCTTTAAAATGCTTAGCTCGTCATCGACATCTTCTGGAAAATGTCCTGCTGGTTCCAAGATCCGCCCTCGTTCCTAGACGTCATCTCGTGCTGAATTAAAATAATGTTTGTCAGATACACACACAATATATTTCCTATTAAATTCACCGATCAAGTACTAAATTCCTTGACAGTCTATTGGTGAATTATTTCGATGAACTCCCCTATCTGGTAGTACTGGGACTACAAATAAATCACTGAAGTTACACTTATAACTTGACGAAAATGTTCCATGTTCACACACATGAAAATTAGAAGTTATGCCTCGTGTCCTCAGACACCTGAATAATGGCCTGACGTCCTCAAATGCTCAAATAAAAGCCATCTCTCGAAGCTTCCTGGACCATTTATAAATGAAACTGGCTAGAGTAGGCATGGAAGGGGATTTATGGAAAAATATTCCATAATAATTATCCGACTAGCATGCGATCGGTATCATTGAGTTCGTAGCAATGTGGAGGTTACGATTATGCTGAAGCTAGCTCAAATTGATCGTGGAATTAATCCGTAGATAACTCCCGCGTTAATTCACCAGGGTGCGTTATAACGCCGAGTTGCCGCTTAAACAGGGCGTCTTGATATTATTGGTTCAGACTCTTGTAGATTTCGCGCGCTCTTACATGTATTCCTGCCACAAGGAGTGGTTAACATGAATATTGGCCAATTACATCGTAGCATTCAATTTTCTTCTTGGCGCTAACTCTTATAGTAACAAGCCATATTGTGCGTACCCAAGCCTCTCTTCGCGCTAAAAGTTGCACCTGTCCTATGCGTCATGAATATTATGCTACTTTCTAAAATACCACAGGAGCTTAAACCATTGTGTTCTCTCTGCCACTGATTTCTCAACATTTCCCAACTCCGTCTGGCTCTCATATCTGCTGTATGTAGAAATGTATCAAACAATTATGAATAATTTATTAGAATCCTTTATACAGCCTGTGGATAAAGGGTTCACAATCCTCCTGCTTGGAAAAATCGAACATAGCATATAGTCGATTTTTTAAAATACACATAACATCTGTAATCCATTTCTGCCAATCCTAGAGAAATCTCCCTCTCATATGTCTAGTCTAGCTGCCACTGTCGTTGGAGTGTCGACACACACTCGTGTTTACTTCTTGCTCGTTCATTCATTCAGACCTCCCCAGCTTGCCTGCTTGTCTGATCGCCTAAGGCTAGTACCTCTCCTGCCCAGTATCCTTATCTCACTCGCTCGCTCGCTCACTGTGTCATCATCGTCATAGCTCATTAGTGTTTGACAACAAGAGGCTGCCCCCAACTTCCTCGTTCAACAGACGTACTCATTGACCCCCGTACAGTTGGATGTGCAAAAGTACTTCCATATATTCAATTTGCAGCATTATTTCTGCGTTCCCAAGGTTCGCTAGTAAAATACACCTTTAAATTCGCTGCATTGTAGACAGACATTGTACCTTTACTCAATTATTTTACTCTGTATGCGTTGTTACCAAGATTACGCACAATACAGAAGAGTCCACTCCATTTCTCCGTGCTGCCACCTCCTTCTTCTCCTCCTCGCTGTCATCTTCTTCTAGTATTGACTCGTTTTTCGTATCGCACCGGGGTTTCTCTTCCCCACCGGGCTACGTTCTCTCATGTTCCATGCTGGCAAGCTTCGTTCGTCTTCCTGGCTGGCTGATATATTTGCTTCCTCTCCAATTTCTTCCTTATACGTGTCGGGATTTGACCTCCTATTTATGGCACGTTCCCAATGGCCTTGTTCGTCCCCTCCATTAGCGTGTATTTCTTCCAGGTAACGCTGCGATTCGGCGTGCCTGACGTTCCATTCATTCCTATAATTTTTATAGTCCCCTTGGTTCTGGTATCTCCTTTCACGCCACTGTCGATTCTCATTATTGTTATTTTCGTACCGTCTGTAAGGTCCCTCATTTCTCCTATTATTTCTCCATTGTTGGTACCCTCGCTGTTGATACCTATAGTTGCCCTGGGTCTGCCTATCATTATTATTATCATGTCGCTGGTGTGACCTATTTTCTTCGCCCTCCTGACCTCGTCTTGGTGTTGTTGACACACTTGTATTTGTGGCCTGCAATCTGGTGTGTACTTGGGTGGGTTTAACCACCTTCGTTGTGTTTACAAGTTCCAGCTGTCGTCCCCCTCTCTGATGCAAGTGAGATGTTGTCTCGTCAATCTGACGTAAGATTTGTTCGGCTCGAACCGCTGTGTCCACGTTTGCCGCCAGTAACACCTGCTGAACATTGACTGGCAACTGCCGCACAATCGTCATAACCAGATCCGATTCTCCTAAAGGATGATCAAAATCCTTAAATTTTAACAATTGTAACGAAAAGAACTCTGAATATTTCGTCTGCTGAGTTGACTGATATTTTCTCGAATAAAGTTTCATTCTAAGGCTTTGCTGTAGAAAAGCCGACCAATACTTCCTAAGAAACGCATCCTTGAAATCATCCATCCCTCCGAAAGTATACTTGAAGCTCAAGAACCACGTAAGTACATTTCCCGAAAGAAATCGTTCCATCAGTCTTAAACGACGCGCGGGCGGTATGTTATTGTCATTAAAATAGTCCTCCATCTCCCTAAGATACGCCTTCGGTGTGACACCAGAATTGTCTGTGAATTTATTTGGTTTAAATTCATTTGATCGAATAACTTGTACGACTTGAGGGTGCTGATGGCCATGTTGAGGAGTAGAGGTTCCCCCAATGTTGTTGTGAAATCCCTCTGTGTTAGTCGTTAATGGGCTGCCTGTCAGTCCTTGGCTACTCGCCGCGCTAATTGCCCCCGGGCTTGCTGAGTCAACTTCCTTATCTTTAACGTGCTCGGTCTGAAATAACGTGTTCTGTCCCATCGAACGCAGTTCTGCCTTTATGATTCTGTCCGTCTGTTCCTTTATTTTACTCTTAATTTCTTCCTCATGTGCTTTAATGCGCGTATGGTTATCACCTACGGTCTTTATAATCGTTAACCGTTCTTCTTTAGAGTCGCTGCTCATCTTACGCCAATCCTTTCTGATGCTATCTTTAATCAAGCCCAGTTTTTCTTCCATCTGCTGTTTCGTGTCCTCCTGATTCGATTCTATCTTCTCAAGCCTGTCTTCTAGACGTATATTTTTCTCGTCTATCGTACTCTTCAAATTATCCTGGTCCGATTCTAGGTTTCGCCATCGCTCTGCTGATTGTATTTCTAATTTATCCATTTCCTTTCTCAGGCCCGTAATACTTTCATTTACTGCTGACAATTGTCCCTGGATAAACGTAGAATCCTCCTCCATCTTATCAAACCGCTTTTCAAGACCATCCTGTGCCGTTTTAACCTCACTGTTATTTACCATGCATGCTAATTCTATCTCAGCTAGTTTTGCCAATACAGAGTCGTCCAAATCATTTAATTTACGGTTTAAGGTGTCCTCTAATTTTTTTTAATCTGACCTAGCTTTTTGTCGTTATTCTTACTTATATCAAGCGCGAATTGAACCATCTGCTGCGTAGTGTATTCTTTCATCTCTGCAGATAATGTGGCTAACTGACTCGTATTCCTACTCTCTTGGGCTTCTAATTGTTTGTTTATATTTTCATTTACTTGCGCTTGTAATGAGTTACCCTGTTCAATTAATTTAATTTCTAATGACTCATTCTGTTCCGCTAATTTAATGTTTAATTTTTCACTCTGTTCAGATATCTTAGTGTCGAATTTTTCACTCTGTTCAGATATCTTAGTGTCTAATTTTTCACTCTGTTCAGCTAGTTGTGTTTTAAACTCGCCTGACTGTTCGTTTAGTTGTTTAGTTATAGTGTCATTCATTTGAGTCTGAAATGACTCATTCTGTTCAGACAATTGTGTTTTAAACTCGTCTGATTGTTCGGATAACTTAATGTCTAACTTCACACTCTGTTCCTTTAATAGTTCCTGGGTGCGTGCCGAGGCACTTTCAATGATCGCCTGGATCTGTTCTACTGTTGCCATTATCACACACAAAATATATATCACTGAGAAAATAGGAGGATGACATGGAAATGTCTCCCCGACACACATATATATATAATTCTTGACATACATTTACTTCATTTGACCACTTTCAGTTCATTTAATCTTATTCCCTTTACTCCCGAAAATCAATCTGCATCACTGAAAGGTTCTAATTTTACTTAATACATTTTAACCCCGCACATATTCAGTCATAAAATTACTATCCAGATATGATGTTAACACTGACTAATTAACAAAGTATTAATTGTCATTTAAGGCCACCAGCCTCCTAACATATTCATGAGTTTGACTTTCTAAACAAATCTAATTTTACATTTAATCAATGGGCGCCCGATTTCACGTACACTACTTTACTAATTACATCAATAAACAAAACTTGAATCGTATTTAACTTGCAAACTCGTGATTCTACTGTATATTCCATTTTCTTGGCGGTATTTCTCTTCGCCGTATTTAGGTAACTAAATATCACTTCCTGTGATTTCAAACACTCCCATATATCAGTGAAACACCACATTTTCGCGACAGCTTGATCCACTAAATCTATGCTGACCATCCAATGTGTTCTAGCAGTAACTAGCAACGAACTAGCCCCAACTTGGCGCGCCAGCTTGTCTATGCACCTTTCAATAAAGCATTGTTTTATCAAGATTCTTTCTACGGGGTCGTGCTCAGTCCTGAATGCTTTTCACAGCAAAGTTCTCAAACACAACATGCTCTAATGAATAGAAAGGTCCATAACAGAGGCTATACTAGAAATAAAATGAATAACAAGTAGAATAAAAGATATTTAATGACTGAAAGATTGTGTGCATAATAATAATAATAATAAAAGGAAGTCCTCCCTGACTATTACTCCCATTAGAATAAATATATTACTGAGCGGTAAGAACTCGCTCCACACAACAAAACAATGTGAATATTGCTTCACTCAAAATGGTTAATCATAACATAAAATTGAGCGGTAAGAACTCGCTCCTCACAACACATGGATGCAAGTCCATTTTTCCTGGTCAATAAGTTATATAATGCATGGTGTACTGATCCTTAATAAGAAAATGAGTACTGATGCGAGTCCGTTTACAACTGAAAACAGTCATATTGCTCACGGAGTTGCATCTTTTAAATCACACTACGGCTATGGGACCCACCCTTAATTAACACACTATAATTACTACTGACACATGCAAGATCTAATAATACAAAAACATGATGAACCTCCCTGAGATTCTAGCCGGTGCCAAAGCACACAAAACATAAAGAGCATGCCGAAAATAGGCCAAAAAGCTCGCATCACAAATTGGGAACACAGCCTCGCACAACTTAATGCCACACGGGGTCATTGAACGCGTAAAATAAACACACAAGAAGTCAAGCAACAACAACAAAGTACAAGCCTAGCGGCTGAAAATTATATTTACATTTTATAAACGCCAGACAAACAGATGTTTCGGGAGATACCTTAAAACCATGGACAACACCCATTTAATCAATCAAATATTCTTTATAACCGATCAGGGTTTTGTGAATTTTAAACAACGTCTTATATTGAAATACAGGAACCTGGCCTGCTACTAATGACAAACAGTTGTTATCTGATTTGAGCGCTCCCCTCCTTGTATGAGTCATCGCTGCCTCTACTCACTCTCAGTCCTTCAAGCTTGGTGCTAATTAGACATGGGACCACACTGATCCCGTTATCCATCTGGAAACGCGAAAAAGACATACCTCACTCATCCACTTGGATGGCAAGAACACAAATATATTCCACAAGCTCAGCCTCGCGAGGTTATGAACTGGGCTGATATGCAGCAAGTTGGAATAATCTTAATGATATATTCCCACGAACACATCATAAAATCACACTATACACCATAAAGCATGGACTGACTCACTCATAAACATACCATCTGGGTCGGCTCAAAACAGAACAACCTACATTGCGTCCATAGACACATTAAACAAAATAAACAACAAAAACTCGGGTGCAAAGTGCCATCCCGTACAGACCTGCTAGAAAAGCAACTATCAAAATAATCCTGATCCGTCATAAATTCTGCTCACAAATAATCTTTACCCTCCAAATCCTATTTTTAATCTCAAATTAATTCAGTTCCATTTTTGTTATAAGGCATACCTCCAAATCAACAATGCTTGACCGCGATTTACGCAAGCAAATGCGAGCACGCGCTGCGCATAGCCCCGTATAGTTGAACCAAACAAAATCACAATATTTACAAAATACAAAGCGCTCAACTTTTCCCATACTTAATGTGTCAGTAAACAAGAACTAAGAATCTACATTACCAAACAAGCAAACAAATATCTACAAAAATACGTCCCATAAAACCATAGCTGATTTAATAAATAAATAAATGAAATCATTTGTACTCATTCCTATAGAACAGCGTCAGGAAAACATCTCCAGCCATCACTCCTTTAAAATGCTTAGCTCGTCATCGACATCTTCTGGAAAATGTCCTGCAGGTTCCAAGATCCGCCCTCGTTCCTAGACGTCATCTCGTGCTGAATTAAAATAATGTTTGTCAGATACACACACGATATATTTCCTATTAAATTCACCGATCAAGTACTAAATTCCTTGACAGTCTATTGGTGAATTATATCGATGAACTCCCCTATCTGGTAGTACTGGGACTACAAATAAATCACTGAAATTACACTTATAACTTGACGAAAATGTTCCATGTTCACACACATGAATATTGGAAGTTATGCCTCGTGTCCTCAGACACGTGAATAAAGTTCTTACGTCCTCAAATGCTCAAATAAAAGTCATCTCTCAAAGCTTCCTGGACCATTTATAAATGAAACTGGCTAGAGTAGGCATGGAAGGAGATTTATGGAAAAATATTCCATAATATTTATCAGACTAGCATGCGATCGGTATCATTGAGTTCGTAGCAATGTGGAGGTTACGATTATGCTGAAGCTAGCTCGAATCGATTTAGGAATTAATCCGTAGATAACTCCCGCGTTAATTCACCAGGGTGCGTTATAAGGCCGAGTTGCCGCTTAAACAGGGCGTCTTTATATTATTGGTTCAGACTCTTGTAGATCTTCGCGCGCTCTTACATGTATTCCTGCCACAAGGAGTGGTTAACATGAAGATTGACCAATTACATCGCAGCATTCAATTTTCTTCTTGGCGCCAACTCTCATAGTAACAAGCCATATTGTGCGTACCCAAGCCTCTCTTCGCGCTAAAAGTTGCACCTGTCCTATGCGTCATGGATATTATGCTACTTTCTGAAATACCACAGGGGCTTAAACCATTGTGTTCTCTCTGCCACTGATTTCTCAACATTTCCCAACTCCGTCTGGCTCTCATATCTGCTGTCTGTAGAAATGTATCAAATGATATGAATAATTTATTAGAATCCTTTATACAGCCTGTGGATAAAGGGTTCGCAATGAAGGGGAAAATATTTTCATTACATCTATTGAAAGATGATATAAAAGCCTTAGGGAACTCATGATGATCATTCTGTTGAAGGAAACTTCTTCTCCACATCTTTATCTCACTGAAGAATGACTCTAGTGATGCATCAATATCATCCGGCCAATGGTTGATGGCATCAAATGCTTTTTGCAGATGTTCATCTGAGGCTTGCACAGTGCTTTTGGGCAGCAACGTTTGTAAGGTTTGTAGGATACCTTTATGATTCAAAAATCTGTCCTTGAGCTGACTCATGAAAAAATCTATGAAAGGGAGAAAAATTGAAAGCCTGTTGTACATTACATGTACATTTAGTTCAAAATAATGTAGAAAACGCTCTGATCTTTTGAATATATTGAATTAATGTGAATACTTTTATATTAAGCTGCGTCCCTAATAGTTTACAAATTTTCCGGGGGGATACAACCCCCCCAATCCCTCCCCCTTGGAACCACCCCTTATTGGATCCAACCATACGTTTTGACACACATGCCGAGCAGGCAGATGCAGTCAACAATGAAAAGGAGGGAATTTATGAGCCTACAGTCCCTTTCTACAAATAGAAATACTGTACCACCATCAAGATATGTTGTTGTTGTTGTTTGAGACCTCAGTCTTTTGACTGGTTTGATGCAGCACTCCATGCCTCCCTGTCCTGAGCTAATCGTTTCATCTCTACATAGCTACCACACCCTACATCCGAGGCAATCTGTTTAACATATTCTAACCTTGGTCTACCCCTACAGTTCTTGTCCTCATCCCTTCCTTCCATAACTAAGCTTGCTATTCCTGGGTATCTTAGTATGTGTCCTATCAACCTATCTCTTCTCTTCATTAGCAGTCGCCGGAAACATCTCTCCTCTCCCACTAGTCTCAATACCTCTTCGTTTGAAACTCTATCAACCCATCTGATCTTCATCATTCTCCTGTAACACCACATTTCAAACGCTTCAATTCTCCTCTTTTCTGGGGGGCGTGGTGGCTCAGCGGTCTAGCTGTATGCCTCTCACCAAGGCGGTCCGGGTTCGATTCCCGGTCAATGCATGTCAGATTTTCGAAGTGAAATGCCGTGTCCTGGGGTTCGGATTCCACGTAAAAAGGAGGTCCCGTGGCTCATGATGTCAAGATTAACGGTCACGTTAAACTACAAGCTTCCTTTTTTCTCCTCTTTTCTGCTGCACCAATAGTCCAAGTTTCACCTCCATAGAGTGCCACGCTCCAGACAAAGACTTTCAAAAATGACTTCCTAATACCTAAATCTATATTCGATGACAACAGATTCCTTTTCTGTGGAAATGCTTTCCTTGCCTGAGCTAACCTACTTTTTATATCCTCTTTGCTTCGTCCATCACTGGTTATTTTGCTTCCTAGGTAACAGTTATTATTGGGTTACTAGTAGTGGCCCGAGGAACAATACCTTCTCTTTATGCTACAACATATAGAAAATGTTGGATCTCCAATACCATTAACACCATACCAGTAACAGCCCTTAAAAGATCTATTGATATTTTGAGGAATCACGTATATTCGTGAATATGTGCATTTTAAGGCTGAACAGATTTTTTATTTTTTTATTTTAGATGCGGTTTGCACACCTTTCAGTGTATTTCTTACTTATATATGAATTGCAGCCAAAGGCCAAAGGAGGGTATTTTTAATTGAACGCCCGTAGGCTCCTAGCAATTTCCATTTCAAGTAGTTCCAACTTTGGCTACTAGATGCCACTGTCATTGACACCTAGCGACGAACGTTGGAACACGATAGAGTGTTTCTAGCCAAATATAACCTACAAATTAGCTTGGCACGGTGGGTGAGTGGTTAGCGTATCGGTCTAATAACCCCAAGCTTGCAGGTTCGCTCCGGGCTGTGGTAACTGATTTCTGCAAGTCGGAAAAAATTACGACACAAATGTCATACGTTGTTGGCATGTCAAAGAACCTATTTGAATTCAGTAGGACGTGTTCATAATGGCAAAATTAATCTCGGGAGTTTCTGCCAGCCCAAAGTTCCTCATTTCTCTACTAGAAAGCGCTATAGTGTTCAAGGAACTTAGATATCTAACCTCCTTGACGTTCATATTGCTTCTAGGAACTACGAAATTCAACATGCAAGCTACCCTCTGGGTGTCAAGTATCAAAGCTTGCACCCGGCACCCGAGGCAAATTGAAGGATTTTAACGCTCTTATTTCATATTAGCCTAATTTTGAATTTTGAAAAAAAATGAAAATTGACTTATGAGATCTACACGGGCCAAAAGTTTGTGTGAGTGTATGTCTGTCCCTGTCCCCCGCCCCTTATCAGTTCAAACATGCGGCTACATGACCACGTTGTCGCAGCCCCTAAACTGAGGAACCAACAGTTCAAACATGACAAAACCAAATCGAACTAAATTAGGTAGCAGTTGTTAACATAGTATTAGTAGTGGGCATGCATAGTAGCGTGGTAGCGTCCTACACTCACACCATGGAGGTTTGAGGTTCAAATCCAAGCAGCTTTTTAGCCTATTTTCATTTATGATAAAATAGGCTTACGAGATCACCATTTGTCCGTGTGTGTGTGTGTGGTGGTGTGTGTCTAACCTAATAACTTCTAAACTGCTGGAGCTATTTCAATGAAACTCGGTAAGTTCATAGCCCTAATCCGGACGACCCCGACCGTGCCCTTCGAATTCTGTTACATCTCACCAATCCAACATGGCGGCTGTGCAAAATATTTCACCAGTATTCATTATCTCCGAAACTATTACCGATATCACCCTGGAATTTTTTACGATGATAAAGGGAACTACTAGAAGTTCACCTATGTAATTTTTGAAAACCTGGTAACTACAAAACCAAAATGGCGGCTGGTAGGTTTTGGCAAGGGATTAAAGGAGATGTTTTTCGCCTTGGAGAAAAGTGTGGGTAGATAGGATGAGAATCCAGCCCTAAGGTTTAAGTGAATTAAAGAAGAATTTGGCAGTGCCAAGATTGGGAGGAAGCTAACTCTAGCGGGGGCCTTTCTCAAGCAGGCGGAGAGCACAGCGTGAATTGAGATTGCCTGCAAGCGCTCAGTGATTTTACTTTCCCTCTCTAGCTGGTATTTCGGTACTACGGGGACGGGTGACACTCTGGCAAGGCAACGTGAGCCAAGAAAAAAGAATGTACTAACTTTTCCTTTAGAACGATTAGTATTTATGATGCATTCGAAAATGCTGGAAAGATTTGACTTTGGAGTGATAATTTTATTTCTTGGCACTGTTGGATCTCTGGCAGAACAATCGAATGCTTCCAGAGTGAGAAGAGTTAAATTAATTTTAACAATTTGAGCGATGTTGCTGATTTTTGTAAATTCTTAAATGATTACCAATTGTTGCATTTTTGGAAAACTAAGCTTTTACCCAGCAGGATGCCGACTAAAAGTTTAGAAAGAGGAAACCTCTGACCTAACTCAAACAAAACTAGAATTTTGGAAGCGAACCATGAACCAGAGAGAAAATGTCTACAAATAGGTAGCTGACGGAGCGAGCTTTATTTGTTTTAATGGTTGGCTAGAATTGGCTATGATAACCAAGAGAAACTTTGAAAATATTGTTACTTGAAGTTTTACTTCAAATGCAACAAGTAGTAAAAACTTTATTGGTTGAGGACTTATACGTTTTAGTAAGGAGAACTTAAGTTTAGAGGAAGAATCAAGGAAGATAAGGTCCTGCCTAATCGTGATTCTACTTAGAAAGATAAAGCGAAAAATAGAAATAATTTATTCAACACTTAATATAAAAGTTAGAAAATTAACAATGGTTCGATTTAGAATCTTAATTTTTGAATTGGAAGAATGTTGTCTTTGTTTAGTTCTACAAACATTTTGAGAGTCTCGGACTCAATAATAAAAGGTTTACAATTTATAAACAATATTAAAGTTTCAAACTTGTTACAAGCACTAAACCTGTACAAAGGTTTTAAAATGTGCTTAAAATGTTTTTTTTTTCAAAGCTTTTAAGAACAATAAATTGTATAGTGATTATAGCTTTTACAAATTAGATAAGTTACGAGCGTTATTTGACTGCACTTTTGGCAAGCTAATAAGCTACAGACAAATAGATTAAATCCTGATCGTGACAGGAAAAAGAAAAAGGAAAACAGAAAATTAAAAGCGGAGATTACTGCTATTTTGCGCAGAATTTAACAATATTTGAAATACAAGGATGTATAGGTCGTATTAAGGAAACCTGAAGAAAAAACCAAACAGGTACAAGAGTAAGCTTAGAAATACAAGATTCCTGAACAAGCAGGAAATAAAGAAAGGTTAAAGAGAATTTTCTACAAGTTCTTATTTAAACGGCGTGAATTAGTGGTAAATAGAACAAAATTGGGAGGGCGCCTATGGTTTAGCGAAGCATCGTTAAATAATAGCTAGGTACTTAAGCTAATTTAAATTTTGTTAGTAGAAGGTGTTTGGAAAAAGAGAATGGGAGTATAAAGTTCTGGCCAGTTTTATTGCTCTCGTAGAACATGGCGCGGAAGATAATTAGCACACATAATACGAAGCACTGATAGTTTGTTGACAAGCTGAAAAACTTCACTATTGCAATGCATGTGAGTTCGTCAAGCATGAAAAAGTTATTGCAGTCATGAAGAACACTTAGTAGAATTTGAACTTGAATCAGTTTATTGCGTTGAAGAGTTTTTAGGTTGCAGTAGAATAACGCGGTAAAGTTCCCACGGTGGAAAGCAAATTAGGTGTTGACCAGCAGTTTATGTAACGTAAATTCCTCAGAGAGGAAAAGTATTCCCATAATTGGAGTGGAAAATACTCGATTGTTTGAATAGTAGAAATATTGGTTGCCATAGAATGTTTTCGAGTTGTGATAACTGTTAAGTGGGGCAAGAGAGGTCCCGCGGTGGAAAGCTAAGTTTTGTAGACAGTGGGTAATTTGAATGAAATCCCTTGTTGTGAGAAGGTATTCTCAGTTATTTCGTACAAGAAGTACTAAATTTCATGTTAGAAAGCTAGCTTAGATAGCCATAGCCTGACAAAGGAAAATCCCTCGAAGACGGTTATTGCACAACATTTAGCAATTCCACGCACTGTCTATAAAATTGAATTAAAAAGCATTTAGCTATTTAAAAATCCATTATAATGTGTTTAAAACATTGAAGGTTGTACTTAGCTTTCTTTCATGCCGAGCAGGCGATGATTCCTGATGACGGTTGGTTTTACAGTATAGACATGGCGTCGTGTTTAAAATATCTTGTAAAGACAAGAGACTGGCCCGGGGAGGGATTTGCACTGTACTTGACGGCCGACCTATGATAAGTGAGAGCGAGCGATACATCACACGACAGAGGTAGGTAGGCACGGGGAAGGGGAAAGGGAAGAAGGGGGAGAGGGGGAAAGAGGCAAAAGAGTATACAGCATAATATGCAACATGAAAAAATAAAAGATTCTTCATAGATTCGAATTTTCTTCATGGAACAGTCTTCATGGAGATGTTAGCTGGCGACAATGATGATGCCTGGTGGATTAGATTGGTGAGGAAGTACTCTTGAGTTCAGAGAAATTGAAGAACTGCGGCAGTTAGCTGCTAGATGCCGCTAGGTTATTCATGGAAGATATACAGGGTGCTTCAAAAAATGTATACACACTTTAAACTATCGTAGTTTTCCCGCTCTACAAGGCTAATGTTATATTTCTTCGCCAGGTGGCAGCATAATCGTCCCTCTATGTTATATTGTCAGTTGGAATTTGTAATATCAACATGGCGAACGTACTTTGAGTTTTGAAGAACGTAAGCAGGTTATTAAGTGGTACTGGAAGTTTGAGAATGTAAATGAAGTTCAAAGACAGTGGAGAAGGGAGTATAATACAGAACCACCTTCAAGATTAACAATTACACGCATACGAGACAAATTCGAAGTTCATGGAACAGTGTGTGATGTGCATAAAGGTCATTCAAGTCGACCTCGAACAGCTACAAGTGATGAGTCATCAACGGCAGTCTTGGAACTGTTTCAACGCTCTCCTAACAAATCTTCAAGGCAAGGGGCACGTGAAAGTGATATAAGTGCTAGCTGCGTGCTACGCATTCTGAAGAGAGGCAAGTATCGTGTTTACATTCCAAGGCTGGTGCAACAGCTAAGTGACGACGATCCAGATCGAAGGTTGCAATTTTGTGAATGGGTTCAGGAGATGGTGATACGTGAACCGGGATTTATGGGTAGCATCGTTTGGTCGGATGAAGCCCAATTCAAACTTAATGGAACTGTCAATAGGCACAATTGTGTTGACTGGGGTGAAGAAAATCCTCACATTACAATTGAAAAAGCTGTAAATTTGCCTGGTGTAAATGTGTGGTGCGGTTTGTCTTCAAGGGGACTCATTGGACCTTTTCGATTTGAAGGCACTGTAACTGGTATAACTTACCTAACAATGCTTGCTGATTCCATATTTCCTGCCATTCGTGCATTATACGGTAATGATAATTTTTATTTTCAACAAGATGGTGCCCCGCCGCACTAGCACAGGGACGTACGAGCTTACCTGGATCAAAATTTGCCGGGCCAGTGGATAGGACGCAGGGGGCCAATCGAGTTTCCAGCACGCTCTCCAGACCTTACACCACTGGATTTCTTCTTATGGGGCACAGTAAAAGATGAGGTGTACAAACGTAAACCACGTAACCTAGACATTCTTTGGAATGAGATTCAAGCCGTGTGTAGAGAAATCTCATCGGACGTTTTGATACGATGTACAGAATCAGTGGTGACTCGTACTCAGAATTGTATTGATGCTGCAGGTCGCCAATTTGAACAGTATTAACATTTGTTTTTTATGTTTCATTTACATTGGACTTTCAGCTTTCTAATTTCCTGAAATTTAACTTTGTAGAACGGTAAATAAATTTTCTATGGAAGTTCAAAGTGTGTGTACATTTTTTGAAGCACCCTGTATATCTAGAACAGACTTATACAAACCATAGAAAGTGCACAAAGAAAATCAAATGTAAGGAATCACTGTTGGTGTCTGCGAAAAGGGAAAGGCCTAGTTACGGAAAAATTAAAGTAAAGAGCAGCAAAAGCTAACTCTGCCTGACCGTGCATTCCAAAAAATACACCAGCGGCCAAACGAAGTTGTGACTTTTAAATAGACGTTTCTCGCGATTTAACCAACCAAACGCAATAAAAGTTGGTACAGTATATGTTTATACACATTATAGTGCACCGACATTTAACTTCGTCCAAACATAACCTCAGGATGGTGGCTGTGCGAAATATTTCACCGGCGTGTTATATCTCTGAAACTATTAGCGGTATCACCCTGAAATTTTGTACGGAGATAAAGGGCACTACTAGAAGTTCATCTATAAGACTTTCAAAACCGTTTAACTACAAGACGAACATGGCGGCCAAGCGAATTTTAAAAATTTAAATAGACCTTTCTCGCGATTTAATGATCCAAACGCAATGAAACTTGGTACAGGAAATTTTTATACACATTGTAATGCACTGATATCTAATTTAGTTCAATTGTTTACACAACCTCAAGATGGCGGCTGTGCGAATTTTAAAATTAAGTCATTTCTTATGTCGTAATCATGCGATCGAAGTGAAAGTTTGCATCATGAACCTACGCAATAATTTTCCTTTAATGGTGCATGACTCTTTGGCCTAGGCATATAACAATCCAACATGGCGACCATCCGAAATATTTAGACGGCTCTGAATATCTACGAATCGATTATAGCAATCAAACTGAATTTTTTATGTTCATAGGGGCTATGAACAAAAGTTCACCTATAGGACTTTCAATAACCTGGTGATCACAAATCCAACATGGCGGCGACGCGAAATATACATATTCACATGGACGTTTCTCGTAATTTAACCATCCGCGTGCAGTGAAACTTGGTACAGTAAGACCTTAAACAAATGGCAATCCACTGGCATCTAATTTATTTCAATTGTTTCCATAACAACAAGATGGCAGCTGTGCGAAATTTTAAAATCTCGTTTTTACTTCTTGTGTCCTAATCATGCGATGAAGTTTGAATACTACACGTACACACTAATCTGCATGTAACAGTACTTAACTCTAGGACCTACATTTATAAAAATCCAACATGGCGACCATCAGAAATATTTAGTCACTTCTCAATATCTAGGAATCTATAACAGCAATCAAACTGAAATTTTGTATGTTGATAGAGGCAATTAACATTAGTAGGATATACGAAAATAGGCTTTATTTCTTCACGGATCAACTTGGTTTTTTTACTTGATTTCTTTTTATTAATTGATTTATAACTATTCACATGTTATAATGATAAGCATATTATAGTGTGTGTATTCGCAATCGAAAATATTATATACAGTATATATATGTGGGAGAGGAGATATGTTTCTGGCGACTGCTAATGAAGAGAAGAGAGAGGTTGGTAGGACGCATACTAAAACACCCTGGAATAGCAAAGTTAGTTGCAGAAGGAAGAGTCGAGTACAAGAAATGTAGGGGTAGGCTATACCATGGTTAGAATGTGTAAAACTAATTAACTTGGATGTAAGGTGCGTTAGCTTTGTAGAGATGAAATGATAAGCTGCGGACAAGGAGGCGTAGAGGGCTGCCAGCATCAAACCAGTAAATACAAATTGTGATGCACAGACAGGAATTACAACACATAACTAAACTAACTAAGCGTTAGGCCACTTCCTTTATTCTATGTAGTTCACTAAATTGATGTCTTCTCTTTTTTGTTATCCTAAGATGTTAATTCCCAAGTCATGTGTTCAACATTGAGTTCCCTGAACTATGAATTATTACGCAGTGACAGGGTGTCTACCGGTAACGAAAGTAACAAAAGTAACGAAAAAGTAACAAATTTTACAAATAGGTAACGAAAAAGTAACAAATTTTACATACGGGTAACGAAAATTTTCTGAAGGCGGATTGAATCATTTAAACTCACGCCTCTAGGCTCAGAGATTGCGATGGAGCGAGTTTCACGTAAGCGGCGCCGATTGCTTAAGCTATATTTCCCCGTACCCGACCTCGAGGAAATGCATACTGAGGATACCCTGACTGGTAGGCCTATACATCCGTACAGCGTATATTTTCGGCATCAAGAAGACTTTTTAGTTTAAGTGAAATATTTGTGTGTGTTATTAGGAAACCTGACTTTTCGCGAGACGTTTATTCGCGAAAACTTCTAAACTAATCAGAAACCTCCCATTTCTCGCATTTATTTGGAGACTACGGTATGTCAAATTGAAGTCCATAAATAAAGTGAAATAATTTAATGTCGCAATCTTGCGAAATGTTACAGTTTCGAAAAAGAAATATGAAAAAGCTTCGAAATACGAAGCCTATAACTTATTTTAACAAGACGTTCCGTGAAGAACTATACAGCCTACTTTTCATGCCAATGATTATTCTACAGTATATGAACCTATCTAGAATAATGACGAAATTAAGTTGGTAATATCGAAATATCGAATTAGTTCAAAATATACCTGGTATAATGTAGCCTAATAGAGCACTACAGTTGGCAGCCCTGGTGACTGAATATATTCTTAGTGCCACCTCTTAAAGTACAGAATACAAAATTTGGTTGAAGTCCAATGGACGTTACATGCAGTTAGACATTGGATCTATCAGCACGCGTAAAAGCATGTTGCCAACAATACCATGCGTGTGCTGGTCTGAAATAATCTGAATTATTATGATATCTTGTTGTGCCAATTTTGGATGAAATCCATTTGTTAGTATAGAAGTTACGTGTATTTTAAAATTGGACATATCAGCAGGCATAGAATCATGTTGGCAGCACTGCCTTGTATTAATTACTCCAAATTAATCTAGAATGTCAGGTGCTATACGTGTGCAAAGTATAGAGCTGTTGGCCTGCATACTTTCTGATATATTGATATTAGGGTAAAAATAATAATAATGTTATTGGTTTTACGTCCCTTTTAACTACACTGGCTTTTAGAGACGCCGGGGTGCCGGAATTTTGCCCCGAAGGGGATCTTTAACGTGCCAGTAAATCTACTGACACGGCTCCCTCGCATTTGCGCACCCTCAAATGCCAGCTGTCTGCGCCAGGTTTCGAACCTGCAACCTTGGGCTCAGCAAGCGAGAACGTTACCCCTGAGCCACGCAGCCAGACTAGGGTAAAAAGAATATAGACAGCATTTATTAATAGTTGGCAGCCCTGATTGCTCTTAACAATACTTATAGTCATATCTGTTATGGTACACATAGCACATACGAAATTTGGTTGAAATCCAACTGATAGTATAGAAGTTACATGTATTTAAAAATTGGTACTATCAGCAGGCTTATAATCATGTTGGTAGAACTGACGTATATAAGTTGCATTTAAACATTGGACCTATCAGAAGGCTTAAAATTATTTTGGCAACACTGTCATGGTTGGCCTCCTGGAAATTAAACTGAAATAGTATTATCTACATGCGTGCCAATTTTGGAATAGCTCCCATGCATACCTTGCAAGATATCCAACATGGAGCTCAAATTTCTAGTGCGTTTTTTCAGCAGTTGGTAGCACTGACATCATTTTCAAATATGGACGTGAGCTATTACGGTGCACATCTTTACTCATACTAAATTTGGTTTTGATTGCTGCAGCCGTTTAGGAGTTGATAGGGGGGGGGGCACACACAGCCAGACAGACAGACAGGACAGAAGGACAGACAGACACACATTTTCCCGGATCGATCTCATAAGTCTACTTTTTCCTCATTTTTGCAAAATGTGAAAAGTAGGCTAAAAATCTGTCTCGTAAATTTGCGACATCCAGTATGGTTAATTCGAAATTCCGTTGTATGTCGAATTTTACTTCGAACTTTGGTTCCATCGGATATATTATAATCTAACCGGTTATTTCGAAAACTTGTATAATTCGTGATTCGCATTCGAAAGAAAACGTGTCCTCTTGTATTATTCGTGCAATCCTCTCAGAATAATTCTTATTATTTGATACCTACTTCGAACATTCATACTCAAGACGGCCGACTGACCGCATGACTTGCCTGCGGGAATCTCGTCAAATGGACCGAGATCGACGCCAGTTGCGTAAGATCATAAAACCCGTTCCCTATCGTGAACTTGTGACCACGAGGACTGCGGGAATCCCGTCAAAGGTGATTGGCCCCCAATCACGAAACATTCCGAAACCTACTCGCTACTTTTCCCATGACCGTATACTTAAAAGCATAGGCCTACGGGGAGAGAGAAGTGCATCAACCCACTTAGAAATGACAGCCTATCGCGATACTAATTTCTCCTCGTGATCCACCTTGAACTGATGAACTCTCAACAACAGCATAGGGACAGCGGGAATCACGGGGCCGGCCATACAACATGTCCATACTCGTGAATTTTAACCATGCCCAACCTTGAGCTTACCTCCGCCATTCTGTTAGGACAGATAGGCAATCGCTCGACGGTCGGGTGCGGGGTAGAATGCATAATATCGCGAGGACAACGTGAATCTCGTAAAACGGCAGAGAGCGGCAGCGATTGCGATACATCGCGATATTTCTCCGCATTCAATGACGAGGACAACTGGATTCTTGTCAAACGGACAGCAAGTAGCGCCGATTGCGTAATAATGCTATATTTTCATGCCCCAGCTCAAGGACAATGGAAATCTCGTCGAACGACTAAAAGTGACGCCGATTATCTAAATCGCGATATTTATCCGTATTCTATCGTGAAAACTACAGGAATCTTGACAAACGGGTGAGACCAGCGCCGATCGTGTAACATCTCGATATTTCTCCGTACTTGACTGCGAAGACAGAATTCGGTTACAATCACGTAACGTGCCTTAAATTTCTTCGTGATCTACCACGGAGACAATGGAAATCTCGGCAAACGGAAAAGAGCAGAGCAACCTCTTGGCAATTATAAAAATGCCTTGTGCACAAGACGACATATTAGCTGAAACTACTCATTTGATAATAAATAACTAGTATTTATTATTTTTAACATTTTTATAACTCCCTAAGTGAATTTTATTTACCGCTTTAAACACAGTTAATTGTTGTTTTTCTTCACCGCGTGATGAGGCCCTTTGCTTGCAGACCGCAGACGTATCTTGAATTCAAAGGTAACTAAAATTAACTAAAAGGTAAATAAAAGGTAGCTAAAAAGTAACTAATTTTTGCTTCATCTTTACAGTAGACACCCTGAGTGAATTGGTTCAACTGATTGTGTTGGTGGCATGACAATAGACACTTGTACCCTAACTTAAGGTCCCCATGAACACTAGGCACTTGTACCTAACTTAAAGTCGCCATGACAATAGACACTTGTACCCAAACTGAAGGTCCCCATGATTACTAGGCACTTGTACCTTAACTGAAGGTCCCCCATGATCACTAGGCACTTGTACCCTAACTTAAGTTCCTCATGCTCACTAGGCACTTGTACCCAAACTTAAGGTACCCGTGATCACTAGGCACTTGTACCCTAACTGAAGGTCCCCATGACCACTAGGTACGTGTGCCCTAATTGAAGGTCCCCATGATCACTAGGCACTTGTACCCTAACTCAAGGTCGCCATGAACACTACACACTTGT
The DNA here is from genome assembly GCA_946902985.2 of Meconema thalassinum. Classification (NCBI taxonomy): domain Eukaryota; kingdom Metazoa; phylum Arthropoda; class Insecta; order Orthoptera; family Tettigoniidae; genus Meconema; species Meconema thalassinum. The sequence goes on from OX336390.1 coordinate 46,634,448, forward strand.
ACCCTCACTTAAGGTCCCCATGATCACTAGGCACTTGTGCCCTAACTCAAGGTCGCTTTGAACACTACACACTTGTACCCTAACTTAAGGTCCCCATGATCACTAGGCACATGTGCCCTAACTTAAGGTCCCCATGATCACTAGATACTTGTACCCTAAATTAAGGTCACCATGAACACTACACACTTGTACCCTAACTTAAGGTCCCCATGATCACTAGGCACACGTGCCCTAACTTAAGGTCCCCATGATCACTAGACACTTGTACCCTAACTTAAGGTCGCCAAGATCCCTAGGCACTTGTACCCTAACTTAAGGTCGCCTAGATCCCTAGGCTCTTGTACCCTAACTTAAGGCCGCCATGAACACTAGACACTGGTATCCTATCGTAAGGTTGCCATGACAATAGACACTTGTACCCTAACTTAAGGTCACCATGAACACTAGGCACTTGTACCCTAACTTAAGGTCCCCAAGAACACTAGGCACTTGTGCCCTAACTTAAGTTCGGCATGACAATAGGCACTTGTGCCCTAACTTAAGGCCGCCATGAACACTAGGCACTTGTGACCTAACTTAAAATCACCATGAACACTACACACATGTACCCTAACTTAAGGTCGCCATGAACACTAGACACTTGTATCCTAACTTAAGGTTGCCATGACAATAGCCACTTGTACCCTAACTTAAGGTCGCCATGAACACTAGGCACTTGTACCCTAACTTAAGGTCCCCATGAACAGTAGGCACTTGTACCCTAACTTCAGGTCGCCATGTCAATAGGCACTTGTGCCCTAACTTAAGGTCGGCATGACAATAGGCACTTGTGCCCTAACTTGAGGTCGCCATGAACACTAGACACTTGTACCCTAACTTAAGGTCGCCATGACAATAGGCACTTGTACCCTAACTTAAGGTCCCCATGATCACTAGGCACTTGTGCCCTAACTTAAGGCCGCCATGAACACTAGGCACTTGTGCCCTAACTTAGGGTCGGCATGACAATAGGCACTTGTGCCCTAACTTAAGGTCGCCATGAACACTACACACTTGTACCCTAACTTAAGGTCCCCATGATCACTAGGCACTTGTGTCCTAACTTAAGGTCCCCATGATCACTAGACACGTGTACCCTAACTTAAGGTCACCATGAACACTACACACTTGTACCCTAACATAAGATCCCCATGATCACTAGGCACTTGTACCCTAACTTAAGATCCCCATGATCACTAGGCACTTGTGCCCTAACTTAAGGTCGCCATGAAACTAGGCACTTGTACCCTAACGTAAGATCCCCATGATCACTAGGCACTTGTGCCCTAACTTAAGGTCGCCATGAACACTAGACACTTGTACCCTAACTTAAGGTCGCCATGATCACTAGGCACTTGTACCCTAACGCAAGATCCCCATGATCACTAGGCACTTGTGCCCTAACTTAAGGTCGCCATGAACACTAGACACTTGTACCCTAACTTAAGGTCACCATGAACACTAGGCCCTTGTACCCTAACTTAAGGCCACCATGAACACTAGGCACTTGTACCCTAACTTAAAGTCACCATGAACACTAGGCACTTGTACCCTAACTTAAGACCGCCATGAACACTAGGCACTTGTACCCTAACTTAAGGCCACCATGAACACTAGGCACTTGTGCCGTAACTTACGGCCGCCATGAACACTAGACACTTGTACCCTAACTTAAGACCGCCATGAACACTAGGCACTTGTACCCTAACTTAAGGCCGCCATGAACACTAGACACTTGTACCCTAACTTAAGGCCACCATGAACACTAGGCACTTGTACCCTAACTTAAGGTCGGCATGACAATAGGCACTTGTGCCGTAACTTACGGCCGTCAGATTGGAAGGTAGGCTTTATTTATTTTTTATTTCAAAAGTGGGAATAAAAGTCATATGCTCAAATTCTGTTATTTGTTTGTTTTGTGATAGTACCTGTAATTCGCTGGTTTATCGAGAAGTGTGTGTTGTTAAAATTTTTAGTTTCAGGAAGCATATTCAACCCAATCCCATTAAACGGCCATCAAGACAGTTTGCCTCATGCCATCCAAACTAGGATTCACACATGTCTGGTGTAACATGTGGTGTAATTAAGCCGGGTCATCCCCTATTTTCCTCTGCAATGGGTACAGTATCATATTGGCCGAGTATGGTCCCAAGACATATTTCTCCTTTGTTAAATAATAAGCTATTACAAGGGGAATCAATTGTGATTTTCTTAATAGAATTTTCCATTTTTAAATGTACAGGTACCGGTAGTTGATGAGGAACCAATGGCCATGTGTTATTGAACGCTCCCTACATTTAGTCTTAACGAATAGAAATAAACAGTGTCATCACTCCGCGAATTAAGCATTGTAGTTCATGGTCCAGGCAGTGTGTGGCGCGGACGTTGTGCCGAACCGACAGTCAGTAGCCCACGAGGTTAGTACTGTAATATCCTGTGCGCGAGAAGTCATATTATGCGAGGGAATTTGTTTCATTGTAGTAGTGTACGAATGTCTGTGCAGTGCTTTGTGTGTGCAAACAACTACATTTTCTGCTTTTTTTTCTTTTTTCGGGAAAATGTACTGTTTCTCTCCTGGATGTAAATCGGGTTAGGAATAAAATCTGATGGTAGACATTTTTTCACACCGCCAAAAGAAACAAATCTGTTTGCGAAATGGGCGAGAGTTATTCCGCGGAAAGTTAAGCAATTGTCGATCGAAAATAGAATCTGTGATGTGCGTTTTTCGGAAGATTTAATTATTATAAAGCCGGACTGTTTCGTAGTGTACTTCCTCGCGTGAAGTGGAAATTAAAACCAGCATCAGTACCTCACATTTTCAAATTTACCGAAATATCTATAAACTAGAGGTAAAATCACGAAAGGCGCCCAGTAGGATACGGAATGAAGGCAGCCTTCCATGGTTATTTTTTCTACTTCGTGCCATCCTTACCTAAAACGAAGAAAAAAAATGATCAGTCTTAATAATAATAGGCCTAAAAAAACAATAGTTGTTGATTCTTTAGGGACTTTACGACATTGTGCTCATTTAGCCCCGTGTGCTTGGGTGTGTTTAGAATTTGTCTGGTAACCTGTGTCATTATGATGTCTGTAGTAGTGTGTGTATCTGGATTTGAGGTGGGATTTGGGTAGGAAGCGGCCGTGGCCTTCAGTTAGGTACCATCCCAGCATTTGACTGGAGGAGAAGTGGAAAACCACTTGTAGGATAGCTGAGGTAGGAATCGAACGCGCATCTTATCAGTTTTGCCTCACGAGGCTGAGTGAACACCGTTCCAGCACTCAGACCAGAATTAAATTTCTTGGCAGAGATGGGAATCGAACCTGGACCTCTGCGGTGATAGCTAGTAATGAGATGGACATATAATAATAATAATAATGGCCAACCTGCCAAAAGAATAAACTGTCATCCAGTTCTTCGCTTCCGTTACCGTCCTCCTGATCAATATCTACATACCTGCCAAGTTTTCCGGTTTTCCCGGAAGGTTTCCGGATTTTGGGGGTGTTTTCCGGTTGTCCGGATTAACATAGTTTTTTCCGGATTTTCAACTCCCTAGCTTTTTTCCGTTCTCTGCTTCCAAATCGTATTTCAGTTTTGATTTTCGATAATAGCTCCTCTTCCGAGATGCGAGTGTTTGAATTCGACTGAAAATCGACTGATAAGACTCAGGGTGTCTACTGGTAACGAAAAGTAACGAAAAAGTAGCTAATTTTATAAAGGTAACGAAAAGTAGCTAATTCTTATGTCTGGATAGTTGGAGGTAACGAAAATTCGCCGAGGTCTTTTAAAATCATTTAAACCCGCGCCGCTAGGCTCGCAGATGCGATGAAGCGAGTTTCACGCAAGCGGCGCCGATTGCGTGAGATATATTTCCCCGTGCACGACCTCAAGGAAATGCATACTGAGGATACCTTCAGTGGTACTGTATACATCGGTTCAACGTTTATTTTCGGCATCAAGACGAGTTTAGTTTTGTGTGAAATATTTTTCTGTATTAATCGGAAACCTGACTTATATTTAAACACAAATTGTGCTAAATGTTCCGGCATAACTCAACATTTAGCAACGGAACATTTAGCACAATTTGTGTTTAAATATATAATGGCTCAACGGACAATACATATTTTTCCTTTGAAAATTATATAACCTGACTTTTTGCGAGATGTTGATTCGCGATTACATCCGAAACTCAACAGAAAACACTCATTTCTGTTAATGGCCTCTAAATTTGTGTATCTCAAATTGAAGTCTAGAAATAACGCGAAATAATTTATTGTCGCAATCTTGCGAAATGCGACTGTTTCAAATCGCAAAAATGCTTCGAAATACATAGCCTATATTTTAAAAATCTATCCGCGAACTATGGTTCCATTGGATATATAATCTAACCGGTTATCTCGAAAACGTGTACAATTTGAATTCGAAAGAAAATGTGCCCTCTTGTCGGATTATTCGTGCAATCCTCTCTGAATAATTCATAATAACCGATACCTACTTCGAACGTTCATCCTGTCAGCACGACTTGCCTGCGGGAATCTCGTCAAACGGACCACGATAGACGCCAGTTGCGTAAAATTATAAAACCCGTGCCCGGCCGCGAACTTGTGTCCTCGAGGACTGCGGAAATTACGGTGCCGATCATACAACATGTCCATAACTGCTGGTGAATTTTAACCGTGCCCAACCTCGAGCTCACCTCCGCCATTCTGCCAAGACGGGATAGACAGGCAGACAATCGTTGAACGGCCGGATGCGGTGCCGATTGCATAATATCGCGTTCTCATTGTGCAACCGCGAGGACAACTTGAATCTCGTAAAACGACCGAGAGCGGCAGCGATTGCGATACTTCGCGATATTTCTCCGCATTCGATGACGAGTGCAACTGGATTCTTGTCAAATGGACAGCAAGCGGTGCTGATTGCGTAATAATAACTTACCATATTTTATCGTGCCCGACCTCAAGGACAATAGAAATCTCGTCGAACGACTAAAAGTGACAACGATTATGTAATCGCGATTTTTCTCCGTGTTCTATATAAAAACTACGAATCGAGTCAAACGGCTGAGACCAGCGCCGATCGTGTAACGTCTCGATATTTCTCCGTACCTGTCTGCGAAGCCTCCTTGGCTTAGGCGGCAGCACGCCGGCCTCTCACCGCTGGGTCCGTGGTTCAAATCCCGGTCACTCCATGTGAGATCTGTGCTGGACAAAACGGAGGCAGACAGGTTTTTCTCCGTGTACTCTGGTTTTCCCTGTCACTATTTCATTCCAGCAACACTCTCCACTATCATTTCATTTCATTTGACATTCATTTAATCATTGCCCCAGAGGAGTGTGTCAGGCTTCGGCAGCCAGCACACTTCATATCCTCGCCGCTAGATGGGAGCTTCATTCATTCCATTCCTGACCCGGTTGGAGACTGGAAGCAAGCTGTGGATTTTCATTTTCACCTGACTGCGAAGACATAATTTGGTGACGATCACGTTACGTCGCATATATTTCTTCGTGGTCTACCGCGGGGACAAAGGAAATCTCCCCAAACGGCCAAGATCAGAGCAACTTCTTGGTAATCATAACTTCTTGTACACAAGATGGCATATTTGCTGAATCAACTCATTTGATATTAAATATCCATTATTTATTTTTATCTAAATTTTTATGTCACCATAAGTGAATCTTATTCACTGCTTTAAACACAGTTCATTGTTGTTTTCCTTCACGCGCGATGAGCATCAATGGTTGCCAACCGCAGACGTATCTTGAATTAAAAGGTAACTAAAATTAAATAAAAGGTAGCTAAAAAGTAACTAATTTTTACTTCATCCTTACAGTAGACACCCTGTAAAGTTTATCGATAATCCCATCTCTCAGATTATCGCTGCGCTTTTGTCATTAATTCCTTGTGTTTGACGCTGAAAGTCCAAAGAACTGTAGTTCTGGTATTCGTTCAATTGTGTGACAAATTTTTGTGCGATATAGTGTTTTCGTGATGAATTCAAGTAAGAAACGATATCATCAGTCTTCAGAATTTTTGGAAACTTGCACAATGAATTAGATAGTTTCACATCACCAAGAGTTTGTAATCTCTTTCCCTGGTCTTTTCTCGCTATTTTTAAGACCTTGAGACGCATGTACGCGTTAAATTTTTGCACGTTGGGATCATCTGGATTTCTATTTTTGAAAGTTGGCAGGAATGATATCATGGTCAGTATTCGAGTCTTTGGATCTCGTTTCAACTTTGTCTTCAGTATCAGAGTCACAAATTCCCTTGAAATTACCGAATCATGAACTAGCTATTCGTTATCTTTCAACAAAAGGCGACATACATCATCTACATCCTTAGGTTTCCGTAAGGCGTAATCTCTTGACTGATGGTCACTATGGCAACATACCAAGCCAAATAATCGGGATAACAGCACACCTGCAACTCACTGACAAAATGTTACACGTGTAGAGTTATTTTTAGGTTCGTCATTTTACAACTCCAGGAAAATGCTTACTAAGGTATGGGGTAAGATGTCCCGAGACGATAAGATCATAACTTGAACTGTTGGCTTGATATTAAAACTAAAACGAACCATCGAGCTGTCAGACCAATGTGCGACTAACGGCAGGTTTTATAAGATAGTTCTACAAAGGGAATGAGAGTATTAATAATAACCTTTCACAGTATTATTCATAAGTCTAAACAAACAATTTGTTGTAATCAGCGTAGCCGCAATCTTCGCAAAGAGGTTTATGTAGCCCAGCGCGTATCCCATTTTTGAACAGCTGACTGCGGCTGACTTTGTAGCGTTGGGGATCTGCGCCGCTAGCGCTACCCAAGAGAGGTACAACGTGTTCCCAGAGATGCGGAAGTCGTTGGATCCCTTTGGCACTGCCCAATCTATTGATGGAACGAAGAGAGCGCTCGGCAGCCTGCTTAACGTCTTCAATGGTACGGAAGCGCTCCCCGCGCATTGTCATCTTCTACTTCGGGATGAGACCATAGTCGCAGGGACTGATGTTGGGAGAATATGGGGGGTGATAGAGGACCTCCCAGCCCCAGCGATCCAACAATGCCGACACAACGCCTGCTGTGTGTGCCCTAGCATTGTCATGCAGAACGATGGGCGGTGTAACCATGTGGTGGCGCCGTTTCCTTCTGAGAGCTCCTCGGAGATGGTCTTGCAGAAATGAACAATAGTACGCCGCATTAACGGTTTGCCCTCGGGGAACAGTATGGTGAATGATCACACCATCCCAATCATAGACAAGAATCAACATTAACTTCACATTGGTGGGGGTTGATCGAACTGTTTGATTCCGTGGTGCCACCACTCATTCGATTGGCGTTTTAACTGTGGCTCATAAGATCTGGTCCACGTCTCGTCAATGGTTATGATACGCCGTAAGAAGGCCTCTCCTTCGCACTCATAATGCTGCAAGTGCATACGACAAGTGTCATATCGCAGCCATTTGTGCCTGTCGGTTAAGTCATGCGGAACCCATTTGGACGCAATCTTCCTCATTTTCAGTAAGTCCTTCAGGATGTGGAGGACAGTTGAATGCGCCAGTCCGGTATCTTGCTCTAATTGACGAATCGTTACGTTCCGATCCACCACTACTAACGCGGACACCATCTGTACATTGCCATCACTTACTGGTGGGCGACTAGATCGAGGCATGTGCTCCACGCGTTCGCGCCCATCTCGAAAGGCTGCAACCCATCTTGCTACCGTTATGAACGGTAACGCAGCTGCACCGCGCGCTTCCGGCAATCCTCGGTGATACTGTTTAGCACTGCGACCCCTAGCACACTGAATTTTTTTTATCCACGTTATCTGCTCTTGCTTGGAAAACATTGCGACTGTCTTTCGCGAGCGCTGGTCTCACACTACTCATCTAACAGGCGCGACTGCGCACGAGTGGTGGTGAGGACGGGCGAGGTCATGTGCTGTGAGGGAGGGGATACAGGGCTGCAACCGTCGGTAAAAGTGGCAGCGCCCAACATTGTTGAAATTTGGCACTGAAGCACTAAGAAACCAACCCATGTATATAATCCATAAATAAGGGCTCCTTCCCATAATCCGCAGGCCATGAGCTGGGTGGTAGTCTTCTGGGCCCAGTCACGGTGTCACCTAGAAATTACGCTCAATTTGTGACTTCCTCTCATTTCAGGCAGAAGAATGTGCTCCATAGAAGACCTGCCTTATGAAGTACTTGTCGAGATATTCTCCAATCTCTCGGTGAAAGACATCTTGTCGTCGGCCGAACACGTCAACAGTCGGTGGAAGGAAGCATGCCATGGCATTGGCACGTGGAAACATCAGTTGTACCAACCTGACTATTCGTTGAACAATCATGCAATCTTAAAGGAAGTGCAGAGGATGCCTAAACTCCAAGGACTGCTGCTACAGCGCAAGTTTGATAATGTCTTCTTCAGGGCAGTCATGAGTAAATGTCTGTATCTCAGAACACTGATAGTGACAGAGTGCCCAGTGGACCATGTCATGATGCAGACACTCAGATCGAACTGTCCGAATATCGAGCAACTGCAGATAGGAATCTGTACTGAAGGTTGTAACTTGATTCTGGAGGAGGTTGCTAGGTTGGCAAACCTGAAGACGCTTGCGCTAACGACAATCATATTATTTAGTAGTGTCGACGTGAAACCTCTCGCAGATGGCTGCCCTTCCTTGGAGCGGATCAGTTTCAATGCCTTAGGGCTTCTTAAGGAAGACCTTGTCTATTTTCTAGAAAAGAAAGGAGGTACGTTGCGGCAACTGGAAATATATTGCAATGACGTCAGGGAATGTGTTCTGCCCATGTTGTCGCAATGCAAGAAGCTTGATTGGCTGCACATTCATTGCTGGTGTGAGGACACCCCAAGGAAGCAGTTGATGAAGGGTCATAGTTTAGAGATGGCCATACTACAGCCGTTGAATCTTCAGAACTTACAAACAGTCACATCTCTACGTTTAAGTTCTTTCTATCCGAGGGAATACCTACACATGATGGTAATTAGACTGTTCCGCAGTCATTGTCTGTGTCAGTTGGTTTCTCTGAACCTTCACCTTAGTGGCGACCAACAAAAACTGTTCATCGATGCTGTTGTGGAGAACTGTCCACTGCTAAAACGGCTACACTTCGACTTGGTTCCCTATTCCTATCTGACAGACTATTGCCTGATAAACCTACCCTCCCTCCTGTTGTTGGAAGACGTCTTGCTGGAAGGCTCCAGGATATCCGAGGACTCCATTATCTTCCTCAGTACCTGCCGCAGCCTGCAGTACCTCAACCTCACGGGGTGTGATAAACTTGGAAAAGGCGCCATGAGGAAAATGGTAACCCTGAGTTATCTTAAACGACTCATCCTAGACGGGTGTGATGTCAGTGGCTTCCCTTTCCATCTGGTCTCGGATCACATGAAAGATCTCACCTATATCAGTCTGTACAAGTCCAAGCATGTCGACTGGAAGGGTGTTGAGGAACTCAAGGAGAAGAGCCGACTGGTGACCATCGTGCAGGAACCGCCCATTCGATATGTGAAATGTTCGCCCATGTTGGGTAAATTTCCCCTCTAAGATACTGTGCCATGTAGTCAGCACTAAGGCTCCAGTTCATAGCATGCTCTTGGAAACTGACAATGTGTGTGATCTGAGTGTGGCGGTCAAGTTGGTGAATATTCTTTGTTTGCGTGTGGCACAAGTCCAGTATCATTTGTTTCTATGTAGGTGGCCAAGGTAGGCAATACCTCAATAACCATTTATTGTCCAACATTTTTAACGTTTGCATTGGTAATCCAATCATCAGAGGATCCTGGGTCCAAATCGCTTCACCAATGTTCCTTTGAAGGCCCCTGTTCCAGCATTATATGAATGTGTCCCCACCGTAACGTTCCAAGCGCCACTAGAAGTTCCTTATCCACTTCTCCCGTCATCTAGTGTAACGTTATGGTGGGGACACATTCATGTATCAATTTGCTATACACACATTCCTACTGGTTTGGGTGTGACAAGTGGTTTTCACAGCCTCATGCCCTTCCTGACTCCACCTGGGGGGCTTACCCCAGAACCTATTAACTTGCCTTGAAGCTGGTAAGTTTAGGATGGATACAATCAACACATCTACCTGCTTCCCTACCATAAACTTGTCTCCACATGATAATGATATTGTTCATCGGAACGTACATCCTAGTACATGGGGCTGATGGCCAGAATGTCCCAAGGCTCTAAACTGAGCCAGAACAAGGCTCACCTGGTTAGCATGAACATGTTGGCCTTAAGTTATACCTGTGACCGTCGGGCTGCACCATCTTGTTTACAATAATACGTAGTGATGCTGGAGTAAAGAATACGGTCATCAGCCACGTGTTCTCATGTGTGATGGCCTGTGTTATTGTGGTTGTAATTAATATACGGTCTAAGATATTTATTATCTAAGATTTGTAGCGGCTTCGGTGGCGTAGTGGGTAGCGTGCTGAGCTCCTATGTCCAAGATCGCGGGTTTTTAAGAGCATTAAAAGTCCCTCAGTATGCCTTCCTTCGTAGGGGAAGTAAAGCCGGCGGGCCCATGTCATAGATTTAAGGCATGTAAAAGAACCTTCCACTAATTAAACTTTTGTGAAGTAAAATTTGTAGGCGCTGGTTGCTATGGCATCTAGTAGTAACTAAGTTCACAACTAGGTGTCGTGGACAGTAATATTTGATGGCGAAAGTAGGAACTACTTGAAATTATCGTCTGCAATCCGTATGAATTAGAAACGTATAACCCACACTAATACAGTCATCTCAATTAACACCGGTTATCAGACAGATTCTACACACACCCAAAGTACACGGGGCAACCCCTAAACTAAGGAACCAACCCTCTAATATTTGTGCAGCTGCCCTAAGACTAGGAATGAAAGTACCGTCCCAGCATTAGCTTGGCGAGTATGGCAAACCCATGCGGTAGGTAACCATAGTGTGGAGTTCACAGACATCGTAGAATAGTACTGTGTCACCTCAATAACACAAGTGCAGGGGCTGATGACCACATTAAGGCAGGAAGCTTGTAGTTTAACGTGACGGTTAATCTCGAGATGAGCCACGGGACCTCCATTTTACGTGGAATCCGAACCACAGGTCATGGCATTTCACTTCGAAAATCTCACATGCATTGACCGGGAATCGAACCCGGACCGACCACATTCATAAGTATATTATATATTTTTTAAAGTATTTTCAGGAATTTTGTTAAATGTAAAGAAAGGAAATATGTAAAATGTTTAATGTACTCTCCTTGTTATTTAAAGGTTTATATTTGTAACTCAATAAGTAGATTGTCGCTGGCACAAAACTAGTTACAGCCGCTTACCTAATTAACTGAATTATTATTGATTTAGGCTAGCGTATGGCTTTTATTGCCGGGAGTGTCCGAGGACATGTTCAATTTGGACGCCCACGGGGTGAGCAACATGTTCCTTTCAATTTCAAGTAGTTCCAACTTTGGCCACCAGACGTCACTGATACCTAGTGGCGAACGTTGGAACTTGATTGAGCGTGTAAACAAAATCTAACCTACAAATTTGGCTACACTCTACCAATTGTACATGACATCGGTCCGCCGGCTTTACTTCCCCTCCGAAGGAAGGCATACTGAAGGATTTTAACGCTTTAAAGAATCTGACGACATCGGCCGGGTTTGAAACCGTGCTCTTGGGCACGGCCCTTCAGCATGCTATCAACTACGCCTCTGAAGCCGCTATTAACGGAATGATAGACATAAACACTCATTATTTTACTCTGGTTACATTTATTAACATTCGTTGAGAGATGGAAAGCTTACATAGAGAGTTTGTATAAGGGAAAGGAGATTGAGAATCATGTAATGGAAAGGGAGGAGGAAATTGATGAGGATGCGAAAGGAGATTCAATATTGAGATCAGAATTTGATAGAGCTTTGGAAGACTTAAGCAGGAACAAAGCACCAGGCATAGATGATATACCGATTGAGTTGCTACGCTGCATAGGAGATGAAGGTCTGATCAGGTTATTTCACTTGGTGTGTAGGATTTATGAGACAGGTGAGGTACCCCCTGATTTCAAGAAGAATGTAATCATCCCTATACCAAAGAAAGTGGGAGCTGACAGATGTGAAGATTACCGTACAATCAGCTTGATAACTTATACTTCAAAGATCCTGTCTAGAATAATTTACAAATGGATTGAGAGTCAGATAGAAACGGAGTTGGATGAAGACCAGTTTGGTTTCAGGAGAAATGTAGGAACAAGGGAAGCTGTACTAAGTCTTAGGCTGATTTTGGAAGGTAGAATAAGGAAAGATAAGAGAACGTTCATGGCTTTTGTAGACTTAGAAAAGGCTTTTGATAACGTTGATTGGACTAAATTGTTTGACATTTTGAAATCGATAGGAATCAAGTACAGGGATAGGAGGGTGATACACAATCTATACAGAAACCAGACAGCAGTCATTCGAGTTGAAGGACATGAGAGAGAAGCTGGTATTCAGAAAGGTGTAAGGCAAGGCTGCAACTTATCACCCATACTTTTCAATCTTTACATTGAACAAGCAATGAAGGAAATTGGAGAAAAATTTAAAGTGGGAGTGAAGATTCAAGGAGAAATAATTTCAACTCTGAGATTTGCTGATGACATCGTCATCTTCGCCGACAAGCCTGAAGATTTGAATCAGTTTTTGAATGGTATGGACTCCGTCTTACGGAAAGAATTCATGATGAAAATTAATAAATGTAAAACAAAAATACTGGAATGCAGCCGAAATAAATCAGAAACCTCTATGGAGATCAAATTGGCAGGTGAAAAGCTGAAGGAAGTAGGAGACTTCTGTTACTTAGGAAGCAGAATAACCAGTGATGGACGAAGCAAAGAGGATATAAAAAGTAGGTTGGCTCAGGCAAGAAAAGCATTTCTACAAAAAAGAAACCTGCTGACATCGAATATAGATTTAGGTATTAGGAAGTCATTTTTGAAAGCCTTTGTCTGGAGCGTGGCGCTCTATGGAAGTGAAACTTGGACTATTGGTGCAGCAGAAAAGAGGAGAATTGAAGCATTTGAAATGTGGTGTTACAGGAGAATGATGAAGATCAGATGGGTAGATAGGGTTACAAACAAAGAGGTATTAAGACGAGTGGGAGAGGAGAGATGGTTCTGGCGACTGCTAATGAAGAGAAGATATAGGTTGGTAGGACACATACTAAGACACCCAGGAATAGCAAGCTTAGTTATGGAAGGAAGGGTCGAGGACAAGAACTGTAGGGGTAGACCAAGGTTAGAATATGTTAAACAGATTGCCTCGGATGTAGGGTGTGGTAGCTATGTAGAGATGAAACGATTAGCTCAGGACAGGGAGGCATGGGGAGCTGCATCAAACCAGTCAAAAGACTGAAGACTCAAACAACAACAACGTCTTCTAAATCAACATCAATCTGTCATCTAGGCCTATTCTCTTTTTTTATATCTCAAGTTCCAGACAATGTGTCTGATGTTTCAAATACAAGTTAAGACACTCAGGAGAAGCAAAGTTAGTTATGGATGGATCAAGGTCAAGAACTGTAGGGGTAGACCATGGTTAGAATAACAGATTGCCTCGGTTGTATGCAGAGATGAAACCCTTAGCTCACGGAGGGCTGCATCAAGCCAGTCGAAAGGCTGATGGCTCAAACAAACGGTGCTCATTTGGGGGAGTGGATATTGATGACAACATCACCAAAGATGCCTTCAAGTTTATGGTAAATACTTGGTATGTTTTGTTTCCAATAACTTCAGAATTTGCGAAACTGATCCCGGGTGTGTGTTACAAGGAACTTTTTAAACCTATCTCAAGTTAATCGTTTCACCTCCACATAGCTACCTCACCTTGCATTAGAGGCAATCTGTTTTAGATATTCTAAATATGGCCTACCTCTACAGTTCTTGTCCTCGACCCTTTCCATAACCAAGTGTGCTATTCCTGGGTGTCTTAGTATGTGTCCCTCTTCTCTTTATTAGCAGTCGCCAAAAACATCTCTCCTCTCCCACTAGTCTTAATACATCTTCATTTGTTACTCTTGCTAGCCATCATTCTCCTGTAACACCACATTTCAAACGCTTTAATTCTCCTCTTTTCTGCTGCACCAACAGTCCAAGTTTCACTTCCATAGAGCGCCACGCTCCAGACAAAAGTTTTCAAACATGACTTCCTAACACCTAAATCTATATTCGATGTCAACAGATTTCTTTTCTGAAGAAATGCGTTCCTTGCCTGAAAAATCTAATAGTCTCTTGCCTAGAATGACGTCATCACATTGCTTATTAAATCATACTAATATATAAAAATGAGATGGTGTGTGTCTGTCTGTCTGCTACTCAATAACTCAAGAACCACTGGTACGATTTAAATGAAATTTTGCATGGATGTAGCTGATTTACCAGGTTTACATATAGGATACTTTTGATTTCGAAATTTTGTACTATTAAAAAATGGCGACCATTTTAGTGACGTCATTAGACCCATTTGTTTCTAAATTTCATATTTCCATATCAAATAAAAAGAGAACGGTAGGAAATTGCAAACTTTTGATGGCGCTTACGAGCTTTGAAATTTAATTTCCTATCCGAAAGGTCCTTATCACTTTTCGTGTATCTCCAACAGTTAGCGAGTAAAACCGACATTTGTGACGTCACTACACCCTTTGGTTTCAAAATTTCATATTTCCTTTTCAAATAAAAAGAGAACGCTAAGAAATAGCAAACTTTTGATGGTATACATGAGCTTTAACATTTAATTTTCTATCTGAAAGGTCCTTATCAATTTTCGTATATCTCCAACGGTTAGCGAATAAAACCAAAATCTGTGCAATAAAACACGGTCAACACCGAGCGGTGCAGTATATCTCTCTCTATATAAAAATGAAAATTTGTGTGTTTTTCTCTGAATTTCTACGGAAATTTGAGTTGTTTACACGTTTTAGACTGTTTTATGATGGATGCACGCGAAAATAATTTTTTTGACTGTCTGTCTGTTTGTTTGTTTGTGGACAAATTTGTTCACTTATAACTCGAAGGAAGCTTGTAGTTTAACGTGACCGTTAATCTCGCGATCATAAGCCACGGGACCTCCGTTTTACGTGGAATCCGAACCACAGGACATGGCATTTCACATCGAAAATCTCACATGCAGTGACCGGGAATCGAACCCGGACCGCCTTGGTGAGAGGCATACAGCTTGACCGCTGCGCCACCACGCCCCCCACTTATAACTCGAGAACGGCTGGGTGTATCAACGTAAAATTTTGTACAGATTTCCATCAGAGGCACGACACTATTCATTGATATAACTCTTCTCCGTACCTCTCATAAAAGGGGGCCTACCCCCTAAAAATACATGCTGAAATAGGCGTAGAAGGACGAGACAAAACTCATTTTCAGCCCCTCAGTGTGAGAGACAAAACTCGGGTCCCCGAAAACCTCATTTTAAGGACCGAAGACCAACCGTTTTTGAGATATTCCCAGAAAACTAATTTAATTTAATAAACTAATGAACGAATGCAAGCCAGTAACCATGCCAACGGATTCTCAGAGATCCATCTATTGCTGTAAGACGCAATGCAATTCCATTAATTACATTAGTGTGAAAGTTTGCAAACGGCTAGAAGGTTATCACGGAACGAAATTAAGCCGTAAAATTCATCAATACGTATAATGCGCTTAAGGGGATCAAGGGGTACTCTAGATTTTTTTCACGCGATTTACACCTGCGGGTATGGTACGGCAGGTCTATTATATTCCTATCCCCTTATTATTCATTCATTCATTCATTCATTTCGTATAGGCCTTCTATGGACCGCGTCATTCCAACCGTCTCCTACTGGCTTTGATGTTTGCCCTGTACGCCCGCATTCGTTGTCGGTGGACTTCCTTCCGTTCCTGGGTTCAAATCTTTCCCGTTTTCAGCTTGTTTTTTTCTTAGAAACCTTTACGTGCTCGAAGTTTCCCTTTGAGTGGGGCGCGCTCCTGAATGTCTGTTGCTGTAATCCCCACTTAATTCAGATCTTTATCCAGTTCAATGAACCAGGCCCATTTTGTTTTCCTCTCCTGAAAGTATGTTATGTTGCGGTTGGTCAGTCTCGCTGGGCTCATTCGTTTCACATGCCCAAAAAATGGTAACCTTCTCTGCAATTCCATTAATTACATTAGTGTGAAAGTTTGCAAACGGCTAGAAGGTTATCACGGAACGAAATTAAGCCGTAAAATTCATCAATACGTATAATGCGCTTAAGGGGATCAAGGGGTACTCTAGAATTTTTTCACGCGATTTACACCTGCGGGTGTGGTACGGCAGGTCTATTATATTCCTATCCCCTTATTATTCATTCATTTATTCATTCATTCATTTCGTATAGGACATCTATGGACCGCGTCATTCCAACCGTCTCCTACTGGCTTTGATGTTTGCCCTGTACGCCCGCATTCGTTCTCGGTGGACTTCCTTCCGTTCCTGGGTCCAAATCGTTCCCGTTTTCAGCTTCGTTTTTTCTTGGAAACCTTTACAAGCTCGAAGTTTCCCTTTGAGTGGGGCGCGCTCCTGAATGTCTGTTGGTGTAATCCCCACTTCGTTCAGATCTTTATCCAGTTCAATGAACCAGGCCCATTTTGTTTTCCTCTCCTGAAAGTAAGTTATGTTGCGGTTGGTCAGTCTCGCTGGGCTCATTCGTTTCACATGCCCAAAAAATGGTAACCTTCTCTTCCGGATGACGTTGCTTATCTTCTCCACATGAGTATATAGGTCATGGTTATGCAGTTTTCTGTATTCCCCATTGTCTTTGATGGAACCCAATATCTTTCTCAAAATGTTCCTTTCTTTGGCCTCCAGTTTCTCGACCAAGCCCATTTTGTTCATCGTGAGGCATTCAGAGGCATGCAAGACCTCCGGACGGATGACACTGCAGTAATGTTTTAGTTTTGCGTTGAAGGATATTGACCTTTCCTTATAGATGTCCATAGTTAAATGGTAGGCCATTTCCATTTTGCTCATGCGTGATGTGAATGCTTTTTTCTCTGATAATATCCCTTCCCTGACCCGTCCTGAAAAGAAAAGTACATGGCCATTGGCTGAATTAAAAATAATTTAAAAAAATAGGTGTTATAATTTCTCCCTATATTATATTATTATTAGTATTATATTATGCCGTACAACGACGAGACAAATCCCCTCGGTGACAGCAACAAACCTCGGGGGCTCTAAAGGGTCTTCGAAAACTACATTATAAGGCTCTAAATACAACAGTTTCTGAAATATTCCCAGAAAACTAATTTAATTTAACAATCTAATGAAGGAATGCAAATCGGTAACCATGAGAACATTATCTCAAGGGGTGGCATACAACTTTCCATCTATTTCTGTAAGAAGCAATGTCACTCCATTTATTACATTTCTGTGAAAGTTTGCAAATGGCTATAAGGTTATCACGGAACTAACGTAGACCGTATAATTCATCAATGTAATTAAGGGGGTGAAGGGGTAACCTAGAATTTTTTCATGCAATTTTCACGTTCGACATATAGTACAGAAGGTCTATTATATCTCCAAACAGCAACATTATTTTCAAAAATTCCTGAATTGAACCAGCATTCTTTGCGGCTTTTAGGAATTTGGGCAATTTGAGGCTAAAGAACCTGAATTTTCATGGACCACAAGCCTTTATAATTTATGAAAGGGGTCTTCCTGTGTATGGGCACCTAGCACAACGTAGAGGGTCAGTTTTTATGTGACGTGTATTGCGTTTCGTCTACAAAGCTTTCAATTGTATTTCACGTCAGGAAGTACACGTTAGGTGAATTTAGTCTGAGAGCACATTTTAACTTTTTTTTGTCGACATACGGGTTCAGCGTAAGTATGATTTCATTTGATACTGTGTGGTATATATACCCATATTTGGATATCTGGGTAATATGTTGTAGGCAATAGAATTGTCTGTCTGTCTTTCTGTGTATCTTTATGTACGCCTATACCTCGTGTTCGGATGCTTGGTGCATCGTAAAATTAGGTATGGTAACCATGAGAGTCAATACACCAAGTATTTATAAAACTCTTCACCGTACTTTTCATACAGTAGAAGGGTGGATATAGAGAAAAACTCCTCAATATATGCTAAAATAGGCGAAATATAAAAATTATCATAGAAGGACAACCAAAGCATATGTTGCGCTTCTCAATGTGAGACACAAAATTCGGGAATCTATAAAGGGTCTCCGAAAACTACATTTTAAAGGCCTTAAAGTAACAGTGTGTGTGCTATTCCCAGTAAACTAACTTCGTTCTGATAAACTTGAAGGAATGACAAACAGCTAACCATTGCAACAGTAGCTCAATTGATAATGTCTTGTGTTAACAACGAACACCGTTCGAAGAACGGGTACTTTTGCTAGTATAACATAAAGATAGCTTTCAAGCCATTTTTCAATGTTGCTTTATTATCTATTAATATGTTAGATTTCTGTCGGTCGACACTAAATAACTCCAATTCCTGTACTGGAATATGGAAAAAGATAACCTAATTTCCCCGCAATCATTTTCAATACAAAAGTAGTTTAGGGCTCGTCACAGCAATAGAAGCTACACGTTCATAGATAGGATGGGATCGCTATTTCTACGTTTTGCAACATTAAAATAAGTTACCTCATTTATAAGGTGCCTAATATCTTAAATTACCACACTTGCTAAGTTTCTCACAGGTTTTCATTTCTTGAATTTGAAGGGCTGAGACTATGAGTGGGTGTCAATTGATTTATGGTAATATTCTTTAAATAATTTTCCTACATACCATGCTCATTATTGGAGTGGATATTGATGACATTTAAGTGTAAACTGAATATAGTATTGTGGTATATTAGTTTAAGTTCCTACATACCATGCTCATTATTGGAGTGGATATTGATGACATTAAAGTGTAAACTGAATATAGTATTGTGGTATATTAGTTTAAGTTCCTACATACCATGCTCATTATTGGAGTGGATATTGATGACAATAGTATGTAAAATGATTCTATTACCCTTTCACGAATTGATTGCCGGCGGTCGAGATGGTAACTATTTATGGTTGTCTTGTGTCACACGTCAGTCTGCTTCATTGACAGGTACAGTTGCGCGAGTAGGATATGACTCAGTTCCAATAGCCTCAGTCATCGTTTAACTGTCCATGGTGACATGAGCACCTGTGACACGCAATGCTGCTTGACTTATGTGTAGAATGCATTCTGTCATTGCTGTGTTCCCCGCTTCACTGTGCGGGGCAGCTGCCACAATAAACAACAAACACCTGCGCTGACGAGCTCAGCGGCAATCAAATCTTAAATAGGTAATAATACAGTAGGCTATATTTAAGGTCCTTCATATGCTTAATGCTTTAGTATTTATCAGTAGTAGTTAAGCTTTTGCCTCGCTGTTAGCGGTTTGTTGTTGGAGGGCAGCGACCACTTGTTGCTCGCATTGTGGGTTTTTGAGCTATTTTGTGTCGTGTATTTAGAACTGATGATGCTTGCTTGACGAGAGAAATATTCCAAACCCCCACAATGTAATGTGATTTTCTGTCCAATATAGCAGAGTCCTTTAACCTCGTAGGTAATCTACTCCCTTAATCTCATCACATGACCTGTCTATTTGAGTCTCTTCGTACGACGAGCTTCATCTTATGAGTTCATTTCTAACTTAGTCATTATCTCTTCATTGAGAATAGCTTCCTACCATTGGTCCCATCTATTTGTCTCAGCGATCACTCATCCTACCCTCTTATCAGTTACCTCGTGAATTCACCCAGATCTCGCTACCATACAACAATGTATGTTTAACTACTAAGCAATGTAGAGTAAGTTTCATCACCACACCAACTTTGCAAACGAGAACTTATTGCATTCCCTTGTCTGCACCTCGACTATCTCTTTCACTATACTAACCTCCTGAGAGAATTCACAGCCTAAAATGGCCGCCTCCTACTCAGCATCCTATTTTCTTGTCTTTTTCCGTATTGACATCACGATCGTATTTGAATTGCCGATGGTATGTGAAAGCTAATGCAGAGTAATTATTCCATTTGTCTTAACATAAGAGTGGCCTTATGCTGGGTGAGCAGAATAAAGCGGAACCGCGGGAATTTGTGAGTGAGTGAGTTGGTCGGCCAGTGACGCAATCCAGTTTCCGCCACGGTTTTTGGACGGCCAGCCCTGGTTGCACAGTCAACCAGATAGCCCAGTCAATAAAGATTTAGTGTCGCAACTAATTAGAGGAAAGCTGATTTTTTCAGGATGTTAGTATATAAAGTATAAAGTAAAAAAACACAAAGTCCCGACCCCCACCCCCCTTGTTTCCCCCCTCACCCCCTCCCCAACCTTACAAGAGGAGTACTCTGGTTTAATGCTTACAGTTAAAGAACTAATGAAGTTACAAACGCGATTTCTTAATAATCTTACGCCTAACATTATTCTAAACAAATTATGTCATATAAACTTTTTATGTAGATAGCGTAATTTCACCGTAATACTCCAATATATGCAAAAAAAACTGCCACTACAAAACACAAAAAGTAACTTCAACCTATTGTACCTTTTTATCCTTCCGTCATACAATGAAATGTTTTGCACAAAACTTATAGACAATTTAATTAGCTTTAAAAATATGTGTCTACTATAATGCTTACCGTTCAAATGATGACTTCAAAGAAAGCTATGAACAGTAATGGCCACCGCGTCGCCGCGCCAGACGAAGCAGCGCCGCGCCGTTGTCACTCGATGCTGAAAGGCACCGCTGTATGTACTCATATCCTTAATCTTGAATAGTCATTGAGTTTATGATGATGAAATATAAAAACTTTAACTTCAACTTTTCATTACCAAAATCCTGTACTTAGTACACTTTTATAGCTGACAAATAATCAAGTTTCATTGTATAGTATTTTTGATAACTTATTAATTCCTGCACAACTATCACGGCCTAATAATAAACAACGTTTATATTTTTCTTTTTTTTTTTAGTATAAAGGGTCATTTTCTAATGTTCCATCGGTTTGGTCTGAAGCATTTTTACAATACATTCCACTGCAGTTCACACACATAGATGTGCAATCGAACCCAGCTTTACGACAACTACAGTTTGTAACACACAATGTTTTGCAATTACAAGTTATCAGTAGAAGAAGTTCACTTGGAGCAGCAGGATTCGTCATGGGCTTAGGTATCAGTCTGTTATTTGATGTATACTGCCAACCCCATTCTTCTGCCGGAATTTTACAACCTAACCAAGTTTGAATCTCGGTGGTAAACCCTCAAAATATGTTGATGAGCAGCATCTGAAGTTGGTGGAAGTTTTGCTAAATCAATATTAGACCTGAGAGACATTTTTGCGGTTAATTGCTTGAACTTAAAGTACCTGGCTTCATTGAGGGTTTTGAACTTTGATAAGTTGTACATGCTTAGGATAAACTGTTCTCCACTTTCTAGAAGGATATCTTTTGTAATGTCTTGTTTTGTGAAAAGCTCAGCCTGAGATCTAGCTTCAGTTGATTTACGTATCATGTCGGCTGCTTTTTACTTCCCTAGCCCATAGAAAGCAGACATCGTATCACAACCAGTCATTGAATGAGAAAAAAGCAGTAAAGTTTGCTGCTTGACATGTTGATTTATAAGAAAATCGACAGAGTACAGTTTGGACATTGACGACGAAGGCTTTAAGAAGAAAAGTTTGGCGTCTTGCTGGGGAGCTAATGCTACGAGTAAAATCAAGAGATCTGTATCAGTTCCCACGACAACAACTGTAGTATTATTAGTTTGCACATATTTAATTGCCTGGTCGACAATGACAGTGTCAGCGTCACCTTCCGCAGAAAAAACTTTATCTTCAGTCACACAACGTGTTGTAATTGCTTCTATCAACCTCTTTTTGTTATGAGGGTTTGCTAGAAAGTCTGCTTGTTGTGTTGTGCAAACTGTATTTTCATTTTAAAAAATGTGTGAGAAGATTTCTTTGATGCTCTTCTCTCTTGTTCTTGCTGTTTTGTGGTTGGAAAGTTGGGATAACCGTCGAATACCACTGTAACTTTATTTCCGTATTTACAAAGTATGGAGCTTAAATAAGAATCTATTATTTCCTTAAAAGTGCTGGTTTTTCTCCAAACCACAGCATGTAACAAATAGCCACCATCCATCACAAAAACATCCATTTGCCTTGAAGCTTTCTTCAACAATTCCATCTTCAAATAATTTCATAAACGATGCTTTCGTACCTTTACGTATTGATGCCTCGTCAATTAGTGACGGTGGGTGAGATGCTAATTCGAACTCAAAATAAGATTTCAACTTAACGGGGCTGTCACAGATGCATAAAATTCGATTGAATATTTGCTGGGAGTTAATTGAAACTTCTTTAGATCTCACTTTGATAGACTTGAAACTTGCCTGTGTTGTAACCATATCCTTCCGCTGTAGTGCCAATGTTTCAGGAATCAAATCATTTGATACAGTACTCACTTCCTTTTCACTTGCGTATTTTCCACAGTCATAATTCATTTTTTGTATATCTTCCCTAACGATTTCTGCTGCTGTTCTAACAATTCTTTTACGTTCTTCAGTAGTTGTTTCTCTGTTTTTGTACCACGAATCTAATACCTTGTGACTAGTATGTGACATACATAAAATACTTCTCTTTCCAGATAAATTATGTACAACTAGCCGATCTTTGGAAAAATCTACATGTTTTGACTTGAGATAATAATCACTATAGTCTATATCAGAACCACATAACTCCACTACTATCTCTCTTAATTCTTTTAGTGAATACTGGCACTCATTGTCGCTCTCAAGGTTATTAGTAAGCAAATTAAATTTATCTACAGACTCGGCTAATAATGGACGTCTTACCTTTTGTTCATGAGGTTTATGTTTACAAAAGTCCTTATAACATTGCCCATGATACCGGGCTTCGGCCGCAACTAAATCAATCACATCTAAAAGCCTGGACTTAACTTTACAGGCCCAATCATCATTCCTATTATCACAAGCATTAAGGAGAATTTGCTTTATTTCAATTGTTGAAACCTCATGAATTTGGGTTCGATATTGAGAAGGAAGTTTTGGGTCAAACACTGCATTTTTTTCACATAACAAACAGTCATGCTTGAAATCAAATTTGGTGTCTAATTCTCTGAGAAGGCGCTGCGAGGTGGAAGATTCCGAATTTTGAGCTTTTAATGCTGCTTTAATATTGCTAGGTCTGGTATAATTTTGCCTGCATACAGTATGTACTTTTATTACATCGACGTTAACAAGTAACCTATGGATTTCGTCTTTTCTCTCAATACTACATTTTATTAAAGTGTTTATACCTTTAGTGACTGTTACCCCGGCATCTTTCACTTCCTCATTACATATTACGCATATATTGGTAAATTCAGTCATTATTGAAAACTGTTGATAATAAAGAGCGCCTAGCTGTAAAGTTTGTGGGTAACAGTTCAGATTTAACAAGTTTTTACTATTTTAAGGGTTATCTTTTATCTCGCTTATCTCGCTCAACAACACATAACAATAGCAAAACTATCAGCATTTCACTGCACTTGGCACAACACAACAACTTGTATTTCTGTACAAAAAGTGAAACTATCACGAAACACAAAATGCAACGAACCGCACAATGCCATGGTTAACCGAACACTAAACAGGCAAGGCCCACTAATAACGAAAAGGACTCAATAAGCAGCGTAGTAGAGATAAGAGGGCTGTAAACAAACAAGTTGCAACGTGCAGTCTGACTCATGCAGACAGCCAAGCGGCCGAGTCACCACACCACGCTATACGCGGCTACCCGGCGGGATGCGCGGTGTCCGCTACTGTTCATCGCTCTGTGAAGCCATCATGTTAACAAATATCTTTTGTAGACCCATAACGTTAAAGATAATAACAGTAGCTAAACATTTTAATCGAACATATTTTTTTCTACGACATAAGGGTAAATAGTTATAATTAGTATAAATTACTTTTTGTTTTTTGCAATGACAGTTTTCTGCATATATTAATGTATTATGGCGATAATAGGTTGTCTACATAAAAATTTATTCTTAAATAAATTGTTAAAAATATTGTAAGGAGTAAAATAAAAAAACAATCACGTCTGTAGCTTTATTAGTTTTCTAGCTGTAAGCATTTAACCATAGTACTGCTCTAGCAAGGTATAGGAGGGGGTGGGGGTCGGGACTTTGTAATTTTTGGCTATTTACTTTGTATACTAACATCATGCAAAAATTCAGCTTTCCTCTAATTAGTTGCGACAAAGCGAATATTTTTACCTTTATTGACTGGGCTGTTCATATCCTCGCCGCTAGATGGGGGCTTCCTTCATTCCATTCCTGACCCGGTCGGAGACTGGAAGCAGGCTGTGGATTTTCATTTTTCATTGACTGGGCTAAGAGGAGAGTCGGCGAGTCGCAGGCATTTGCAATTAACACGCTGAAAGCTAGGCTGTGTGTCCTCTGCCGGTGACGAATAAATAAAATAGTAGTTACTTGCAGTTCCTTGTGTGCATGTTGCGCATAGTGGGTTGAGCGAAATGGTACCTATTATCAAAACTAAGTGGCAAAACTCTTCACAGCCCAACTCATGAGGTTTTAATAGAAAGGAAGGATTCTGGCGCGTTTCATATTTACGTGCAATAGATAAATATTGGGATGAGGGCAAGCCTATAATTTATTAAGCTGCCTGCAGTATGTCTCGTATCACTTGCGATATCATTATTCTGGGACAAAGCACTTGGTGAATCATTGAGCTACACGTCAGCTGTTCGCTATCTCAGGGGCTGATTGCTCCGCCTGTCAAACTCCGGCCTAACTTGTGATATATTACGCAGGTCAATTACCGTACACTCGTACCGTTTGCTGAGTATGATGATTATTTCAATTTTTAGTCATCATCCTCCTTTCATGTGTTAGTGTTAGAAGAACTGTTACGGTCTACACAAAAGATTTGAATTTTCACGCCATCTTTTCCTGGGGCGACCTAGAGATCTCTTCCCAACGGGGCAGTAGTTGACTGCTTTAGGGATCCTGCTTGTGTCCATCCTCTTGAGGAGTCCTAGCCAATTTCTTTGGTATTCATGGATGTATTCCAATATAGGTCTGCTGTTAAGACCATTCAGCACTTCTGGGTTTCATTTGTGATCCCATGGTTTTAGTAGTGGTTGAAATGTTACACTGAAGATAAACATTCCAACCAGCCAGTGGGACTCAAGACTACCAGAGGAGCACGTACCCTCAGCATCTCCTGTCTGCTAGTACTGAACTCGCTCCAATTGTCTCTAGGTCACCGGCCAAAAACTGTGACGTCAGCATCTCCTGTCATCTGCTAGTACTAAACTCGCTTCAATGCGCTCTAGGTCACCAGCCAAAAACTGTGACGTCAGCATCTCCTGTCATCTGCTAGTACTGAACTCGCTCCAATTGTCTCTAGGTCACCGGCCAAAAACTGTGACGTCAGCATCTCCTGTCATCTGCTAGTACTAAACTCGCTTCAATGCGCTCTAGGTCACCAGCCAAAAACTGTGACGTCAGCATCTCCTGTCATCTGCTAGTACTAAACTCGCTTCAATGCGCTCTAGGTCAGCAGCCAAAAACTGTGACGTCAGCATCTCCTGTCATCTGCTAATACTAAACTCGCTTCAATGCGCTCTAGGTCACCGGCCAAAAACTGTGACGTCAGCATCTCCTGTCATCTGCTAATACTAAACTCGCTCCAATGCGCTCTAGGTCAGCAGCCAAAAACTGTGACGTCAGCATCTCCTGTCATCTGCTAGTACTAAACTCGCTTCAATGCTCTCTAGGTCAGCAACCAAAAACCGTGACGTCAGCATCTCCTGTCATCTGCTAATACTAAACTCGCTACAATGCGCTCTAGGTCAGCAGCCAAAAACTGTGACGTCAGCATCTCCTGTCATCTGCTAATACTAAACTCGCTACAATGCGCTCTAGGTCACCAGCCAAAAACTGTGACGTCAGCATCTCCTGTCATCTGCTAGTACTAAACTCGCTCCAATGCGCTCTAGGTCAGCAGCCAAAAACTGTGACGTCAGCATCTCCTGTCATCTGCTAATACTAAACTCGCTCCAATGCGCTCTAGGTCAGCAGCCAAAAACTGTGACGTCAGCATCTCCTGTCATCTGCTAATACTAAACTCGCTCCAATGCGCTCTAGGTCACCAGCCAAAAACTGTGACGTCAGCATCTCCTGTCATCTGCTAATACTAAACTCGCTTCAATGCGCTCTAGGTCAGCAGCCAAAAACTGTGACGTCAGCATCTCCTGTCATCTGCTAATACTAAACTCGCTACAATGCGCTCTAGGTCACCAGCCAAAAACTGTGACGTCAGCATCTCCTGTCATCTGCTAGTACTAAACTCGCTTCAATGCGCTCTAGGTCAGCAACCAAAAACCGTGACGTCAGCATCTCCTGTCATCTGCTAATACTAAACTCGCTTCAATGCGCTCTAGGTCACCAGCCAAAAACTGTGACGTCAGCATCTCCTGTCATCTGCTAGAACTAAACTCGCTTCAATGCTCTCTAGGTCAGCAGCCAAAAACTGTGACGTCAGCATCTCCTGTCATCTGCTAGTACTAAACTCGCTACAATGCTCTCTAGGTCAGCAACCAAAAACTGTGACGTCAGCGTCTCCTGTCATCTGCTTGTACTAAACTCGCTTCAATGCGCTCTAGGTCAGCAGCCAAAAACTGTGACGTCAGCATCTCCTGTCATCTGCTAATACTAAACTCGCTACAATGCTCTCTAGGTCACCAGCCAAAAACTGTGACGTCAGCATCTCCTGTCATCTGCTAGTACTAAACTCGCTCCAATGCGCTCTGGGTCAGCAGCCAAAAACTGTGACGTCAGCATCTCCTGTCATCTGCTAATACTAAACTCGCTTCAATGCGCTCTAGGTCAGCAGCCAAAAACTGTGACGTCAGCATCTCCTGTCATCTGCTAATACTAAACTCGCTTCAATGCGCTCTTGGTCACCAGCCAAAAACTGTGACGTCAGCATCTCCTGTCATCTGCTAGTACTAAACTCGCTCCAATGCGCTCTAGGTCAGCAGCCAAAAACTGTGACGTCAGCATCTCCTGTCATCTGCTAATACTAAACTCGCTACAATGCTCTCTATGTCACCAGCCAAAAACTGTGACGTCAGCATCTCCTGTCATCTGCTAATACTAAACTCGCTTCAATGGTCTCTAGGTCACCAGCCAAAAACTGTGACGTCAGCATCTCCTGTCATCTGCTAATACTAAACTCGCTTCAATGCGCTCTAGGTCAGCAGCCAAAAACTGTGACGTCAGCATCTCCTGTCATCTGCTAATACTAAACTCGCTTCAATGCGCTCTAGGTCACCGGCCAAAAACTGTGACGTCAGCATCTCCTGTCATCTGCTAGTACTAAACTCGCTTCAATGCGCTCTAGGTCAGCAGCCAAAAACTGTGACGTCAGCATCTCCTGTCATCTGCTAGTACTAAACTCGCTCCAATGCGCTCTAGGTCACCAGCCAAAAACTGTGACGTCAGCATCTCCTGTCATCTGCTAGTACTAAACTCGCTACAATGCTCTCTAGGTCAGCAACCAAAAACTGTGACGTCAGCATCTCCTGTCATCTGCTGGTACTAAACTCGCTTCAATGCGCTCTAGGTCAGCAGCCAAAAACTGTGACGTCAGCATCTCCTGTCATCTGCTAATACTAAACTCGCTTCAATGCGCTCTAGGTCAGCAGCCAAAAACTGTGACGTCAGCATCTCCTGTCATCTGCTAGTACTAAACTCGCTTCAATGCGCTCTAGGTCACCAGCCAAAAACTGTGACGTCAGCATCTCCTGTCATCTGCTAGTACTAAACTCGCTTCAATGCGCTCTAGGTCAGCAGCCAAAAACTGTGACGTCAGCATCTCCTGTCATCTGCTAGTACTAAACTCGCTTCAATGCGCTCTAGGTCACCGGCCAAAAACCGTGACGTCAGCATCTCCTGTCATCTGCTAATACTAAACTCGCTTCAATGCGCTCTAGGTCAGCAGCCAAAAACTGTGACGTCAGCATCTCCTGTCATCTGCTAGTACTAAACTCGCTTCAATGCGCTCTAGGTCAGCAACCAAAAACTGTGACGTCAGCATCTCCTGTCATCTGCTAATACTAAACTCGCTCCAATGCGCTCTAGGTCAGCAGCCAAAAACTGTGACGTCAGCATCTCCTGTCATCTGCTAGTACTAAACTCGCTCCAATGCGCTCTAGGTCAGCAGCCAAAAACTGTGACGTCAGCATCTCCTGTCATCTGCTAGTACTAAACTCGCTCCAATGCGCTCTAGGTCAGCAGCCAAAAACTGTGACGTCAGCATCTCCTGTTATCTGCTAATACTTAACTCGCTCCAATGCGCTCTAGGTCACCAGCCAAAAACTGTGACGTCAGCATCTCCTGTCATCTGCTAATACTAAACTCGCTTCAATGCGCTCTAGGTCACCAGCCAAAAACTGTGACGTCAGCATCTCCTGTCATCTGCTAGTACTAAACTCGCTCCAATGCGCTCTAGGTCAGCAGCCAAAAACTGTGACGTCAGCATCTCCTGTCATCTGCTAGTACTAAACTCGCTTCAATGCGCTCTAGGTCAGCAACCAAAAACTGTGACGTCAGCATCTCCTGTCATCTGCTAGTACTAAACTCGCTTCAATGGTCTCTAGGTCACCAGCCAAAAACTGTGACGTCAGCATCTTCTGTCATCTGCTAGTACTGAACTCGCTACAATGCTCTCTATGTCACCGGTCAAAAACTGTGACGTCAGCATCTCCTGTCATCTGCTAATACTAAACTCGCTTCAATGCGCTCTAGGTCAGCAGCCAAAAACTGTGACGTCAGCATCTCCTGTCATCTGCTAGTACTAAACTCGCTCCAATACGCTCTAGGTCACCAGCCAAAAACTGTGACGTCAGCATCTCCTGTCATCTGCTAGTACTAAACTCGCTTCAATGCGCTCTAGGTCACCAGCCAAAAACTGTGACGTCAGCATCTCCTGTCATCTGCTAGTACTAAACTCGCTTCAATGCTCTCTAGGTCAGCAACCAAAAACTGTGACGTCAGCATCTCCTGTCATCTGCTAATACTAAACTCGCTACAATGCGCTCTAGGTCACCGGCCAAAAACTGTGACGTCAGCATCTCCTGTCATCTGCTAGTACTAAACTCGCTCCAATGCGCTCTAGGTCAGCAGCCAAAAACTGTGACGTCAGCATCTCCTGTCATCTGCTAATACTAAACTCGCTTCAATGCTCTCTAGGTCAGCAGCCAAAAACTGTGACGTCAGCATCTCCTGTCATCTGCTAGTACTAAACTCGCTCCAATGCTCTCTAGGTCAGCATCCAAAAACTGTGACGTCAGCATCTCATGTCATCAGCTAATACTAAACTCGCTTCAATGCTCTCTAGGTCAGCAGCCAAAAACTGTGACGTCAGCATCTCCTGTCATCTGCTAGTACTAAACTCGCTTCAATGCGCTCTAGGTCAGCAGCCAAAAACTGTGACGTCAGCATCTCCTGTCATCTGCTAGTACTAAACTCGCTTCAATGCTCTCTAGGTCAGCAGCCAAAAACTGTGACGTCAGCATCTCCTGTCATCTGCTAATACTAAACTCGCTTCAATGCGCTCTAGGTCACCAGCCAAAAACTGTGACGTCAGCATCTCCTGTCATCTGCTAATACTAAACTCGCTTCAATGCGCTCTAGGTCAGCAACCAAAAACTGTGACGTCAGCATCTCCTGTCATCTGCTAGTACTAACTCGCTTCAATGCGCTCTAGGTCACCAGCCAAAAACCGTGACGTCAGCATCTCCTGTCATCTGCTAGTACTAAACTCGCTTCAATGCGCTCTAGGTCACCGGCCAAAAACTGTGACGTCAGCATCTCCTGTCATCTGCTAATACTAAACTCGCTTCAATGCGCTCTAGGTCTGCAGCCAAAAACTGTGACGTCAGCATCTCCTGTCATCTGCTAATACTAAACTCGCTTCAATGCGCTCTAGGTCACCGGCCAAAAACTGTGACGTCAGCATCTCCTGTCATCTGCTAGTACTAAACTCGCTTCAATGGTCTCTAGGTCACCAGCCAAAAACTGTGACGTCAGCATCTCCTGTCATCTGCTAGTACTAAACTCGCTTCAATGCGCTCTAGGTCAGCAACCAAAAACTGTGACGTCAGCATCTCCTGTCATCTGCTAGTACTAAACTCGCTTCAATGCTCTCTAGGTCAGCAGCCAAAAACTGTGACGTCAGCATCTCCTGTCATCTGCTAGTACTAAACTCGCTTCAATGCTCTCTAGGTCAGCAGCCAAAAACTGTGACGTCAGCATCTCCTGTCATCTGCTAGTACTAAACTCGCTCCAATGCGCCCTAGGTCAGCAGCCAAAAACTGTGACGACAGCATCTCCTGTCATCTGCTAGTACTAAACTCGCTTCAATGCGCTCTAGGTCACCGGCCAAAAACTGTGACGTCAGCATCTCCTGTCATCTGCTAATACTAAACTCGCTTCAATGCGCTCTAGGTCAGCAGCCAAAAACTGTGACGTCAGCATCTCCTGTCATCTGCTAATACTAAACTCGCTTCAATGCTCTCTAGGTCACCAGCCAAAAACTGTGACGTCAGCATCTCCTGGTACTAAACTCGCTTCAATGCTCTCTAGGTCAGCAGCCAAAAACTGTGACGTCAGCATCTCCTGTCATCTGCTAATACTAAACTCGCTTCAATGCGCTCTAGGTCAGCAGCCAAAAACTGTGACGTCAGCATCTCCTGTCATCTGCTAGAACTAAACTCGCTTCAATGCTCTCTAGGTCAGCAGCCAAAAACTGTGACGTCAGCATCTCCTGTCATCTGCTAGAACTAAACTCGCTTCAATGCGCTCTAGGTCAGCAGCCAAAAACTGTGACGTCATCATCTCCTGTCATCTGCTAGTACTAAACTCGCTCCAATGCTCTCTAGGTCAGCAGCCAAAAACTGTGACGTCAGCATCTCCTGCCATCTGCTAATACTAAACTCGCTTCAATGCGCTCTAGGTCAGCAGCCAAAAACTGTGACGTCAGCATCTCCTGTCATCTGCTAATACTAAACTCGCTTCAATGCGCTCTAGGTCAGCAGCCAAAAACTGTGACGTCAGCATCTCCTGCCATCTGCTAGTACTAAACTCGCTTCAATGCGCTCTAGGTCAGCAGCCAAAAACTGTGACGTCAGCATCTCCTGTCATTTGCTAATACTAAACTCGCTTCAATGCGCTCTAGGTCAGCAACCAAAAACTGTGACGTCAGCATCTCCTGTCATCTGCTAATACTAAACTCGCTTCAATGCTCTCTAGGTCAGAGCCAAAAACTGTGACGTCAGCATCTCCTGTCATCTGCTAGTAGTAAACTCGCTTCAATGGTCTCTAGGTCACCAGGCAAAAACTGTGACGTCAGCATCTCCTGTCATCTGCTAGTACTAAACTCGCTCCAATGCGCTCTAGGTCAGCAGCCAAAAACTGTGACGTCAGCATCTCCTGTCATCTGCTAGTACTAAACTCGCTTCAATGCGCTCTAGGTCAGCAGCCAAAAACTGTGACGTCAGCATCTCCTGTCATCTGCTAGAACGAAACTCGCTTCAATGCTCTCTAGGTCAGCAGCCAAAAACTGTGACGTCAGCATCTCCTGTCATCTGCTAATACTAAACTCGCTTCAATGCTCTCTAGTTCAGCAGCCAAAAACTGTGACGTCAGCATCTCCTGTCATCTGCTAGTACTAAACTCGCTTCAATGCGCTCTAGGTCAGCAGCCAAAAACTGTGACGTCAGCATCTCCTGTCATCTGCTAGTACTAAACTCGCTACAATGCGCTCTAGGTCAGCAGCCAAAAACTGTGACGTCAGCATCTCCTGTCATCTGCTAGTAAAAAAACTCGCTTCAATGCGCTCTAGGTCACCAGCCAAAAACTGTGACGTCAGCATCTCCTGTCATCTGCTAGTACTAAACTCGCTCCAATGGTCTCTAGGTCAGCAGCCAAAAACTGTGACGTCAACATCTCCTGTCATCTGCTAGTACTAAACTCGCTTCAATGCTCTCTAGGTCAGCAGCCAAAAACTGTGACGTCAGCATCTCCTGTCATCTGCTAGTACTAAACTCGATCCAATGCGCTCTAGGTCAGCAGCCAAAAACCGTGGTGTCAGCATCTCCTGTCATCTGCTAGTACTAAACTCGCTTCAATGCGCTCTAGGTCAGCAGCCAAAAACTGTGACGTCAGCATCTCCTGTCATCTGCTAATACTAAACTCGCTTCAATGCGCTCTAGGTCACCAGCCAAAAACTGTGACGTCAGCATCTCCTGTCATCTGCTAATACTAAACTCACTCCAATGCTCTCTATGTCACCAACCAAAAACTGTGACGTCAGCATCTCCTGTCATCTGCTAGTACAAAACTCGCTTCAATGCGCTCTATGTCACCAACCAAAAACTGTGACGTCAGCATCTCCTGTCATCTGCTAGTACTAAACTCGCTCCAATGCGCTCTAGGTCAGCAGCCAAAAACCGTGGTGTCAGCATCTCCTGTCATCTGCTAGTACTGAACTCGCTACAATGCGCTCTAGGTCAGCAGCCAAAAACTGTGACGTCAGCATCTCCTGTCATCTGCTAGTACTAAACTCGCTTCAATGCTCTCTAGGTCAGCAGCCAAAAACTGTGACGTCAGCATCTCCTGTCATCTGCTAGTACTAAACTCGCTTCAATGCGCTCTAGGTCAGCAGCCAAAAACCGTGGTGTCAGCATCTCCTGTCATCTGCTAGTACTAAACTCGCTTCAATGCTCTCTAGGTCACCGGCCAAAAACTGTGACGTCAGCATCTCCTGTCATCTGCTAATACTAAACTCGCTTCAATGCGCTCTAGGTCACCAGCCAAAAACTGTGACGTCAGCATCTCCTGTCATCTGCTAATACTAAACTCGCTACAATGCTCTCTAGGTCAGCAGCCAAAAACTGTGACGTCAGCATCTCCTGTCATCTGCTAGTACTAAACTCGCTTCAATGCGCTCTAGGTCACCAGCCAAAAACTGTGACGTCAGCATCTCCTGTCATCTGCTAATACTAAACTCGCTTCAATGCTCTCTAGGTCACCAGCCAAAAACTGTGACGTCAGCATCTCCTGTCATCTGCTAATACTAAACTCGCTTCAATGCTCTCTAGGTCAGCAGCCAAAAACTGTGACGTCAGCATCTCCTGTCATCTGCTAATACTAAACTCGCTTCAATGCTCTCTAGGTCACCAGCCAAAAACTGTGACGTCAGCATCTCCTGTCATCTGCTAGTACTAAACTCGCTTCAATGCGCTCTAGGTCAGCAGCCAAAAACTGTGACGTCAGCATCTCCTCTCATCTGCTAGTACTATACTCGCTACAATGCGCTCTAGGTCACCAGCCAAAAACTGTGACGTCAGCATCTCCTGTCATCTGCTAGTACTAAACTCGCTTCAATGCGCTCTAGGTCAGCAGCCAAAAACTGTGACGTCAGCATCTCCTGTCATCTGCTAGTACTAAACTCGCTTCAATGCTCCCTAGGTCACCGGCCAAAAACTGTGACGTCAGCATCTCCTGTCATCTGCTAGTACTAAACTCGCTTCAATGCGCTCTAGGTCAGCAGCCAAAAACTGTGACGTCAGCATCTCCTGTCATCTGCTAATACTAAACTCGCTCCAATGCGCTCTAGGTCACCGGCCAAAAACTGTGACGTCAGCATCTCCTGTCATCTGCTAATACTAAACTCGCTTCAATGCTCTCTAGGTCAGCAGCCAAAAACTGTGACGTCAGCATCTCCTGTCATCTGCTAATACTAAACTCGCTTCAATGCTCTCTAGGTCAGCAGCCAAAAACTGTGACGTCAGCATCTCCTGTCATCTGCTAGTACTAAACTCGCTTCAATGCTCTCTAGGTCAGCAGCCAAAAACTGTGACGTCAGCATCTCCTGTCATCTGCTAGTACTAAACTCGCTTCAATGCGCTCTAGGTCACCGGCCAAAAACTGTGACGTCAGCATCTCCTGTCATCTGCTAGTACTAAACTCGCTTCAATGCGCTCTAGGTCAGCTGCCAAAAACTGTGACGTCAGCATCTCCTGTCATCTGCTAATACTAAACTCGCTACAATGCGCTCTAGGTCAGCAGCCAAAAACTGTGACGTCAGCATCTCCTGTCATCCGCTAGTACTAAACTCGCTTCAATGCGCTCTAGGTCAGCAGCCAAAGACTGTGACGTCAGCATCTCCTGCCATCTGCTAATACTAAACTCGCTTCAATGCTCTCTAGGTCAGCAGCCAAAAACTGTGACGTCAGCATCTCCTGTCATCTGCTAATACTAAACTCGCTACAATGCGCTCTAGGTCAGCAGCCAAAAACTGTGACGTCAGCATCTCCTGTCATCTGCTAATACTAAACTCGCTTCAATGCTCTCTTGGTCACCAGCCAAAAACTGTGACGTCAGCATCTCCTGTCATCTGTTAGTACTAAACTCGCCTCAATGCGCACTAGGTCACCGGCCAAAAACTGTGACTTCAGCATCTCCTGTCATCTGCTAGTACTAAACTCGCTTCAATGGTCTCTAGGTCACCGGCCAAAAACCGTGGTGTCAGCATCTCCTGTCATCTGCTAGTACTAAACTCGTTTCAATGCGCTCTAGGTCACCAGCCAAAAACTGTGACATCAGCAACTCCTGTCATCTGTTAGTACTAAACTCGCTACAATGCGCTCTAGGTCACCGGCCAAAAACTGTGACGTCAGCATCTCCTGTCATCTGCTAGTACTAAACTCGCTTCAATGCGCTCTAGGTCACCGGCCAAAAACCGTGGTGTCAGCATCTCCTGTCATCTGCTAGTACTAAACTCGCTTCAATGCGCTCTAGGTCACCAGCCAAAAACTGTGACGTCAGCATCTCCTGTCATCTGCTAGTACTAAACTCGCTTCAATGCGCTCTAGGTCACCAGCCAAAAACTGTGACGTCAGCATCTCCTGTCATCTGCTAATACTAAACTCGCTTCAATGCTCTCTAGGTCAGCAGCCAAAAACTGTGACGTCAGCATCTCCTGTCATGTGCTAATACTAAACTCGCTTCAATGCGCTCTAGGTCACCGGCCAAAAACTGTGACGTCAGCATCTCCTGTCATCTGCTAGTACTAAACTCGCTTCAATGCGCTCTATGTCAGCAGCCAAAAACTGTGACGTCAGCATCTCCTGTCATCTGCTAATACTAAACTCGCTTCAATGCTCTCTAGGTCAGCAGCCAAAAACTGTGACGTCAGCATCTCCTGTCATGTGCTAGTACTAAACTCGCTTCAATGCGCTCTATGTCAGCAGCCAAAAACTGTGACATCAGCATCTCCTGTCATCTGCTAATACTAAAATCACTCATATGCGCTCTAGGTCAGCAGCCAAAAACTGTGACGTCAGCATCTCCTGTCATCTGCTAATACTAAACTCGCTCCAATGCGCTCTAGGTCACCAGCCAAAAACTGTGACGTCAGCATCTCCTGTCATCTGCTAATACTAAACTCGCTTCAATGCGCTCTAGGTCACCAGCCAAAAACTGTGACGTCACCATCTCCTGTCATCTGCTAATACTAAACTCGCTACAATGCTCTCTAGGTCAGCAGCCAAAAACTGTGACGTCAGCATCTCCTGTCATCTGCTAGTACTAAACTCGCTTCAATGCGCTCTAGGTCACCAGACAAAAACTGTGACGTCAGCATCTCCTGTCATCTGCTAATACTAAACTCGCTTCAATGCTCTCTAGGTCAGCAGCCAAAAACTGTGACGTCAGCATCTCCTGTCATCTGCTAGTACTAAACTCGCTTCAATGCTCTCTAGGTCAGCAGCCAAAAACTGTGACGTCAGCATCTCCTGTCATCTGCTAGTACTAAACTCGCTTCAATGCGCTCTAGGTCACCGGCCAAAAACTGTGACGTCAGCATCTCCTGTCATCTGCTAGTACTAAACTCGCTTCAATGCGCTCTAGGTCAGCAGCCAAAAACTGTGACGTCAGCATCTCCTGTCATCTGCTAATACTTAACTCGCTTCAATGCTCTCTAGGTCAGCAGCCAAAAACGGTGACGTCAGCATCTCCTGTCATCTGCTAGTAAAAAAACTCGCTTCAATGCGCTCTAGGTCAGCAGCCAAAAACTGTGACGTCAGCATCTCCTGTCATCTGCTAATACTAAACTCGCTTCAATGCTCTCTAGGTCAGCAGCCAAAAACTGTGACGTCAGCATCTCCTGTCATCTGTTAATACTAAACTCGCTACAATGCGCTCTAGGTCAGCAGCCAAAAACTGTGACGTCAGCATCTCCTGTCATCTGCTAATACTAAACTCGCTTCAATGCTCTCTAGGTCACCAGCCAAAAACTGTGACGTCAGCATCTCCTGTCATCGGCTAGTACTAAACTCGCTTCAATGCGCACTAGGTCACCGGCCAAAAACTGTGACGTCAGCATCTCCTGTCATCTGCTAGTACTAAACTCGCTTCAATGGTCTCTAGGTCACCGGCCAAAAACTGTGACGTGAGCATCTCCTGTCATCTGCTAATACTAAACTCGCTTCAATGCGCTCTAGGTCAGCAGCCAAAAACTGTGACGTCAGCATCTCCTGTCATCTGCTAGTACTAAACTCGCTACAATGCGCTCTAGGTCAGCAGCCAAAAACTGTGACGTCAGCATCTCCTGTCATCTGCTAGTACTAAACTCGCTTCAATGCGCTCTAGGTCAGCAGCCAAAAACTGTGACGTCAGCATCTCCTGTCATCTGCTAATACTAAACTAGCTTCAATGCGCTCTAGGTCAGCAGCCAAAAACTGTGACGTCAGCATCTCCTGTCATCTGCTAGTACTAAACTCGCTCATATGCGCTCTAGGTCACCAGCCAAAAACTGTGACGTCTGCATCACCTGTCATCTGCTAGTACTAAACTCGCTTCAATGCGCTCTAGGTCAGCAGCCAAAAACTGTGACGTCAGCATCTCCTGTCATCTGCTAGTACTAAACTCGCTTCAATGGTCTCTAGGTCACCGGCCAAAAACTGTGACGTCAGCATCTCCTGTCATCTGCTAGTACTAAACTCGCTTCAATGCGCTCTAGGTCAGCAGCCAAAAACTGTGACGTCAGCATCTCCTGTCATCTGCTAGTACTAAACTCGCTTCAATGCGCTCTAGGTCACCGGCCAAAAACTGTGACGTCAGCATCTCCTGTCATCTGCTAGTACTAAACTCGCTTCAATGCTCACTAGGTCAGCAGCCAAAAACTGTGACGTCAGCATCTCCTGTCATCTGCTAGTACTAAACTCGCTTCAATGCGCTCTAGGTCAGCAGCCGAAAACTGTGACGTCAGCATCTCCTGTCATCTGCTAATACTAAACTCGCTTCAATGCGCTCTAGGTCACCGGCCAAAAACTGTGACGTCAGCATCTCCTGTCATCTGCTAGTACTAAACTCGCTTCAATGCTCTCTAGGTCAGCAACCAAAAACTGTGACGTCAGCATCTCCTGTCATCTGCTAGTACTAAACTCGCTTCAATGCTCTCTAGGTCAGCAGCCAAAAACTGTGACGTCAGCATCTCCTGTCATCTGCTAGTACTAAACTCGCTTCAATGCGCTCTAGGTCACCGGCCAAAAACCGTGACGTCAGCATCTCCTGTCATCTGCTAATACTAAACTCGCTTCAATGCGCTCTAGGTCACCAGCCAAAAACTGTGACGTCAGCATCTCCTGTCATCTGCTAATACTAAACTCGCTTCAATGCTCTCTAGGTCACCAGCCAAAAACTGTGACGTCAGCATCTCCTGTCATCTGCTAGTACTAAACTCGCTTCAATGCTCTCTAGGTCACCAGCCAAAAACTGTGACGTCAGCATCTCCTGTCATCTGCTAGTACTAAA
The DNA here is from genome assembly GCA_946902985.2 of Meconema thalassinum. Lineage (NCBI taxonomy): Eukaryota > Metazoa > Arthropoda > Insecta > Orthoptera > Tettigoniidae > Meconema > Meconema thalassinum. The sequence goes on from OX336390.1 coordinate 46,672,437, forward strand.
CTCGCTTCAATGTGCTCTAGGTCAGCAGCCAAAAACTGTGACGTCAGCATCTCCTGTCATCTGCTAATACTAAACTCGCTTCAATGCTCTCTAGGTCAGCAGCCAAAAACTGTGACGTCAGCATCTCCTGTCATCTGCTAGTACTAAACTCGCTTCAATGCTCTCTAGGTCAGCAGCCAAAAACTGTGACGTCAGCATCTCCTGTCATCTGCTAGTACTAAACTCGCTTCAATGCGCTCTAGGTCACCAGCCAAAAACTGTGACGTCAGCATCTCCTGTCATCTGCTAGTACTAAACTCGCTCCAATGCGCTCTAGGTCAGCAGCCAAAAACTGTGACGTCAGCATCTCCTGTCATCTGCTAATACTAAACTCGCTTCAATGCGCTCTAGGTCACCAGCCAAAAACTGTGATGTCAGCATCTCCTGTCATCTGCTAATACTAAACTCACTCCAATGCTCTCTATGTCACCAACCAAAAACTGTGACGTCAGCATCTCCTGTCATCTGCTAGTACTAAACTCGCTTCAATGCGCTCTATGTCACCAACCAAAAACTGTGACGTCAGCATCTCCTGTCATCTGCTAGTACTAAACTCGCTTCAATGCGCTCTAGGTCACCAGCCAAAAACTGTGACGTCAGCATCTCCTGTCATCTGCTAGTACTAAACTCGCTTCAATGCCCTCTATGTCAGCAGCCAAAAACTGTGACGTCAGCATCTCCTGTCATCTGCTAGTACTAAACTCGCTTCAATGCGCTCTAGGTCAGCAGCCAAAAACTGTGACGTCAGCATCTCCTGTCATCTGCTAGTACTAAACTCGCTTCAATGCCCTCTATGTCAGCAGCCAAAAACTGTGACGTCAGCATCTCCTGTCATCTGCTAGTACTAAACTCGCTTCAATGCGCTCTAGGTCAGCAGCCAAAAACTGTGACGTCAGCATCTCCTGTCATCTGCTAATACTAAACTCGCTCCAATGCTCTCTAGGTCAGCAGCCAAAAACTGTGACGTCAGCATCCCCTGTCATCTGCTAATACTAAACTCGCTCCAATGCTCTCTAGGTCAGCAGCCAAAAACTGTGACGTCAGCATCTCCTGTCATCTGCTAATACTAAACTCGCTTCAATGGTCTCTAGGTCACCGGCCAAAAACTGTGACGTCAGCATCTCCTGTCATCTGCTAATACTAAACTCGCTTCAATGCTCTCTATGTCAGCAGCCAAAAACTCTGACGTCAGCATCTCCTGTCATCTGCTAGTACTAAACTCGCTTCAATGGTCTCTAGGTCAGCAGCCAAAAACTGTGACGTCAGCATCTCCTGTCATCTGCTAGTACTAAACTCGCTTCAATGCGCTCTAGGTCAGCAGCCAAAAACTGTGACGTCAGCATCTCCTGTCATCTGCTAGTACTAAACTCGCTTCAATGCTCTCTAGTTCAGCAGCCAAAAACTGTGACGTCAGCATCTCCTGTCATCAGCTAGTACTAAACTCGCTCCAATTGTCTCTAGGTCAGCAGCCAAAAACTGTGACGTCAGCATCTCCTGTCATCTGCTAGTACTAAACTCGCTTCAATGCGCTCTAGGTCACCGGCCAAAAACTGTGACGTCAGCATCTCCTGTCATCTGCTAGTACTAAACTCGCTTCAATGCTCTCTAGGTCAGCAGCCAAAAACTGTGACGACAGCATCTCCTGTCATCAGCTAGTACTAAACTCGCTCCAATTGTCTCTAGGTCAGCAGCCAAAAACTGTGACGTCAGCATCTCCTGTCATCTGCTAGTACTAAACTCGCTTCAATGCTCTCTAGGTCAGCAACCAAAAACTGTGACGTCAGCATCTCCTGTCATCAGCTAGTACTAAACTCGCTTCAATGCGCTCTAGGTCAGCAGCCAAAAACTGTGACGTCAGCATCTCCTGTCATCTGCTAGTACTAAACTCGCTTCAATGCGCTCTAGGTCACCAACCAAAAACTGTGACGTCAGCATCTCCTGTCATCTGCTAGTACTAAACTCGCTTCAATGTGCTCTACGTCAGCAGCCAAAAACTGTGACGTCAGCATCTCCTGTCATCAGCTAGTACTAAACTCGCTTCAATGCGCTCTAGGTCGCCAGCCAAAAACTGTGACGTCAGCATCTCCTGTCATCTGCTAATACTAAACTCGCTACAATGCGCTCTAGGTCAGCAGCCAAAAACTGTGACGTCAGCATCTCCTGTCATCTGCTAGTACTAAACTCGCTTCAATGCGCTCTAGGTCACCGGCCAAAAACTGTGACGTCAGCATCTCCTGTCATCTGCTAATACTAAACTCGCTTCAATGCGCTCTAGGTCACCAGCCAAAAACTGTGATGTCAGCATCTCCTGTCATCTGCTAATACTAAACTCACTCCAATGCTCTCTATGTCACCAACCAAAAACTGTGACGTCAGCATCTCCTGTCATCTGCTAGTACTAAACTCGCTTCAATGCGCTCTATGCCACCAACCAAAAACTGTGACGTCAGCATCTCCTGTCATCTGCTAGTACTAAACTCGCTTCAATGCGCTCTAGGTCACCAGCCAAAAACTGTGACGTCAGCATCTCCTGTCATCTGCTAGTACTAAACTCGCTTCAATGCCCTCTATGTCAGCAGCCAAAAACTGTGACGTCAGCATCTCCTGTCATCTGCTAGTACTAAACTCGCTTCAATGCGCTCTAGGTCAGCAGCCAAAAACTGTGACGTCAGCATCTCCTGTCATCTGCTAGTACTAAACTCGCTTCAATGCCCTCTATGTCAGCAGCCAAAAACTGTGACGTCAGCATCTCCTGTCATCTGCTAGTACTAAACTCGCTTCAATGCGCTCTAGGTCAGCAGCCAAAAACTGTGACGTCAGCATCTCCTGTCATCTGCTAATACTAAACTCGCTCCAATGCTCTCTAGGTCAGCAGCCAAAAACTGTGACGTCAGCATCTCCTGTCATCTGCTAATACTAAACTCGCTCCAATGCTCTCTAGGTCAGCAGCCAAAAACTGTGACGTCAGCATCTCCTGTCATCTGCTAATACTAAACTCGCTTCAATGGTCTCTAGGTCACCGGCCAAAAACTGTGACGTCAGCATCTCCTGTCATCTGCTAATACTAAACTCGCTTCAATGCTCTCTATGTCAGCAGCCAAAAACTGTGACGTCAGCATCGCCTGTCATCTGCTAGTACTAAACTCGCTTCAATGGTCTCTAGGTCAGCAGCCAAAAACTGTGACGTCAGCATCTCCTGTCATCTGCTAGTACTAAACTCGCTTCAATGCGCTCTAGGTCAGCAGCCAAAAACTGTGACGTCAGCATCTCCTGTCATCTGCTAGTACTAAACTCGCTTCAATGCTCTCTAGGTCAGCAGCCAAAAACTGTGACGTCAGCATCTCCTGTCATCAGCTAGTACTAAACTCGCTCCAATTGTCTCTAGGTCAGCAGCCAAAAACTGTGACGTCAGCATCTCCTGTCATCTGCTAGTACTAAACTCGCTTCAATGCGCTCTAGGTCACCGGCCAAAAACTGTGACGTCAGCATCTCCTGTCATCTGCTAGTACTAAACTCGCTTCAATGCTCTCTAGGTCAGCAGCCAAAAACTGTGACGACAGCATCTCCTGTCATCAGCTAGTACTAAACTCGCTCCAATTGTCTCTAGGTCAGCAGCCAAAAACTGTGACGTCAGCATCTCCTGTCATCTGCTAGTACTAAACTCGCTTCAATGCTCTCTAGGTCAGCAACCAAAAACTGTGACGTCAGCATCTCCTGTCATCAGCTAGTACTAAACTCGCTTCAATGCGCTCTAGGTCAGCAGCCAAAAACTGTGACGTCAGCATCTCCTGTCATCTGCTAGTACTAAACTCGCTTCAATGCGCTCTAGGTCACCAACCAAAAACTGTGACTTCAGCATCTCCTGTCATCTGCTAGTACTAAACTCGCTTCAATGTGCTCTACGTCAGCAGCCAAAAACTGTGACGTCAGCATCTCCTGTCATCAGCTAGTACTAAACTCGCTTCAATGCGCTCTAGGTCGCCAGCCAAAAACTGTGACGTCAGCATCTCCTGTCATCTGCTAATACTAAACTCGCTACAATGCGCTCTAGGTCAGCAGCCAAAAACTGTGACGTCAGCATCTCCTGTCATCTGCTAGTACTAAACTCGCTTCAATGCGCTCTAGGTCAGCAGCCAAAAACTGTGACGTCAGCATCTCCTGTCATCTGCTAGTACTAAACTCGCTACAATGCGCTCTAGGTCAGCAGCCAAAAACTGTGACGTCAGCATCTCCTGTCATCTGCTAGTACTAAACTCGCTTCAATGCGCTCTAGGTCACCGGCCAAAAACTGTGACGTCAGCATCTCCTGTCATCTGCTAGTACTAAACTCGCTTCAATGCGCTCTAGGTCAGCAGCCAAAAACCGTGACGTCAGCATCTCCTGTCATCTGCTAATACTAAACTCGCTACAATGCGCTCTAGGTCAGCAGCCAAAAACCGTGACGTCAGCATCTCCTGTCATCTGCTAATACTAAACTCGCTCCAATGGTCTCTAGGTCAGCAGCCAAAAACTGTGACGTCAGCATCTCCTGTCATCTGCTAGTACTAAACTCGCTTCAATGCTCTCTAGGTCACCAGCCAAAAACTGTGACGTCAGCATCTCCTGTCATCTGCTAGTACTAAACTCGCTTCAATGCGCTCTAGGTCACCGGCCAAAAACTGTGACGTCAGCATCTCCTGTCATCTGCTAATACTAAACTCGCTTCAATGCTCTCTAGGTCAGCAGCCAAAAACCGTGACGTCAGCATCCCCTGTCATCTGCTAATACTAAACTCGCTACAATGCGCTCTAGGTCAGCAGCCAAAAACTGTGACGTCAGCATGTCCTGTCATCTGCTAGTACTAAACTCTCTTCAATGCTCTCTAGGTCAGCAGCCAAAAACTGTGACGTCAGCATCTCCTGTCATCTGCTAGTACTAAACTCGCTACAATGTGCTCTAGGTCAGCAGCCAAAAACTGTGACGTCAGCATCTCCTGTCATCTGCTAGTACTAAACTCGCTACAATGCGCTCTAGGTCACCGGCCAAAAACTGTGACGTCAGCATCTCCTGTCATCTGCTAGTACTAAACTCGCTTCAATGCGCTCTAGGTCACCGGCCAAAAACTGTGACGTCAGCATCTCCTGTCATCTGCTAGTACTAAACTCGCTTCAATGCTCTCTATGTCACCAGCCAAAAACTGTGACGTCAGCATCTCCTGTCATCTGCTAGTACTAAACTCGCTTCAATGCTCTCTAGGTCACCGGCCAAAAACTGTGACGTCAGCAACTCCTGTCATCTGCTAGTACTAAACTCGCTTCAATGCGCTCTAGGTCACCAGCCAAAAACTGTGACGTCAGCATCTCCTGTCATCTGCTAGTACTAAACTCGCTTCAATGCTCTCTAGGTCAGCAGCCAAAAACTGTGACGTCAGTATCTCCTGTCATCTGATAGTACTAAACTCGCTTCAATGCGCTCTAGGTCAGCAGCCAAAAACTGTGACGTCAGCATCTCCTGTCATCTGCTAGTACTAAACTCGCTTCAATGCTCTCTAGGTGAGCAGCCAAAAACTGTGACTTCAGCATCTCCTGTCATCTGCTAGTACTAAACTCGCTTCAATGCGCACTAGGTCAGCAGCCAAAAACTGTGACGTCAGCATCTCCTGTCATCTGCTAATACTAAACTCGCTACAATGGTCTCTAGGTCAGCAGCCAAAAACTGTGACGTCAGCATCTCCTGTCATCTGCTAGTACTAAACTCGCTTCAATGCGCTCTAGGTCAGCAGCCAAAAACTGTGACGTCAGCATCTCCTGTCATCTGCTAATACTAAACTCGCTACAATGCGCTCTAGGTCACCTGCCAAAAACTGTGACGTCAGCATCTCCTGTCATCTGCTAGTACTAAACTCGCTTCAATGCGCTCTAGGTCACCGGCCAAAAACTGTGACGTCAGCATCTCCTGTCATCTGCTAATACTAAACTCGCTTCAATGCGCTCTAGGTCAGCAGCCAAAGACTGTGACGTCAGCATCTCCTGTCATCTGCTAATACTAAACTCGCTTCAATGCGCTCTAGGTCAGCAGCCAAAAACTGTGACGTCAGCATCTCCTGTCATCTACTAATACTAAACTCGCTTCAATGCGCTCTAGGTCAGCAGCCAAAAACTGTGACATCAGCATCTCCTGTCATCTGCTAGTACTAAACTCGCTTCAATGCGCTCTAGGTCAGCAGCCAAAAACTGTGACGTCAGCATCTCCTGTCATCTGCTAGTACTAAACTCGCTTCAATGCTCTCTAGGTCAGCAGCCAAAAACTGTGACGTCAGCATCTCCTGCCATCTGCTAGTACTAAACTCGCTTCAATGCTCTCTAGGTCACCAGCCATAAACTGTGACGTCAGCATCTCCTGTCATCTGCTAGTACTAAACTCGCTTCAATGCGCTCTAGGTCAGCAGCCAAAAACTGTGACGTCAGCATCTCCTGTCATCTGCTAGTACTAAACTCGCTTCAATGCTCTCTAGGTCAGCAGCCAAAAACTGTGACGTCAGCTTCTCCTGTCATCTGCTAATACTAAACTCGCTTCAATGGTCTCTAGGTCACCTGCCAAAAGCTGTGACGTCAGCATCTCCTGTCATCTGCTAGTACTAAACTCGCTTCAATGCTCTCTAGGTCAGCAGCCAAAAAGTGACGTCAGCATCTCCTGTCATCTGCTAGTACTAAACTCGCTTCAATGCTCCCTAGGTCAGCAGCCAAAAACTGTGACGTCAGCATCTCCTGTCATCTGCTAGTACTAAACTCGCTTCAATGCTCTCTATGTCACCTGCCAAAAACTGTGACGTCAGCATCTCCTGTCATCTGCTAGTACTAAACTCGCTTCAATGCGCTCTAGGTCACCGGCCAAAAACCGTGACGTCAGCATCTCCTGTCATCTGCTAATACTAAACTCGCTTCAATGCGCTCTAGGTCAGCAGCCAAAAACTGTGGCGTCAGCATCTCCTGTCATCTGCTAGTACTAAACTCGCTTCAATGCTCTCTAGGTCAGCAGCCAAAAACTGTGACGTCAGCTTCTCCTGTCATCTGCTAGTACTAAACTCGCTTCAATGCGCTCTAGGTCAGCAGCCAAAAACTGTGACGTCAGCATCTCCTGTCATCTGCTAGTACTAAACTCGCTTCAATGCTCTCTAGGTCAGCAGCCAACGACTGTGACGTCAGCTTCTCCTGTCATCTGCTAGTACTAAACTCGCTTCAATGCGCTTTAGGTCAGCAGCCAAAAACTGTGACGTCAGCATCTCCTGTCATCTGCTAGTACTAAACTCGCTTCAATGCGCTCTAGGTCACCAGCCAAAAACTGTGACGTCAGCATCTCCTGTCATCTGCTAGTACTAAACTCGCTTCAATGCGCTCTAGGTCAGCAGCCAAAAACTGTGACGTCAGCATCTCCTGTCATCTGCTAGTACTAAACTCGCTTCAATGCGCTCTAGGTCAGCAGCCAAAAACTGTGACGTCAGCATCTCCTGTCATCTGCTAGTACTAAACTCGCTTCAATGCGCTCTAGGTCACCGGCCAAAAACTGTGACGTCAGCATCTCCTGTCATCTGCTAATACTAAACTCGCTTCAATGCGCTCTAGGTCACCAGCCAAAGACTGTGACGTCAGTATCTCCTGTCATCTGCTAATACTAAACTCGCTTCAATGCGCTCTAGGTCAGCAGCCAAAAACTGTGACGTCAGCATCTCCTGTCATCTGCTAGTACTAAACTCGCTACAATGCGCTCTAGGTCACCGGCCAAAAACTGTGACGTCAGCATCTCCTGTCATCTGCTAGTACTAAACTCACTTCAATGCGCTCTAGGTCACCGGCCAAAAACTGTGACGTCAGCATCTCCTGTCTTCTGCTAGTACTAAACTCGCTTCAATGCGCTCTAGGTCAGCAGCCAAAAACTGTGACGTCAGCATCTCCTGTCATCTGCTAATACTAAACTCGCTTCAATGCGCTCTAGGTCACCGGCCAAAAACCGTGACGTTAGCATCTCCTGTCATCTGCTAATACTAAACTCGCTACAATGCTCTCTAGGTCAGCAGCCAAAAACCGTGACGTCAGCATCTCCTGTCATCTGCTAATACTAAACTCGCTTCAATGCGCTCTAGGTCACCGGCCAAAAACCGTGACGTCAGCATCTCCTGTCATCTGCTAATACTAAACTCGCTACAATGCTCTCTAGGTCAGCAGCCAAAAACTGTGACGTCAGCATCTCCTGTCATCGGCTAATACTAAACTCGCTTCAATGCGCTCTAGGTCAGCAGCCAAAAACTGTGACGTCAGCATCTCCTGTCATCTGCTAATACTAAACTCGCTTCAATGCGCTCTAGGTCACCGGCCAAAAACCGTGACGTCAGCATCTCCTGTCATCTGCTAATACTAAACTCGCTACAATGCTCTCTAGGTCAGCAGCCAAAAACTGTGACGTCAGCTTCTCCTGTCATCTGCTAGTACTAAACTCGCTTCAATGCTCTCTATGTCACCTGCCAAAAACTGTGACGTCAGCATCTCCTGTCATTTGCTAGTACTAAACTCGCTTCAATGCGCTCTAGGTCACCGGCCAAAAACTGTGACGTCAGCATCTCCTGTCATCTGCTAGAACTAAACTCGCTTCAATGCGCTCTATGTCAGCAGCCAAAAACTGTGACGTCAGCATCTCCTGTCATCTGCTAGTACTAAACTCGCTACAATGGTCTCTAGGTCAGCGGCCAAAAACTGTGACGTCAGCATCTCCAGTCATCTGCTAGTACTAAACTCGCTACAATGCGCTCTAGGTCACCGGCCAAAAACTGTGACGTCAGCATCTCCTGTCATCTGCTAGTACTAAACTCGCTTCAATGCGCTCTAGGTCACCAGCCAAAAACTGTGACGTCAGCATCTCCTGTCATCTGCTAGTACTAAACTCGCTTCAATGCGCTCTAGGTCAGCAGCCAAAAACTGTGACGTCAGCATCTCCTGTCATCTGCTAGTACTAAACTCGCTTCAATGCTCTCTAGGTCAGCAGCCAAAAACTGTGACGTCAGCATCTCCTGTCATCTGCTAGTACTAAACTCGCTTCAATGCGCTCTAGGTGAGCAGCCAAAAACTGTGACTTCAGCATCTCCTGTCATCTGCTAGTACTAAACTCGCTTCAATGCGCTCTAGGTCAGCAGCCAAAAACTGTGACGTCAGCATCTCCTGTCATCTGCTAATACTAAACTCGCTACAATGGTCTCTAGGTCAGCAGCCAAAAACTGTGACGTCAGCATCTCCTGTCATCTGCTAGTACTAAACTCGCTTCAATGCGCTCTAGGTCAGCAGCCAAAAACTGTGACGTCAGCATCTCCTGTCATCTGCTAATACTAAACTCGCTACAATGCGCTCTAGGTCACCTGCCAAAAACTGTGACGTCAGCATCTCCTGTCATCTGTTAGTACTAAACTCGCTTCAATGCGCTCTAGGTCACCGGCCAAAAACTGTGACGTCAGCATCTCCTGTCATCTGCTAATACTAAACTCGCTTCAATGCGCTCTAGGTCAGCAGCCAAAAACTGTGACGTCAGCATCTCCTGTCATCTGCTAATACTAAACTCGCTTCAATGCGCTCTAGGTCAGCAGCCAAAAACTGTGACGTCAGCATCTCCTGTCATCTGCTTGTACTAAACTCGCTTCAATGCGCTCTAGGTCACCAGCCAAAAACTGTGACGTCAGCATCTCCTGTCATCTGCTAGTACTAAACTCGCTTCAATGCGCTCTAGGTCAGCAGCCAAAAACTGTGACGTCAGCATCTCCTGTCATCTGCTAATACTAAACTCGCTTCAATGCGCTCTAGGTCAGCAGCCAAAAACTGTGACGTCAGCAACTCCTGTCATCTGCTAGTACTAAACTCGCTTCAATGCGCTCTAGGTCAGCAGCCAAAAACTGTGACGTCAGCATCTCCTGTCATCTGCTAGTACTAAACTCGCTTCAATGCTCTCTAGGTCAGCAGCCAAAAACTGTGACGTCAGCATCTCCTGTCATCTGCTAGTACTAAACTCGCTTCAATGCTCTCTAGGTCAGCAGCCAAAAACTGTGACGTCAGCTTCTCCTGTCATCTGCTAGTACTAAACTCGCTTCAATGCTCTCTATGTCACCTGCCAAAAACTGTGACGTCAGCATCTCCTGTCATCTGCTAGTACTAAACTCGCTTCAATGCTCTCTAGGTCAGCAGCCAAAAACTGTGACGTCAGCATCTCCTGTCATCTGCTAGTACTAAACTCGCTTCAATGCTCTCTAGGTCTGCAGCCAAAAACTGTGACGTCAGCATCTCCTGTCATCTGCTAGTACTAAACTCGCTTCAATGCTCTCTATGTCACCTGCCAAAAACTGTGACGTCAGCATCTCCTGTCATCTGCTAGTACTAAACTCGCTTCAATGCGCTCTAGGTCACCGGCCAAAAACCGTGACGTCAGCATCTCCTGTCATCTGCTAATACTAAACTCGCTTCAATGCGCTCTAGGTCAGCAGCCAAAAACTGTGACGTCAGCATCTCCTGTCATCTGCTAGTACTAAACTCGCTTCAATGCTCTCTAGGTCAGCAACCAAAAACTGTGACGTCAGCTTCTCCTGTCATCTGCTAGTACTAAACTCGCTTCAATGCTCTCTATGTCACCTGCCAAAAACTGTGACGTCAGCATCTCCTGTCATCTGCTAGTACTAAACTCGCTACAATGGTCTCTAGGTCAGCGGCCAAAAACTGTGACGTCAGCATCTCCTGTCATCTGCTAGTACTAAACTCGCTTCAATGCGCTCTAGGTCACCAGCCAAAAACTGTGACGTCAGCATCTCCTGTCATCTGCTAGTACTAAACTCGCTACAATGGTCTCTAGGTCACCGGCCAAAAACTGTGACGTCAGCATCTCCTGTCATCTGCTAGAACTAAACTCGCTTCAATGCGCTCTATGTCAGCAGCCAAAAACTGTGACGTCAGTATCTCCTGTCATCTGCTAGTACTAAACTCGCTACAATGGTCTCTAGGTCAGCGGCCAAAAACTGTGACGTCAGCATCTCCTGTCATCTGCTAGTACTAAACTCGCTCCAATGCGCTCTAGGTCACCTGCCAAAAACTGTGACGTCAGCATCTCCTGTATACTGCTAGTACTAAACTCGCTACAATGGTCTCTAGGTCACCGGCCAAAAACTGTGACGTCAGCATCTCCTGTCATCTGCTAGAACTAAACTCGCTTCAATGCGCTCTATGTCAGCAGCCAAAAACTGTGACGTCAGCATCTCCTGTCATCTGCTAGTACTAAACTCGCTACAATGGTCTCTAGGTCAGCGGCCAAAAACTGTGACGTCAGCATCTCCAGTCATCTGCTAGTACTAAACTCGCTTCAATGCGCTCTAGGTCACCGGCCAAAAACCGTGACGTCAGCATCTCCTGTCATCTGCTAATACTAAACTCGCTACAATGCTCTCTAGGTCAGCAGCCAAAAACTGTGACGTCAGCTTCTCCTGTCATCTGCTAGTACTAAACTCGCTTCAATGCTCTCTATGTCACCTGCCAAAAACTGTGACGTCAGCATCTCCTGTCATTTGCTAGTACTAAACTCGCTTCAATGCGCTCTAGGTCACCGGCCAAAAACTGTGACGTCAGCATCTCCTGTCATCTGCTAGAACTAAACTCGCTTCAATGCGCTCTATGTCAGCAGCCAAAAACTGTGACGTCAGCATCTCCTGTCATCTGCTAGTACTAAACTCGCTACAATGGTCTCTATGTCAGCGGCCAAAAACTGTGACGTCAGCATCTCCAGTCATCTGCTAGTACTAAACTCGCTACAATGCGCTCTAGGTCACCGGCCAAAAACTGTGACGTCAGCATCTCCTGTCATCTGCTAGTACTAAACTCGCTTCAATGCGCTCTAGGTCACCAGCCAAAAACTGTGACGTCAGCATCTCCTGTCATCTGCTAGTACTAAACTCGCTTCAATGCGCTCTAGGTCAGCAGCCAAAAACTGTGACGTCAGCATCTCCTGTCATCTGCTAGTACTAAACTCGCTTCAATGCGCTCTAGGTGAGCAGCCAAAAACTGTGACTTCAGCATCTCCTGTCATCTGCTAGTACTAAACTCGCTTCAATGCGCTCTAGGTCAGCAGCCAAAAACTGTGACGTCAGCATCTCCTGTCATCTGCTAATACTAAACTCGCTACAATGGTCTCTAGGTCAGCAGCCAAAAACTGTGACGTCAGCATCTCCTGTCATCTGCTAGTACTAAACTCGCTTCAATGCGCTCTAGGTCAGCAGCCAAAAACTGTGACGTCAGCATCTCCTGTCATCTGCTAATACTAAACTCGCTACAATGCGCTCTAGGTCACCTGCCAAAAACTGTGACGTCAGCATCTCCTGTCATCTGCTAGTACTAAACTCGCTTCAATGCGCTCTAGGTCACCGGCCAAAAACTGTGACGTCAGCATCTCCTGTCATCTGCTAATACTAAACTCGCTTCAATGCGCTCTAGGTCAGCAGCCAAAAACTGTGACGTCAGCATCTCCTGTCATCTGCTAATACTAAACTCGCTTCAATGCGCTCTAGGTCAGCAGCCAAAAACTGTGACGTCAGCATCTCCTGTCATCTGCTTGTACTAAACTCGCTTCAATGCGCTCTAGGTCACCAGCCAAAAACTGTGACGTCAGCATCTCCTGTCATCTGCTAGTACTAAACTCGCTTCAATGCTCTCTATGTCACCTGCCAAAAACTGTGACGTCAGCATCTCCTGTCATCTGCTAGTACTAAACTCGCTTCAATGCGCTCTAGGTCAGCAGCCAAAAACTGTGACGTCAGCATCTCCTGTCATCTGCTAATACTAAACTCGCTACAATGCGCTCTAGGTCACCTGCCAAAAACTGTGACGTCAGCATCTCCTGTCATCTGCTAGTACTAAACTCGCTTCAATGCGCTCTAGGTCACCGGCCAAAAACTGTGACGTCAGCATCTCCTGTCATCTGCTAATACTAAACTCGCTTCAATGCGCTCTAGGTCAGCAGCCAAAAACTGTGACGTCAGCATCTCCTGTCATCTGCTAGTACTAAACTCGCTTCAATGCTCTCTAGGTCAGCAGCCAAAAACTGTGACGTCAGCATCTCCTGTCATCTGCTAGTACTAAACTCGCTTCAATGCTCTCTAGGTCAGCAGCCAAAAACTGTGACGTCAGCTTCTCCTGTCATCTGCTAGTACTAAACTCGCTTCAATGCTCTCTATGTCACCTGCCAAAAACTGTGACGTCAGCATCTCCTGTCATCTGCTAGTACTAAACTCGCTTCAATGCTCTCTAGGTCAGCAGCCAAAAACTGTGACGTCAGCATCTCCTGTCATCTGCTAGTACTAAACTCGCTTCAATGCTCTCTAGGTCAGCAGCCAAAAACTGTGACGTCAGCATCTCCTGTCATCTGCTAGTACTAAACTCGCTTCAATGCTCTCTATGTCACCTGCCAAAAACTGTGACGTCAGCATCTCCTGTCATCTGCTAGTACTAAACTCGCTTCAATGCGCTCTAGGTCACCGGCCAAAAACCGTGACGTCAGCATCTCCTGTCATCTGCTAATACTAAACTCGCTTCAATGCGCTCTAGGTCAGCAGCCAAAAACTGTGACGTCAGCATCTCCTGTCATCTGCTAGTACTAAACTCGCTTCAATGCTCTCTAGGTCAGCAACCAAAAACTGTGACGTCAGCTTCTCCTGTCATCTGCTAGTACTAAACTCGCTTCAATGCTCTCTATGTCACCTGCCAAAAACTGTGACGTCAGCATCTCCTGTCATCTGCTAGTACTAAACTCGCTACAATGGTCTCTAGGTCAGCGGCCAAAAACTGTGACGTCAGCATCTCCTGTCATCTGCTAGTACTAAACTCGCTTCAATGCGCTCTAGGTCACCAGCCAAAAACTGTGACGTCAGCATCTCCTGTCATCTGCTAGTACTAAACTCGCTACAATGGTCTCTAGGTCACCGGCCAAAAACTGTGACGTCAGCATCTCCTGTCATCTGCTAGAACTAAACTCGCTTCAATGCGCTCTATGTCAGCAGCCAAAAACTGTGACGTCAGCATCTCCTGTCATCTGCTAGTACTAAACTCGCTACAATGGTCTCTAGGTCAGCGGCCAAAAACTGTGACGTCAGCATCTCCTGTCATCTGCTAGTACTAAACTCGCTCCAATGCGCTCTAGGTCACCTGCCAAAAACTGTGACGTCAGCATCTCCTGTATACTGCTAGTACTAAACTCGCTACAATGCGCTCTAGGTCACCGGCCAAAAATGTGACGTCAGCATCTCCTGTCATCTGCTAGTGCTAAACTCGCTTCAATGCTCTCTAGGTCAGCAGCCAAAAACTGTGACGTCAGTATCTCCTGTCATCTGCTAATACTAAACTCGCTTCAATGCGCTCTAGGTCACCAGCCAAAAACTGTGACGTCAGCATCTCCTGTCATCTGCTAGTACTAAACTCGCTTCAATGCGCTCTAGGTCACCGGCCAAAAACTGTGACGTCAGCATCTCCTGTCATCTGCTAGTACTAAACTCGCTACAATGCGCTCTAGGTCACCGGCCAAAAACTGTGACGTCAGCATCTCCTGTCATCTGCTAGTGCTAAACTCGCTTCAATGCTCTCTAGGTCACCAGCCAAAAACTGTGACGTCAGCATCTCCTGTCATCTGCTAATACTAAACTCGCTTCAATGCGCTCTAGGTCACCAGCCAAAAACTGTGACGTCAGCATCTCCTGTCATCTGCTAATACTAAACTCGCTTCAATGCGCTCTAGGTCAGCAGCCAAAAACTGTGACGTCAGCATCTCCTGTCATCTGCTTGTACTAAACTCGCTTCAATGCGCTCTAGGTCACCAGCCAAAAACTGTGACGTCAGCATCTCCTGTCATCTGCTAGTACTAAACTCGCTTCAATGCGCTCTAGGTCAGCAGCCAAAAACTGTGACGTCAGCATCTCCTGTCATCTGCTAATACTAAACTCGCTTCAATGCGCTCTAGGTCAGCAGCCAAAAACTGTGACGTCAGCATCTCCTGTCATCTGCTAGTACTAAACTCGCTTCAATGCGCTCTAGGTCAGCAGCCAAAAACTGTGACGTCAGCATCTCCTGTCATCTGCTAGTACTAAACTCGCTTCAATGCTCTCTAGGTCAGCAGCCAAAAACTGTGACGTCAGCATCTCCTGTCATCTGCTAGTACTAAACTCGCTTCAATGCTCTCTAGGTCAGCAGCCAAAAACTGTGACGTCAGCTTCTCCTGTCATCTGCTAGTACTAAACTCGCTTCAATGCTCTCTATGTCACCTGCCAAAAACTGTGACGTCTGCATCTCCTGTCATCTGCTAGTACTAAACTCGCTTCAATGCTCTCTAGGTCAGCAGCCAAAAACTGTGACGTCAGCATCTCCTGTCATCTGCTAGTACTAAACTCGCTTCAATGCTCTCTAGGTCAGCAGCCAAAAACTGTGACGTCAGCATCTCCTGTCATCTGCTAGTACTAAACTCGCTTCAATGCTCTCTATGTCACCTGCCAAAAACTGTGACGTCAGCATCTCCTGTCATCTGCTAGTACTAAACTCGCTTCAATGCGCTCTAGGTCACCGGCCAAAAACCGTGACGTCAGCATCTCCTGTCATCTGCTAATACTAAACTCGCTTCAATGCGCTCTAGGTCAGCAGCCAAAAACTGTGACGTCAGCATCTCCTGTCATCTGCTAGTACTAAACTCGCTTCAATGCTCTCTAGGTCAGCAACCAAAAACTGTGACGTCAGCTTCTCCAGTCATCTGCTAGTACTAAACTCGCTTCAATGCTCTCTATGTCACCTGCCAAAAACTGTGACGTCAGCATCTCCTGTCATCTGCTAGTACTAAACTCGCTACAATGGTCTCTAGGTCAGCGGCCAAAAACTGTGACGTCTGCATCTCCTGTCATCTGCTAGTACTAAACTCGCTTCAATGCGCTCTAGGTCACCAGCCAAAAACTGTGACGTCAGCATCTCCTGTCATCTGCTAGTACTAAACTCGCTACAATGGTCTCTAGGTCACCGGCCAAAAACTGTGACGTCAGCATCTCCTGTCATCTGCTAGAACTAAACTCGCTTCAATGCGCTCTATGTCAGCAGCCAAAAACTGTGACGTCAGCATCTCCTGTCATCTGCTAGTACTAAACTCGCTACAATGGTCTCTAGGTCAGCGGCCAAAAACTGTGACGTCAGCATCTCCTGTCATCTGCTAGTACTAAACTCGCTCCAATGCGCTCTAGGTCACCTGCCAAAAACTGTGACGTCAGCATCTCCTGTATACTGCTAGTACTAAACTCGCTACAATGCGCTCTAGGTCACCGGCCAAAAACTGTGACGTCAGCATCTCCTGTCATCTGCTAGTGCTAAACTCGCTTCAATGCTCTCTAGGTCAGCAGCCAAAAACTGTGACGTCAGTATCTCCTGTCATCTGCTAATACTAAACTCGCTTCAATGCGCTCTAGGTCACCAGCCAAAAACTGTGACGTCAGCATCTCCTGTCATCTGCTAGTACTAAACTCGCTTCAATGCGCTCTAGGTCACCGGCCAAAAACTGTGACGTCAGCATCTCCTGTCATCTGCTAGTACTAAACTCGCTACAATGCGCTCTAGGTCACCGGCCAAAAACTGTGACGTCAGCATCTCCTGTCATCTGCTAGTGCTAAACTCGCTTCAATGCTCTCTAGGTCACCAGCCAAAAACTGTGACGTCAGCATCTCCTGTCATCTGCTAATACTAAACTCGCTTCAATGCGCTCTAGGTCACCAGCCAAAAACTGTGACGTCAGCATCTCCTGTCATCTGCTAGTACTAAACTCGCTTCAATGCGCTCTAGGTCAGCAGCCAAAAACTGTGACGTCAGCATCTCCTGTCATCTGCTAATACTAAACTCGCTTCAATGCGCTCTAGGTCACCAGCCAAAAACTGTGACGTCAGCATCTCCTGTCATCTGCTAGTACTAAACTCGCTTCAATGCGCTCTAGGTCAGCAGCCAAAAACTGTGACGTCAGCATCTCCTGTCATCTGCTAGTACTAAACTCGCTCCAATGCTCTCTAGGTCAGCAGCCAAAAACTGTGACGTCAGCATCTCCTGTCATCTGCTAATACTAAACTCGCTTCAATGCGCTCTAGGTGAGCAGCCAAAAACTGTGACTTCAGCATCTCCTGTCATCTGCTAGTACTAAACTCGCTTCAATGCTCTCTAGGTGAGCAGCCAAAAACTGTGACTTCAGCATCTCCTGTCATCTGCTAGTACTAAACTCGCTTCAATGCGCTCTAGGTCAGCAGCCAAAAACTGTGACGTCAGCATCTCCTGTCATCTGCTAATACTAAACTCGCTACAATGGTCTCTAGGTCAGCAGCCAAAAACTGTGACGTCAGCATCTCCTGTCATCTGCTAGTACTAAACTCGCTTCAATGCGCTCTAGGTCAGCAGCCAAAAACTGTGACGTCAGCATCTCCTGTCATTTGCTAATACTAAACTCGCTTCAATGCGCTCTAGGTCAGCAGCCAAAAACTGTGACGTCAGCATCTCCTGTCATCTGCTAATACTAAACTCGCTACAATGCGCTCTAGGTCAGCAGCCAAAAACTGTGACGTCAGCATCTCCTGTCATCTGCTAGTACTAAACTCGCTTCAATGCGCTCTAGGTCAGCAACCAAAAACTGTGACGTCAGCATCTCCTGTCATCTGCTAATACTAAACTCGCTTCAATGCGCTCTAGGTCACCGGCCAAAAACCGTGACGTCAGCATCTCCTGTCATCTGCTAATACTAAACTCGCTTCAATGCGCTCTAGGTCAGCAGCCAAAAACTGTGACGTCAGCATCTCCTGTCATCTGCTAATACTAAACTCGCTTCAATGCGCTCTAGGTCACCGGCCAAAAACTGTGACGTCAGCATCTCCTGTCATCTGCTAATACTAAACTCGCTTCAATGCGCTCTAGGTCAGCAGCCAAAAACTGTGACGTCAGCATCTCCTGTCATCTGCTAATACTAAACTCGCTTCAATGCGCTCTAGGTCAGCAGCCAAAAACCGTGACGTCAGCATCTCCTGTCATCTGCTAGTACTAAACTCGCTTCAATGCGCTCTAGGTCAGCAGCCAAAAAACTGTGACGTCAGCATCTCCTGTCATCTGCTAGTACTAAACTCGCTTCAATGCGCTCTAGGTCACCGGCCAAAAACTGTGACGTCAGCATCTCCTGTCATCTGCTAATACTAAAATCGCTTCAATGCGCTCTAGGTCACCAGCCAAAAACTGTGACGTCAGCATCTCCTGTCATCTGCTAGTACTAAACTCGCTTCAATGCGCTCTAGGTCACCAGCCAAAAACTGTGACGTCAGCATCTCCTGTCATCTGCTAGTACTAAACTCGCTACAATGGTCTCTAGGTCACCGGCCAAAAACTGTGACGTCAGCATCTCCTGTCATCTGCTAGAACTAAACTCGCTTCAATGCGCTCTATGTCAGCAGCCAAAAACTGTGACGTCAGCATCTCCTGTCATCTGCTAGTACTAAACTCGCTACAATGGTCTCTAGGTCAGCGGCCAAAAACTGTGACGTCAGCATCTCCTGTCATCTGCTAGTACTAAACTCGCTCCAATGCGCTCTAGGTCACCTGCCAAAAACTGTGACGTCAGCATCTCCTGTATACTGCTAGTACTAAACTCGCTACAATGCGCTCTAGGTCACCGGCCAAAAACTGTGTCGTCAGCATCTCCTGTCATCTGCTAGTGCTAAACTCGCTTCAATGCTCTCTAGGTCAGCAGCCAAAAACTGTGACGTCAGTATCTCCTGTCATCTGCTAATACTAAACTCGCTTCAATGCGCTCTAGGTCACCAGCCAAAAACTGTGACGTCAGCATCTCCTGTCATCTGCTAGTACTAAACTCGCTTCAATGCGCTCTAGGTCACCGGCCAAAAACTGTGACGTCAGCATCTCCTGTCATCTGCTAGTACTAAACTCGCTACAATGCGCTCTAGGTCACCGGCCAAAAACTGTGACGTCAGCATCTCCTGTCATCTGCTAGTGCTAAACTCGCTTCAATGCTCTCTAGGTCACCAGCCAAAAACTGTGACGTCAGCATCTCCTGTCATCTGCTAATACTAAACTCGCTTCAATGCGCTCTAGGTCACCAGCCAAAAACTGTGACGTCAGCATCTCCTGTCATCTGCTAGTACTAAACTCGCTTCAATGCGCTCTAGGTCAGCAGCCAAAAACTGTGACGTCAGCATCTCCTGTCATCTGCTAATACTAAACTCGCTTCAATGCGCTCTAGGTCACCAGCCAAAAACTGTGACGTCAGCATCTCCTGTCATCTGATAGTACTAAACTCGCTTCAATGCGCTCTAGGTCAGCAGCCAAAAACTGTGACGTCAGCATCTCCTGTCATCTGCTAGTACTAAACTCGCTCCAATGCTCTCTAGGTCAGCAGCCAAAAACTGTGACGTCAGCATCTCCTGTCATCTGCTAATACTAAACTCGCTTCAATGCGCTCTAGGTGAGCAGCCAAAAACTGTGACTTCAGCATCTCCTGTCATCTGCTAGTACTAAACTCGCTTCAATGCTCTCTAGGTGAGCAGCCAAAAACTGTGACTTCAGCATCTCCTGTCATCTGCTAGTACTAAACTCGCTTCAATGCGCTCTAGGTCAGCAGCCAAAAACTGTGACGTCAGCATCTCCTGTCATCTGCTAATACTAAACTCGCTACAATGGTCTCTAGGTCAGCAGCCAAAAACTGTGACGTCAGCATCTCCTGTCATCTGCTAGTACTAAACTCGCTTCAATGCGCTCTAGGTCAGCAGCCAAAAACTGTGACGTCAGCATCTCCTGTCATTTGCTAATACTAAACTCGCTTCAATGCGCTCTAGGTCAGCAGCCAAAAACTGTGACGTCAGCATCTCCTGTCATCTGCTAATACTAAACTCGCTACAATGCGCTCTAGGTCAGCAGCCAAAAACTGTGACGTCAGCATCTCCTGTCATCTGCTAGTACTAAACTCGCTTCAATGCGCTCTAGGTCAGCAACCAAAAACTGTGACGTCAGCATCTCCTGTCATCTGCTAATACTAAACTCGCTTCAATGCGCTCTAGGTCACCGGCCAAAAACCGTGACGTCAGCATCTCCTGTCATCTGCTAATACTAAACTCGCTTCAATGCGCTCTAGGTCAGCAGCCAAAAACTGTGACGTCAGCATCTCCTGTCATCTGCTAATACTAAACTCGCTTCAATGCGCTCTAGGTCACCGGCCAAAAACTGTGACGTCAGCATCTCCTGTCATCTGCTAATACTAAACTCGCTTCAATGCGCTCTAGGTCAGCAGCCAAAAACTGTGACGTCAGCATCTCCTGTCATCTGCTAATACTAAACTCGCTTCAATGCGCTCTAGGTCACCGGCCAAAAACTGTGACGTCAGCATCTCCTGTCATCTGCTAATACTAAAATCGCTTCAATGCGCTCTAGGTCACCAGCCAAAAACTGTGACGTCAGCATCTCCTGTCATCTGCTAATACTAAACTCGCTTCAATGCGCTCTAGGTCAGCAGCCAAAAACCGTGACGTCAGCATCTCCTGTCATCTGCTAGTACTAAACTCGCTTCAATGCGCTCTAGGTCAGCAGCCAAAAAACTGTGACGTCAGCATCTCCTGTCATCTGCTAGTACTAAACTCGCTTCAATGCGCTCTAGGTCACCGGCCAAAAACTGTGACGTCAGTATCTCCTGTCATCTGCTAGTACTAAACTCGCTTCAATGCGCTCTAGGTCAGCAGCCAAAAACTGTGACGACAGCATCTCCTGTCATCAGCTAGTACTAAACTCGCTCCAATTGTCTCTAGGTCAGCAGCCAAAAACTGTGACGTCAGCATCTCCTGTCATCTGCTAGTACTAAACTCGCTTCAATGCTCTCTAGGTCAGCAACCAAAAACTGTGACGTCAGCATCTCCTGTCATCAGCTAGTACTAAACTCGCTTCAATGCGCTCTAGGTCAGCAGCCAAAAACTGTGACGTCAGCATCTCCTGTCATCTGCTAGTACTAAACTCGCTTCAATGCGCTCTAGGTCACCAACCAAAAACTGTGACGTCAGCATCTCCTGTCATCTGCTAGTACTAAACTCGCTTCAATGCGCTCTACGTCAGCAGCCAAAAACTGTGACGTCAGCATCTCCTGTCATCAGCTAGTACTAAACTCGCTTCAATGCGCTCTAGGTCGCCAGCCAAAAACTGTGACGTCAGCATCTCCTGTCATCTGCTAATACTAAACTCGCTACAATGCGCTCTAGGTCAGCAGCCAAAAACTGTGACGTCAGCATCTCCTGTCATCTGCTAGTACTAAACTCGCTTCAATGCGCTCTAGGTCAGCAGCCAAAAACTGTGACGTCAGCATCTCCTGTCATCTGCTAGTACTAAACTCGCTACAATGCGCTCTAGGTCAGCAGCCAAAAACTGTGACGTCAGCATCTCCTGTCATCTGCTAGTACTAAACTCGCTTCAATGCGCTCTAGGTCACCGGCCAAAAACTGTGACGTCAGCATCTCCTGTCATCTGCTAGTACTAAACTCGCTTCAATGCGCTCTAGGTCAGCAGCCAAAAACCGTGACGTCAGCATCTCCTGTCATCTGCTAATACTAAACTCGCTACAATGCGCTCTAGGTCAGCAGCCAAAAACCGTGACGTCAGCATCTCCTGTCATCTGCTAATACTAAACTCGCTCCAATGGTCTCTAGGTCAGCAGCCAAAAACTGTGACGTCAGCATCTCCTGTCATCTGCTAGTACTAAACTCGCTTCAATGCTCTCTAGGTCACCAGCCAAAAACTGTGACGTCAGCATCTCCTGTCATCTGCTAGTACTAAACTCGCTTCAATGCGCTCTAGGTCACCGGCCAAAAACTGTGACGTCAGCATCTCCTGTCATCTGCTAATACTAAACTCGCTTCAATGCTCTCTAGGTCAGCAGCCAAAAACCGTGACGTCAGCATCTCCTGTCATCTGCTAATACTAAACTCGCTACAATGCGCTCTAGGTCAGCAGCCAAAAACTGTGACGTCAGCATGTCCTGTCATCTGCTAGTACTAAACTCTCTTCAATGCTCTCTAGGTCAGCAGCCAAAAACTGTGACGTCAGCATCTCCTGTCATCTGCTAGTACTAAACTCGCTACAATGTGCTCTAGGTCAGCAGCCAAAAACTGTGACGTCAGCATCTCCTGTCATCTGCTAGTACTAAACTCGCTACAATGCGCTCTAGGTCACCGGCCAAAAACTGTGACGTCAGCATCTCCTGTCATCTGCTAGTACTAAACTCGCTTCAATGCGCTCTAGGTCACCGGCCAAAAACTGTGACGTCAGCATCTCCTGTCATCTGCTAGTACTAAACTCGCTTCAATGCTCTCTATGTCACCAGCCAAAAACTGTGACGTCAGCATCTCCTGTCATCTGCTAGTACTAAACTCGCTTCAATGCTCTCTAGGTCACCGGCCAAAAACTGTGACGTCAGCAACTCCTGTCATCTGCTAGTACTAAACTCGCTTCAATGCGCTCTAGGTCACCAGCCAAAAACTGTGACGTCAGCATCTCCTGTCATCTGCTAGTACTAAACTCGCTTCAATGCTCTCTAGGTCAGCAGCCAAAAACTGTGACGTCAGTATCTCCTGTCATCTGATAGTACTAAACTCGCTTCAATGCGCTCTAGGTCAGCAGCCAAAAACTGTGACGTCAGCATCTCCTGTCATCTGCTAGTACTAAACTCGCTTCAATGCTCTCTAGGTGAGCAGCCAAAAACTGTGACTTCAGCATCTCCTGTCATCTGCTAGTACTAAACTCGCTTCAATGCGCACTAGGTCAGCAGCCAAAAACTGTGACGTCAGCATCTCCTGTCATCTGCTAATACTAAACTCGCTACAATGGTCTCTAGGTCAGCAGCCAAAAACTGTGACGTCAGCATCTCCTGTCATCTGCTAGTACTAAACTCGCTTCAATGCGCTCTAGGTCAGCAGCCAAAAACTGTGACGTCAGCATCTCCTGTCATCTGCTAATACTAAACTCGCTACAATGCGCTCTAGGTCACCTGCCAAAAACTGTGACGTCAGCATCTCCTGTCATCTGCTAGTACTAAACTCGCTTCAATGCGCTCTATGTCACCGGCCAAAAACTGTGACGTCAGCATCTCCTGTCATCTGCTAATACTAAACTCGCTTCAATGCGCTCTAGGTCAGCAGCCAAAAACTGTGACGTCAGCATCTCCTGTCATCTGCTAATACTAAACTCGCTTCAATGCGCTCTAGGTCAGCAGCCAAAAACTGTGACGTCAGCATCTCCTGTCATCTACTAATACTAAACTCGCTTCAATGCGCTCTAGGTCAGCAGCCAAAAACTGTGACGTCAGCATCTCCTGTCATCTGCTAGTACTAAACTCGCTTCAATGCGCTCTAGGTCAGCAGCCAAAAACTGTGACGTCAGCATCTCCTGTCATCTGCTAGTACTAAACTCGCTTCAATGCTCTCTAGGTCAGCAGCCAAAAACTGTGACGTCAGCATCTCCTGCCATCTGCTAGTACTAAACTCGCTTCAATGCTCTCTAGGTCACCAGCCATAAACTGTGACGTCAGCATCTCCTGTCATCTGCTAGTACTAAACTCGCTTCAATGCGCTCTAGGTCAGCAGCCAAAAACTGTGACGTCAGCATCTCCTGTCATCTGCTAGTACTAAACTCGCTTCAATGCTCTCTAGGTCAGCAGCCAAAAACTATGACGTCAGCTTCTCCTGTCATCTGCTAATACTAAACTCGCTTCAATGGTCTCTAGGTCACCTGCCAAAAGCTGTGACGTCAGCATCTCCTGTCATCTGCTAGTACTAAACTCGCTTCAATGCTCTCTAGGTCAGCAGCCAAAAAGTGACGTCAGCATCTCCTGTCATCTGCTAGTACTAAACTCGCTTCAATGCTCTCTAGGTCAGCAGCCAAAAACTGTGACGTCAGCATCTCCTGTCATCTGCTAGTACTAAACTCGCTTCAATGCTCTCTATGTCACCTGCCAAAAACTGTGACGTCAGCATCTCCTGTCATCTGCTAGTACTAAACTCGCTTCAATGCGCTCTAGGTCACCAACCAAAAACTGTGACGTCAGCATCTCCTGTCATCTGCTAGTACTAAACTCGCTTCAATGCGCTCTACGTCAGCAGCCAAAAACTGTGACGTCAGCATCTCCTGTCATCAGCTAGTACTAAACTCGCTTCAATGCGCTCTAGGTCGCCAGCCAAAAACTGTGACGTCAGCATCTCCTGTCATCTGCTAATACTAAACTCGCTACAATGCGCTCTAGGTCAGCAGCCAAAAACTGTGACGTCAGCATCTCCTGTCATCTGCTAGTACTAAACTCGCTTCAATGCGCTCTAGGTCAGCAGCCAAAAACTGTGACGTCAGCATCTCCTGTCATCTGCTAGTACTAAACTCGCTACAATGCGCTCTAGGTCAGCAGCCAAAAACTGTGACGTCAGCATCTCCTGTCATCTGCTAGTACTAAACTCGCTTCAATGCGCTCTAGGTCACCGGCCAAAAACTGTGACGTCAGCATCTCCTGTCATCTGCTAGTACTAAACTCGCTTCAATGCGCTCTAGGTCAGCAGCCAAAAACCGTGACGTCAGCATCTCCTGTCATCTGCTAATACTAAACTCGCTACAATGCGCTCTAGGTCAGCAGCCAAAAACCGTGACGTCAGCATCTCCTGTCATCTGCTAATACTAAACTCGCTCCAATGGTCTCTAGGTCAGCAGCCAAAAACTGTGACGTCAGCATCTCCTGTCATCTGCTAGTACTAAACTCGCTTCAATGCTCTCTAGGTCACCAGCCAAAAACTGTGACGTCAGCATCTCCTGTCATCTGCTAGTACTAAACTCGCTTCAATGCGCTCTAGGTCACCGGCCAAAAACTGTGACGTCAGCATCTCCTGTCATCTGCTAATACTAAACTCGCTTCAATGCTCTCTAGGTCAGCAGCCAAAAACCGTGACGTCAGCATCTCCTGTCATCTGCTAATACTAAACTCGCTACAATGCGCTCTAGGTCAGCAGCCAAAAACTGTGACGTCAGCATGTCCTGTCATCTGCTAGTACTAAACTCTCTTCAATGCTCTCTAGGTCAGCAGCCAAAAACTGTGACGTCAGCATCTCCTGTCATCTGCTAGTACTAAACTCGCTACAATGTGCTCTAGGTCAGCAGCCAAAAACTGTGACGTCAGCATCTCCTGTCATCTGCTAGTACTAAACTCGCTACAATGCGCTCTAGGTCACCGGCCAAAAACTGTGACGTCAGCATCTCCTGTCATCTGCTAGTACTAAACTCGCTTCAATGCGCTCTAGGTCACCGGCCAAAAACTGTGACGTCAGCATCTCCTGTCATCTGCTAGTACTAAACTCGCTTCAATGCTCTCTATGTCACCAGCCAAAAACTGTGACGTCAGCATCTCCTGTCATCTGCTAGTACTAAACTCGCTTCAATGCTCTCTAGGTCACCGGCCAAAAACTGTGACGTCAGCAACTCCTGTCATCTGCTAGTACTAAACTCGCTTCAATGCGCTCTAGGTCACCAGCCAAAAACTGTGACGTCAGCATCTCCTGTCATCTGCTAGTACTAAACTCGCTTCAATGCTCTCTAGGTCAGCAGCCAAAAACTGTGACGTCAGTATCTCCTGTCATCTGATAGTACTAAACTCGCTTCAATGCGCTCTAGGTCAGCAGCCAAAAACTGTGACGTCAGCATCTCCTGTCATCTGCTAGTACTAAACTCGCTTCAATGCTCTCTAGGTGAGCAGCCAAAAACTGTGACTTCAGCATCTCCTGTCATCTGCTAGTACTAAACTCGCTTCAATGCGCACTAGGTCAGCAGCCAAAAACTGTGACGTCAGCATCTCCTGTCATCTGCTAATACTAAACTCGCTACAATGGTCTCTAGGTCAGCAGCCAAAAACTGTGACGTCAGCATCTCCTGTCATCTGCTAGTACTAAACTCGCTTCAATGCGCTCTAGGTCAGCAGCCAAAAACTGTGACGTCAGCATCTCCTGTCATCTGCTAATACTAAACTCGCTACAATGCGCTCTAGGTCACCTGCCAAAAACTGTGACGTCAGCATCTCCTGTCATCTGCTAGTACTAAACTCGCTTCAATGCGCTCTATGTCACCGGCCAAAAACTGTGACGTCAGCATCTCCTGTCATCTGCTAATACTAAACTCGCTTCAATGCGCTCTAGGTCAGCAGCCAAAAACTGTGACGTCAGCATCTCCTGTCATCTGCTAATACTAAACTCGCTTCAATGCGCTCTAGGTCAGCAGCCAAAAACTGTGACGTCAGCATCTCCTGTCATCTACTAATACTAAACTCGCTTCAATGCGCTCTAGGTCAGCAGCCAAAAACTGTGACGTCAGCATCTCCTGTCATCTGCTAGTACTAAACTCGCTTCAATGCGCTCTAGGTCAGCAGCCAAAAACTGTGACGTCAGCATCTCCTGTCATCTGCTAGTACTAAACTCGCTTCAATGCTCTCTAGGTCAGCAGCCAAAAACTGTGACGTCAGCATCTCCTGCCATCTGCTAGTACTAAACTCGCTTCAATGCTCTCTAGGTCACCAGCCATAAACTGTGACGTCAGCATCTCCTGTCATCTGCTAGTACTAAACTCGCTTCAATGCGCTCTAGGTCAGCAGCCAAAAACTGTGACGTCAGCATCTCCTGTCATCTGCTAGTACTAAACTCGCTTCAATGCTCTCTAGGTCAGCAGCCAAAAACTATGACGTCAGCTTCTCCTGTCATCTGCTAATACTAAACTCGCTTCAATGGTCTCTAGGTCACCTGCCAAAAGCTGTGACGTCAGCATCTCCTGTCATCTGCTAGTACTAAACTCGCTTCAATGCTCTCTAGGTCAGCAGCCAAAAAGTGACGTCAGCATCTCCTGTCATCTGCTAGTACTAAACTCGCTTCAATGCTCTCTAGGTCAGCAGCCAAAAACTGTGACGTCAGCATCTCCTGTCATCTGCTAGTACTAAACTCGCTTCAATGCTCTCTATGTCACCTGCCAAAAACTGTGACGTCAGCATCTCCTGTCATCTGCTAGTACTAAACTCGCTTCAATGCGCTCTAGGTCACCGGCCAAAAACCGTGACGTCAGCATCTCCTGTCATCTGCTAATACTAAACTCGCTTCAATGCGCTCTAGGTCAGCAGCCAAAAACTGTGGCGTCAGCATCTCCTGTCATCTGCTAGTACTAAACTCGCTTCAATGCTCTCTAGGTCAGCAGCCAAAAACTGTGACGTCAGCTTCTCCTGTCATCTGCTAGTACTAAACTCGCTTCAATGCGCTCTAGGTCAGCAGCCAAAAACTGTGACGTCAGCATCTCCTGTCATCTGCTAGTACTAAACTCGCTTCAATGCTCTCTAGGTCAGCAGCCAACAACTGTGACGTCAGCTTCTCCTGTCATCTGCTAGTACTAAACTCGCTTCAATGCGCTTTAGGTCAGCAGCCAAAAACTGTGACGTCAGCATCTCCTGTCATCTGCTAGTACTAAACTCGCTTCAATGCGCTCTAGGTCACCAGCCAAAAACTGTGACGTCAGCATCTCCTGTCATCTGCTAGTACTAAACTCGCTTCAATGCGCTCTAGGTCAGCAGCCAAAAACTGTGACGTCAGCATCTCCTGTCATCTGCTAGTACTAAACTCGCTTCAATGCGCTCTAGGTCAGCAGCCAAAAACTGTGACGTCAGCATCTCCTGTCATCTGCTAGTACTAAACTCGCTTCAATGCGCTCTAGGTCACCGGCCAAAAACTGTGACGTCAGCATCTCCTGTCATCTGCTAATACTAAACTCGCTTCAATGCGCTCTAGGTCACCAGCCAAAGACTGTGACGTCAGCATCTCCTGTCATCTGCTAATACTAAACTCGCTTCAATGCGCTCTAGGTCACCAGCCAAAAACTGTGACGTCAGCATCTCCTGTCATCTGCTAGTACTAAACTCGCTACAATGCGCTCTAGGTCACCGGCCAAAAACTGTGACGTCAGCATCTCCTGTCATCTGCTAGTACTAAACTCACTTCAATGCGCTCTTGGTCACCGGCCAAAAACTGTGACGTCAGCATCTCCTGTCTTCTGCTAGTACTAAACTCGCATCAATGCGCTCTAGGTCAGCAGCCAAAAACTGTGACGTCAGCATCTCCTGTCATCTGCTAATACTAAACTCGCTTCAATGCGCTCTAGGTCACCGGCCAAAAACCGTGACGTTAGCATCTCCTGTCATCTGCTAATACTAAACTCGCTACAATGCTCTCTAGGTCAGCAGCCAAAAACCGTGACGTCAGCATCTCCTGTCATCTGCTAATACTAAAGTCGCTTCAATGCGCTCTAGGTCACCGGCCAAAAACCGTGACGTCAGCATCTCCTGTCATCTGCTAATACTAAACTCGCTACAATGCTCTCTAGGTCAGCAGCCAAAAACTGTGACGTCAGCATCTCCTGTCATCTGCTAATACTAAACTCGCTTCAATGCGCTCTAGGTCAGCAGCCAAAAACTGTGACGTCAGCATCTCCTGTCATCTGCTAATACTAAACTCGCTTCAATGCGCTCTAGGTCACCGGCCAAAAACCGTGACGTCAGCATCTCCTGTCATCTGCTAATACTAAACTCGCTACAATGCTCTCTAGGTCAGCAGCCAAAAACTGTGACGTCAGCTTCTCCTGTCATCTGCTAGTACTAAACTCGCTTCAATGCTCTCTATGTCACCTGCCAAAAACTGTGACGTCAGCATCTCCTGTCATTTGCTAGTACTAAACTCGCTTCAATGCGCTCTAGGTCACCGGCCAAAAACTGTGACGTCAGCATCTCCTGTCATCTGCTAGAACTAAACTCGCTTCAATGCGCTCTATGTCAGCAGCCAAAAACTGTGACGTCAGCATCTCCTGTCATCTGCTAGTACTAAACTCGCTACAATGGTCTCTAGGTCAGCGGCCAAAAACTGTGACGTCAGCATCTCCAGTCATCTGCTAGTACTAAACTCGCTACAATGCGCTCTAGGTCACCGACCAAAAATTGTGACGTCAGCATCTCCTGTCATCTGCTAGTACTAAACTCGCTTCAATGCGCTCTAGGTCACCAGCCAAAAACTGTGACGTCAGCATCTCCTGTCATCTGCTAGTACTAAACTCGCTTCAATGCGCTCTAGGTCAGCAGCCAAAAACTGTGACGTCAGCATCTCCTGTCATCTGCTAGTACTAAACTCGCTTCAATGCTCTCTAGGTCAGCAGCCAAAAACTGTGACGTCAGCATCTCCTGTCATCTGCTAGTACTTAACTCGCTTCAATGCGCTCTAGGTGAGCAGCCAAAAACTGTGACTTCAGCATCTCCTGTCATCTGCTAGTACTAAACTCGCTTCAATGCGCTCTAGGTCAGCAGCCAAAAACTGTGACGTCAGCATCTCCTGTCATCTGCTAATACTAAACTCGCTACAATGGTCTCTAGGTCAGCAGCCAAAAACTGTGACGTCAGCATCTCCTGTCATCTGCTAGTACTAAACTCGCTTCAATGCGCTCTAGGT
Source organism: Meconema thalassinum (assembly GCA_946902985.2). NCBI lineage: Eukaryota > Metazoa > Arthropoda > Insecta > Orthoptera > Tettigoniidae > Meconema > Meconema thalassinum. The sequence continues at coordinate 46,702,054 of OX336390.1, forward strand.
CAGCAGCCAAAAACTGTGACGTCAGCATCTCCTGTCATCTGCTAATACTAAACTCGCTACAATGCGCTCTAGGTCACCTGCCAAAAACTGTGACGTCAGCATCTCCTGTCATCTGTTAGTACTAAACTCGCTTCAATGCGCTCTAGGTCACCGGCCAAAAACTGTGACGTCAGCATCTCCTGTCATCTGCTAATACTAAACTCGCTTCAATGCGCTCTAGGTCAGCAGCCAAAAGCTGTGACGTCAGCATCTCCTGTCATCTGCTAATACTAAACTCGCTTCAATGCGCTCTAGGTCACCAGCCAAAAACTGTGACGTCAGCATCTCCTGTCATCTGCTAGTACTAAACTCGCTTCAATGCGCTCTAGGTCAGCAGCCAAAAACTGTGACGTCAGCATCTCCTGTCATCTGCTAATACTAAACTCGCTTCAATGCGCTCTAGGTCACCAGCCAAAAACTGTGACGTCAGCATCTCCTGTCATCTGCTAGTACTAAACTCGCTTCAATGCGCTCTAGGTCAGCAGCCAAAAACTGTGACGTCAGCATCTCCTGTCATCTGCTAGTACTAAACTCGCTCCAATGCTCTCTAGGTCAGCAGCCAAAAACTGTGACGTCAGCATCTCCTGTCATCTGCTAATACTAAACTCGCTTCAATGCGCTCTAGGTGAGCAGCCAAAAACTGTGACTTCAGCATCTCCTGTCATCTGCTAGTACTAAACTCGCTTCAATGCTCTCTAGGTGAGCAGCCAAAAACTGTGACTTCAGCATCTCCTGTCATCTGCTAGTACTAAACTCGCTTCAATGCGCTCTAGGTCAGCAGCCAAAAACTGTGACGTCAGCATCTCCTGTCATCTGCTAGTACTAAACTCGCTTCAATGCTCTCTAGGTCAGCAGCCAAAAACTGTGACGTCAGTATCTCCTGTCATCTGATAGTACTAAACTCGCTTCAATGCGCTCTAGGTCAGCAGCCAAAAACCGTGACGTCAGCATCTCCTGTCATCTGCTAATACTAAACTCGCTCCAATGGTCTCTAGGTCAGCAGCCAAAAACTGTGACGTCAGCATCTCCTGTCATCTGCTAGTACTAAACTCGCTTCAATGCTCTCTAGGTCACCAGCCAAAAACTGTGACGTCAGCATCTCCTGTCATCTGCTAGTACTAAACTCGCTTCAATGCGCTCTAGGTCACCGGCCAAAAACTGTGACGTCAGCATCTCCTGTCATCTGCTAATACTAAACTCGCTTCAATGCTCTCTAGGTCAGCAGCCAAAAACCGTGACGTCAGCATCTCCTGTCATCTGCTAATACTAAACTCGCTACAATGCGCTCTAGGTCAGCAGCCAAAAACTGTGACGTCAGCATGTCCTGTCATCTGCTAGTACTAAACTCTCTTCAATGCTCTCTAGGTCAGCAGCCAAAAACTGTGACGTCAGCATCTCCTGTCATCTGCTAGTACTAAACTCGCTACAATGTGCTCTAGGTCAGCAGCCAAAAACTGTGACGTCAGCATCTCCTGTCATCTGCTAGTACTAAACTCGCTACAATGCGCTCTAGGTCACCGGCCAAAAACTGTGACGTCAGCATCTCCTGTCATCTGCTAGTACTAAACTCGCTTCAATGCGCTCTAGGTCACCGGCCAAAAACTGTGACGTCAGCATCTCCTGTCATCTGCTAGTACTAAACTCGCTTCAATGCTCTCTATGTCACCAGCCAAAAACTGTGACGTCAGCATCTCCTGTCATCTGCTAGTACTAAACTCGCTTCAATGCTCTCTAGGTCACCGGCCAAAAACTGTGACGTCAGCAACTCCTGTCATCTGCTAGTACTAAACTCGCTTCAATGCGCTCTAGGTCACCAGCCAAAAACTGTGACGTCAGCATCTCCTGTCATCTGCTAGTACTAAACTCGCTTCAATGCTCTCTAGGTCAGCAGCCAAAAACTGTGACGTCAGTATCTCCTGTCATCTGATAGTACTAAACTCGCTTCAATGCGCTCTAGGTCAGCAGCCAAAAACTGTGACGTCAGCATCTCCTGTCATCTGCTAGTACTAAACTCGCTTCAATGCTCTCTAGGTGAGCAGCCAAAAACTGTGACTTCAGCATCTCCTGTCATCTGCTAGTACTAAACTCGCTTCAATGCGCACTAGGTCAGCAGCCAAAAACTGTGACGTCAGCATCTCCTGTCATCTGCTAATACTAAACTCGCTACAATGGTCTCTAGGTCAGCAGCCAAAAACTGTGACGTCAGCATCTCCTGTCATCTGCTAGTACTAAACTCGCTTCAATGCGCTCTAGGTCAGCAGCCAAAAACTGTGACGTCAGCATCTCCTGTCATCTGCTAATACTAAACTCGCTACAATGCGCTCTAGGTCACCTGCCAAAAACTGTGACGTCAGCATCTCCTGTCATCTGCTAGTACTAAACTCGCTTCAATGCGCTCTAGGTCACCGGCCAAAAACTGTGACGTCAGCATCTCCTGTCATCTGCTAATACTAAACTCGCTTCAATGCGCTCTAGGTCAGCAGCCAAAAACTGTGACGTCAGCATCTCCTGTCATCTGCTAATACTAAACTCGCTTCAATGCGCTCTAGGTCAGCAGCCAAAAACTGTGACGTCAGCATCTCCTGTCATCTACTAATACTAAACTCGCTTCAATGCGCTCTAGGTCAGCAGCCAAAAACTGTGACGTCAGCATCTCCTGTCATCTGCTAGTACTAAACTCGCTTCAATGCGCTCTAGGTCAGCAGCCAAAAACTGTGACGTCAGCATCTCCTGTCATCTGCTAGTACTAAACTCGCTTCAATGCTCTCTAGGTCAGCAGCCAAAAACTGTGACGTCAGCATCTCCTGCCATCTGCTAGTACTAAACTCGCTTCAATGCTCTCTAGGTCACCAGCCATAAACTGTGACGTCAGCATCTCCTGTCATCTGCTAGTACTAAACTCGCTTCAATGCGCTCTAGGTCAGCAGCCAAAAACTGTGACGTCAGCATCTCCTGTCATCTGCTAGTACTAAACTCGCTTCAATGCTCTCTAGGTCAGCAGCCAAAAACTATGACGTCAGCTTCTCCTGTCATCTGCTAATACTAAACTCGCTTCAATGGTCTCTAGGTCACCTGCCAAAAGCTGTGACGTCAGCATCTCCTGTCATCTGCTAGTACTAAACTCGCTTCAATGCTCTCTAGGTCAGCAGCCAAAAAGTGACGTCAGCATCTCCTGTCATCTGCTAGTACTAAACTCGCTTCAATGCTCTCTAGGTCAGCAGCCAAAAACTGTGACGTCAGCATCTCCTGTCATCTGCTAGTACTAAACTCGCTTCAATGCTCTCTATGTCACCTGCCAAAAACTGTGACGTCAGCATCTCCTGTCATCTGCTAGTACTAAACTCGCTTCAATGCGCTCTAGGTCACCGGCCAAAAACCGTGACGTCAGCATCTCCTGTCATCTGCTAATACTAAACTCGCTTCAATGCGCTCTAGGTCAGCAGCCAAAAACTGTGGCGTCAGCATCTCCTGTCATCTGCTAGTACTAAACTCGCTTCAATGCTCTCTAGGTCAGCAGCCAAAAACTGTGACGTCAGCTTCTCCTGTCATCTGCTAGTACTAAACTCGCTTCAATGCGCTCTAGGTCAGCAGCCAAAAACTGTGACGTCAGCATCTCCTGTCATCTGCTAGTACTAAACTCGCTTCAATGCTCTCTAGGTCAGCAGCCAACAACTGTGACGTCAGCTTCTCCTGTCATCTGCTAGTACTAAACTCGCTTCAATGCGCTTTAGGTCAGCAGCCAAAAACTGTGACGTCAGCATCTCCTGTCATCTGCTAGTACTAAACTCGCTTCAATGCGCTCTAGGTCACCAGCCAAAAACTGTGACGTCAGCATCTCCTGTCATCTGCTAGTACTAAACTCGCTTCAATGCGCTCTAGGTCAGCAGCCAAAAACTGTGACGTCAGCATCTCCTGTCATCTGCTAGTACTAAACTCGCTTCAATGCGCTCTAGGTCAGCAGCCAAAAACTGTGACGTCAGCATCTCCTGTCATCTGCTAGTACTAAACTCGCTTCAATGCGCTCTAGGTCACCGGCCAAAAACTGTGACGTCAGCATCTCCTGTCATCTGCTAATACTAAACTCGCTTCAATGCGCTCTAGGTCACCAGCCAAAGACTGTGACGTCAGCATCTCCTGTCATCTGCTAATACTAAACTCGCTTCAATGCGCTCTAGGTCACCAGCCAAAAACTGTGACGTCAGCATCTCCTGTCATCTGCTAGTACTAAACTCGCTACAATGCGCTCTAGGTCACCGGCCAAAAACTGTGACGTCAGCATCTCCTGTCATCTGCTAGTACTAAACTCACTTCAATGCGCTCTTGGTCACCGGCCAAAAACTGTGACGTCAGCATCTCCTGTCTTCTGCTAGTACTAAACTCGCATCAATGCGCTCTAGGTCAGCAGCCAAAAACTGTGACGTCAGCATCTCCTGTCATCTGCTAATACTAAACTCGCTTCAATGCGCTCTAGGTCACCGGCCAAAAACCGTGACGTTAGCATCTCCTGTCATCTGCTAATACTAAACTCGCTACAATGCTCTCTAGGTCAGCAGCCAAAAACCGTGACGTCAGCATCTCCTGTCATCTGCTAATACTAAAGTCGCTTCAATGCGCTCTAGGTCACCGGCCAAAAACCGTGACGTCAGCATCTCCTGTCATCTGCTAATACTAAACTCGCTACAATGCTCTCTAGGTCAGCAGCCAAAAACTGTGACGTCAGCATCTCCTGTCATCTGCTAATACTAAACTCGCTTCAATGCGCTCTAGGTCAGCAGCCAAAAACTGTGACGTCAGCATCTCCTGTCATCTGCTAATACTAAACTCGCTTCAATGCGCTCTAGGTCACCGGCCAAAAACCGTGACGTCAGCATCTCCTGTCATCTGCTAATACTAAACTCGCTACAATGCTCTCTAGGTCAGCAGCCAAAAACTGTGACGTCAGCTTCTCCTGTCATCTGCTAGTACTAAACTCGCTTCAATGCTCTCTATGTCACCTGCCAAAAACTGTGACGTCAGCATCTCCTGTCATTTGCTAGTACTAAACTCGCTTCAATGCGCTCTAGGTCACCGGCCAAAAACTGTGACGTCAGCATCTCCTGTCATCTGCTAGAACTAAACTCGCTTCAATGCGCTCTATGTCAGCAGCCAAAAACTGTGACGTCAGCATCTCCTGTCATCTGCTAGTACTAAACTCGCTACAATGGTCTCTAGGTCAGCGGCCAAAAACTGTGACGTCAGCATCTCCAGTCATCTGCTAGTACTAAACTCGCTACAATGCGCTCTAGGTCACCGACCAAAAATTGTGACGTCAGCATCTCCTGTCATCTGCTAGTACTAAACTCGCTTCAATGCGCTCTAGGTCACCAGCCAAAAACTGTGACGTCAGCATCTCCTGTCATCTGCTAGTACTAAACTCGCTTCAATGCGCTCTAGGTCAGCAGCCAAAAACTGTGACGTCAGCATCTCCTGTCATCTGCTAGTACTAAACTCGCTTCAATGCTCTCTAGGTCAGCAGCCAAAAACTGTGACGTCAGCATCTCCTGTCATCTGCTAGTACTTAACTCGCTTCAATGCGCTCTAGGTGAGCAGCCAAAAACTGTGACTTCAGCATCTCCTGTCATCTGCTAGTACTAAACTCGCTTCAATGCGCTCTAGGTCAGCAGCCAAAAACTGTGACGTCAGCATCTCCTGTCATCTGCTAATACTAAACTCGCTACAATGGTCTCTAGGTCAGCAGCCAAAAACTGTGACGTCAGCATCTCCTGTCATCTGCTAGTACTAAACTCGCTTCAATGCGCTCTAGGTCAGCAGCCAAAAACTGTGACGTCAGCATCTCCTGTCATCTGCTAATACTAAACTCGCTACAATGCGCTCTAGGTCACCTGCCAAAAACTGTGACGTCAGCATCTCCTGTCATCTGTTAGTACTAAACTCGCTTCAATGCGCTCTAGGTCACCGGCCAAAAACTGTGACGTCAGCATCTCCTGTCATCTGCTAATACTAAACTCGCTTCAATGCGCTCTAGGTCAGCAGCCAAAAACTGTGACGTCAGCATCTCCTGTCATCTGCTAGTACTAAACTCGCTTCAATGCTCTCTAGGTCAGCAGCCAAAAACTGTGACGTCAGCATCTCCTGTCATCTGCTAGTACTAAACTCGCTTCAATGAATTCTAGGTCACCGGCCAAAAACTGTGACGTCAGCATCTCCTGTCATCTGCTAGTACTAAACTCGCTACAATGCGCTCTAGGTCACCTGCCAAAAACTGTGACGTCAGCATCTCCTGTCATCTGTTAGTACTAAACTCGCTTCAATGCGCTCTAGGTCACCGGCCAAAAACTGTGACGTCAGCATCTCCTGTCATCTGCTAATACTAAACTCGCTTCAATGCGCTCTAGGTCAGCAGCCAAAAACTGTGACGTCAGCATCTCCTGTCATCTGTTAGTACTAAACTCGCTTCAATGCGCTCTAGGTCACCGGCCAAAAACTGTGACGTCAGCATCTCCTGTCATCTGCTAATACTAAACTCGCTTCAATGCGCTCTAGGTCAGCAGCCAAAAGCTGTGACGTCAGCATCTCCTGTCATCTGCTAATACTAAACTCGCTTCAATGCGCTCTAGGTCACCAGCCAAAAACTGTGACGTCAGCATCTCCTGTCATCTGCTAGTACTAAACTCGCTTCAATGCGCTCTAGGTCAGCAGCCAAAAACTGTGACGTCAGCATCTCCTGTCATCTGCTAATACTAAACTCGCTTCAATGCGCTCTAGGTCACCAGCCAAAAACTGTGACGTCAGCATCTCCTGTCATCTGCTAGTACTAAACTCGCTTCAATGCGCTCTAGGTCAGCAGCCAAAAACTGTGACGTCAGCATCTCCTGTCATCTGCTAGTACTAAACTCGCTCCAATGCTCTCTAGGTCAGCAGCCAAAAACTGTGACGTCAGCATCTCCTGTCATCTGCTAATACTAAACTCGCTTCAATGCGCTCTAGGTGAGCAGCCAAAAACTGTGACTTCAGCATCTCCTGTCATCTGCTAGTACTAAACTCGCTTCAATGCTCTCTAGGTGAGCAGCCAAAAACTGTGACTTCAGCATCTCCTGTCATCTGCTAGTACTAAACTCGCTTCAATGCGCTCTAGGTCAGCAGCCAAAAACTGTGACGTCAGCATCTCCTGTCATCTGCTAGTACTAAACTCGCTTCAATGCTCTCTAGGTCAGCAGCCAAAAACTGTGACGTCAGTATCTCCTGTCATCTGATAGTACTAAACTCGCTTCAATGCGCTCTAGGTCAGCAGCCAAAAACTGTGACGTCAGCATCTCCTGTCATCTGCTAGTACTAAACTCGCTTCAATGCTCTCTAGGTGAGCAGCCAAAAACTGTGACTTCAGCATCTCCTGTCATCTGCTAGTACTAAACTCGCTTCAATGCGCACTAGGTCAGCAGCCAAAAACTGTGACGTCAGCATCTCCTGTCATCTGCTAATACTAAACTCGCTACAATGGTCTCTAGGTCAGCAGCCAAACACTGTGACGTCAGCATCTCCTGTCATCTGCTAGTACTAAACTCGCTTCAATGCGCTCTAGGTCAGCAGCCAAAAACTGTGACGTCAGCATCTCCTGTCATCTGCTAATACTAAACTCGCTACAATGCGCTCTAGGTCACCTGCCAAAAACTGTGACGTCAGCATCTCCTGTCATCTGCTAGTACTAAACTCGCTTCAATGCGCTCTAGGTCACCGGCCAAAAACTGTGACGTCAGCATCTCCTGTCATCTGCTAATACTAAACTCGCTTCAATGCGCTCTAGGTCAGCAGCCAAAAACTGTGACGTCAGCATCTCCTGTCATCTGCTAATACTAAACTCGCTTCAATGCGCTCTAGGTCAGCAGCCAAAAACTGTGACGTCAGCATCTCCTGTCATCTACTAATACTAAACTCGCTTCAATGCGCTCTAGGTCAGCAGCCAAAAACTGTGACGTCAGCATCTCCTGTCATCTGCTAGTACTAAACTCGCTTCAATGCGCTCTAGGTCAGCAGCCAAAAACTGTGACGTCAGCATCTCCTGTCATCTGCTAGTACTAAACTCGCTTCAATGCTCTCTAGGTCAGCAGCCAAAAACTGTGACGTCAGCATCTCCTGCCATCTGCTAGTACTAAACTCGCTTCAATGCTCTCTAGGTCACCAGCCATAAACTGTGACGTCAGCATCTCCTGTCATCTGCTAGTACTAAACTCGCTTCAATGCGCTCTAGGTCAGCAGCCAAAAACTGTGACGTCAGCATCTCCTGTCATCTGCTAGTACTAAACTCGCTTCAATGCTCTCTAGGTCAGCAGCCAAAAACTATGACGTCAGCTTCTCCTGTCATCTGCTAATACTAAACTCGCTTCAATGGTCTCTAGGTCACCTGCCAAAAGCTGTGACGTCAGCATCTCCTGTCATCTGCTAGTACTAAACTCGCTTCAATGCTCTCTAGGTCAGCAGCCAAAAAGTGACGTCAGCATCTCCTGTCATCTGCTAGTACTAAACTCGCTTCAATGCTCTCTAGGTCAGCAGCCAAAAACTGTGACGTCAGCATCTCCTGTCATCTGCTAGTACTAAACTCGCTTCAATGCTCTCTATGTCACCTGCCAAAAACTGTGACGTCAGCATCTCCTGTCATCTGCTAGTACTAAACTCGCTTCAATGCGCTCTAGGTCACCGGCCAAAAACCGTGACGTCAGCATCTCCTGTCATCTGCTAATACTAAACTCGCTTCAATGCGCTCTAGGTCAGCAGCCAAAAACTGTGGCGTCAGCATCTCCTGTCATCTGCTAGTACTAAACTCGCTTCAATGCTCTCTAGGTCAGCAGCCAAAAACTGTGACGTCAGCTTCTCCTGTCATCTGCTAGTACTAAACTCGCTTCAATGCGCTCTAGGTCAGCAGCCAAAAACTGTGACGTCAGCATCTCCTGTCATCTGCTAGTACTAAACTCGCTTCAATGCTCTCTAGGTCAGAAGCCAACAACTGTGACGTCAGCTTCTCCTGTCATCTGCTAGTACTAAACTCGCTTCAATGCGCTTTAGGTCAGCAGCCAAAAACTGTGACGTCAGCATCTCCTGTCATCTGCTAGTACTAAACTCGCTTCAATGCGCTCTAGGTCACCAGCCAAAAACTGTGACGTCAGCATCTCCTGTCATCTGCTAGTACTAAACTCGCTTCAATGCGCTCTAGGTCAGCAGCCAAAAACTGTGACGTCAGCATCTCCTGTCATCTGCTAGTACTAAACTCGCTTCAATGCGCTCTAGGTCAGCAGCCAAAAACTGTGACGTCAGCATCTCCTGTCATCTGCTAGTACTAATCTCGCTTCAATGAGCTCTAGGTCACCGGCCAAAAACTGTGACGTCAGCATCTCCTGTCATCTGCTAATACTAAACTCGCTTCAATGCGCTCTAGGTCACCAGCCAAAGACTGTGACGTCAGCATCTCCTGTCATCTGCTAATACTAAACTCGCTTCAATGCGCTCTAGGTCACCAGCCAAAAACTGTGACGTCAGCATCTCCTGTCATCTGCTAGTACTAAACTCGCTACAATGCGCTCTAGGTCACCGGCCAAAAACTGTGACGTCAGCATCTCCTGTCATCTGCTAGTACTAAACTCACTTCAATGCGCTCTAGGTCACCGGCCAAAAACTGTGACGTCAGCATCTCCTGTCTTCTGCTAGTACTAAACTCGCATCAATGCGCTCTAGGTCAGCAGCCAAAAACTGTGACGTCAGCATCTCCTGTCATCTGCTAATACTAAACTCGCTTCAATGCGCTCTAGGTCACCGGCCAAAAACCGTGACGTTAGCATCTCCTGTCATCTGCTAATACTAAACTCGCTACAATGCTCTCTAGGTCAGCAGCCAAAAACCGTGACGTCAGCATCTCCTGTCATCTGCTAATACTAAAGTCGCTTCAATGCGCTCTAGGTCACCGGCCAAAAACCGTGACGTCAGCATCTCCTGTCATCTGCTAATACTAAACTCGCTACAATGCTCTCTAGGTCAGCAGCCAAAAACTGTGACGTCAGCATCTCCTGTCATCTGCTAATACTAAACTCGCTTCAATGCGCTCTAGGTCAGCAGCCAAAAACTGTGACGTCAGCATCTCCTGTCATCTGCTAATACTAAACTCGCTTCAATGCGCTCTAGGTCACCGGCCAAAAACCGTGACGTCAGCATCTCCTGTCATCTGCTAATACTAAACTCGCTACAATGCTCTCTAGGTCAGCAGCCAAAAACTGTGACGTCAGCTTCTCCTGTCATCTGCTAGTACTAAACTCGCTTCAATGCTCTCTATGTCACCTGCCAAAAACTGTGACGTCAGCATCTCCTGTCATTTGCTAGTACTAAACTCGCTTCAATGCGCTCTAGGTCACCGGCCAAAAACTGTGACGTCAGCATCTCCTGTCATCTGCTAGAACTAAACTCGCTTCAATGCGCTCTATGTCAGCAGCCAAAAACTGTGACGTCAGCATCTCCTGTCATCTGCTAGTACTAAACTCGCTACAATGGTCTCTAGGTCAGCGGCCAAAAACTGTGACGTCAGCATCTCCAGTCATCTGCTAGTACTAAACTCGCTACAATGCGCTCTAGGTCACCGGCCAAAAACTGTGACGTCAGCATCTCCTGTCATCTGCTAGTACTAAACTCGCTTCAATGCGCTCTAGGTCACCAGCCAAAAACTGTGACGTCAGCATCTCCTGTCATCTGCTAGTACTAAACTCGCTTCAATGCGCTCTAGGTCAGCAGCCAAAAACTGTGACGTCAGCATCTCCTGTCATCTGCTAGTACTAAACTCGCTTCAATGCTCTCTAGGTCAGCAGCCAAAAACTGTGACGTCAGCATCTCCTGTCATCTGCTAGTACTTAACTCGCTTCAATGCGCTCTAGGTGAGCAGCCAAAAACTGTGACTTCAGCATCTCCTGTCATCTGCTAGTACTAAACTCGCTTCAATGCGCTCTAGGTCAGCAGCCAAAAACTGTGACGTCAGCATCTCCTGTCATCTGCTAATACTAAACTCGCTACAATGGTCTCTAGGTCAGCAGCCAAAAACTGTGACGTCAGCATCTCCTGTCATCTGCTAGTACTAAACTCGCTTCAATGCGCTCTAGGTCAGCAGCCAAAAACTGTGACGTCAGCATCTCCTGTCATCTGCTAATACTAAACTCGCTACAATGCGCTCTAGGTCACCTGCCAAAAACTGTGACGTCAGCATCTCCTGTCATCTGTTAGTACTAAACTCGCTTCAATGCGCTCTAGGTCACCGGCCAAAAACTGTGACGTCAGCATCTCCTGTCATCTGCTAATACTAAACTCGCTTCAATGCGCTCTAGGTCAGCAGCCAAAAACTGTGACGTCAGCATCTCCTGTCATCTGCTAGTACTAAACTCGCTTCAATGCTCTCTAGGTCAGCAGCCAAAAACTGTGACGTCAGCATCTCCTGTCATCTGCTAGTACTAAACTCGCTTCAATGAATTCTAGGTCACCGGCCAAAAACTGTGACGTCAGCATCTCCTGTCATCTGCTAGTACTAAACTCGCTACAATGCGCTCTAGGTCACCTGCCAAAAACTGTGACGTCAGCATCTCCTGTCATCTGTTAGTACTAAACTCGCTTCAATGCGCTCTAGGTCACCGGCCAAAAACTGTGACGTCAGCATCTCCTGTCATCTGCTAATACTAAACTCGCTTCAATGCGCTCTAGGTCAGCAGCCAAAAACTGTGACGTCAGCATCTCCTGTCATCTGCTAATACTAAACTCGCTTCAATGCGCTCTAGGTCAGCAGCCAAAAACTGTAACGTCAGCATCTCCTGTCATCTGCTTGTACTAAACTCGCTTCAATGCGCTCTAGGTCACCAGCCAAAAACTGTGACGTCAGCATCTCCTGTCATCTGCTAGTACTAAACTCGCTTCAATGCGCTCTAGGTCAGCAGCCAAAAACTGTGACGTCAGCATCTCCTGTCATCTGCTAATACTAAACTCGCTTCAATGCGCTCTAGGTCAGCAGCCAAAAACTGTGACGTCAGCAACTCCTGTCATCTGCTAGTACTAAACTCGCTTCAATGCGCTCTAGGTCAGCAGCCAAAAACTGTGACGTCAGCATCTCCTGTCATCTGCTAGTACTAAACTCGCTTCAATGCTCTCTAGGTCAGCAGCCAAAAACTGTGACGTCAGCATCTCCTGTCATCTGCTAGTACTAAACTCGCTTCAATGCTCTCTAGGTCAGCAGCCAAAAACTGTGACGTCAGCTTCTCCTGTCATCTGCTAGTACTAAACTCGCTTTAATGCTCTCTATGTCACCTGCCAAAAACTGTGACGTCAGCATCTCCTGTCATCTGCTAGTACTAAACTCGCTTCAATGCTCTCTAGGTCAGCAGCCAAAAACTGTGACGTCAGCATCTCCTGTCATCTGCTAGTACTAAACTCGCTTCAATGCTCTCTAGGTCAGCAGCCAAAAACTGTGACGTCAGCATCTCCTGTCATCTGCTAGTACTAAACTCGCTTCAATGCTCTCTATGTCACCTGCCAAAAACTGTGACGTCAGCATCTCCTGTCATCTGCTAGTACTAAACTCGCTTCAATGCGCTCTAGGTCACCGGCCAAAAACCGTGACGTCAGCATCTCCTGTCATCTGCTAATACTAAACTCGCTTCAATGCGCTCTAGGTCAGCAGCCAAAAACTGTGACGTCAGCATCTCCTGTCATCTGCTAGTACTAAACTCGCTTCAATGCTCTCTAGGTCAGCAACCAAAAACTGTGACGTCAGCTTCTCCTGTCATCTGCTAGTACTAAACTCGCTTCAATGCTCTCTATGTCACCTGCCAAAAACTGTGACGTCAGCATCTCCTGTCATCTGCTAATACTAAACTCGCTACAATGGTCTCTAGGTCAGCAGCCAAAAACTGTGACGTCAGCATCTCCTGTCATCTGCTAGTACTAAACTCGCTTCAATGCGCTCTAGGTCAGCAGCCAAAAACTGTGACGTCAGCATCTCCTGTCATCTGCTAATACTAAACTCGCTACAATGCGCTCTAGGTCACCTGCCAAAAACTGTGACGTCAGCATCTCCTGTCATCGGCTAGTACTAAACTCGCTTCAATGCGCTCTAGGTCACCGGCCAAAAACTGTGACGTCAGCATCTCCTGTCATCTGCTAATACTAAACTCGCTTCAATGCGCTCTAGGTCAGCAGCCAAAAACTGTGACGTCAGCATCTCCTGTCATCTGCTAATACTAAACTCGCTTCAATGCGCTCTAGGTCAGCAGCCAAAAACTGTGACGTCAGCATCTCCTGTCATCTACTAATACTAAACTCGCTTCAATGCGCTCTAGGTCAGCAGCCAAAAACTGTGACGTCAGCATCTCCTGTCATCTGCTAGTACTAAACTCGCTTCAATGCGCTCTAGGTCAGCAGCCAAAAACTGTGACGTCAGCATCTCCTGTCATCTGCTAGTACTAAACTCGCTTCAATGCTCTCTAGGTCAGCAGCCAAAAACTGTGACGTCAGCATCTCCTGCCATCTGCTAGTACTAAACTCGCTTCAATGCTCTCTAGGTCACCAGCCATAAACTGTGACGTCAGCATCTCCTGTCATCTGCTAGTACTAAACTCGCTTCAATGCGCTCTAGGTCAGCAGCCAAAAACTGTGACGTCAGCATCTCCTGTCATCTGCTAGTACTAAACTCGCTTCAATGCTCTCTAGGTCAGCAGCCAAAAACTGTGACGTCAGCTTCTCCTGTCATCTGCTAATACTAAACTCGCTTCAATGGTCTCTAGGTCACCTGCCAAAAGCTGTGACGTCAGCATCTCCTGTCATCTGCTAGTACTAAACTCGCTTCAATGCTCTCTAGGTCAGCAGCCAAAAAGTGACGTCAGCATCTCCTGTCATCTGCTAGTACTAAACTCGCTTCAATGCTCTCTAGGTCAGCAGCCAAAAACTGTGACGTCAGCATCTCCTGTCATCTGCTAGTACTAAACTCGCTTCAATGCTCTCTATGTCACCTGCCAAAAACTGTGACGTCAGCATCTCCTGTCATCTGCTAGTACTAAACTCGCTTCAATGCGCTCTAGGTCACCGGCCAAAAACCGTGACGTCAGCATCTCCTGTCATCTGCTAATACTAAACTCGCTTCAATGCGCTCTAGGTCAGCAGCCAAAAACTGTGGCGTCAGCATCTCCTGTCATCTGCTAGTACTAAACTCGCTTCAATGCTCTCTAGGTCAGCAGCCAAAAACTGTGACGTCAGCTTCTCCTGTCATCTGCTAGTACTAAACTCGCTTCAATGCGCTCTAGGTCAGCAGCCAAAAACTGTGACGTCAGCATCTCCTGTCATCTGCTAGTACTAAACTCGCTTCAATGCTCTCTAGGTCAGCAGCCAACAACTGTGACGTCAGTGTCTCCTGTCATCTGCTAGTACTAAACTCGCTTCAATGCGCTTTAGGTCAGCAGCCAAAAACTGTGACGTCAGCATCTCCTGTCATCTGCTAGTACTAAACTCGCTTCAATGCGCTCTAGGTCACCAGCCAAAAACTGTGACGTCAGCATCTCCTGTCATCTGCTAGTACTAAACTCGCTTCAATGCGCTCTAGGTCAGCAGCCAAAAACTGTGACGTCAGCATCTCCTGTCATCTGCTAGTACTAAACTCGCTTCATTGCGCTCTAGGTCAGCAGCCAAAAACTGTGACGTCAGCATCTCCTGTCATCTGCTAGTACTAAACTCGCTTCAATGCGCTCTAGGTCACCGGCCAAAAACTGTGACGTCAGCATCTCCTGTCATCTGCTAATACTAAACTCGCTTCAATGCGCTCTAGGTCACCAGCCAAAGACTGTGACGTCAGCATCTCCTGTCATCTGCTAATACTAAACTCGCTTCAATGCGCTCTAGGTCACCAGCCAAAAACTGTGACGTCAGCATCTCCTGTCATCTGCTAGTACTAAACTCGCTACAATGCGCTCTAGGTCACCGGCCAAAAACTGTGACGTCAGCATCTCCTGTCATCTGCTAGTACTAAACTCACTTCAATGCGCTCTAGGTCACCGGCCAAAAACTGTGACGTCAGCATCTCCTGTCTTCTGCTAGTACTAAACTCGCTTCAATGCGCTCTAGGTCAGCAGCCAAAAACTGTGACGTCAGCATCTCCTGTCATCTGCTAATACTAAACTCGCTTCAATGCGCTCTAGGTCACCGGCCAAAAACCGTGACGTTAGCATCTCCTGTCATCTGCTAATACTAAACTCGCTACAATGCTCTCTAGGTCAGCAGCCAAAAACCGTGACGTCAGCATCTCCTGTCATCTGCTAATACTAAACTCGCTTCAATGCGCTCTAGGTCACCGGCCAAAAACCGTGACGTCAGCATCTCCTGTCATCTGCTAATACTAAACTCGCTACAATGCTCTCTAGGTCAGCAGCCAAAAACTGTGACGTCAGCATCTCCTGTCATCTGCTAATACTAAACTCGCTTCAATGCGCTCTAGGTCAGCAGCCAAAAACTGTGACGTCAGCATCTCCTGTCATCTGCTAATACTAAACTCGCTTCAATGCGCTCTAGGTCACCGGCCAAAAACCGTGACGTCAGCATCTCCTGTCATCTGCTAATACTAAACTCGCTACAATGCTCTCTAGGTCAGCAGCCAAAAACTGTGACGTCAGCTTCTCCTGTCATCTGCTAGTACTAAACTCGCTTCAATGCTCTCTATGTCACCTGCCAAAAACTGTGACGTCAGCATCTCCTGTCATTTGCTAGTACTAAACTCGCTTCAATGCGCTCTAGGTCACCGGCCAAAAACTGTGACGTCAGCATCTCCTGTCATCTGCTAGAACTAAACTCGCTTCAATGCGCTCTATGTCAGCAGCCAAAAACTGTGACGTCAGCATCTCCTGTCATCTGCTAGTACTAAACTCGCTACAATGGTCTCTAGGTCAGCGGCCAAAAACTGTGACGTCAGCATCTCCAGTCATCTGCTAGTACTAAACTCGCTACAATGCGCTCTAGGTCACCGGCCAAAAACTGTGACGTCAGCATCTCCTGTCATCTGCTAGTACTAAACTCGCTTCAATGCGCTCTAGGTCACCAGCCAAAAACTGTGACGTCAGCATCTCCTGTCATCTGCTAGTACTAAACTCGCTTCAATGCGCTCTAGGTCAGCAGCCAAAAACTGTGACGTCAGCATGTCCTGTCATCTGCTAGTACTAAACTCGCTTCAATGCTCTCTAGGTCAGCAGCCAAAAACTGTGACGTCAGCATCTCCTGTCATCTGCTAGTACTTAACTCGCTTCAATGCGCTCTAGGTGAGCAGCCAAAAACTGTGACTTCAGCATCTCCTGTCATCTGCTAGTACTAAACTCGCTTCAATGCGCTCAAGGTCAGCAGCCAAAAACTGTGACGTCAGCATCTCCTGTCATCTGCTAATACTAAACTCGCTACAATGGTCTCTAGGTCAGCAGCCAAAAACTGTGACGTCAGCATCTCCTGTCATCTGCTAGTACTAAACTCGCTTCAATGCGCTCTAGGTCAGCAGCCAAAAACTGTGACGTCAGCATCTCCTGTCATCTGCTAATACTAAACTCGCTACAATGCGCTCTAGGTCACCTGCCAAAAACTGTGACGTCAGCATCTCCTGTCATCTGTTAGTACTAAACTCGCTTCAATGCGCTCTAGGTCACCGGCCAAAAACTGTGACGTCAGCATCTCCTGTCATCTGCTAATACTAAACTCGCTTCAATGCGCTCTAGGTCAGCAGCCAAAAACTGTGACGTCAGCATCTCCTGTCATCTGCTAATACTAAACTCGCTTCAATGCGCTCTAGGTCAGCAGCCAAAAACTGTGACGTCAGCATCTCCTGTCATCTGCTTGTACTAAACTCGCTTCAATGCGCTCTAGGTCACCAGCCAAAAACTGTGACGTCAGCATCTCCTGTCATCTGCTAGTACTAAACTCGCTTCAATGCGCTCTAGGTCAGCAGCCAAAAACTGTGACGTCAGCATCTCCTGTCATCTGCTAATACTAAACTCGCTTCAATGCGCTCTAGGTCAGCAGCCAAAAACTGTGACGTCAGCAACTCCTGTCATCTGCTAGTACTAAACTCGCTTCAATGCGCTCTAGGTCAGCAGCCAAAAACTGTGACGTCAGCATCTCCTGTCATCTGCTAGTACTAAACTCGCTTCAATGCTCTCTAGGTCAGCAGCCAAAAACTGTGACGTCAGCATCTCCTGTCATCTGCTAGTACTAAACTCGCTTCAATGCTCTCTAGGTCAGCAGCCAAAAACTGTGACGTCAGCTTCTCCTGTCATCTGCTAGTACTAAACTCGCTTCAATGCTCTCTATGTCACCTGCCAAAAACTGTGACGTCAGCATCTCCTGTCATCTGCTAGTACTAAACTCGCTTCAATGCTCTCTAGGTCAGCAGCCAAAAACTGTGACGTCAGCATCTCCTGTCATCTGCTAGTACTAAACTCGCTTCAATGCTCTCTAGGTCAGCAGCCAAAAACTGTGACGTCAGCATCTCCTGTCATCTGCTAGTACTAAAATCGCTTCAATGCTCTCTATGTCACCTGCCAAAAACTGTGACGTCAGCATCTCCTGTCATCTGCTAGTACTAAACTCGCTTCAATGTGCTCTAGGTCACCGGCCAAAAACCGTGACGTCAGCATCTCCTGTCATCTGCTAATACTAAACTCGCTTCAATGCGCTCTAGGTCAGCAGCCAAAAACTGTGACGTCAGCATCTCCTGTCATCTGCTAGTACTAAACTCGCTTCAATGCTCTCTAGGTCAGCAACCAAAAACTGTGACGTCAGCTTCTCCTGTCATCTGCTAGTACTAAACTCGCTTCAATGCTCTCTATGTCACCTGCCAAAAACTGTGACGTCAGCATCTCCTGTCATCTGCTAGTACTAAACTCGCTACAATGGTCTCTAGGTCAGCGGCCAAAAACTGTGACGTCAGCATCTCCTGTCATCTGCTAGTACTAAACTCGCTTCAATGCGCTCTAGGTCACCAGCCAAAAACTGTGACGTCAGCATCTCCTGTCATCTGCTAGTACTAAACTCGCTACAATGGTCTCTAGGTCACCGGCCAAAAACTGTGACGTCAGCATCTCCTGTCATCTGCTAGAACTAAACTCGCTTCAATGCGCTCTATGTCAGCAGCCAAAAACTGTGACGTCAGTATCTCCTGTCATCTGCTAGTACTAAACTCGCTACAATGGTCTCTAGGTCAGCGGCCAAAAACTGTGACGTCAGCATCTCCTGTCATCTGCTAGTACTAAACTCGCTCCAATGCGCTCTAGGTCACCTGCCAAAAACTGTGACGTCAGCATCTCCTGTATACTGCTAGTACTAAACTCGCTACAATGGTCTCTAGGTCACCGGCCAAAAACTGTGAAGTCAGCATCTCCTGTCATCTGCTAGAACTAAACTCGCTTCAATGCGCTCTATGTCAGCAGCCAAAAACTGTGACGTCAGCATCTCCTGTCATCTGCTAGTACTAAACTCGCTACAATGGTCTCTAGGTCAGCGGCCAAAAACTGTGACGTCAGCATCTCCAGTCATCTGCTAGTACTAAACTCGCTTCAATGCGCTCTAGGTCACCGGCCAAAAACCGTGACGTCAGCATCTCCTGTCATCTGCTAATACTAAACTCGCTACAATGCTCTCTAGGTCAGCAGCCAAAAACTGTGACGTCAGCTTCTCCTGTCATCTGCTAGTACTAAACTCGCTTCAATGCTCTCTATGTCACCTGCCAAAAACTGTGACGTCAGCATCTCCTGTCATTTGCTAGTACTAAACTCGCTTCAATGCGCTCTAGGTCACCGGCCAAAAACTGTGACGTCAGCATCTCCTGTCATCTGCTAGAACTAAACTCGCTTCAATGCGCTCTATGTCAGCAGCCAAAAACTGTGACGTCAGCATCTCCTGTCATCTGCTAGTACTAAACTCGCTACAATGGTCTCTAGGTCAGCGGCCAAAAACTGTGACGTCAGCATCTCCAGTCATCTGCTAGTACTAAACTCGCTACAATGCGCTCTAGGTCACCGGCCAAAAACTGTGACGTCAGCATCTCCTGTCATCTGCTAGTACTAAACTCGCTTCAATGCGCTCTAGGTCACCAGCCAAAAACTGTGACGTCAGCATCTCCTGTCATCTGCTAGTACTAAACTCGCTTCAATGCGCTCTAGGTCAGCAGCCAAAAACTGTGACGTCAGCATCTCCTGTCATCTGCTAGTACTAAACTCGCTTCAATGCTCTCTCGGTCAGCAGCCAAAAACTGTGACGTCAGCATCTCCTGTCATCTGCTAGTACTAAACTCGCTTCAATGCGCTCTAGGTGAGCAGCCAAAAACTGTGACTTCAGCATCTCCTGTCATCTGCTAGTACTAAACTCGCTTCAATGCGCTCTAGGTCAGCAGCCAAAAACTGTGACGTCAGCATCTCCTGTCATCTGCTAATACTAAACTCGCTACAATGGTCTCTAGGTCAGCAGCCAAAAACTGTGACGTCAGCATCTCCTGTCATCTGCTAGTACTAAACTCGCTTCAATGCGCTCTAGGTCAGCAGCCAAAAACTGTGACGTCAGCATCTCCTGTCATCTGCTAATACTAAACTCGCTACAATGCGCTCTAGGTCACCTGCCAAAAACTGTGACGTCAGCATCTCCTGTCATCTGCTAGTACTAAACTCGCTTCAATGCGCTCTAGGTCACCGGCCAAAAACTGTGACGTCAGCATCTCCTGTCATCTGCTAATACTAAACTCGCTTCAATGCGCTCTAGGTCAGCAGCCAAAAACTGTGACGTCAGCATCTCCTGTCATCTGCTAATACTAAACTCGCTTCAATGCGCTCTAGGTCAGCAGCCAAAAACTGTGACGTCAGCATCTCCTGTCATCTGCTTGTACTAAACTCGCTTCAATGCGCTCTAGGTCACCAGCCAAAAACTGTGACGTCAGCATCTCCTGTCATCTGCTAGTACTAAACTCGCTTCAATGCGCTCTAGGTCAGCAGCCAAAAACTGTGACGTCAGCATCTCCTGTCATCTGCTAATACTAAACTCGCTTCAATGCGCTCTAGGTCAGCAGCCAAAAACTGTGACGTCAGCATCTCCTGTCATCTGCTAGTACTAAACTCGCTTCAATGCGCTCTAGGTCAGCAGCCAAAAACTGTGACGTCAGCATCTCCTGTCATCTGCTAGTACTAAACTCGCTTCAATGCTCTCTAGGTCAGCAGCCAAAAACTGTGACGTCAGCATCTCCTGTCATCTGCTAGTACTAAACTCGCTTCAATGCTCTCTAGGTCAGCAGCCAAAAACTGTGACGTCAGCTTCTCCTGTCATCTGCTAGTACTAAACTCGCTTCAATGCTCTCTATGTCACCTGCCAAAAACTGTGACGTCAGCATCTCCTGTCATCTGCTAGTACTAAACTCGCTTCAATGCTCTCTAGGTCAGAAGCCAAAAACTGTGACGTCAGCATCTCCTGTCATCTGCTAGTACTAAACTCGCTTCAATGCTCTCTAGGTCAGCAGCCAAAAACTGTGACGTCAGCATCTCCTGTCATCTGCTAGTACTAAACTCGCTTCAATGCTCTCTATGTCACCTGCCAAAAACTGTGACGTCAGCATCTCCTGTCATCTGCTAGTACTAAACTCGCTTCAATGCGCTCTAGGTCACCGGCCAAAAACCGTGACGTCAGCATCTCCTGTCATCTGCTAATACTAAACTCGCTTCAATGCGCTCTAGGTCAGCAGCCAAAAACTGTGACGTCAGCATCTCCTGTCATCTGCTAGTACTAAACTCGCTTCAATGCTCTCTAGGTCAGCAACCAAAAACTGTGACGTCAGCTTCTCCTGTCATCTGCTAGTACTAAACTCGCTTCAATGCTCTCTATGTCACCTGCCAAAAACTGTGACGTCAGCATCTCCTGTCATCTGCTAGTACTAAACTCGCTACAATGGTCTCTAGGTCAGCGGCCAAAAACTGTGACGTCAGCATCTCCTGTCATCTGCTAGTACTAAACTCGCTTCAATGCGCTCTAGGTCACCAGCCAAAAACTGTGACGTCAGCATCTCCTGTCATCTGCTAGTACTAAACTCGCTACAATGGTCTCTAGGTCCCCGGCCAAAAACTGTGACGTCAGCATCTCCTGTCATCTGCTAGAACTAAACTCGCTTCAATGCGCTCTATGTCAGCAGCCAAAAACTGTGACGTCAGCATCTCCTGTCATCTGCTAGTACTAAACTCGCTACAATGGCCTCTAGGTCAGCGGCCAAAAACTGTGACGTCAGCATCTCCTGTCATCTGCGTGTACTAAACTCGCTCCAATGCGCTCTAGGTCACCTGCCAAAAACTGTGACGTCAGCATCTCCTGTATACTGCTAGTACTAAACTCGCTACAATGCGCTCTAGGTAACCGGCCAAAAACTGTGACGTCAGCATCTCCTGTCATCTGCTAGTGCTAAACTCGCTTCAATGCTCTCTAGGTCAGCAGCCAAAAACTGTGACGTCAGTATCTCCTGTCATCTGCTAATACTAAACTCGCTTCAATGCGCTCTAGGTCACCAGCCAAAAACTGTGACGTCAGCATCTCCTGTCATCTGCTAGTACTAAACTCGCTTCAATGCGCTCTAGGTCACCGGCCAAAAACTGTGACGTCAGCATCTCCTGTCATCTGCTAGTACTAAACTCGCTACAATGCGCTCTAGGTCACCGGCCAAAAACTGTGACGTCAGCATCTCCTGTCATCTGCTAGTGCTAAACTCGCTTCAATGCTCTCTAGGTCACCAGCCAAAAACTGTGACGTCAGCATCTCCTGTCATCTGCTAATACTAAACTCGCTTCAATTCGCTCTAGGTCACCAGCCAAAAACTGTGACGTCAGCATCTCCTGTCATCTGCTAGTACTAAACTCGCTTCAATGCGCTCTAGGTCAGCAGCCAAAAACTGTGACGTCAGCATCTCCTGTCATCTGCTAATACTAAACTCGCTTCAATGCGCTCTAGGTCACCAGCCAAAAACTGTGACGTCAGCATCTCCTGTCATCTGCTAGTACTAAACTCGCTTCAATGCGCTCTAGGTCAGCAGCCAAAAACTGTGACGTCAGCATCTCCTGTCATCTGCTAGTACTAAACTCGCTCCAATGCTCTCTAGGTCAGCAGCCAAAAACTGTGACGTCAGCATCTCCTGTCATCTGCTAATACTAAACTCGCTTCAATGCGCTCTAGGTGAGCAGCCAAAAACTGTGACTTCAGCATCTCCTGTCATCTGCTAGTACTAAACTCGCTTCAATGCTCTCTAGGTGAGCAGCCAAAAACTGTGACTTCAGCATCTCCTGTCATCTGCTAGTACTAAACTCGCTTCAATGCGCTCTAGGTCAGCAGCCAAAAACTGTGACGTCAGCATCTCCTGTCATCTGCTAATACTAAACTCGCTACAATGGTCTCTAGGTCAGCAGCCAAAAACTGTGACGTCGGCATCTCCTGTCATCTGCTAGTACTAAACTCGCTTCAATGCGCTCTTGGTCAGCAGCCAAAAACTGTGACGTCAGCATCTCCTGTCATTTGCTAATACTAAACTCGCTTCAATGCGCTCTAGGTCAGCAGCCAAAAACTGTGACGTCAGCATCTCCTGTCATCTGCTAATACTAAACTCGCTACAATGCGCTCTAGGTCAGCAGCCAAAAACTGTGACGTCAGCATCTCCTGTCATCTGCTAGTACTAAACTCGCTTCAATGCGCTCTAGGTCAGCAACCAAAAACTGTGACGTCAGCATCTCCTGTCATCTGCTAATACTAAACTCGCTTCAATGCGCTCTAGGTCACCGGCCAAAAACCGTGACGTCAGCATCTCCTGTCATCTGCTAATACTAAACTCGCTTCAATGCGCTCTAGGTCAGCAGCCAAAAACTGTGACGTCAGCATCTCCTGTCATCTGCTAATACTAAACTCGCTTCAATGCGCTCTAGGTCACCGGCCAAAAACTGTGACGTCAGCATCTCCTGTCATCTGCTAATACTAAACTCGCTTCAATGCGCTCTAGGTCAGCAGCCAAAAACTGTGACGTCAGCATCTCCTGTCATCTGCTAATACTAAACTCGCTTCAATGCGCTCTAGGTCACCGGCCAAAAACTGTGACGTCAGCATCTCCTGTCATCTGCTAATACTAAAATCGCTTCAATGCGCTCTAGGTCACCAGCCAAAAACTGTGACGTCAGCATCTCCTGTCATCTGCTAATACTAAACTCGCTTCAATGCGCTCTAGGTCAGCAGCCAAAAACCGTGACTTCAGCATCTCCTGTCATCTGCTAGTACTAAACTCGCTTCAATGCGCTCTAGGTCAGCAGCCAAAAAACTGTGACGTCAGCATCTCCTGTCATCTGCTAGTACTAAACTCGCTTCAATGCGCTCTAGGTCACCGGCCAAAAACTGTGACGTCAGTATCACCTGTCATCTGCTAGTACTAAACTCGCTTCAATGCGCTCTAGGTCAGCAGCCAAAAACTGTGACGTCAGCATCTCCTGTCATCTGCTAGTACTAAACTCGCTTCAATGCTCTCTAGGTCAGCAGCCAAAAACTGTGACGTCAGCATCTCCTGTCATCTGCTAATA
The DNA here is from genome assembly GCA_946902985.2 of Meconema thalassinum. Classification (NCBI taxonomy): domain Eukaryota; kingdom Metazoa; phylum Arthropoda; class Insecta; order Orthoptera; family Tettigoniidae; genus Meconema; species Meconema thalassinum. Next base: position 46,725,702 of record OX336390.1, read on the forward strand.
CTAAACTCGCTTCAATGCGCTCTAGGTCAGCAGCCATAAACTGTGACGTCAGCATCTCCTGTCATCTGCTAATACTAAACTCGCTCATATGCGCTCTAGGTCAGCAGCCAAAAACTGTGACGTCAGCATCTCCTGTCATCAGCTAGTACTAAACTCGCTTCAATGCGCTCTAGGTCACCGGCCAAAAACTGTGACGTCAGTATCTCCTGTCATCTGCTAGTACTAAACTCGCTTCAATGCTCCCTAGGTCAGCAGCCAAAAACTGTGACGTCAGCATCTCCTGTCATCTGCTAGTACTAAACTCGCTTCAATGCGCTCTAGGTCACCGGCCAAAAACTGTGACGTCAGCATCTCCTGTCATCTGCTAGTACTAAACTCGCTTCAATGCGCTCTAGGTCACCGGCCAAAAACTGTGACGTCAGCATCTCCTGTCATCTGCTAGTACTAAACTCGCTTCAATGCGCTCTAGGTCAGCAGCCAAAAACTGTGACGTCAGCATCTCCTGTCATCTGCTAGTACTAAACTCGCTTCAATGCGCTCTAGGTCACCGGCCAAAAACTGTGACGTCAGTATCTCCTGTCATCTGCTAGTACTAAACTCGCTTCAATGGTCTCTAGGTCAGCAGCCAAAAACTGTGACGTCAGCATCTCCTGTAATCTGCTAGTACTAAACTCGCTTCAATGCTCTCTAGGTCAGCAGCCAAAAACTGTGACGTCAGCATCTCCTGTCATCTGCTAGAACTAAACTCGCTTCAATGCGCTCTATGTCAGCAGCCAAAAACTGTGACGTCAGCATCTCCTGTCATCTGCTAGTACTAAACTCGCTTCAATGCTCTCTAGGTCAGCAGCCAAAAACTGTGACGTCAGCATCTCCTGTCATCTGCTAGTACTAAACTCGCTACAATGCGCTCTAGGTCAGCAGCCAAAAACTGTGACGTCAGCATCTCCTGTCATCTGCTAGTACTAAACTCGCTTCAATGCTCTCTAGGTCAGCAGCCAAAAACTGTGACGTCAGCATCTCCTGTCATCTGCTAGTACTAAACTCGCTTCAATGCGCTCTAGGTCACCGGCCAAAAACCGTGACGTCAGCATCTCCTGTCATCTGCTAATACTTAACTCGCTTCAATGCGCTCTAGGTCAGCAGCCAAAAACTGTGACGTCAGCATCTCCTGTCATCTGCTAGTACTAAACTCGCTTCAATGCGCTCTAGGTCAGCAGCCAAAAACTGTGACGTCAGCATCTCCTGTCATCTGCTAATACTAAACTCGCTACAATGCTCTCTAGGTCAGCAGCCAAAAACTGTGACGTCAGCATCTCCTGTCATCTGCTAGTACTAAACTCGCTCCAATGCGCTCTAGGTCAGCAGCCAAAAACTGTGACGTCAGCATCTCCTGTCATCTGCTAGAACTAAACTCGCTTCAATGCGCTCTAGGTCAGCAGCCAAAAACTGTGACGTCAGCATCTCCTGTCATCTGCTAATACTAAACTCGCTTCAATGCGCTCTAGGTCAGCAGCCATAAACTGTGACGTCAGCATCTCCTGTCATCTGCTAGTACTAAACTCGCTCATATGCGCTCTAGGTCAGCAGCCAAAAACTGTGACGTCAGCATCTCCTGTCATCAGCTAGTACTAAACTCGCTTCAATGCGCTCTAGGTCACCGGCCAAAAACTGTGACGTCAGTATCTCCTGTCATCTGCTAGTACTAAACTCGCTTCAATGCTCTGTAGGTCAGCAGCCAAAAACTGTGACGTCAGCATCTCCTGTCATCTGCTAGTACTAAACTCGCTTCAATGCGCTCTAGGTAAGCAGCCAAAAACTGTGACGTCAACATCTCCTGTCATCTGCTAGTACTAAACTCGCTTCAATGCGCTCTGGGTCACCGGCCAAAAACTGTGACGTCAGTATCTCCTGTCATCTGCTAGTACTAAACTCGCTTCAATGCGCTCTAGGTCAGCAGCCAAAAACTGTGACGTCAGCATCTCCTGTCATCTGCTAGTACTAAACTCGCTTCAATGCTCTCTAGGTCTGCAGCCAAAAACTGTGACGTCAGCATCTCCTGTCATCTGCTAGTACTAAACTCGCTTCAATGCGCTCTAGGTCACCGGCCAAAAACCGTGACGTCAGCATCTCCTGTCATCTGCTAATACTAAACTCGCTTCAATGCGCTCTAGGTCAGCAGCCAAAAACTGTGACGTCAGCATCTCCTGTCATCTGCTAGTACTAAACTCGCTTCATTGCGCTCTAGGTCAGCAGCCAAAAACCGTGACGTCAGCATCTCCTGTCATCTGCTAATACTAAACTCGCTTCAATGCTCTCTAGGTCAGCAGCCAAAAACTGTGACGTCAGCATCTCCTGTCATCTGCTAATACTAAACTCGCTCCAATGCGCTCTAGGTCAGCAGCCAAAAACCGTGACGTCAGCATCTCTTGTCATCTGCTAATACTAAACTCGCTTCAATGCGCTCTAGGTCAGCAGCCAAAAACTGTGACGTCAGCATCTCCTGTCATCTGCTAGTACTAAACTCGCTTCATTGCGCTCTAGGTCAGAAGCCAAAAACCGTGACGTCAGCATCTCATGTCATCTGCTAATACTAAACTCGCTTCAATGCTCTCTAGGTCAGCAGCCAAAAACTGTGACGTCAGCATCTCCTGTCATCTGCTAATACTAAACTCGCTCCAATGCGCTCTAGGTCAGCAGCCAAAAACTGTGACGTCAGCATCTCCTGTCATCTGCTAGTACTAAACTCGCTTCAATGCGCTCTAGGTCAGCAGCCAAAAACTGTGACGTCAGCATCTCCTGTCATCTGCTAATACTAAACTCGCTTCAATGCGCTCTAGGTCAGCAGCCAAAAACTGTGACGTCAGCATCTCCTGTCATCTGCTAGTACTAAACTCGCTTCAATGCTCTCTAGGTCAGCAACCAAAAACTGTGACGTCAGCTTCTCCTGTCATCTGCTAGTACTAAACTCGCTTCAATGCTCTCTATGTCACCTGCCAAAAACTGTGACGTCAGCATCTCCTGTCATCTGCTAGTACTAAACTCGCTACAATGGTCTCTAGGTCAGCGGCCAAAAACTGTGACGTCAGCATCTCCTGTCATCTGCTAGTACTAAACTCGCTTCAATGCGCTCTAGGTCACCAGCCAAAAACTGTGACGTCAGCATCTCCTGTCATCTGCTAGTACTAAACTCGCTACAATGGTCTCTAGGTCACCGGCCAAAAACTGTGACGTCAGCATCTCCTGTCATCTGCTAGAACTAAACTCGCTTCAATGCGCTCTATGTCAGCAGCCAAAAACTGTGACGTCAGCATCTCCTGTCATCTGCTAGTACTAAACTCGCTACAATGGTCTCTAGGTCAGCGGCCAAAAACTGTGACGTCAGCATCTCCTGTCATCTGCTAGTACTAAACTCGCTCCAATGCGCTCTAGGTCACCTGCCAAAAACTATGACGTCAGCATCTCCTGTCATCTGCTAGTACTAAACTCGCTACAATGCGCTCTAGGTCACCGGCCAAAAACTGTGACGTCAGCATCTCCTGTCATCTGCTAGTGCTAAACTCGCTTCAATGCTCTCTAGGTCAGCAGCCAAAAACTGTGACGTCAGTATCTCCTGTCATCTGCTAATACTAAACTCGCTTCAATGCGCTCTAGGTCACCAGCCAAAAACTGTGACGTCAGCATCTCCTGTCATCTGCTAGTACTAAACTCGCTTCAATGCGCTCTAGGTCACCGGCCAAAAACTGTGTCGTCAGCATCTCCTGTCATCTGCTAGTACTAAACTCGCTACAATGCGCTCTAGGTCACCGGCCAAAAACTGTGACGTCAGCATCTCCTGTCATCTGCTAGTGCTAAACTCGCTTCAATGCTCTCTAGGTCACCAGCCAAAAACTGTGACGTCAGCATCTCCTGTCATCTGCTAATACTAAACTCGCTTCAATGCGCTCTAGGTCACCAGCCAAAAAGTGTGACGTCAGCATCTCCTGTCATCTGCTAGTACTAAACTCGCTTCAATGCGCTCTAGGTCACCAGCCAAAAACTGTGACGTCAGCATCTCCTGTCATCTGCTAATACTAAACTCGCTTCAATGCGCTCTAGGTCACCAGCCAAAAACTGTGACGTCAGCATCTCCTGTCATCTGCTAGTACTAAACTCGCTTCAATGCGCTCTAGGTCAGCAGCCAAAAACTGTGACGTCAGCATCTCCTGTCATCTGCTAGTACTAAACTCGCTTCAATGCTCTCTAGGTCAGCAGCCAAAAACTGTGACGTCAGCATCTCCTGTCATCTGCTAATACTAAACTCGCTTCAATGCGCTCTAGGTGAGCAGCCAAAAACTGTGACTTCAGCATCTCCTGTCATCTGCTAGTACTAAACTCGCTTCAATGCTCTCTAGGTGAGCAGCCAAAAACTGTGACTTCAGCATCTCCTGTCATCTGCTAGTACTAAACTCGCTTCAATGCGCTCTAGGTCAGCAGCCAAAAACTGTGACGTCAGCATCTCCTGTCATCTGCTAATACTAAACTCGCTACAATGGTCTCTAGGTCAGCAGCAAAAAACTGTGACGTCAGCATCTCCTGTCATCTGCTAGTACTAAACTCGCTTCAATGCGCTCTAGGTCAGCAGCCAAAAACTGTGACGTCAGCATCTCCTGTCATTTGCTAATACTAAACTCGCTTCAATGCGCTCTAGGTCAGCAGCCAAAAACTGTGACGTCAGCATCTCCTGTCATCTGCTAATACTAAACTCGCTACAATGCGCTCTAGGTCAGCAGCCAAAAACTGTGACGTCAGCATCTCCTGTCATCTGCTAGTACTAAACTCGCTTCAATGCGCTCTAGGTCAGCAACCAAAAACTGTGACGTCAGCATCTCCTGCCATCTGCTAATACTAAACTCGCTTCAATGCGCTCTAGGTCACCAGCCAAAAACCGTGACGTCAGCATCTCCTGTCATCTGCTAATACTAAACTCGCTTCAATGCGCTCTAGGTCAGCAGCCAAAAACTGTGACGTCAGCATCTCCTGTCATCTGCTAATACTAAACTCGCTTCAATGCGCTCTAGGTCACCGGCCAAAAACTGTGACGTCAGCATCTCCTGTCATCTGCTAATACTAAACTCGCTTCAATGCGCTCTAGGTCAGCAGCCAAAAACTGTGACGTCAGCATCTCCTGTCATCTGCTAATACTAAACTCGCTTCAATGCGCTCTAGGTCACCGGCCAAAAACTGTGACGTCAGCATCTCCTGTCATCTGCTAATACTAAAATCGCTTCAATGCGCTCTAGGTCACCAGCCAAAAACTGTGACGTCAGCATCTCCTGTCATCTGCTAATACTAAACTCGCTTCAATGCGCTCTAGGTCAGCAGCCAAAAACCGTGACGTCAGCATCTCCTGTCATCTGCTAGTACTAAACTCGCTTCAATGCGCTCTAGGTCAGCAGCCAAAAAACTGTGACGTCAGCATCTCCTGTCATCTGCTAGTACTAAACTCGCTTCAATGCGCTCTAGGTCACCGGCCAAAAACTGTGACCTCAGTATCTCCTGTCATCTGCTAGTACTAAACTCGCTTCAATGCGCTCTAGGTCAGCAGCCAAAAACTGTGACGTCAGCATCTCCTGTCATCTGCTAGTACTAAACTCGCTTCAATGCTCTCTAGGTCAGCAGCCAAAAACTGTGACGTCAGCATCTCCTGTCATCTGCTAATACTAAACTCGCTTCAATGCGCTCTAGGTCAGCAGCCATAAACTGTGACGTCAGCATCTCCTGTCATCTGCTAATACTAAACTCGCTCATATGCGCTCTAGGTCAGCAGCCAAAAACTGTGACGTCAGCATCTCCTGTCATCAGCTAGTACTAAACTCGCTTCAATGCGCTCAAGGTCACCGGCCAAAAACTGTGACGTCAGTATCTCCTGTCATCTGCTAGTACTAAACTCGCTTCAATGCTCCCTAGGTCAGCAGCCAAAAACTGTGACGTCAGCATCTCCTGTCATCTGCTAGTACTAAACTCGCTTCAATGCGCTCTAGGTCACCGGCCAAAAACTGTGACGTCAGCATCTCCTGTCATCTGCTAGTACTAAACTCGCTTCAATGCGCTCTAGGTCACCGGCCAAAAACTGTGACGTCAGCATCTCCTGTCATCTGCTAGTACTAAACTCGCTTCAATGCGCTCTAGGTCAGCAGCCAAAAACTGTGACGTCAGCATCTCCTGTCATCTGCTAGTACTAAACTCGCTTCAATGCGCTCTAGGTCACCGGCCAAAAACTGTGACGTCAGTATCTCCTGTCATCTGCTAGTACTAAACTCGCTTCAATGCGCTCTAGGTCAGCAGCGAAAAACTGTGACGTCAGCATCTCCTGTCATCTGCTAGTACTAAACTCGCTTCAATGCTCTCTAGGTCAGCAGCCAAAAACTGTGACGTCAGCATCTCCTGTCATCTGCTAGAACTAAACTCGCTTCAATGCGCTCTATGTCAGCAGCCAAAAACTGTGACGTCAGCATCTCCTGTCATCTGCTAGTACTAAACTCGCTTCAATGCTCTCTAGGTCAGCAGCCAAAAACTGTGACGTCAGCATCTCCTGTCATCTGCTAGTACTAAACTCGCTTCAATGCGCTCTAGGTCAGCAGCCAAAAACTGTGACGTCAGCATCTCCTGTCATCTGCTAATACTAAACTCGCTACAATGGTCTCTAGGTCAGCAGCAAAAAACTGTGACGTCAGCATCTCCTGTCATCTGTTAGTACTAAACTCGCTTCAATGCGCTCTAGGTCAGCAGCCAAAAACTGTGACGTCAGCATCTCCTGTCATTTGCTAATACTAAACTCGCTTCAATGCGCTCTAGGTCAGCAGCCAAAAACTGTGACGTCAGCATCTCCTGTCATCTGCTAATACTAAACTCGCTACAATGCGCTCTAGGTCAGCAGCCAAAAACTGTGACGTCAGCATCTCCTGTCATCTGCTAGTACTAAACTCGCTTCAATGCGCTCTAGGTCAGCAACCAAAAACTGTGACGTCAGCATCTCCTGCCATCTGCTAATACTAAACTCGCTTCAATGCGCTCTAGGTCACCGGCCAAAAACCGTGACGTCAGCATCTCCTGTCATCTGCTAATACTAAACTCGCTTCAATGCGCTCTAGGTCAGCAGCCAAAAACTGTGACGTCAGCATCTCCTGTCATCTGCTAATACTAAACTCGCTTCAATGCGCTCTAGGTCACCGGCCAAAAACTGTGACGTCAGCATCTCCTGTCATCTGCTAATACTAAACTCGCTTCAATGCGCTCTAGGTCAGCAGCCAAAAACTGTGACGTCAGCATCTCCTGTCATCTGCTAATACTAAACTCGCTTCAATGCGCTCTAGGTCACCGGCCAAAAACTGTGACGTCAGCATCTCCTGTCATCTGCTAATACTAAAATCGCTTCAATGCGCTCTAGGTCACCAGCCAAAAACTGTGACGTCAGCATCTCCTGTCATCTGCTAATACTAAACTCGCTTCAATGCGCTCTAGGTCAGCAGCCAAAAACCGTGACGTCAGCATCTCCTGTCATCTGCTAGTACTAAACTCGCTTCAATGCGCTCTAGGTCAGCAGCCAAAAAACTGTGACGTCAGCATCTCCTGTCATCTGCTAGTACTAAACTCGCTTCAATGCGCTCTAGGTCACCGGCCAAAAACTGTGACGTCAGTATCTCCTGTCATCTGCTAGTACTAAACTCGCTTCAATGCGCTCTAGGTCAGCAGCCAAAAACTGTGACGTCAGCATCTCCTGTCATCTGCTAGTACTAAACTCGCTTCAATGCTCTCTAGGTCAGCAGCCAAAAACTGTGACGTCAGCATCTCCTGTCATCTGCTAATACTAAACTCGCTTCAATGCGCTCTAGGTCAGCAGCCATAAACTGTGACGTCAGCATCTCCTGTCATCTGCTAATACTAAACTCGCTCATATGCGCTCTAGGTCAGCAGCCAAAAACTGTGACGTCAGCATCTCCTGTCATCAGCTAGTACTAAACTCGCTTCAATGCGCTCTAGGTCACCGGCCAAAAACTGTGACGTCAGTATCTCCTGTCATCTGCTAGTACTAAACTCGCTTCAATGCTCCCTAGGTCAGCAGCCAAAAACTGTGACGTCAGCATCTCCTGTCATCTGCTAGTACTAAACTCGCTTCAATGCGTTCTAGGTCACCGGCCAAAAACTGTGACGTCAGCATCTCCTGTCATCTGCTAGTACTAAACTCGCTTCAATGCGCTCTAGGTCACCGGCCAAAAACTGTGACGTCAGCATCTCCTGTCATCTGCTAGTACTAAACTCGCTTCAATGCGCTCTAGGTCAGCAGCCAAAAACTGTGACGTCAGCATCTCCTGTCATCTGCTAGTACTAAACTCGCTTCAATGCGCTCTAGGTCACCGGCCAAAAACTGTGACGTCAGTATCTCCTGTCATCTGCTAGTACTAAACTCGCTTCAATGCGCTCTAGGTCAGCAGCCAAAAACTGTGACGTCAGCATCTCCTGTCATCTGCTAGTACTAAACTCGCTTCAATGCTCTCTAGGTCAGCAGCCAAAAACTGTGACGTCAGCATCTCCTGTCATCTGCTAGAACTAAACTCGCTTCAATGCGCTCAATGTCAGCAGCCAAAAACTGTGACGTCAGCATCTCCTGTCATCTGCTAGTACTAAACTCGCTTCAATGCTCTCTAGGTCAGCAGCCAAAAACTGTGACGTCAGCATCTCCTGTCATCTGCTAGTACTAAACTCGCTACAATGCGCTCTAGGTCAGCAGCCAAAAACTGTGACGTCAGCATCTCCTGTCATCTGCTAGTACTAAACTCGCTTCAATGCTCTCTAGGTCAGCAGCCAAAAACTGTGACGTCAGCATCTCCTGTCATCTGCTAGTACTAAACTCGCTTCAATGCGCTCTAGGTCACCGGCCAAAAACCGTGACGTCAGCATCTCCTGTCATCTGCTAATACTTAACTCGCTTCAATGCGCTCTAGGTCAGCAGCCAAAAACTGTGACGTCAGCATCTCCTGTCATCTGCTAGTACTAAACTCGCTTCAATGCGCTCTAGGTCAGCAGCCAAAAACTGTGACGTCAGCATCTCCTGTCATCTGCTAATACTAAACTCGCTACAATGCTCTCTAGGTCAGCAGCCAAAAACTGTGACGTCAGCATCTCCTGTCATCTGCTAGTACTAAACTCGCTCCAATGCGCTCTAGGTCAGCAGCCAAAAACTGTGACGTCAGCATCTCCTGTCATCTGCTAGAACTAAACTCGCTTCAATGCGCTCTAGGTCAGCAGCCAAAAACTGTGACGTCAGCATCTCCTGTCATCTGCTAATACTAAACTCGCTTCAATGCGCTCTAGGTCAGCAGCCATAAACTGTGACGTCAGCATCTCCTGTCATCTGCTAGTACTAAACTCGCTCATATGCGCTCTAGGTCAGCAGCCAAAAACTGTGACGTCAGCATCTCCTGTCATCAGCTAGTACTAAACTCGCTTCAATGCGCTCTAGGTCACCGGCCAAAAACTGTGACGTCAGTATCTCCTGTCATCTGCTAGTACTAAACTCGCTTCAATGCTCTCTAGGTCAGCAGCCAAAAACTGTGACGTCAGCATCTCCTGTCATATGCTAGTACTAAACTCGCTTCAATGCGCTCTAGGTCAGCAGCCAAAAACTGTGACGTCAACATCTCCTGTCATCTGCTAGTACTAAAATCGCTTCAATGCGCTCTAGGTCACCGGCCAAAAACTGTGACGTCAGTATCTCCTGTCATCTGCTAGTACTAAACTCGCTTCAATGCGCTCTAGGTCAGCAGCCAAAAACTGTGACGTCAGCATCTCCTGTCATCTGCTAGTACTAAACTCACTTCAATGCTCTCTAGGTCAGCAGCCAAAAACTGTGACGTCAGCATCTCCTGTCATCTGCTAGTACTAAACTCGCTTCAATGCGCTCTAGGTCACCGGCCAAAAACCGTGACGTCAGCATCTCCTGTCATCTGCTAATACTAAACTCGCTTCAATGCGCTCTAGGTCAGCAGCCAAAAACTGTGACGTCAGCATCTCCTGTCATCTGCTAGTACTAAACTCGCTTCATTGCGCTCTAGGTCAGCAGCCAAAAACCGTGACGTCGGCATCTCCTGTCATCTGCTAATACTAAACTCGCTTCAATGCTCTCTAGGTCAGCAGCCAAAAACTGTGACGTCAGCATCTCCTGTCATCTGCTAATACTAAACTCGCTCCAATGCGCTCTAGGTCAGCAGCCAAAAACTGTGACGTCAGCATCTCCTGTCATCTGCTAGTACTAAACTCGCTTCAATGCGCTCTAGGTCAGCAGCGAAAAACTGTGACGTCAGCATCTCCTGTCATCTGCTAATACTAAACTCGCTACAATGCTCTCTAGGTCAGCAGCCAAAAACTGTGACGTCAGCATCTCCTGTCATCTGCTAATACTAAACTCGCTCCAATGCGCTCTAGGTCAGCAGCCAAAAACTGTGACGTCAGCATCTCCTGTCATCTGCTAGTACTAAACTCGCTTCAATGCGCTCTAGGTCACCAGCCAAAAACTGTGACGTCAGCATCTCCTGTCATCTGCTAATACTAAACTCGCTTCAATGCGCTCTAGGTCAGCAGCCAAAAACTGTGACGTCAGCATCTCCTGTCATCTGCTAGTACTAAACTCGCTTCAATGCTCTCTAGGTCAGCAGCCAAAAACTGTGACGTCAGCATCTCCTGTCATCTGCTAATACTAAACTCGCTTCAATGCGCTCTAGGTCAGCAGCCAAAAACTGTGACGTCAGCATCTCCTGTCATCTGCTAATACTAAACTCGCTTCAATGCGCTCTTGGTCACCAGCCAAAAACTGTGACGTCAGCATCTCCTGTCATCTGCTTTACTAAACTCGCTCCAATGCGCTCTAGGTCAGCAGCCAAAAACTGTGACGTCAGCATCTCCTGTCATCTGCTAATACTAAACTCGCTACAATGCTCTCTATGTCACCAGCCAAAAACTGTGACGTCAGCATCTCCTGTCATCTGCTAATACTAAACTCGCTTCAATGGTCTCTAGGTCAGCAGCCAAAAACTGTGACGTCAGCATCTCCTGTCATCTGCTAATACTAAACTCGCTTCAATGCGCTCTAGGTCACCGACCAAAAACTGTGACGTCAGCATCTCCTGTCATCTGCTAATACTAAACTCGCTTCAATGCGCAAACTCCCCGGCCAAAAATCGTGGCGTGAACTGTACTGGAAGTTCTCAAGGTCGCTGTACCTCGCGAGGTTTCAGTCTTTGTTGAACGTTTGCGAGAATGTATTCACTGTGTAGGCCGGTTCCTCTTTATGTTGCTCGCCCAGTATAATCCCTGTGTTCTCTCATTATACAGGGACAAAGGTATGATATGGTAAATGATGTATGTTAAGTGCTAGTATTACGTTATAAATAGTGTTTGGTTCCTCTTAAATGTTAAGTCCTAATATTGGTATTGTGTGCTAAAATAAAGGTTGAAAAATTGTTACTGAAATAATATTTTGTAGATTTATTGCCCATTTGAAGTTAGCTGTCTTTTAATGTATCACTATTAAGGCTCGGCCCCACAGAAAGCAGTCTGTCGCGGAGGGAAGCGATATGGGGACGTCACATAGGACGCAATACCTTGGTGTGAGTGGTCCAGTCTGGTCGCTTCCTTCTAGAGAATATGTAGTGTGTTTGATATTATTATTGAGCATGAGCTCGCACGAAGAACAACACCTTCTCCTATTTGCTTTGCAAAACACAAAGAAGAAAAGATAATGTTGAGTGCATGACATAAATAAGAAGAGAGAGCAATTAGGAGAATACCACCGCTTATGTATCGAACTGGAGTCACATGAAGATAGGTTTTTCGAGTATTTTCGTATGTCGTGAGAATGTGTCGAGGAATTGCACAATTTAATGCTTCAGCCTTCTTTTAAAACATGCTCATGTGAACTGTCGAACAAATATATGTATTTACCCACAGTTTCAATAAATACTTCAGTTTGGTCACTCATAACAATCGAAGGTGGCATGGCGGTAGGCGGGCAATCTGTAATTTTGTGCAACCGGATCGCTTGTCATCGCGACAAAGACCAGCGGGTGACGGTAGACCGCGTTCTGTGTGCCAGGGTTGATGCAACTTTGGGAAATACAACTGGACCGCCTCCGTGAGATATCGCTTCCCTCCGCGACAGACCGCTTTCTGTGTGACCGAGCCTTTAAATCTAAGAATATATATTTTTGAAAGAAGAAAGTGTTGTTTTACTCGATATTGATAAAATTAACATGAGTCTGCAGACTGTTTAGATATGTGTTAAAAGCCAGGGTTGTAATTCCTGTCTGTGCATCGCAATTTGTACTTACTGGTTTGTTGCAACCCTCTATGCCTCCTTGTCCGGAGCTAATCATTTCATATCTACAAAGCTAACACACCTTACATTCAAGTAAATCTGTTTTACATATTGTAACCTTGGTATAGCCTACTTCTACAGTTCTTGTCCTCGACCCTTCCTTCTGTAACTAACTTTGCTATTCCTGGGTGTTTTAGTAAGCGTCCTACCAACCTATCTCTTCTCTTCATTAGCAGTCGCCAGAAACATATCTCCTCTCCCATATATATATATATATATATATATACTGTATATAATATTTTCTATTGCAAATACACACTATACTGTATATGCTTAACATTATAACATGTGATTAGTAATAAATCAATAAATACAAAAGAAATCAAGTTAAAAAAACACTTGTAATTGAACCTCAAACCTCCAGGGTGTGAGTGTAGTACGCTACCACGCTACTATACATGCCCACTACTCGGTAGCGGCTGGTGAAGAAAAATTGTGGGTGTGCACTCTTAAAAAAAACATCTAAATTTGATGCATGTCTAAGCATACAAAATAACTGTCTCCTCACAATGTTACTCTATTTTGTATGCTTAGTGGCACTTGGAGTTGGTTTTTCGACACCTCGATATTTTGCTGTTCTATGTTCCCTCCTGAATGCACAATGAAGCTGTTGTCTGATTTGGTACTTTCCTAGTACTTGTAATTCCAATTCTGCATTCATGTAGGCTTTTGATTGTTCACATTTGTCGATTTTAGTTAGATTTCATTAGTAAGCTACCTATTGCAAAGGGTACCATTTCGACATCCGAAAAAAATGACATATATTCGTGTTTCACATCCCACAGATCCCAAAACCACCGTCAGTTCAAAAGTTAATATATAATGTATATGTGTAGGCCTACATAAAATATAACCATTCAAAATCTCGGTCGAGTTCGCTAACGGGCAAAATCGGACCAAGGGGTTGGAAATGGGGGGAAAGTGAAATATTGCTATAACTTTCATAGTATGTTAAAAACTGAATCTATTCAAAGTTCGTACTATTTTTGGAATAAGGGCCAAGTGCTTATCTTCGTAAGTTTGACCAAAGGGGTGGGGAAAAAGGAGTTTTTAGAGAAAAGAAATCATAGCTCCCTTAATAGGCACAATATCAAAACAGTTTAAAATGGCCAATACCCCTCTAAAATGTAACAACATTTTTTGCCTGAAAGAATATTTGATATGACCCACCCTTGCACCAAGGGATGAGCAAAATGTTTCAGGTATTATAAGAAGATGCTGTATGCTAAACATGTGAAACTTTCGTAGGTATACTGTACAACAATTGGCAAATTTAGTGAATTCGAAGCATTTTTCTTTGCCCGGTGAAATCTACCTCCACTTCCAGCGTGCAGAGAGGGATTTTCTTTTTTTGTGCACGTAGCACGACTTGAAGCACGGAAAACAATACATCCAGCTGGTTAGTTCACAGCCACAAGCCCATTCATACTCATCATCATCATCATCATTTCCCCTTATCCAGCTCCTGCCGGGTCGGGGTATTTATGGCACTTCTCCACTTTCCTCTTTCCTTCCACAATTCTTCTTCCACGATCTTGTCCCAGTCCAGATTTCTTTTTCTCACACTGTTCTTCACTGAATCGATCCACCTTGTTCTAGGTCTTCCCCTTGTTCTCTTACCCTTGCACTTGGCCTCCAGCATCTGTCTTGGTATTCTATTTTCCTCCATCCTCTTTACATGTCCAAACCACCTTAGTTTATTCTTCTCAATTCTCTCATTTAGTTTTCCCATCCCAACTTCCTTCCTAACATCTTCATTCCTCACTCTGTCTTTCCTTGTCTTACCTATCATACTTCTTAGGAATTTCATTTCACTGGCTTGGATTCTACTCTCTTGCCTGCTCGTCAGGGTCCAAGTCTCAGCTGCATAAGTTAATATGGGTACATAGTACATTTTATACATTACCTACTTGCTTTTCCTTGGTACTTCCTTATCCCAAACAAGTTTTCTTACACTTTGATAGAATGCATTGCTCTGCTGTACCCTCCTGCCAATCTCCATGTCCAACCTACCAGTTTGCATCAATTCACTTCCTAAGTATTTGAACGTGTCCACAATTTCCAAACTCTGACTTCCAATTTTCACATTGCCCTTTCCTTGTCTTTCCCCTCTTGTCATCACCATGGTCTTGCTTTTCTCTATACTGATTTTCAGGCCATACTTCTGAATATTTTCGTTCAGTGCATCTAGTTGTTTTTGCACTTCTTCGGTGTTCCTTCCCCAGACCACTCATACTAACTTGCTATAACTTCATCATGGAATAAGCGATTCCTAACCTTCGCTTTGCACCGGGATGTTTGAATTAAATTCAGGTTTGGAATAGGTCTTCCCATTTCTTATTATAAGGCCACCTTTTCTTGCAGAGTAAGTAAGTAAGTTGAGACGATGTAATAGTTTTTAAATCCTGAACAGTAGCCATAATAATCCCGAATCCCACCTCGGTCGTCCTGAAAATTATTTTCGTGGTTTTCCATTTTTATCACTAGGCAAATACCGGGACGGTTCCTTTCAGGCCAACGGTCAAAATCTCTTCTTTGACCCTGAATTGGACCCAAGTTTGCGGTCACTTGTCACCATCCCCAGTTGCATTTGCTGAAAAAGTGTTTGCCTCCCAGACACCATCCATCCGACGGTAGAGGAATGATCCTAGCTATGTCAGTGGGTGAAGCCAAGCTGGGAGGATAAGCTATCAAATACGTAATAATGCACACACACTCAAATATTCCACACTTTAGAAACACACTTGTGACAAATACTTGCCACGTCCAAGATCAACAAGATAATAGGCTGCGTTAATCCTCCTAATTACTGGACCTTGAAAATCTGTAATTTATAATGAAATGTAATGAAACTGAATTCACTGTTACAACTATAGACTATTTAATATCATACAGTTGGCTGTATGATTGTGGTTTTTAAATGCACATTGAAAATCAAATGGCAGTGGCGCTATTATACAAGCTGCGTAAAGACACAACCTTTCAAACCATTTCAAACTGCGCATGAAACTCTACTTGGTACAACAATTCACCAACAGATAGTGCGGTAGCTCCTGCATGCTAGCGGTCATCGCTTCTTCGTCTGTCAATCAGATGCGACAGGAGATGGAAAATAAACGGAGCATGCGCAGTACAATTCTCCAGGCAAGGATTTGGCTCCGATTCTGTTATAGTAAACACACATCCCCTCTTGCCGTCCACTCTCCTGCCGTCAAGCCTAACGCTGGCTACAAAGCTGCAGGTGGCGAACGGCGATATTTGATGATACCCGAGCCAGCACACAAGCAACGTACAGTGAGGCGCAACGAACGCGGTACATTAAAATGTAAAAAAGCGGTATCCTGGACATTTGTTGACGCTTTATACTACCATAAAATCTTATATTAATTTTTATATTCGTAAAATTCAAATGTGAACGGCAATTTTTCAAGAATGGGTGTGCACTGGCTCCAGGGCGAATACCCAGAAACTGCCACTACTAATACTATGTTAACTGCTAGCTCTGTACCAAATTTAGTTCGATTTGGTTTCGTCATGTTTGAATTGATAGGGGAGGGGGGCAGACATAGACACAAACTTTTGACCCGTGTGGATCTCATAAGTCAACTATCATTTTTTTTTTCAAAAATCGAAATTAGTCTAATATGAAATAAGAGCGTTAAAATCCTTCAATTTGCCTTCCTTCGGACGGGAAGTAGAGCTGGCGGGCCAATGTCGTAGATTTATGGCATATAAAAGAACCTACCACTACCATTGGTAGTGTGTAGCCAAATTTGCAGGTTATATTTGGCTAGAAAAATTCTATCAAGTTCCAACGTTCGTCGCTAGGTGTCAATTATAGTGGCATCTAGTAGCCAAAGTTGGAACTACTTGAAATCGAAATAGCTGGGAGCCTACGGGCGTTCAATTGAAAATACCCTGCTTTGGCCATTGGCTGCAATTCATATATACGTAAGAAATACACTGAAAAGTGTGCAAAAAGCATCTAAAATAAATAATTAAAATAGTTGTTCAGCCTTAAAATGCACATATTCACGAATATACGTGATTCCTCAAAATATTAATAGATCTTTTAAGGCCTCTTACTGGTATGGTGTTAATGGTATTGGAGATGTTCTACATGTTGTAGCATAAAGAGAAGGTATTGTTCCTCGGGCCCCTGCTAGTAACCCAATAATAACTTCTATAACTTGATCTGAGCGTATTTCTATATATAGAAAGGGACTGTAGGCTCATAATTCCCTTCTTTTCATTATTGACTTCATCTGCCTGCTCAGCATGTGATTCAAAACGCATGGTTGGATACAGGGGCGGACAGGGTGGTTGTATCACCCCAAAAATATGGAAAATATTAAGGACGCAGCTTAAGATAAAAGTATTCACATTAATTCAATATATTCAAACGATCTGAGCGTTTTCTACATTATTTTCAACTAAATGTACAAGTAATGTATTACAGGCTTTCAATTTTCCTCCCTTTCATAGATTTTCTTATGAGTCAGCTCACGGACAGATTTTTGAATCATAAAGCGATCCTACAAACCTTACAAACGTTGCTGCCCAAAAGCATTGTGCAAGAATCAGATGAACATCTGCAAAAAGCATTTGATGCCACAAACCATTGGCCGGATGATATTGATGCACTAGAGTCATTCTTCAGTGAGCTGAAGATGTGGAGAAGTTTCCTTGAACAGAATGATCATCGTGAGTTCCCTAAGGCTTTTATATCATCTTTGAATAGGTTAATGAAATTATTTTCCCCATTCATACACAAGACGTTGGAAGATTTCCTGCACTTGACCGGTAATTACAGCAACACCAGAACGTTCGTTCTCAACATTACGGTATCTGAAGACCTATTTGTGGAACACCAAGGGAGCAGACATTTCGAATGGACTGCCGTTAATGTATATACAGTACTTAAAAATGTGGAAATTAAAGCTCGAGAAGTACTGGTTAAAATGTGTAAAAAGCCTCGTCGGCTTCTTCCTTAAATGCAATTGTATTACTGTGTAAATCTGATACATGTTAGTAGTGTATTTGCAGGGGTTCTAAATCCTCCACCTCCACACAAGATGGCGGCGGTGCGATATCTCTCGAACGCATGGTCGGATTTTGACAAATGAGGTGTCATTGAACTCGGGCTGACACCCCCTTTCCATTGGACAACATATCTCCACCCCAAAATAAAACCTACCCCTACTAGGGGGTGAAATTGTAATTTTTTAGAGAATCTCTCTTTCCAATTGCAACATGTGAGAGTTTGAATGCCAATATGGAATGAAACGTTGTTCCACACAAGAGACATGTGTAAGGTGGATAGCCACTATGAATTATCATGCTTGATTTTTGTTTTTACGCATGCCCACTCATAGCTTTTGTAAGAGGGCGGGCTTTTTAAAGATGACGGCTGTAGTGTAACCTAACCTAACACAACCCACGAGGGGTGATCATAAAGTATTTCAAGCGGTGCTTGTTTATCGGCAAATCGATAATCAAAGAGGGATATGTCAGGCCTTGAGGTGATAGTCCCTTTTGATTGATCTCTGTTGATTGGTCCCTTTTGATTTATCTCTGTTGATTTGTAACTTTGGACTGGTCCCTGTTGACTAGCCCCCCCCCTTGGGCGGGCCCTTTTTGATAGGGGGTCATTTTTGACGGGTCCCTGTTGACGGATCCTTTTGACTGATCCCTTTGGACCGGTCCCTTTGGACTGATCCCTAATGATATGATGAAATTAAACTTTGTTCCACATGAAACGCATGTGAAGAGCCAATTGCTACTATGAATTAACATGTTTGTTTTCTGTTTTACGCATGCGCACTTGGGGTTTTCGTAAGAGGGCGGACATTTTAAATAATGATTTATAGATGAGTTATTTAAAAAAATAACCAAAAGATCCAAAACTAATAGCCTAGGTCATTGGCTTTTTAATATCTCATGAACCAATAAAGCTAGGGACTTGTTTGAGGGGTCGTTGGACTTGGGATGACGCCCCGTTTTTCAATGTATTTTTGATTTTTGTCAAAAGGGCCTAAGTACACTTTTGTTAATATCTCGTGAACCAATAAGGCTACGGACTTGTATGAGGAGTCGTAGCACATGGGATGACATTCCCTTTTTAAATGTATTTTTTGAAATTTTGACAAA
This sequence comes from Meconema thalassinum, assembly GCA_946902985.2. Taxonomy (NCBI): domain Eukaryota; kingdom Metazoa; phylum Arthropoda; class Insecta; order Orthoptera; family Tettigoniidae; genus Meconema; species Meconema thalassinum. Next base: position 46,744,261 of record OX336390.1, read on the forward strand.
GGGCCTAACTACACTTTTGTTGATATTTCCTGAACCCATGATGGGATTTTGACCTGTGAGGTGTTGTTGGACTTGGGCAGACACTCTCTTTTTGAATGTATTTTTGACATTATTACAAAGGGCCTAACTACACTTTTGTTAATATCTCGCGAACCAATAAGGCTAGGGACTTGTATGTGGGGTCCTAGCACTCGGGGTGACGCTCTGTTTTTGAATATATATTTAATGTTTGTCAAAAGGGCTTAACTGCACTGTTGTTAATATCTCGATAACTAATAATGGGAGAGAGTCAAGTGAGGTGTTATAATACTAAGGATGGCCAACCCTTTCCCATGACCAACGAATTTACCCCAAATATTCAAAACAACAAGGTCATTGACCTGAGATTATATAAACTAATACTCGGATATAGACATGAGGTGTCATAGGACTGAGAATGGTCAACTCTTTCCCATGACCAATGAATTTACCTAAAATATACAAAATATTAAGGTCATTGACCTGAGATTTTATAAATTAATATTTGGATACGGACATGTGAGTTGTTTACCGTGAGTGATGAAACATAGCTAGGTAGAGAAAGAACTAATGTAGGCTACATGTATGGTGACTGACAAGTCTTCCACTATTGGAACTTGTTTTCAGATCAGTCTGTAGTACAGAGAGAGTATAGGTTGCAGGCATGGGTTAATAAATGACAAACGGTGTTTACAAAATCGGATTTATTGATTCGAGAATTAAGAGTAGACTATCTTTAATTGATTGGTTAAAGAGGATAGCTAATGAAACAAAATAGTGACTACATTGAACTAAACTGAACCAAGCTGAATCAAACCAAACCGAACCAAACCTAATCGAAAACAAACCAAGGGTTTAAGTGTAAAACTTGTGGGTGAATGTGGTCATTGGTAATGTCAAAAAGGAAAGGGATAACGTTCTACTTATAGAGGGTAAGGTAAAGCTAGTGCATGGTGCTAATGCACACACTCTAGTACATGAACCACACACAACTATCCTATGCAGTTTTTATGGGTTGACTGTTAAAACTTGCTCAGTGGTTACTTGGACAAAATAGTCGCTGCACACAACAAGCTTTAAATACCTGAGGTTAATAATCTATACACACACACACTTGTTCTAAACTAAACTGTCTTGCTGGCAGTACTCACACTGTAAGCAAATGACAGAAATGCTTGGCTAACAGAAATACAATCATTTTCGGTTGTCTAATGTTACCAGCTAAACATTACGTGCTATAGTGGTGAGCACATGTGCCTCTTTCACTGGAGTTCTTAACTCGATTTCTAGCTCTAAGGCCTATAACGAATCAAACTAAGAAAAAAGGGTATGGTGACGCAGTGGTTAAACTATTAGCCTTTCACTAAGGTAGACTAGGGTTTGATTTTAGGTTAATATGCATGTCATAAACAAACAAATAAAAGCAGAGATAATGTTTAAAACTGATTACACTTGTCTCTTTTCAAATTATTACTTAGATTACAAATACAAACGTCGACTGGGTTTGATATACAGTTAATGCTTCCTATCACATACTAGACTGTAAGAAAGCCAGACAAGCAAAAGGCGTAGGTAGAGCAGTGGTAAAATCGCTATGTGTTGAGAAATACCTAACGGTTTTATGAACTGGCAATGGTATGTCGCATAAACAGTGCAGGATACAATCCAGCAACCATAATTTTTATCTTGTGGACGAGAGAAAACATATATAGAGAGATATATATAGAAAGCTTCTGTATGTGTGGGTAGCATTGGTTGTTTGGCCAGAGAAAATACGGTGAGGTAGGGTGGGGAGAGGGAGAATTAGCACTTATATATGAATGGAAAATATATTTTTTTATTAATAGTTTTGTTTTTCAAATGCAGTGGTTGATAGTCTTATTTTGTAAAACATTCTTACTTGCAGTAGTAATAAGCCTCTACGGTTCCACTAACACATAGATAGACTGTATTATTGCCATGGTCAAGCACTCACATTAAGATCATTTACAAAATCATAAAATGAAAAATAAAAAATCTTGTTTTGGAAATATCGTTTTTCAACATACACAAAATAAATATATAAAAAATGTGTAAACAGCAAAATGGAAAATCCATGTTTCCATATAGACAAAATTTAAAAACCTTAAACGGACATTTAAAAAAATATATGCAAATGGGAAATTGACAAATGTGTAAATATGAAAATGGAAAAATCCATGTTTCCATATCATGAAATTGAAAACCATCAAACTGTCATTTTTAAAAAATGCAAAAGGGAAAATTGACAAATTGCGATGTGTGGAATGTGAAATTGAACAAATGGCTATCATTATTCAAAAAAATAAAAAACATGGTGCTCTACGGTTGAGGTGTGAATCAAACCCTCTCTACTTATTTGGACCACCCGAGACTGAGTAGACTTTTAAAAGTTTGTATTAAATCTAAGAATTGAACCCAAGAGCTTGTAGGGGAGATCCAAGGTTATAATATGTTAAACAGATAGCCTTGAATGTAGGGTGTGGTAGCTATATAGAGATGAGACGTTTAGCTCGGGGCAGGGAGGCATGGCGATCTGCATTAAACCAGTCAAAAGACTGACGACTCAAACAACAACGTGTAGAGCTCACCAAAATAATGTTGCGTAACGGTAAATGTTAGTCAACGAACAGTAATGCATTACTAAAACCCATGACACGATACCTAAGAGCTTTTCTAAAATTATTTTAAAATGCTTTTAACCCTATATTAAACACCCAGTTCACATGACTCATAACTGCAATGTTTTGGTCAAACAAAACAAAATCTATATTTCAAAACAAACAAGTGGTTTAGTCAATGTATACTGGAAAATGTTTTATAAACACTCAAGTCCACAAAAATAATTAAATTAGTAACTGTCAGGTTGACCGAGTGGTTATGGTGTTTGACTTAAGTTCAAATTTTCTGTACAAGAAAGCAAGGGTTCGAATCCCTAACCTGATATAACTATTGCCTCAACATGGCTTGACCACACTGTATTATTGTGTACTCGGTACACAAACCATAGATAGAGTGTATTGTTTAAGGTCCACTCTCTTTGCGAACATAGTCAGAGACTGTTGATGGTTAACAATTGCATTAATAGTGGGACATGGGAATAGCAATTAAGAAAAACAGACAATACCCATACACTTTTTTATTTATTTAATGTAAGTACTTGTACAATAGTTATATACAAACTACAACTCTCTTTTGTCTATTACTATCTAGTCCTTTTCGATCCACTTGCATATCAAGGGCAGATGACTTTGTAGTTCAGCCCCTTAAAACAACAACAACACTACCTCTTGCATAGTCTGTGATGTTGATGACTCTTGAGACGTGGAAGATGGATACAACATAACTTTTACAACAGGGGTTAAACGTTGCTCAACAAACAATGCACTATTTTGAGCAGCAACGTCTTTCTCTTGTACTAACTTTTTAGCATTCTGATGAGTTTTTGTCAACACCATCAGTGTTTTGACTGGAGCACTACATTGATGATCACTCACACTTAAAACCACACCATTTCTACTTTTCATATTGCCTCGACATCTTGTTGACCTCTGTTTTGAGCATCGCCAGAATATTATTCCTTTTACATTTTGTCGTCTATAGTTATAAGAGTAGCCTTCGTAGAGTACACGTTGTTTACCTCGGTTAGTTGTAGTAAGCTCCATAGTAGTAACTAACCTGTTAGTATGATTTGCATACTACAATGGTTATATCTGTTCTGGTAATAGAATTATTTAGCGTTGGCTTTTATATTTAATATGTACAGTTTAAAGGGATAGAAAAGTGGTAGAAACGTGGTACCAAAGTGGTAGACAATTGGTAAAAAAGTGGTAGCAAACTAGAAAAGTGGCAGAAAAGTAGTAGAAAAGTGGTAGCAAAGTGGTAGAAAAGTGGTAGAAAAGTGGTAGCAAACTAGGAAAGTGGTAGAAAATATTACATGTATTGTTAAGAAATAGTTTAAGCGGTTACATGGATTCATTACACAATAATTTTAGCACGACGAAGCTCATTTTCTATATCCAAAAGTTCTTCCTCATATTTAGTATGACCAGCCTGTTTACAGGTATGCAAGTACTGAAGCCGCTGGATTAGCTTACTGGGATTGTTCCAGTAAACAAATTTAACTAATAGATGGTATATTGGCTTTCACGGCCGGTGAATTAAAACTCAGCAATTCTTCTAGGTTTGTGCCGTGTCTTGTGTGGGGTTTCGCCTAGGACACCAAGCTAGGCTCATCGGCGGGCTCTTGGTGTCCCCGCCCGGACCCCCACAGGAGTGACGAACTGCGCGCCACCTCCCTTTATATAAGGTGCGACTGCACCACTTGACTACGAGAACTAAAAGCTCAAGCAGCCTTAACCTCCCTATGAAGGCTTCCAAAAAGATGGTATATTGGCTTTCACGGCCGGTGAATTAAAACTCAGCAATTCTTCTAGGTTTGTGCCGTGTCTTGTGTGGGGTTTCGCCTAGGACACCAAGCTAGGCTCATCGGCGGGCTCTTGGTGTCCCCGCCCGGACCACCACAGGAGTGACGAACTGCGCGCCACCTCCCTTTATATAAGGTGCGACTGCACCACTTGACTACGAGAACTAAAAGCTCAAGCAGCCTTAACCTCCCGGACACCAAGAGCCCGCCGATGAGCCTAGCTTGGTGTCCTAGGCGAAACCCCACACAAGACACGGCACAAACCTAGAAGAATTGCTGAGTTTTAATTCACCGGCCGTGAAAGCCAATATACCATCTTTTTGGAAGCCTTCATAGGGAGGTTAAGGCTGCTTGAGCTTTTAGTTCTCGTAGTCAAGTGGTGCAGTCGCACCTTATATAAAGGGAGGTGGCGCGCAGTTCGTCACTCCTGTGGGGGTCCGGGCGGGGACACCAAGAGCCCGCCGATGAGCCTAGCTTGGTGTCCTAGGCGAAACCCCACACAAGACACGGCACAAACCTAGAAGAATTGCTGAGTTTTAAATTTAACTAATGTTTTTTTTTTGGTGTAAACCATTATCATCATCATCATCATCATAATCATCATCATCATAATGGCTATCATCGTCAATATAATTATCATCAATATAATCATCATGGAAGCCTCCGTGGCTTAGGCGGCAGCACGTCGGCCTCTCACCGCTGGGTCCGTGGTTCAAATCCCGGTCACTCCATGTGAGATCTGTGCTGGACAAAACGGAGGCAGACAGGTTTTTCTCCGGGTACTCCGGTTTTCCCTGTCAACATTTCATTCCAGCAACACTCTCCACTATCATTTCATTTCATCCGTCATTCATTTAATCATTGCCCCAGAGGAGTGCGTCAGGCTTCGGCAGCCGGCACAGTTCATATCCTCTCCGCTAGATAGGGGCTTCATTCATTCCATTCCTGACCCGGTCGGAGACTGGAAGCAGGCTGTGGATTTTCATTTTCATAATCATCATCATCACTATTACTATCTAATCCTTTTTGTTCATCTTGCAATGCAACAACCTTTGGCAGAGTTTGTGTTGTCTTTGATAGTGTTAGAGGGTCATTTTTTATGGGTCCCGAAGGACGGGTCCTTGTTGACGGGTCCCTGTGGGCGGGTCCCTTTGACATAATTTGGGTAAAATGCATGGGCCAGTCCATAGGGATCAGTCCAAAGGGCCCGTCAATAAGGACCCGTCCTCCGGGACCCATAAAAAATGACCTCCTTCCAAAAGGACCCGTCCAAAGGGGTTAGTCAACAGGGACCAGTCCAAAGGGATACATCAACAGAGATCAATCAAAAGGGGTCAATCAACAGGGATCAATCAAATGTTAAGTTAAGCTACGGCAGCCATTTTGGAACTTTTTGATAACACCTCGTAGGGTTAGACTAGGTTAAGTTAACCTACTGACGCCATCTTGGAACTTTATGATCACACATCGTAGGTTAGGTTAGGCTAGGTTCAGTTAAGCTATGACCACTATTTTTGAAAAATATTTGATCGCACCTCGTAGGTTTAGGTTAAGTTAGGTTAAGTGAAGCTACGGCCGCCATTTTGGAACTTTTTGATCACACCTTGTAGGTTAGGATAGGTTTGGTTAAGTCGCAGCCACCTTTTTGGAACTTTTTGATCACACCTCGTAGGTTAGGCTAAGGCCGCCATTTTGTTAGGTTAGGCTAGGTTAAGTTAAGCTATGGCCGCCATTTTGTTAGGTTTGAAAGTTCCTACTTGGAAGAGTCTGTCAAACCATCCAATATTGACATTCGACTAGATGTTGAAACGCATGACAATGTTCCAGCCAATACGACGGCCTACTGTTTGATTATTCATCACAAACAAGTCAACTATTATCCACTGTCCAACCAAGTGGCAAGTGTATAAATAGCAGGTCAACCCACATCAAACCGCTCAGTCATGTCTTGCTCTCAAGCCTTACCAGCAGTCTCCGGCAATGTTCGGGAGAGTAGCCTTGAAAAGTAGCTGAAACTCGGTAGTCGAAAGCATAGCTTGACCCGTTTCTTACCTATATGACAAGGTTAGGTTAGGTAAATTTAGGTTATGTTAGGTGAGCTGAGGTAAAGTCTTAAAATATTCCCTCTCTTATGTGTTCAAAGCCGATTGACCCTGAATAGTCTACCAAAACTTTAAATATGTATTTATCATTACATAAAGAATTAAAGCAAACTTAATTAATTATGAATGGCGTTTTTTGTTACTGTTCAATGTAGACTGAATATATGCATTAAATGATAGACTCAACACAAAATGTTTTGATTGTTGACTTGTGTTATTGATAAATTGGTTTAATGTTAGGGGCAGTGCACACTTTCCATGTCGAGAATTTATATAGGCTAGAAGGATGGTGTTGCAAACTTCTGATGTGCATTTCAAAATTTCCTGCATAGTCTATTTCATAGAATTTTCCTGTAACTTAAAAGTTCATGCTGATTTTGTCTTTGTGTTTGACATTGTAACTACAATGGTTGATTGGATATTCTTTGTCAACTTTCAAACCATGTAATTCATGTCAGATATGTTGGATTCTTTTGTTCATGTGTGAAGCTATCAAGTACCGATACCTAATTGGTTACACAACTGTTTCATAATGAAAATCTTGATCTCTGATCCATTGGAGAACTGTTTACGCTTGTCTGAACCAAGACTAACTGACTACTCACTGCTAAGGTTTGGAAATTACATTTACTCAAATCACATTCTGGTAAAAAAGATCATGACTACTATAAACTGCTACCACTCTTCCACCACTTTGCTAACACTTTGCTACCATTTGACTCTCACTTTTGCTCTTACTTTAAACTGCACATACTACAAACTATCATTTTTATTATCGAGTTAACTTTACTAGAGATTAGTTTATGCTTAACAGTTGATATGGAAGTATAAACGACTACCTATGGTAAGCCATGTGCTTACTATAAAGGATATACATATATTGTAGAAAGAACAAATACAAATGGAACTTTGGTGCTGCTCGAAACAACGATCTAAAAAGTGTCGAGGAATGATTAAAATAAAAAGGCTCCAACATACTTATTTCAATCGATCATCATTGTAAATCTCAAAATAATACTCATTTAAATGGACAAAATACTCTAACCAAGGTAAAAAAAAAAGCAAGACCAAGAAAAAAATAGTGTAGCTTTGTTAAAGAGCATTTATTATCTCCTGAAAAAGACATGTTAGGACAGTCGTTAACGCCTAAGAAACTTCTAACACTATCAAAGACAACACAAACTATGCCAAAGGTTGTTGCATTGCAAGATGAACAAAAAGGATTGGATAGTAATAGTGATGATGATTATATTGATGATAATTATATTGATGATGATGATGATGATGATGATGATGATAATGGTTTACACCCAAAAAATCATTTGTTATATTTGTTTACTGGAACAATCCCAGTAAGCTAATCCAGCGGCTTCAGTACTTGCATACCTGTAAACAGGCTGGTCATACTAAATATGAGGAAGAACTTTTGGATATAGAAAATGAGCTTCGTCATGCTAAAATTATTGTGTAATGAATCCATGTAACCGCTTAGACTATTTCTTAACAATACAAGTAATATTTTCTACCACTTTGCTACCATTTTTCTAGTTTGCTACCACTTTTCTACCACTTTGCTACCACTTTTCAACTACTTTTCTGCCACTTTTCTACCACTTTTCTATCACTTTGCTACCACTTTTCTACTACTTTTCGCCACTTTTCTACCACTTTTCTACCACTTTATTACCACTTGTCTACCACTTTGGTACCACGTTTCTACCACTTTTCTATCACTTTAAACTGTACATATTAAATATAAAAGCCAACGCTAAATAATTCTATTAACGGAACAGATATAACCTTTGTAGTGTGCAAATCATACTAACAGGTTAGTTACTACTATGGAACTTACTACAACTAACCGAGGTAAACAATGTGTACTCTACAAAGGCTACTCTTATAACTATAGACGACAAAATGTAAAAGGAATAATATTCTGGCGATGCTCAAAACAGAGGTCAACAAGATGTCGAGGCAATATGAAAAGTAGAAATGGTGTGGTTTTAAGTGTGAGTGAACATCAATGTAGTGCTCCAGTCAAAACACTGATGGTGTTGACAAAAACTCATCAGAATGCTAAAAAGTTAGTACAAGAGAAAGATGTTGCTGCTCAAAATAGTGCATTGTTTGTTGAGCAACGTTTAACCCCTGTTGTAAAAGTTATGTTGTATCCATCTTCCACGTCTCAAGAGTCATCAACATCACAGACTATGCAAGAGGTAGTGTTGTTGTTGTTTTAAGGGGCTGAACTACAAAGTCATCTGCCCTTGATATGCAAGTGGATCGAAAAGGACTAGATAGTAATAGACAAAAGAGAGTTGTAGTTTGTATATAACTATTGTACAAGTACTTCCATTAAATAAATAAAAATAGTGTATGGGTATTGTCTGTTTTTCTTAATTGCTATTCCCTTGTCCCACTATTAATGCAATTGTTAACCATCAACAGTCTCTGACTATGTTCGGAAAGAGAGTGACCTTAAACAATACACTCTATCTATGGTTTGTGTACCGAGTACACAATAATAAAGTCTGGTCAAGCCATGTTGAGGCAATAGTTATATCAGGTTAGGGATTCGAACCCTTGCTTTCTTGTACAGAAAATTTGAACTTAAGTCAAACACCATAACCACTCGGTCAACCTGACAGTTACTAATTTAATTATTTTTGTGGACTTGAGTGTTTATAAAACGTTTTCCAGTATACATTGACTAAACCACTTGTTTGTTTTGTTTGACCATAACATTGCAGTTTTGAGTCTTGTGAACTGGGTGTTTAATATAGGGTTAAAGGTATTTTAAAATAATTTTAGAAAAGCTCTTAGGTATCGTGTCATGGGTGTTAGTAATGCATTACTGTTCGTTGACTAACATTTACCGTTAGCCCGCCCTCTTACAAAAGCTATGAGTGGGCATGCGTAAAAACAAAAAACAAGCATGATAATTCATAGTGGCTATCCACCTTACATATGTCTCTTGTGTAGAACAACGTTTCATTCCATATTGGCATTCAAACTCTCACATGTTGCAATTGGAAAGAGAGATTCTCTAAAAAATTACATTTTCACCCCCTAGTAGGGGTAGGTTTTATTTTGGGGTGGAGATATGTTGTCCAATTGAAAGGGGGTGTCAGCCCGAGTTCAATGGCACCTTATTTGTCAAAATCCGACCATGCGTTCGAGAGATATCGCACCGCCGCCATCTTGTGTGGAGGGTGTGGAGGTAGAGGATTTAGAACCCCTGCAAATACACTACTCATGTTATGCATTAGATGACATTTCCAGATTTTCTAATTGTAGCACGTCATCAGATCCCTCATCCCCCTGAAAACAAATCCTTTATCCCACCTTGGATCCAATATCTCGTGTTTGGTTCGTTGTGGCCCCTTGGACCACTGGTTCCTAACTCTGGTGAGGTTTCTTCTTAGCCCAGTATTCCTTCATCTTGGGATCCAATATAAGGTGGTACAGTCATTAATTTCTGAGACTGGCCGATGCCGGCGTTGCGGGGCACTATAGCGCTTAGGTGGCACCGTGGTAGGGTACCATGTTAGTTAGTCTCTCAGTCCTGCAAGAGACAGTTGAGTTCATGCACTGGCAGCAGACGTATAGTCATTGTTGTGACGGTGATTCGAATGCGCCAGATGGACCTGGCGATAATCCGACATTTCTCAGCCGGGAATAACAGGAGATGAAACATGGTGTTTCCTTTACGATCCGCAACTGAAAAGACAATCAGCCACCTGGAAAATGCCATCAACACCACGGCAGAAAAAAAAACCACAAGAAAGGTTAAAAGTCAAGGTGATGTTGAAACTGTTTTTTGATTCAAATCGAATCATTCGCATGGAATTCCTACCAGACGGTGCAACGGTAAACAAAATCTGCCACCAGGAGATCCTTGGCCGTTTACGTGATGCAATTCGCCGTACGCGACCTGGGCTTTGGCATACAAAGAATTGGCTGTTGCTACACGACAACGCCCCTGCATATCGCTCTGTCCTTGTCCAAGAGGAACTTGCAAGGCAACAGGTGACAGTTTATCCCCTCCATCTGTACTCACCTGATCTCGCACTATGCGATTTTTTCTCTTCCCCCGCCTGAAAGCACTCCTACGTGGGTGAAGATTTCGCCACAAGAGAAGCCATACGGGACCTTCCTTCCAACTGCTTTCAGCGGTACTTCCAGCAGCTATACCTACGTTGGAGAAAGTGCATAACGGTCAACGGCGGTTATTTTGAGGGTGGATGTGGTTCTTTGTAGGTGTATGCCGGGTAATGCGGCAGTGTGTGCAAGTCTCAGTACTTAATGACTCTACTACGTATATATCCCTTCTTGTTATCTTCCTTGTAGGCTATGATGCCACTGCGCCTGGTACTGCCTTGCGTGGCTAGTCCCGAAACTTCTTCCTGCACCACGAAGCCAACATCCCTCGGACTCTCCAAAAGGATTTATTTATTTATTCGTACCAGAAGTATACATTTTACATTTAATATATGGTACTTAACAATGCACATATCAAATCGTTTCTGTCCAAAATTTTGCCAAGTCACGGGCATTAGGTGTCGCAGCCATCAAGTCCTCCATTGTGCAACTTAAAGGACACTTCATGCAGTTCAAGAAATGGACTGTGGTTTGGACTTCACCACAATCACATAGCCTGGATGTTGCAGTAAAACCCCACTTTAACATATTGGTTCTTGATCTACCAACACCAGTGCGAAGCCTGTTCAATGACTTCCACGTAGACCAGTGTTCCTCATGTCCTGGAGGGAGATGTTCAATTGGTAGCATCCAGCCATCAAGTTGAGTATTTCTAGATCTCCATAATCTTAACCTTGCAGACTTAGCAGATTCATGTAGATCTTCTGTTGTACTCAGGAAATTCCTCCTAGACCTCAGTCATCGATGGGCAGGTTCATATCCGTACAATGGGTGTGCGCATGAGGTAATTGCTTAGGTTTTCTCAGTCCTGGCTGCAACTTCTCTTCTAATATCTGGTGGGGCGATTCCAGTCAAACAGTAGATTCTATCTCGTGATGTTGGTCTCAAACAGCCAGTGGTAAGTCGGCATGTTTCATTAAGAGATGTGTCAACTTGTTTAGCATGACTGGAACTGTACCAAACAGGACAAGCGTACTCTGCAGCGGAGTAACACAGAGCCAGGGCTGTAGTTCGCATCGTCTTTGGCTGTGTACCCCAATTGGTTCCAGACAGTTTGCGAATGCCCGTTGCTCACGGTAAAATTTTCCTTCAAATTTATTGTACAATAATTTAATTTTATAAAATTTCTGTTGCTCACGGTCAAATAAAAGTTTATAAATACTTTGATAAAACTTTCCATAAAATATGTCATGTTCTATTACGTAAAATTAATTTTACGAAACGAACCAATCAGGGAAGGTGACATGAAGATGATGCTGGCGCCACGTGGTGAGAAGATTGTGAAGCTCGCTTGTAAACAAACACTTCGAAAATGGAAGGCTCCGGCTGGACTAAGGAAGCTGTTTTACTGGACGATTACCAGAAATATCAGTGTTTGTATGAGGTTAAAACGCCCATATACCACAATAGAAATGCAAGAAGGGAGGCAGAAATCTTAATCGCCGAATAGGTTTCACAAATTCGACCGAACACAAGCCAGGCTGATGTGAAGGCGAAGATAAACGGGCTTCGAACTCACTTGCAGTCTTATTTCAGGAAAAATGGCTTGCCTCATGTTAGTGTTCTGTTGAATAATTTTGGGACCAACAAGATCTAGGAGTTTTTTTTAAACTGCTTTCCTCCATTCTTAGAAAATTCCTATATGAATTCTGATCTAACCTCAACTCATTTTCGACCAAGGACAGCATTCCTCCACTCTTCTTTTTATCCATTCCCGAGTCCAGGACTTCCTAGCATTTCTTTCCTTCCTTTTTAACACTGTACGACATAGAATTGTAGCTAAAGCAGCAATTTTGGCAATTTTTGCTTTGTTTGTTGGAGCCATACTCTCAAACCAATGTCTGTTGAACAGCTGATTCTTGGTTCAGAAGTTTATCGGTAGATGGCGATCCTGATACATCCACGGATTTTATAAAATAATTTTACCGTGAACAACACAGCTTGCTTTCATCGAATTTTTATAAAATAACTTGTAAAATAAATTTTAAGAAACATTTTACCATGAGCAACGGGCAGAAGGATGTTGTTTCTGGCTGACACTTTCTGCTTGACGTTTATGCAATGCTGTTTATAGGTGAGAGCACGATCCAATGTTACACCTAAGTATTTAGGAGTTGGGCAGTGATCTAGTTGAGTGTCTTCCCATGCTACCAGTAATTTCCTTGACGCCTGTCTGTTCTTTAGATGGAAGGCTCATACCTGGGTTTTAGATGGATTAGGCTTCAATTGGTTTCCTCTGTAGTAGTAGGATAGTTCAGAAAGAGCCTCTGATAGCTTACCATCTACAGTCTCAAAGCTGTTTGCTTGAGCAGCAATAGCTCGATCATCCGCGTATATGAAGCTTTTGATATCAACTGGAAGAGGTTGGTCATTCGTATAAATATTGAAGAGCATTGGAGCAAGAACAATGCCTTGTGGCAAGCCATTCTTTTGTTTCCCCCATCGACTATTCAGATCTTAAAATTCGACAAAGAACATACGATTTTGAAGAAGATTGCTAATCACTCGAGTCATATTGTAGTCCTTTGTCATGTTATATAATTTACGCAACAGTATACGATGATTAACTGTATCATATGCAGCAGATAAATCGATAAAAGCCACCCCTGTGATTTTATGATTTTCAAACCCATCTTCAATATATTGTGTCAGATGGAGTACCTGTGAGGTACATTTCCCTTTACGAAACCCGGCTTGCTCTGGAATGAGAAGAGGTTCTTTGATCGCTGTAAGTCTTTCAAGGATCATCCGTTCTAGGATCTTGTATAGATGACACAACAGTGAGATAGGTCTGTAATTTTTCGGATCGTTTGGATCTTTTCCTGGTTTGAGAATTGCAATTACTCTAGCTTTCCTCCACACACGTGGTAACTTGCAGGTGCTTATGCAGTTATTGTACAATTCTAATAACCATTGTTTAGCAACACGTCCAAATTGCCTTACTTGCTCAACACATATTTCATCTAAGCCGGCAGCCTTACCATTCTTACACTGATCTATTGCTCTATTCAACTCAGATAAAGTGAATGGTACAGTTGGTGCATTCTTGGAATACACGGTACGAGAGATTAAAATTTTGAATGCTTTTGCATGTTCTTTCCTTCCTCTTTGTCAAACACCACCAGTGATCTTCCAATTTCTCTTAGGTGTTCCGGTTGCTTATATCTTTTATGAGTCTGTTTCAGATATAACTTCTGTGACCCACCTAGCGTCATCTAGCAGCGAATCTCTGAAGCTACTCAATTCCTCCTGGTGCGAGAGGACTTACATATCCATCTGGCCACCAGATCTAGTTACCATCGCCAGCTATTTTTTCCTTGAGCAAGAGGACTACGTCTACTGTTTCACTCACCATGCTGCGCTAGTATCGCCTGTTATCAACTCTTTGAAGACCAGCTCAGCATGAGATCATTTTTTTTGTTGTAACATTGGCAATGCTTATATGTTCTCCTTTTGTCTCCTACCCCCCACTCTTTTCCCCTTCCTTGGTCCCTCCGTGCTCCGTTGAGCAGGTCTCACTTCTCAGTCGGCAGTTGACTCGATCAGTTAAAGCTTCTCTCGAGCTAGCCTCCTCAAACCAAGAGGCACACTCTCTTCTACGCCATGTTGGCAAGGTAGTTGTCATCAAAGGAAACTTCGCCTTCAACATGAAATCAAGATAAGTACCATTTTAAAGGTTTTAACCTCATCTTCATCAATTTTATCTACATGCTTTTATTGCTTATTTATAGACAGCGTGAGATTACTTGTGGGGCGGTAATCATTCTTCGCGGGATTTTCCATGTTGGGCTTTTGTCTAATTAAGCCAATCTTGGTGAAAAGCAGCATTTCTTATGCTTGCAAAATGAGAAATCCTCTCACTACGTGGGATATTATCTAATACCCGCTGTCTATATATTATAAACCTAGTTCCTCCGCTGGATTAACTTTGACCCCATTCTTCTATAAGGATCGTTCTGGAACTTTCCAGATCTGGTACTCTTATCTTCGAGGCTTGCCGTCAGGTATTTTTCACTCACTTGTGAAAATACTAGTTAAAATGAGGAATCTTCCTTAAATTACTGCAATAGCTAACTTTCGTCCACCGTTGGGAGGTTCTATGGCGCATTTAACTGTAATCCACCATTTTCTCCAGCAATAGACTCTCGCCTACCTAGTGCAACCAGTTCTTTCCAGCATTGTAAACACTTTCTTTCTCATGAACTTTCGAGTTTCTACAGTGAACTTTGCATCAATCTTTACAGACTATAGTGATAATCAGTGCTTGTTCCACTTTTCTACCGCGTCGCGATCGTCCGTTTATATTAAATACGGCCATGAACATTTTTTCCTCCATCCCTATTTCTCTTTCCTAAACCTCTTACTAACAATCTGTAACAAACTTTTAAATTTAGGTCTGTTTCAATAAGGTGTCACTCACGAAGTGCCCTTCCAACTTTGCTAGTTTAACATTAATTAAATTCTGCATAATTACGTGTGTAACACACGATTCAAATTCACATTGTTTCTTTCCTATAATCAGGAAAAACAATTCCTTAAACTCTTGAGCGAGTCATGTTCAGGTTTCACGAAATGGAAACTGTCCCATTTGGCTAGTGATTCCTGCTCAAACTTGGGAAGTCTAGAACCTTCTTTTTTAACTTTCTTCAGGTTTCACAGTAAGTGACCTGTCCTCTTTTGTATAATTCTCATATAGTAATTCTGTTTAAATATAAGAAGTTGTAGGAACTTCTATCTTATTTTTCATGTTTTTATTATTGTTATATTCGAAGTTGTCACTTTCTCTAGAACATTCTCTCAAGAATTTCTTAAGGTACACTCTTTGTACTCCAATTCACGTTCAAACTTTAATTGCTTCATTGTTTATTTGTTTAAATCTTATAAAGATTTTAGAAACATGTAAGGTTTGAAACTTTGTAAATTGTCAATTGCCTGGAGCAATTTCTGAATGTTGTCGGAGGTCTGCGACCTCAAATTGTTAATAAGATTGGAAAATATTTACTTGTTAAAAATATTAATTTCTCCTGAATTGTTAAATAAATTAAATATTTGTTTTTGGATTCATCATTTCTCTGATACTACAGTTAGGCAAGATCCTGGCTTTCCTAGCTCTTCCTAGGTTTATGCCCTCGTTCATACTCAATAAAGCTTTTACTATTTGCCTTGCCAGACCATCACCCTTCCCTATAGTACTTTTATACATGCTTGGGAGGAAATACACTAAAGCCTTTCTCTGGCAAACTGCCCAAGTCTTAGCCGCGGTTCCCGTCAGCTTCGACCAAGCTCGCACCTACTTTAGCTATCAGAGAGTTAATTTGCAGTTGCAACCACCTTTAAGTGTGTTTAAAGTTAAACTTATTAAGTTTGTGGGACTCTCCTCCTATCTTTCTATCCTTTTTCTCCAATCCAAAATCTACTTCCTTCTCTTAATCATCTTCCCTTGGTGGGTGGGTTATTCCTCAGCCAATAAACTACCCAAAAATTTGGTGCCGAAACCCGGGAGAGTCCATTTGCTATGTCCATTGTTTGTCAAGTGTCATTTGACAATACTTTGCAAATTTTTAATATTTGCTTTGGATTTTTCAGCTATAACTACATCATGCAAAGCCTGTGAACGGGAAAGAGGCCGCTCCTGTCTCCTTTGGGGTGTCCTGTTCTTTCTACCCATTCGCTGCTGCAAACTTTACAGCATCTCCAAGGTTCTACAGTTTCGTGAGTTGTATTTCAATTTATTCTCTTTGTCATGGCTCCTACTGAGAAAGATGAAACTCTCATTGCTAGACGTTCTTCCTATAAAGGGCAACTCACTAGATTCAGAAATTTCATCAGCAAATTAAATCCCGCCGAGTGTGATTTAGACATCTTGACACATCGCCTTAAGTTGTACGAACGGTCTTATGAACATTACGATCAAATTCAAACCGAGATTGAATCCGCTTGCCCAGAACTTCAATCGGATCGGGACGAGATCGAACCCTTGTACTTTGAAGGGATTGCAAAAGCCCACCAACTGATCCGCAATATCTCAGAACCGGACACTAAGGTCATCAATCCGGCCCAGTTCGCACCCGCTTCAGTTCACGAGAACAAACCGAAACCGTTACTTCCTAAGATAAGCCTACCGCACTTCTCAGGCAAGGAAGGTGAATGGTATTCTTTTTACGAACTTTACTGCTCCCTAATTCATGAAAATACCGAGATTTCTGATATTCATAAATTTTATTTCCTCCGTACGTCGTTGGAATCTGAGGCCTTAGCCTTGGTGGAGTCACTGCCTTTAAGCGCAGAGAACTACCACATCGCCTTTAATCTCCTTAAAGAGAGATATGGCAATTTGCGTTTGAGTGTAGCTCGCCACATTCGCTGTTTGTTCAACTTACCAGCCGTCAAACCTAATGACGTCACCTCTTTAAGAGACCTCTTAGACTCTATGCAGTTAAATGTTAGAGCATTATACCAACTTAAGCAGCCTGTCCAAACATGGGACACCATACTTATTCATCTTGCTACATCCAGATTCGATTTTTCGACTTTGAAGGCTTAGGAGATCGAACTCGCCCGCAAAGAAGAATTTTCGTTCGAACACTTAATCTCGTTTCTCAACAGTCGATGTCAATTCCTTACAGCACTTGCATTTCAGTGCGAAAATATCGAAACGAGTCATCCGTGTCGCACTCTTGAAAAAAAACTTGTCTCTTCAAATGGTTATCAGCCCCCATCTGTCGAGAACAAGCAAACCCGTTCTTCTTTCAATAATCCAAGAGAACATATCAGGCCGCTTAACAAATCATTCAAATGCACGCTCTGTAAAAAGCTTCACACATTGTATTCGTGCAAATCTTTTAAAGAATGGCTGTCGAAGATCGAAGGAAGTTTGTCTTCAATAGCAAACATTGCTTCAATTGCTTGTCACCTAAGCATTCTTCTTCGAACTGTACGTCATCCAACCTCTGTTTTCATTGTAAAAACCGCATCATTCTTTATTGCACGTTCATGATAAATCGAGGTCATCAGTACCCGCTTCTTCAAGCTCCATGCAGAGCAGCTCCGAACAAACTAATGCTTCTTCCTGCATTTCTAACGCCGAAACTTCTTACAGTGCGCAAACCCTTTTGACCACTGTACAATTCGAAATCCAAGATAAATTTGGAAATTGGGTTCGAACCCGCGGTCTTCTCGATTCCGCTTCAACGCACAACTTTGTTTCGCAATCGTTGATTAAAAAAACTAGGTCTTTCGTCATCGCCGACTTCTATCAATGTATCTGGCATTGACAATTTGAAAACTCAAGTCTTGCAGTTTTCAAAATTGAAAATCAGAGACGTTTGCCAAAGAAACACCAATCTTAATTTAAACTGTCTCATTCTTACCAGTATTGGCAAAGACACTCCTAGCAGCGCTATTAATACTTCCAGTTTGAAGATTCCTTCGCACTTAAGGTTAGCTGATCCTCAGTTTAATGCTCAAGGTCCCATTGATGTACTTTTCAGTGCCAATGTCTTTTGGAAGTGCATTCGCAAACAAACACGCAAGTTATCTTCAACCGTGGTCGCTAGAGACACCGATTTTGGTTGGGTTATTACTGGTGAAATCAAACATACCAGTGTTCAAACCAAAGCGCAATGTCATTTCGTTACAGCTGACATAAATCCCATTTCTGAAAAAGAGAACGCTCATGTTTCAGATCTCAATATTTTTGAAAACCACTTGTCGAAACGATGTCTTATCGTGAACAACTGCGCTACCTCTGTAAGTTCTTTAAATGGTTTTTCCTTCTTCCCGCACAAAATGGCAATTCAAGTTCGCCTTGCTTTGTGTTATTTCGTCTACCTTCTCATGTCATTTTTTATAGCAGGTAATTGCTTAAACTCTTTCTCGAAAACTATCTTCCCTTTGTGTAAAACCATGGCTATCAGTCTCCATCACTTCGCTGTAAGCTATGTTTCACTTCTTTCGCTATGTAGAAGGATGGCCACGGCCGGCTCCCTCCTCCTTCCTCACATTTGGAAGCCGCTTTTGAAACCGCTTGAAAATCTGAATTCTATAGCATCTAGAATAACTATTCTTATGCATAAACTCCTTCCCAATGTCCCAGCTTTTCTTCTCTGTTCGGAAGAATTAAGCTTCTTTCTGTTGAAAATTGTCCGATTTCGTGATCCTCAAAATTATGCGAAATTGATTTCCTACTCTGTTTCATACGGCTTTAAATTGGTTTTTCACGTCAAAGTTACGATTGGCTGCATGCAGTCCAACCTGAATATCTGCTTTAAGTTACAGCTGATTCAACAAGTGTTGTTTGTGTACTTTGAACTGCTTGTTTTTCAAACTTGTTTGTATTCAAGCCCGAGGAAGGCCAAGTTATCGTTTATTTCCTGTGTGCCTGCCAAAGTTCAAAGCAAGTTTCTCTTATCTCAACTCTGGCTGATTGCCAACCATTGTCTGGCGAGCCGCTACCGTAATCTCGGAAGTCGCTCACCTACTTCCCAAAATAAACTTGTTCCGGTTAAGGACTCTTTCAGCTATTTATATTCCTTATCTCGTTGTACTATGTGGATCAAGGCCGCGCTTGCTTTTGTCTTCCACTTATTCACGCTCGTATTCTACAATTGCTTCGATTCTTGTCTCGTAACATCTTTGCATATCCTTTACGCGCTTATGTCTTGTACTCTGCTTACATATTTTGAAATCGTATTGTTCATTAATGAACAAAATGGTTTTTTCTCGTCATCTCATTCGATGTGGTTTTGCATTTATACTTGTTATGTCACGTTTCTCGCTGACTTAAGTATTTTTCTGAGTAACCCCTTTGATACTTATTATGACTTAAGGTCATTGCTTATGGCTACTAGGTTGTTACCTATGGCGTTCTTACTTTCTACTCGCATAGTTTCTTTGTTTATTTGGTATATTCTTGTCCTGAATAGATGTACTTGTTTCTATACGCTTTGTTTAAACTTGTTAATTCTCCTTTTGCATTGTATCGCAATCTTTACTAGTGCTTTATTTCCCTCAGCTTCTAGTTATTTTGTGATGGAAGATGTCGTTAATTCTCGTTATTTAACTCCGCTTTCTAATGACCCTGATGACCTCCTTCCACTCACACCTGGTCACTGTCTTACACGCACTTCTCTCTCTGCCCATCCTCCCCTTCCCAATTCTTTCAGGGATTCTGATTTACCTACTGTTTGGCGTAAACTTGAAGCCCTCCGCAATTCCTTTTGGAAGAGGTGGAACTTGGAATATTTACCTTCCTTGCAAGGGAGACAGAAGTGGTTTCCTTCCAGTCCCGACATTAAAGTGGGAGACTTGGTCTTAGTAAGGGATGTTTCACCCCCCCCCCCCTAGTATGGATCTCTGGTAGAGTGACCGAGTGTTATCCTGGAAGAGATGGGAGAGTCAGGGCAGTCAGAGTTTTGACTACTAATGGTCAGATCACAAGACTACTTCTCTTCAATTGCTTATTACCTTTAAATGTTTACTTGTTTTTCTTGTTCGCTGTTGGTGTTTTCCCCTCCCAGTATGGTGCATTCTTGGAATACACGGTACGAGAGATTAAAATTTTGAATGCTTTTGCATGTTCTTTCCTTCCTCTTTGTCAAACACCACCAGTGATCTTCCAATTTCTCTTAGGTGTTCCGGTTGCTTATATCTTTTATGAGTCTGTTTCAGATATAACTTCTGTGACCCACCTAGCGTCATCTAGCAGCGAATCTCTGAAGCTACTCAATTCCTCCTGGTGCGAGAGGACTTACATATCCATCTGGCCACCAGATCTAGTTACCATCGCCAGCTATTTTTTCCTTGAGCAAGAGGACTACGTCTACTGTTTCACTCACCATGCTGCGCTAGTATCGCCTGTTATCAACTCTTTGAAGACCAGCTCAGCATGAGATCATTTTTTTTGTTGTAACATTGGCAATGCTTATATGTTCTCCTTTTGTCTCCTACCCCCCACTCTTGTCCCCTTCCTTGGTCCCTCCGTGCTCCGTTGAGCAGGTCTCACTTCTCAGTCGGCAGTTGACTCGATCAGTTAAAGCTTCTCTCGAGCTAGCCTCCTCAAACCAAGAGGCACACTCTCTTCTACGCCATGTTGGCAAGGTAGTTGTCATCAAAGGAAACTTCGCCTTCAACATGAAATCAAGATAAGTACCATTTTAAAGGTTTTAACCTCATCTTCATCAATTTTATCTACATGCTTTTATTGATTATTTATACAAGAGTTTAGTGCTTTTCAGTCGGTCAACACGAATGTACCCAAAAGAGATGGGTTATGCCCTAATCCTGAAATAAATTACATGAGATTAATAAAACACTAGGATGACCAGTTTCGATCGTCAAGCGATCATCATCAGATCCATTACACTTAGGCTATAAAATCTATGTTTGAAATACAGGTGAAAATATTTACAATATGTACAATTATTTAGTTGCAGTATTGGTACTGCAACTGTCAGTGTATGCTAAATGCAGTATATATGTTAGGTGAAATGCTAAATGGTGATAGCTATCCGGAGTTTGTACTTTAGAGAGATTATATGGTTGTAAACTATAGTTAAACTATAAAATTTTAGGCTAACTACTTATCTGATTGTCTTCCGTACTACAATCCTTCCTAAGTGTAATGGATCTGATGATGATCGCTTGACGATCGAAACTGGTCATCCTAGTGTTTTATTAATCTCATGTAATTTATTTCAGGATTAGGGCATAACCCATCTCTTTTGGGTACATTCGTGTTGACCGACTGAAAAGCACTAAACTCTTGTTTACTTAGGCAACACTGAAAATATGGCTTCAAACACCACAATGATTATTTATAGACAGCGTGAGATTACTTGTGGGGCGGTAATCATTCTTCGCGGGATTTTCCATGTTGGGCTTTTGTCTAATTAAGCCAATCTTGGTGAAAAGCAGCATTTCTTATGCTTGCAAAATGAGAAATCCTCTCACTACGTGGGATATTATCTAATACCCGCTGTCTATATATTATAAACCTAGTTCCTCCGCTGGATTAACTTTGACCCCATTCTTCTATAAGGATCGTTCTGGAACTTTCCAGATCTGGTACTCTTATCTTCGAGGCTTGCCGTCAGGTATTTTTCACTCACTTGTGAAAATACTAGTTAAAATGAGGAATCTTCCTTAAATTACTGCAATAGCTAACTTTCGTCCACCGTTGGGAGGTTCTATGGCGCATTTAACTGTAATCCACCATTTTCTCCAGCAATAGACTCTCGCCTACCTAGTGCAACCAGTTCTTTCCAGCATTGTAAAAACTTTCTTTCTCATGAACTTTCGAGTTTCTACAGTGAACTTTGCATCAATCTTTACAGACTATAGTGATAATCAGTGCTTGTTCCACTTTTCTACCGCGTCGCGATCGTCCGTTTATATTAAATACGGCCATGAACATTTTTTCCTCCATCCCTATTTCTCTTTCCTAAACCTCTTACTAACAATCTGTAACAAACTTTTAAATTTAGGTCTGTTTCAATAAGGTGTCACTCACGAAGTGCCCTTCCAACTTTGCTAGTTTAACATTAATTAAATTCTGCATAATTACGTGTGTAACACACGATTCAAATTCACATTGTTTCTTTCCTATAATCAGGAAAAACAATTCCTTAAACTCTTGAGCGAGTCATGTTCAGGTTTCACGAAATGGAAACTGTCCCATTTGGCTAGTGATTCCTGCTCAAACTTGGGAAGTCTAGAACCTTCCTTTTTAACTTTCTTCAGGTTTCACAGTAAGTGACCTGTCCTCTTTTGTATAATTCTCATATAGTAATTCTGTTTAAATATAAGAAGTTGTAGGAACTTCTATCTTATTTTTCATGTTTTTATTATTGTTATATTCGAAGTTGTCACTTTCTCTAGAACATTCTCTCAAGAATTTCTTAAGGTACACTCTTTGTACTCCAATTCACGTTCAAACTTTAATTGCTTCATTGTTTATTTGTTTAAATCTTATAAAGATTTTAGAAACATGTAAGGTTTGAAACCTTGTAAATTGTCAATTGCCTGGAGCAATTTCTGAATGTTGTCGGAGGTCTGCGACCTCAAATTGTTAATAAGATTGGAAAATATTTACTTGTTAAAAATATTAATTTCTCCTGAATTGTTAAATAAATTAAATATTTGTTTTTGGATTCATCATTTCTCTGATACTACAGTTAGGCAAGATCCTGGCTTTCCTAGCTCTTCCTAGGTTTATGCCCTCGTTCATACTCAATAAAGCTTTTACTATTTGCCTTGCCAGACCATCACCCTTCCCTATAGTACTTTTATACATGCTTGGGAGGAAATACACTAAAGCCTTTCTCTGGCAAACTGCCCAAGTCTTAGCCGCGGTTCCCGTCAGCTTCGACCAAGCTCGCACCTACTTTAGCTATCAGAGAGTTAATTTGCAGTTGCAACCACCTTTAAGTGTGTTTAAAGTTAAACTTATTAATTTTGTGGGACTCTCCTCCTATCTTTCTATCCTTTTTCTCCAATCCAAAATCTACTTCCTTCTCTTAATCATCTTCCCTTGGTGGGTGGGTTATTCCTCAGCCAATAAACTACCCAACAGTGAGTGTATCCGCAAGGATGAATCTCACTGAGTGATGTCTTGTCTTATGTAGAGCCTCGCCATAAGTCCAGAACCCAAGGACATAAGGGAGAGATTCAATATCGTTGCTACAGCGGCGACAATGGTTATCCTCCCAGCTTCTACCTGGTACAGCTTTAACTGCAGCTACATTACATATCAGCTTCAGTCCATCCAGAGCTGGAAAGACCCTTGTGGTGCCACACTCATTTATTAGGTGGTGTGAATTGTTTGTAGAGAACATCCCCTTTTCCTTTCTGAGTTAACCTAAACCACGCTTCAAATGGTTGATCTCTTAAATAAGAGTCTATAAAGTTATCGATGACCAAGAAATGTTTGCGATCCAGCTATACCAAGTTTTGTTAAGCAAACGTCGCCCTCCTTTTCAATGTCTCTCGTGTTAAGAATGTATTCATTTTGTGTTTTTCAGAGAGTGTAAACCATTAATTTGCTGGAGCGCAGCCTCCTAAATAATCCGAGATCTTTGTACTTTCTGTGAGTATAGACCATTGCATCTGGAGTATTTGTGGCTAATTGTGGAGATAGTGCTTTTCCTTGTTTTTCCCCTTCAGTCTCTCCCTTTGACTACACCTGCCTGTCGTCCAAGTTGAGCATTTTATATGACTTCGATCCTCCTCCTTCTGTCAATTGATTGTTTAGAAGGTGCTGATTGATGTTGGATTCAAAAGATATTACCGTAGTTACTCGGCTATAGGACCCCCACGCCTATAGTAATCCCCTCCCCCCCTTAATTTTCGAGAGCCAATATACAAAATTCTTGGAAATTGCTTATAGTACCCCTCCTTAATTATTGAGAGTAAAAATACGACATCCTTGGAAATTCACGATTTAAAAAAAATGTATATATATAACTGAAATTCATCCTCTTTTATGACAAAAATATTTTTCTGCTTCTATTAATTTGTTATTCAGACAATATGGCCGCCATTTTGCGTACATGTACGCGATTGGGCAGGATATCGAATTGTGTAGCCAATAGGCTTCACCCGATATCCAATAGAAGATGCCACACTATTGGCCGAGTAGAAGTACCAAGTTTAAAATCCGCTAATGAAAGTTATGGATTCATATCTTGCCTGGATTCTTCGTTATTCTTCGTATTGCGCTTCGAAGTGGTGTTTGCCTTCTTCTCAATTTTATTTTACACACATTTCATTTGCTGCAAGAACCGTCGGCGTTTGTGGGACACGTTATTTGTATATTCATGTGAATGTGTATAATACGTACTCGGTTGTGTTTACAAATGTTAGTGAGATGTGATCGTTCAGCATCATCAGTCATTCCGTAATTGTTGTATTCTCCCACCCTATGTTCAAATAAAAATAAAGTTTGCATTTCCATGTCTGATACTTTGTCATTCTATTTCTTTGATACTAAGAGTTTTGCTTAGCAAGAGATAGTAGTGAAAGTCATTGGGGGTAGGGAATAGTGGTGGATAAGTGAGGTTATGGCAGACTCATGATGGGTGGATTAAAAATATAACCTTCGTTTATTTTGATTGAATATATATCGCACTATGTAGCAACAAAATAAAATAGCTTATTTTTATTCTCTCCCATTCGCATAATAATGGATTTTTGCGGAAGTTCGTGTCTATAGTACCCCCCCCCCCTCCTTTTCAATTTCCGAACTAAAAATTTAGAAAAAGAGGGGGTCCTATAGCCGAGTAAATACGGTATGTAGGCTATATTCAGTATTATAAGGAAATAATTTTGTTCTATTATAGTACATTATGCAACGAGCCTATAATGGCTATAATTAAGACACGAGTATTTTTTATAAAACGAGCGTATGCGAGTTTTATAATTTCCATACGAGTGACTTAATTACCATTATAGGCGAGTTGCATACGACTGTTTATGTTCGACTATAATTATTATAACTATTTTATGTTCTAAGATAAATATTCATAAATATCTGTCGAGATTTCGCCAGTTTTATGTACTAAACAGAGCGCATGAGACGCAGGGAATGCCTTGTATTTGACCATGGCCACCTCGATTACTCTACTATTACACTAGGCAAGGCAGTGTGATTTACATTAGAAGGCCGTGGTACTCAGCGCATCTAATTATCTAATTGGTCAAACGACTGTTTCTTGAGCTCTGATTGGTGGGAGAAACTGTATCATAATGAAAAATAATGTTATAATGAGTCTCATTATGATACAGTTTTCAGATACATAATAGTCAGGGTCGAACATAAATTAAATTCTACTGTACACTAATAGTAATATTAATGTGTTTTAAAAACTGTTTTTCTGAATTATCTTTGAACATTCTTATGGGGAAGGCGCTAAAGAAGGGTTACAAATGATAAGGTTTATCCGGGGGGAGTCTGTACACGATTCAATTTCAGCCTGAGTGGTCCGCAGACTTCTACGGGTTCAGAACCAGATCGACAGAAACAGTGCTTATAGTTGTTAATGCGCCATTTCTGTGCTGAGGAATCGGCTTCTATCTACAGAAACAGTGCCTATAATTGTTAAAGCACCATTGCCGTGCTCAGGGATCAGCTTCTATCTACAGAAACAATGCATATGGTTGTTAAAGCACCATTGCAGTGCTGAGGGATCAGCTTCTATCTACAGAAACAATGTATATGGTTGTTAAAGCACCATTGCTGGGCAGAGGGATCAGCACTATCTACAGAGACAATGTACGAAGTACGTCCAGAAAGTAAGTTCCGTTTGGTAATAACATTAAATTGTGTACAGATACAGAAACATTATTTATTGCACAAAATTCTACAACCCTTAAACTACTTTTCCACATAACTGCCGAAATGTTGCAGGCATTTGTCGTAGCGTGGCACGAGTTCTTGTATACCTTCTTCATAGACGTGTGCCGCCTGTGTCTTCAACTAGTTGTATGTTCCGCTGCAGCGCAGTTCCGCATATGCGCGGTACACGCACTGTATCAAGGAGAAGAAACGTGCGCCATTTGGAGAGCTCTGTCAGCCACGTACGCGTTGTTGTGCATGATTACTCGTGCAATGTCGGTGTTGATTGAAAATCCCGCCGCTTGTGAAATCAGATCTGTGATTCGTTTTCTGAATGCTGGGAAAGTGAAACCAATTGAAATTTATCGGCAAATTTGCGAAGTGTATGGACAAAATGCGATGAATGATTCAATGGTGAGAATATGGGTCCGACAGTTCAATGAAGGATGTAGTGAAGTGCACGATGAAGAACGAAGTGGGCGTCCATCTTTGGTTACAGAAGAACTGGTTCACGCGATTGATGACAAGATTCGGGAAAACCGCAGGTGCTCTCGCTATGGAATTTCCCCAAATCGCACGATCACTACCTAATTCATGAAATTGTTCCCGAAAAACTGAACTTTCGTAAACTTTGATGACGTTGGGTACCAAAGATTCTTACGTAGTAACACAAAACAAAACGGATGAGTAGTGCACTTCAGTTTTTGACCCGTTACAATGAAGGCGGTGAAGAATTTCTGACACAGACAGTCACAGGAGATGAAACTTGGGTTTCTTACGATACCCCTGAAAGTAAGCGGCAATCAATGGAATGGAGGCACACTTCATCCCCAGCAAAGGTTAAGCCGAAACAAAACTTGACACCTCGGAAAATGATGTGCACGGTGTTCTGGGACTGGAAAGGCATCTTACTCATTGATTTCTTACCGCGTGGTCAAACAATTAACGCAGATGCTTACTGCGAGACACTTAGGAAATTGCGCCGAGGGTTGCTGTCAAAAGGTGGTGTTTTTCTTCACGACAACGTACGACCACACACTGCAAATGTGACGAAAAACCTCCTACAGGGATTTGGCTGGGACGTGTTTGACCACCCTCAGTACAGCCGTGACCTCGCTCCTAGCGACTTTCATCTGTTCACACATCTCAAGTCTTTCCTTGGCGGTCAACACTTCAACGATGACGACGAGCTGAAAGAAGATGTTCCCCACTGGTTGAAGACACAGGCGGCAAACTTCTATGAAGAAGGTATCCAAAAACTTGTGCACGCTATGACAAATGCCTGCAAAAGTTCGGCAGTTATGTGGAAAAGTAGTTTAAGAGGTGTAGAATGTTGTGCACTAAATAATTTTTCTGTATCTGTACACAATTTAATTTTATTACCAAACCGAACTTACTTTCTGGACGTGCCTCGTATATGGTTGTTAAAGCTTCATTGCTGTGCTGAGGGGTCAGCTTCTATCTACAAAAGCAATGCATATGGTTGTTAAAGCATCAAACAAGCCAGGTTTACATTAAAATGCATTTTTATTTACACTTAGATGGACATTTTAAATATTTACACACAAATATACATTGTCCACAGCCTACAACAGCTGTAGGAGGAATTTTCATAGAAACAAAGCTGGTTTTATACACATTCAGATTAGCACAAATCACTTTTCAACGTACACAGATTTTTAAAATTAATACATTACTTGTTAAACGTGTAATGTATAACTTTGCAACCTTTTCTTTCCAAGATATCATTTTGCACCCTTTCCTATCTTAACTAAGGCAATACACAAGTGTGATGTACCTAGGTAATTGTGGAGTGTGGTAAATATTTGTACAGGATTCTCCTGAACAATGAAAGAACAGATCTCTTTATCCATTACTCGGAGCCACATACAGAAGGATCACAACTTAATCTTAAAATCCTAACCCATTTACACCAATGCTCCTGTGAAGGAATATCAGGTATTTCGAAAGTATTTGAAAATGTTGTCTGGAAATGGATGAATCAATCAACATTTATTAGCACAGTCACAAGATGTTGGGAATGCAACCTCCAGATCCAAATGGAGGAAAGGTGTTTACACAATACATTTGCATATAAAGAGGTTGGAAATTTAAATCAGCGTCACCGGATTATATCAAAGTACAGGATCCGGGATTTTATGAGTGATAATTAAGTCGTAAGATCAAGTGTTAAACTAGGTTACCATTATTTTTTGCACGAAAAAACTTCCATCATTAAAACATATATTCACAGAGACTCTGATCCATAAAATTTGAGAAACAAACTCAAAAGATGTCAATGTGATATATAACAGCGATTATGCATTACAAATATGGTGAAGTCGTGAGCTTTCTGCTGCATGTTAGGTAGAGAATTCTTTGATTCAGGATAGAACAGAAAATACAAAGGTTTGAGCCTATTTCGAATAAGCTGTTCATTAATTTAAATGCATTGTCACATCGTGGTCATGCAGCCCTGTGTACTTGGGTGTCAGTGATAACATGTGTTATTGTTCTGTCTGCAGAAGTGTGTATATTTGTAATTGAGACTCGGACTGCAAAGAAGGTGGCCATGACCTGAAGTTAGGAATAATCCCAGCATTTGCCTGAAGTAGGAAATCGAAGAAAACCACTTCCAGGATAGCTGAGGTGAGAATCAAACGTACCTCTCCTTAGTTCTGCCTCACGAGGCTGAATGTACCACAGCAGGCACTACAACCCGGACCTCTGGGGTGACAGCCTAGAGCGTTAGCCACAGCGCCACAAGATGAGAGTTGAAAGGTAACTTTCAGTCGGTCAACATGAGTATAAGCCCAAATAAATTGGGAAAAGTAATCACACGTGATTTAACGTTATTTGCACAGATGACATGTTTCACTCATTGGGCAGGCATCATCAGATCCAAGACAAAATTGCTCTATGAAACACTATCAAAGCCCACAACGAAGCTAGGAGTGCTGTGAAATACTAAAGCGTTAAGCTCCCTAAAACAGGAACTATTTATATAATATCTACAAGTATACAAGGTTGAATATCTGAAAGCCTCCAAGGTTTGACTGCGACAAGCCCCCAAACAGACACAGGTGTGTTGAAACGTTGACATACTTTTATGATTTTGAATGTGTTGTGATACCTCACTGATTGTGGCCATTACTGTGAAATACTTAGGAGAGCCTCCGTGGCTTAGGCGGCAGCACGCCGGCCTCTCACCGCTGGGTCCGTGGTTCAAATCCCGGTCACTCCATGTGAGATCTGTGCTGGACAAAACGGAGGCAGACAGGTTTTTCTCCGGGTACTCCGGTTTTCCCTGTCAAAAATTTCATTCCAGCAACACTCTCCACTATCATTTCATTTCATCTGTCATTCATTTAATCATTGCCCCAGAGGAGTGCGTCAGGCCTCGTCAGCCGGCACAGTTCATATCCTCGCCGCTAGATGGGGGCTTCATTCATTCCATTCCTGACTCGGTCGGAGACTGGAAGCAGGCTGTGGATTTTCACTGTGAAATACTTAGATGACAAGCCCCCAAGAAGAAATAACCTACAACTGTGAATACAAATAAGGTAACACCAAATGGCGGAGGAGAATATGGTTTTCCTTGTTCACGAGTTAGCTCAATGTCTTGCTGCAGGAGATGGCGTGTGTCGTGTGGATGTCCATGCAGCTAACAGAAGAGAGGGATGTTAGATTTGTACATGAAGCTCAACAGCAAAGTGGACTTGTTTCTGAGAAGATAGGTATCTACAAGCCCATAGTTCCCTACTTTAAAGAGAACTAAATCAATGGAAATATCGTGGTTAGAAGGCTAATGAGAAGCACAAGAGGCACCATTAAAAAATTATTACTGGAGGCATTTAAAAAGTGAATTTCAATATACAGTTACCACGACACTGAAGGTTCGAAAGCCATAATGAGGGATCACCAAAACCATCGTTAGTCAACTTGTCAAGATCATATATTTTATACTAAACAGCAAATTTACCTGTACCAAGTACTTTTGTCATTAGGCGACCGCTGTTGAGAGGAATTCCATCTCCCTTTCACCTCTGTAATAATTTCTTGAACACATCTCTGGAAGATAGTGACCCAGTTTGATTACTAAACGCTCTTTCAGAAATACAAATCAAACATGTGGGAGTATGTCCCTAGCGTTTGTTGATTGATGAGGAACAACACTGAGTGCAGGCAAGAAACACACCGGCATTACATTTCTCACCATTGGACAACGTTTCACCTTCGTTTGCGGCAAGTTATTTATTTTCAGCTGGTACCTGAATTTCATTGGAGTTTTCATTGCTTTGTAATCAATACTCAGAGAATCAAATCTGTTTCCTATCAGATCGACCCCTTTTGTTTGTACATACAGATGCCGTTATTTTATAACATCCTGATTGGCGGTTAGGTTTACACCCATCACAATCATTCCTCCCAATTTTCTACTTCGAGCTTTCGAATCTCCATTCAAGTCAACCAGAAATATTTTGTTGTGGTTTCATTTGAGGGGCTTGGACATCATGGTCATTTCGCCCCGTGTACTTGGGTGGGTTTTGAATGTTTATCTGATAAACCTGTGTTATTGTGATGGCTGTATTTGTGTATTTGTAATTAAGGTAAGGATTAGGCAGGAGGCAGCTGTGGCCTTAAGTTAGGAACCACCCCAGTATTAGCCTGGAGTAGAAGTGGGGAAACCCGTTCAAGAATGGCTGAGGTGGTATTCAAACCCAGTTTTGCATACGAGCCTCAGAGAACCCTGTTCCAGCCCTCGTTGTTGTTTGAGTCTTCAGTCTTTCGAGTGCTTCCCTGTCCTGAGCTAATCGTTTCATCTCTGCATAGCTAACACACCCTACACCCAAGGCAATCTGTCTAACATATTCTAACCTGGGTCTACCTCTACAGTTCTTATCCTCAACCCTTCCTTCTATAAATAAGTTTGCAGGCGGCTCCGGTGGCGTAGTTGGTAGCATGCTGACCTTCTATGCCTAAGGTCGCGGGTTCAAAACCGGCCGAAGTCCTCGGATTTTTAAGAGTGTTAAAATCCCTCTGTATGTCTTCCTTTGGAGGGGAAGAATAGCCGACGGGCGAAGTCATAGATTTATGGTATGTAAAAGAACCTTCCACTAACTTTACTTGTGTGAAGCCGAAATTTGTACATTAGATTTGATAAAGCTATATTAGTTCGAACGTACACAGCCAGGTGCTCTTCACGATGTCATCTATTAGCCTAGTTCGCAGTTTGTTACATGGACAGTAGCATTTGGTAGGAAAAGTAGGACCTACATGAAAATTGATCGTCTGCAGTCCTTACCTGAATCACAGATAACACACACTAATACAGCCATCACAATTAACACCGGTTGTCAGACAAATTCTACACACACTAAAAGTACATGGGGTCACATGACCGCATTGTCGCAGCCCCTTAACTAAAAGTTTTCTACTCCTGGGTGCCTTAGTATGTGTCCTACCAATATATCTCTTCTCTTCATTAGCAGTCGCCAGAAACATCTCGCCTCTCCCACTCGTCTTAACACCTCTAAATTCGTAACCCTATCTACCCATCTGATCTTCATCATTCTCCTGTAACACAACATTACAAGCGCTTCAATTCTCTTTCCTGCTGCTCCAACAGTCCAAGTTTCACTTCCATAGAGCACCACCCTCCAGACAAAGGTTTTCAAAAATGATTTCCTAATATCAAAATTTATATTCAATGTCGAGAGATTCCTTTTCTGTAGAAACGCTTTCCTAGCCTGTGCTAACCTACTTTTTATATCCTCTTTGCTTCGTCCAACACTGGTTATTTTGCTTCCTAAGTAACAGAAGGCTCCTACTTCCTTTAACTTTTTACCTGCCAATTCGACATCAATTGCGGTTTCTGATTTATTTCGACTGCGTTCCAATATTTTTGTTTTACATTTAATAATTTTCATCATGAATTATTTCCTCCAGACAACCTCAGCCCTCAAACCAGAATTAAATTTCTTGGCAGAACCGGGAATCGAAGCCAGTTCTGGGGCGAAAACCAAGAATGCTAGCCACTACACCAGGAAGGGACTCTACCATGAGCTACTGTATATATTGTCATGCTACATTCTTTATGTTCCAATAAAATTGCATTTTCTTCCAAACATCCCAATCACCTCAAAACACAGGCTATCAAATTGAATACCAAACCCAAATATACAGGGCTGAAATTTACGAAACACTAGTGATGTGAGACCAACAAAAAGATACCAGGTTCATGGCTAAGGGATCCATCACTTGATATTTATGAAACACTAGCGATGTGCGACCAACCAAAAGATACGAGGCTAATGACCAAGGGATCCACCACTTGATATTTACGAAACATTAGCGATGTGCGCCCAACCAAAAGA
Organism: Meconema thalassinum; assembly: GCA_946902985.2. Lineage (NCBI taxonomy): Eukaryota > Metazoa > Arthropoda > Insecta > Orthoptera > Tettigoniidae > Meconema > Meconema thalassinum. Next base: position 46,776,694 of record OX336390.1, read on the forward strand.
TACGAGGCTAATGACCAAGGGATCCATCACTTGATATTTACGAAACATTAGCGATGTGCGCCCAACCAAAAGATACGAGGCTAATGACCAAGGGATCCACCACTTGATATTTACGAAACCCCAGTGATGTGCGATCAACCAAAAGACGAGGCTCATGACCAAGGAATCCTTCACTTGGTATTTACGAAACACTAGTGATGTATTCTCGAAATCACCAAAACAGGCCTCCCTTCACATCAACCACACCATCGTCCAACAAGTATCTTCCATCAAATATCTTGGAACTTTAGTGAACCAGCATTGTGATTCAGAGAGTGAAATCTTATCCAGGATTGGACAAGCAACAAATATGTTAAATACCATGAGGACCTTATTCACCGGCCGAGAATTCATCCTTCAGCTCAGAGTTTGAATGTTACGTTGCTATGTTTTTCCTGTCCTTTTGTATGGTTTCGAAGGGTGGACGCTCAGCCCATTACTGGAGAAGCGGATTAAATCTTTTGAAATGTACTTATACAGAAGAATACTCAGAATATCTTGGGTAGAAAGGAAAACCAATCATGAAGTCCTCAACATCTTGAACAAGAAGAAAGAGCTTCTCACAACCATCAAGGAGCGTAAGCACATCATGACAGGTGAACGATATGAACTTCTCCGGCTGATCATTCAGGGGAAGATTGATGGGAAAAGATCTGTGGGAAGACGAAGAAATTCCTGGATGAAAGACTTGCGGTGGTGGTATGGACATACGTCGATAGAAATCTTCCGTGCTGCCGTTTCGCATGTAATCATATTCAATTGGAATGCCAACTTTCGGAGGGAGACGGCGTCAAAAGAAGAAGTGATGTGCGACCAACCAATAGGTACGCGGCTGTTGACCAAGGGATCCAGCACTTCATATTTACTAAACACTAGAGATGTGCGACCAACCAAACGATACGAGGCTAATATCTTATATATAAAAGTGAAAGTCTGTATGTATGTATATATGTGGATGGGTCTGTTTCTTATACAAATCTACACCGTTCCACCAATCTCAACCAAATTTTGCACACACATAGTTTAGGACCCAGAAGAAACCGCTGGCTACATGAATTTTCGATAGTCTTTCTCATTCTTTTGATTTCGGCCCTTTTGGACTCAAGCACAGGCTAATCAAATCATAAAATATACTCATAATGGAATGGCAAGGCAGATAGTTTCCATGGCAACATAGCTCAAGTCGAGACACGGCCGACTGGATGCCAGTTGTGCTCTGCACTGCCGGTATAGAAAATGAGGATCTTTACTTGAAATCCCGTTAGTTACTCAACTGCTCACACAGCACTGTCAACCGAGTTTAGCATAACAAAGACTTGACACTATCTATCTACTACATATTTGTCTAATACCACTCACTCACTCACTCACTCATTCATTCATCACGAAATCTCAGAAACCACCGAACGGATTGAAATGAAATTTGGTATGCAGCTTCCTCAAGGGCCTCAAATGCCCGCTAAGAGAGGATTTTTGGATATTCAGGTTCCAAAGGGGTGTTAAGGGGGGTAGACCTGCATTTCATTGAATAGCAATATCTGCCGATTGGTTTCATTGGCGGATGTGATACTCGGCATATAAACTCATCTTTAAAAATAAGAAGACATGTGTCTGAGGGTTTTTCGATGTGGTGTATATTATGAGGTGAAAGGGGTGAAAAGTGGGGATTGAAAGAATCCTAAAGGAGCGTGTATCTCTTAAACGACATGGGCGAGGAGTTTGAAACTCAGCGAAAAAAAAACAGCATAAAATAAGTAAATATGTATTTCACAGTTTCTTCATAAATCCAATTTAAGGGGCCCATGGGGAGGGGTGAAATTCTTGGGGGGGGGGGGGAGGGAGAAACAGGAAAGAAAGTGTCCTAACTGATTGACTGACTGACTCACTCATCAAACTCAGGGGGAAAAACTGCTTTAAAGTAAGTAAATAGCTTTTCGACAGTTTTTTTGATCAATCAAATTGAAGGGGTTCATCGGGAGGGGTGAAATTCTGAAGAAAAAAAAAATGAAAGAAAATGCCCCGACTCATTCACTCACTCATCATTGCCCAGCCAAAAATATTGAATTTGGAAACATGGCATTTCGGGGATATGTTCGTTGTATGTCAAAACCGTACACTAAGGCAGGATTTTTGGATATTCAAGTTCTAAAGGGGTCTTAAGGGGGTTAAACCTGCATTTCATTGAATAACAATATCTCACGAGTGGTTTCATTTGTGGATGTGATACTCGGCATATAAACTAATCATTAAAAATAAGCAGACATGTGTCTAAGGGATTTTCGATGTGGTGTATTATTATGAGGTGAAAGGGGTGAAAAGTGGGGGTTGAAGGATTCCTAACGGAGCGTGTAGGCCTGCCTATCTCTTAAACGGCATAGGCGAGAAATTTGAAAGCGAAAAAGAAATCAGCTTAAAATGTAAGTAAATCGGTGTTTGACCGTTGTTTATAAATTAATTTAAGGGGCCAATGGGGTGGGGTGAAATTTTTTTGGGAAAAATGAGAGAAAGTGTCCTAACTGACTGACTAACTCACTCACTCATCAAACTCAGGGGGAAAAAGACAGCTTAAAAAATAAGTTAATAAGTGTTCAAGCGTTTTTTCATCAATCCAATTCAAGGGGCCCATGGGGAGGGGTGAAATTCTGGTAAAAATAATTGAAAGAAAATGTCCTGTATGACTCACTCACTCATCACGCCCAGCGAAAACTATTAAAGTTGGAAACATGAAATTTTAGGAATATATTCGCTGTATGTCGTAAACGTCAACTAAGGAATGATTTTTAGCCTATTTTCAATTTTGAAAATATAGGCTTATGAGATCACCTTTTGTCTGTGTGTGTGCGTGCGTGTGTGTGTGTGTCCCCCCTAATAAAATCTAAACGGCTGGAGCGATTTCAATGAAACTCGGTAAGTTCATAGCACTATTCCCGGCGACCTCGACCGTGCCCTTCAAATTTTGTTACGTCTCACCAATCCAACATGGCGGCTGTGCGAAAAATTTCACTAGCATTCAATATCTCCGAAACTCTTGCCGATATAGCCCTGAAATTTTGTACGGTGATAAAGGGCACTACTAGAAGTTCACCTATGAGACTTTCAAAAACCTGGTGACTACAAAACCAACATGGCGGTCAAGCGAAATTGAGACTTTTATATAGACATTTCTCGCGATTTAACTATCCAAACGTAATGAAACTTGGTACAGCAAATGTTTATACACATTGTAATGCACTGGAGTCTAATTTAGTTCAATTGTTTACATAACCTCAAAATGGCGGCTGTGCGAAATATTTCACTGACATTCTATATCTCCGAAACTATTACAGATATCATCATGCAGTTTTGTACGGTGATAAAGGGTACTGATTCAAGTTTACCTATGTATATTTAATAAACCTGTAAAGTTTAAAACGAACATGGCGACCAAGCGAATTTGAAATATTTTAATAGACTTTTCTCGTGATTTAACTCTCTGAGCGCAGTGAAATGTGGTAGAGTAAATGATTTTGCAGATAGTAATGCACTGCCATCTAATTTAATTCAATTGTTTACATAACCTCAAGATGGCGGCTGTGCGAAATTTTAAAATTAAGTTTTTATTCTTGTGTCGTAATCATGTGATCGAAGTGGAAGTTTGAATAATGAAGCTAGGCAATAATTGTCCTTGAATGGTACATAACCCTATGGCTTATACATATAACAATCCTAAATGGCGAGCTTCCGAAATATTTAGATGGTTCTCAATATCTATGAATCTTTTACAGCAACCAAACTGATTTTTTTTATGTTCATAGAGACTATAAACATATGTTCACCTATAGGACTTTCAGTAACCTGGTGAGCACAAATCCAACATGGCGGCGACGCGAAGTATACATATTTAAATGGACGTTTCTCGCGAATTAACTATCCGAGTGCCGTGAAACGTTGCACGTTAAATGCTTATCCAAATGTTGATCCACTGGCATGTAATTTATTTCAATTGTTTGCATAATCACAAGATGGCTGGTGTGCGTACTTTTAAAATCTCGTTTTTACTTCTGGTATTCTAATCATGCGATTGAAGTTTGAATACCACACGTACACAATAATCTTAATGTAATAGTAAAAAAATAAAAATCCATCCTGGCGACCATATGAAATATTTAGACGGTTCTCAATATCTACGACTCTGTTACAGCAATTAAACTGAAATTTTGTATGTTGATAGAGGCAATTAACATGAGCAGGATATATGAAAATAGGCTGTATAGTTCTTCACGGAACTACTTCTTGTTTATTCGGGTTTTAAATAGGTGTTAAAGGGGTAAACGTGCATTTCATTGAATAACGATATCTCATGAGTTGTTTCTTTGCGGATGTGATATTCGGTATATAAACTTATCATTAAAAATAAACAGACATATATCTAAGGGTTTATCGATGTGGTGAATATTATGAGGTGAAAATGAATGAAAATTGGGGGTTGGGGGATTCTTAACGGAGCGTGTATCTCTGAAACGACATAGGCAAGAAGTTTCAAATTCGGCGAAAAAAACAGCTTAAAATACAAGTAAATAGGTGTTCGACCTTTTTTTTCATAAATCCAATTTAAGGGGCCATTGGATAGGGTTGAAATTCTGGGGGGAAAACAGGAAACTGATTGACTCACTTACTCACTCATCCAAATCAGGGGGAAACAGCTTTAAATAAGTAAATAGGTGTTCGACAGTTTGTTTCATAAATCCAATTTAAGGGGTTCAAGGGGAGGGGTGAAATTATCAAAAATAAATGAAAGAAAATCTCCTGACTGACTCACTCACTCATCATCGCCCAGCCAAAATTATTGAAGTTAGAAACATGAAATTTTGGGGATATGTTCGTTGTATGTCGAAAACGTCTACTAATGAAAGAGTTTTGAATATTCAGGTTCTAAAGAGGTGTTAAGGGGATAAGCGTGCATTTCATTGAATAACAATATCTCACGAGTGGTTTCATTTGGGGATGTGATACTTGGCACATATACTAATCATTAAAAATAAGCTGACAAAAGTCTAATGGTTTTTCGATGTAGTGTATATAATGAGGTGAAAGGGATGAAAAGTGGGGATTGAAAGATTCCTAACGGAGCGTGTATCTCTTAAACGACATAGGCGAGGAGTTTGAATCTAGGAGGAAATCAATCAGCTTAAAAATAAATAAATAAAATAAATAGGTGTTCGACCGTTTTTTCATAAATGCAATTTAAGTGGCCTATGGGGAGGGGTGGAATTCTGGAAGAAAAACGTCCTCTAAGGAAGGATTTTTGGATGTTCACTCTCATCGACCAACCAAAACTATTAAAGTTAAAAGAATGATATTTTGGGGATACGTTTGTTGTGTGTCGAAAATGTGTACTAAGGAGGGATTTTTGGGTATTCAGGTTCTAAAGGGGTGTTAACGGGGTTAAACCTGCATTTCATTGAATAACAATATGACACGACTATGACGTGGGCGAAGCGAGGCTAAAAATGAGATGGTGTGTGTCTGTGTATTACTCAATCACACAAGTACCACTGGTCCGATTTACATGAATTTTACATGGTAGTAGCTGATTTACCTGGTTAACATATAGGTTACTTTTGATTTCAATACTTTGCACTATTTAAAGATGGCGACCATTTTAGTGACGTCACTACACCCTTTGTTTTCAAACTTTCATATTTCCATTTCAAATAAAAAGAAAACGCTAAGAAATAGCAAACTTTTGATGGCATATACGAGGTTCAAAATTACATTTTCTATCCGAAAGGTATCTCCAACGGTTAGCGAGTAAAACATAAATTTGTGCTATAAAGCACGGTCAACGCCGAGCGGTGTAGTTGGACAAAATGTTCCATCCTTAATCTCCCTCTGCGCAGCACCTCGCCTATCCCCTGTTTTAACTGTCACTTTCACATTTTAATTTATTTATGACGCGTAACGAAGCACGGGTACTTCAGCTAGTTTGTAATAAATTAAGAATATACATTAGCACGTTCAATTTAATCTGTAAGATGAATAAATGAAATACGTCTTTGCTGCTTCCACTTAAATGGGCTCGCAAATAACTAATACATGTTTTTTTTTTTCAGGTATGTGTTTACATATTTATAATTTTGTATCCCGCTCAATTTATCGTGTTGACCGACTGAAAAGCAGCAAAGACAATTTGTTTAGGCAACACTGAGGAAGGAATGGCTTCAAAATTTCCAAATAACTAAAATAATTAAAAAATGGAGGAAACAAACTACAGTACTGTTTTCCTCGATTATCCTGTCGTTTCAAGATGGGACGTCTAAACACGTATTAGTAACAAATGGCGTTGTTTGTGATTGGTCTTTCTCCAGACGAGTGGTGATCAGGATTGCAACCATGACTTCGAAACGGGGGGAATTAGCCTATTATATGAATGGGGAAACAGAAAACAAAACATCGACATCCTCAACGGATTAGAAACTATTCTGGTGTGAATAATTAAATGTCAGCATGAAGGTGGGTTGGGAGTTAACTTAGTGACCGGACTCATTCATGTGTTGCAGAGGACAATATTGTATTTTCCTATCGAACACTGGACAAGAACTCTCTCACGGCTCCACTACTAAGCTCCTTAGGTGTTTGACCATTCCGGTTTAACACATTGACATTAGTATGACACTCGGTCACCAGGTAGCGCACCACCTCAAGGTGACCCTTCCATGCAGCATGGTGTAGAGGGGTGAGCTGATTACTGTCTCTAACGCAAATGTCTACATGACATTCGGTCACGAGGTAGCGCACCACCTCGAGGTGACCATTCCATGCAGCGATGTGTAGAGGAGTGCTCTGATTACTGTTTCTAACACACGTGTCTACATGACACTCGGTCACCAGGAAGCGCACCACCTCAAGGTGACCAGACCCCGCTGCAAGGTGGAGGGGGGTAAGCCCATTGCAGTCTGTAACAAGGGGGTTTAAGTGATGGTCTCTCATCAAGAATCCGACTACTTCAACCTGCCCCTACAGTGCAGCTGTATGAAGCAAGGACCAGCCAGGACTGACCAGTGATGCACCCTTGTCGGCTAAGTACTGCACTACATCAACATGCCCTCCTTTGGCAGCTAGGTGCACCGCCGGCAGTCCTTGGAAATGGTTGATCGTGTTGACATCCATGTAGCACTCCCCGAACGACAGGCTGTCCTCCCGCTCCACCACATACTTCACTACTTCAAGGTGTCCATATTCAGCAGCGGCGTTGAGGACAAACCGCTTGTCATCTTCGGTGGTAGATCTCTGCAGGAGGAACTTTACTACAGAGAGGTGCCCCTCTTCAGCTGCTCAGGGAAGCACCTGCTCCTCTTGAAGGACGTCTTGCCATCGCGGGCCTTCACCCCTAATGTTCCACTCCTGATCGCGCACTGAGGAAAGATCCTCTCTCTTCTGTACTAGACGTTCCCTTTCTTGAACCACTCTCTCTCGCTCGGCAAGAATTTTATTTACTTGATCTTCACTCTCAGCAAGAGTTCTCTTTACTTGCTCTTCTCTCTCAGCAAGAGCTTTCTCAAACTCTACACAGGAAGACTCGTGCTGAGACACTACCTATTCTCTTGCTTCAAGAACTGACTCCCATGATTTAAGATTTTTCTCCCTCACGTTAAGTTGATCTTGCTGTTGGTCCAGAGCGCTTCTCTGATCACGCAGATCCTGCTCTCTATCTTCTACATCTCGTACTAGTGCGTTGTACACTGCACCACACAGCTCACACTGACTCTGAAACAAACCAAAAGAGGCAGTTTTAATACAAACCACAGGGTACGAAATGCAGTGTTATTAAGACAAAGATAACAAATAAGTGCCCTGGGACATGACAGTTTGTAACTAAGCAGCTCACAGGTGACCTCCTGTATGCACGTCAGACGATAACACTTGGTGATAATTTGGAAACTCCTTCGAGCGAGGGCAGAATAGTCCCTATTAGTAGGGGTGATGTAGCAGTTTTTGTTCCAGCACATCTTGGAACAAACAACATTCACCTCATGTATTAAAATAAAAATGTCTGGTCTGGGTGGGGTTGATATTGCAACTGTCAGTCGGTCCACACAATATAAACTGGTATATGTTCCTATTATTACCCCAGCAGGTAGTCCGACCGCTATGCACCACAATTCGAGGATAACCTTAACACTAGGCCTACAGGGACGAGACATGTGCCCATTATTGGCCCACGCGGCAGTCTATTCCCTATGCACGAGAACGCGAGGATAACCTTTACACTAGGCCGACAGGGACGAGACATGTGCCCATTACTGCCCCACGAGGCAGTCTATTCACTATGCACGAGAACGCGAGAATAACCTTACCACTAGGGCTACAGGGACGAGACATGTGCCCATTATTGCCCCCACGAGGCAGCCTATTCCCTATGCACGAGAACGCGAGGATAACCTTAACACTAGGCCGACAGGGACGAGACATGTGCCCATTACTGCCCCACGAGGCAGTCTATTCACTATGCACGAGAACGCGAGAATAACCTTACCACTAGGGCTACAGGGACGAGACATGTGCACTTTATTACCCCCAGGAGGTAGTCCACACCCTATGCACCAGAATGCGAGGATAACATTACCACTAGACCTACAGGGACAAGACTCTAATCTCAGAATGCATTGGGTGAAAGATTGAGAAGTGGGAAAAAATGCCCAATCCTGAGACATCTACCAACAATACAAAGTAAACAAGATGTTCAGTGAAGAACATATAGCCTACTTTCTCCTAAATGTATGAGTATAGTTATAACTCGTTGTTATTATCAAAGAGTATAATAGAAGTATTCTTTGTTGAAGACCTTAGAAACGATTTACCTCTACCAAACGCCACAACCTAGATAAAAACTGCTACCATCATTGAAGAAAGAAAGATAAGAAGTATCTAAAGAATGTTATGGATCTGGAGACATAATCGACCGGACTGGCGGCGTGGCTCAGCGGTAACGTTCTCGCTTGCTGGACCGTATGTTTCAGGTTCGTATCCTGGCGCAGTCAGCTGGCATTTGAGGGTGCACAAATGCGAGGGAGCCGTGTTAGTAGATTTACTGGCACGTTAAAGATCCCCTTCGGGACAAAATTCTGGCACCCCGGCGTCTCTAAAAGCAACAGTAGTTAAAAGGGACGTAAAACCAATAACATTATTATTATTATTATTATTATTATTATTATTATTATTATTACATAATCGGCCTGACGCGGGCAACATCCAACTTTGAGTTGAGGCATGTCTTTACACGTCTGGCTGCGTGTGACTTTCACTACCCTAATTGAATTAAGAAATCTTTCCATGACCCTACAGAGACGTGTGTATACCAACTATGTGGATATTTTCGATTGCTATTCGGCTGAAATAAAAGTATTAATTAATATCCTGAACTAGCACCAACGGTAGAGTTCAGATACTATGTGAAATCGTTTTGTTCTTTACTTCAATTAACATTTTCATATAACGCACAATAGGCTGTTACAAACCCTTTAAAATAAAAAGTAAAAATGTATCGTAGTATCATCTTGTCATTCTTCAAATTCGATGCGCATAGAATGCCAATGGTATAGTAATCAATGGAGCCCCACGTAGACTAGTCGTGACATCTAGTGGTGAAATATCGAACAATATAATCCTAACAGAGCGAGTGCATTCTCGCGGCCTGAAGAAGAAACTTTTCAATAAAATCTGGAAGTTAATAAGTAGGCGTGCAGTTACCTTTTTGGCAGCTAGATGTCTCGAGTAAATCTGCTGGCGAATTATGTTTTAATTAAATATATATTTTACACCATAATATGCACAATATAACGCTTAATTTTAAAACATCTGAGTCATTACAAAACAATAAACATATAACATTTCAAGCAAAAAAACTAGCTCTGATCGGGTTTGAACCATAGGCATTTGAGCGATAGGCTAACGCTCTACCACTGAGCTAATTGTGTCAACGAATATCGTTCTATATAAAATGACTTACATAGAACTTGTTAGCAAATAATGATTTATACTAAACGATTTCATCACTGGAGTATATTATTTATATATAAAGCATTTCATACAAAGTTTATTTATTTTGTATCAGTACGCTATATTGCATGCAATACTCAAATTAGTGAAATATAAGTCAGGCACAAGATATCCGCTGCCATCTTGTCTTATTACTGAGTCAGCTCAGCTTTTTAAAATCACGTCTGCACTATAGTATTACAAAATAAACTTTTAATTTCGAACGTGCCTCTTCCTTTAGAACAGTTAAAACGATTCTCGGCTCGATAATCGGAACTGGTGGGTCCCATGATATGGATTATAAAGTTTGCATAATTCGCACGGTCGCCATCCTGAAATGGTATGGCGGACGACCTTGTAGTTTGGTCACAAGACGCATCCTATACGAAGGTATGTTGTTACCAAATTTGGTAGAGATCGGATGATTTGGTTAGTCGTTATTTGATTTTACGTTTTGAACGTTTGAGTGGCCGCCATTCAGTTTTAGTAAAGATGGCGGCGATATAAAACATGACACTGAGGTGTCCTTTGCTAGTGCTACCTTTGTACCAAATTTCGTTCAATTCGCATTCACCGTGTTCGAATTGATAGGGGGGGACAGACATTCAGAGTACACACACTCACACACACAGACACACACACACAGACTCACACACACACACACATACACACACACACACAGACTCACACACACACATACACACACACAGACAGACACACTTTTTTCGCCCTGTGTTGATCTCATAAGTCTACTTTCATTTTTTGCAAAAATCGAAAGTAGGCTAAAAATCTCAATTTAGATAAAACATTATAGGATCGACAGAAACTTTAAAAGTATGGCTAATACAGTCGTTAAAAGTTGAAGTGTATTAGCCCCCATAGACAAAATTGTCAGGATTAATTTCTACGTTCTGCATAGTAAAGAAAAAGAAAATTAAAGCTGCTTACATAAAATTCTGATTTCTTGAATAACGAATCCTATCCTACTCTAATTATTGGGCATTGAATATTGAGAAGCACAAGACCTCTAGCTAATAAATGAAAACACTGCTGAAAGGGAAACATCCTATATTGAAGTCCTATAAAACCCTCGGAGATGTCCTCTCAACAAAACGTGATGCATAATAATACTATGCAAAATAGTGACATTGATCCTACTGAAACTTGGTCTTCAAATACGGCAACTATTAACCCGTCATCAGGCAGGAAAGATATTTTATGTAATTGTTTAATTTTAATTATTAATCATTTTATTTTTAATAACCATATATACCATAAGGTTAAGGTTAACATTAAAGCTAGAGTACAGAATGCTAACAAAGTGTACTACTCTGCAGTTTTTAATGGGATCCAAATTTTCAACCATCATTATGCCAGTTCTAACTTAAGGTGCAGAATCATGGAGTTTCACGAAACAGGAAGAACACCAGTTGCAGCTTCTCGAAAATATAGTGTATAGGAAAATATGTTGACTCCACATCTCAAAGCTGGAAGAAAGATCAAATAAAGACAGCCAGCACCAATACTCGACATCATTAACTCCAGAAGACTTCAATGGGCTGGTCATTTAGAAGAACGAAGAGGAAAAAGGCCAGTAGGAAGACCACAAATTTCCTGGAAAAATGAAATCACCAAACCTTGTAGACATCTGAAGGTGGACAACTGGCAAGAACAAGGTTCAGTGGAGGCATTTTGTGAGATCGGGGCGGGATCTTCGTGTCCCATAGAAGCCTTCCGAGTGACAGTGAGTATATTATACTTTTAATATTAATTGTTACTTATTATGTTTTATTCTTTACTTTTATTCTTTAAATGTAAGAGCTCCTTAGGTCAAGGAGATAAAGAAATAATACTTGGTATTCAGGAATAAAAAGATTCATACGCCTGCATGTTTTACAATATAAATTGTCCTACAGTAGGTGGTTAATAGTTATTGTTGTTTTAAGGGGCGGAACTACGAGGTCATCTGCCCCTCTTAACCTAGGTTAAAGTAAACAAATATGGAATGGGATTTAAAATTTACAAGTGGACACCTAAATCTGAAAAGACCAAAATTGAATGAAACAAAAAAATAAAACTAATAATTATAATACAGTAATAAACAAAATTTACCACGAACCTACTACGGTGTAGTAGCAGGCGGAGAAGTGATACTCCGACGTGGCGCGTCCCAGGTGGCAGATAGGGGGGGGGGGATCCTTACCGGTATGCCGGCGGACTTGAGCAAAATAAAATAGCTCTCGCGGACCAAACACACAACAACCTCTACGGTCAACAACCGCAGTTGTAACTCGGAGTTTGCTCCATACAAGTTTGACTACCTTTGAAAGTCAAACATGGAAGGAAATCTTTTAAGGAATAATCCACCAAGACTGCATTCGGATACGGTGGGCAATCACCTGAAAGATACCCTAGATGAGTCGGAGCATCTAAAAATACCCCCGACAGATAGAAAACCCAAATTTAGACTGAAGACAGGACAGATAAACTACAGTATATAGCAGCACACAATATAAATTCCATCATGCAGCCAGGAAAACTCAAAATTTTCACAGACGAAATGGATCGCAAACGGATTTTAATAACTGGGCTTCAAGAAATGAGAAACACTGATCAGGAACCAATAGAATCACAAGGGTATAGAATTTACAAGGGAATACCAGGAAAAGAGTAATGAAGCAATGTCCACAATTCGGAACAGGATTTGTAGTCAATCTCAAAATAATTGAGTCCATCATAGAATTTAAAGCATTATCCCATAGGCTCTCGACACTAACTCTAAAAGCTGCAAATATAATATACCATTCTAAATGCCCATGCCCCAACTAATGATAAATATATTAAGGAAGAACACAAAGATAATGTGGAGGGATTTTGGGAGCTTTTGGATCAGACAGCAACAAACATAAATAAAAGTCGCACCAAAATTTTAATTGGAGACTTTAATGCCCAGTTAGGAAGGGAAAAAAGATATAGAGTCATAATAGGAAAATGGCCAGCACACAGAAGAACAAACAGGAATGGCATAAAACTGTTGGAATTTTGCAGTCTCCAAATCGACTTACCTCAAGAGAAGACCAAATAAACTAAAAACTTGGAAACATCAAGATTGGAAAAAAGGTGAATGGCAAATAGATCATGTTTGTATGGATAAGAACTATCTCAGGGAGATCTACAATGTGAAAGTTCTGAGAGGAACAGATACTGGATCGGATCATTACAAGATAAAGATTAAAATTAAATTCCCCCCGTTGACAAAGAATAAACTCACCTAAACAAAGAGAGAACATACGACCCTCATAAACTAATAAATAACAAGGGATACAAAGAACGAACTAGATATATTAAAATAGCAGATGATTAAGAGGAAATAGTTCCCCAATTGAAACAAATAGCTGAACAAGTAGCCCCAATAAATCCAAGGAAGAAACACCAATGGTGGAACGATGAGTGTGATAAAACAGTGGAAGATAGACATCAGGCCTGGTTACGGTATCAGAGTGTAAAAACAGATGAATCACACTTGGAACTCATAAAAAAGGAAGAGAACTAAAAAAAATAATACGAAGGGTTAAACGGCAATACCAAACGGATATACTTCTGATGATCGAAACAAATAGCGGGAAAACAAACTCAAGAGATTACTACAAAAATTTTAGCAAACAACCACAAAGATATGAATCTCCAACATTAATGTCAAAAGACAAAAATGGTGAGTTAGCTCATAGTAATAAAAAAGTACAGAAATTTTAGCAGAAACATTTAACAAGTTGCTAAATTGGGAAGATCCACCAGAACTAGTGATGTAAAATACCCAGGTATTTATAAACCGGGGTAAATACCCAGGGTATATACCCGGGTAAATACCCAATTTGGGTAAATACCCGGGTATTATAGATTTTTCATTAAAAATCCTGTGTCGTGGTAAGTTGAACCTTAAAAAAGGGTACCGGTATGCAAACTATTCTACATTAACTTTTTATAATTGTAACAACATAAGATAGCTAATAAAATTAAATTTAATTAGAATTGGGAATTAGATCAGGAGATAAAATTCAATAGTTATAACCTGGAAAACTCAGGGTTAGAATTGAACTAGGCTTTTTTGCAAACATTGAGATAAAAGTTGGGGGAAATTTATTCAGAACATTGGCCAAGTTCTACAAAAGGTGTAATGTACAGTTTTTCAGAACCGTTTGTAATATCATCTCTACTTAGTATAAAACAAAGTCCCCAATTCTTCGATGCCACGGGTAATCTCGAGAACCTCTGGATAGATTTTGATGCGGTTTTCACAATTCTGTAAAGGATATCTCGAGGATGATTTCTGTAGAAAATAATTTATTTTTGATCAAAGGAAGCAGAGCAGTAACGATTTCAGTTAAAAAAATAAACAACAAAAAACTGGCGTCCGAGCGCTTTGTATGTTTATTTTGGGCAAACCGTTAAACATATCTAAATACTATGAGTGTAAGACTTGTTCAGCATGAAAAGTTCTACATAAAATCCAGGAGAGCATATCTCTATCTTCAATACATCGCCCACTGTAAGTATTTTTGTTTTCTTTTCTTCCAACCATGTCCATTCTAATATTGAGGCGACAGTTTACGAGCTAGCTAAGGACGAGTCTTATCACCCTTGTTTCAGCCTAACTAGCGGGCGAACCTATTACCTCAGATACAGCCAGCAGCAAACCGTCGAGTCGTGTTGAGTTAACACTTCAGAGAATGCTGGTTGTGTTTGGAGTTTCCCTGGAAGTTCAACTCGGTTTTTCTTTTCTTAATATCGCCTGTGAACTTTCCGTTCCGCAAAATACACAGTCAAGTTAAGATTGGACGGAAGAGGGATTTGTGTTTCATGCAACTTGCCATTCCCTGGAAGTGCAACTCGGCTTATCTTCATTTCGTCTGTGAACTTTTCGTTCCGCAAAATACACAGTCAATTTAAGATTGGACGGAAGGGGGATTTGTGTTTCATGCACGTCGCCATTCTTAAATTACGTCTGACAAGAATTCGTTATAATTAATGGTCCAGTCAGTGATGTTAAGCCATCATGCCGAGATGTAAAACGGATATAGGTCATAGTTCATTGACATCGCCAAAAAAAAGTGCCTATCACGTAACAATGAAACAGAGCAACAAATAATTTCTAGATTGCCACAAGAGAAAGAAAGACTTCGTTCTCGGCATCTTCAAACCGTTGCTCAAGAACAACACCGTCTGAACCACGATCAGAAACAAGCTTATAACACTAAGATGGAAGGTAAGATATTTTATCTCGATGCCCCTGTAGGCACAGGCAAAACGTTCTTCATTAATGTGTTGCTCGCCACTCTTTTGGAAGGAGGAAGAACAGCACATGCAACATTTAAACTTCCTTTGAAAGTCAGCAGTAATGATGGAAGCGTATGTAATATTTCAAAACAAAGTATTACTGCCAGTTTAATCCAAAATTGTTCTTTAGTTGTATGGGATGAGGCTACAATGTCGCACAAAACTTCCATTAAAGCTTTAGACAGGACCTTGCGTGATCTAAGGAATCAGAACACACCTATGGGTGGCTGCACAGTTTTGTTCGTCGGAGATTTTTGTCAAATCTTACCAGTTGTTACCAGAGGAACGAGAGCCGAAGACGTGAACGCTTCATTAAAAAGATCTTACATCTGGCCGGATATAACAAAATTGGTTCTCAAAACTAGCATGTGAGTACTCTTATCTTCAGAAGATAATAGCCTGTTTGCTAATTTGTTACTTAGAGTCGGAAACGGAGATTTACCGGTCATTGACGGGAAAATTACCCTCAGTCACAATTTCTGTGTTTTAGTAAGCAGCATTCAAGAATTGATTGATAGCTTTTATCCTCAAATCCATGGCCTATCTAACAAGTCTCATTCATGGTTTAAAGAAAGAGCAATATTATCGCCGACAAACTAACAATTTGTGAAAACTAATGACTTGGTGTTCTCCAAATTCCCTGCCCAGGCTCAGGTAAATATTACTCAGTAGACGCAGTAGTCGATGGTGAAGAAGCTGTTCATTACCCTACAGAATTCCTAAATTCTTTACTTCCTTCTGGCTTGCCACCACACAAGCTTATTTTAAAAGTGGGAGTGCCTGTTATATTGCTACGTAATTTACACCCACCAAAGTTATACAATGGGATGCGATTGGTAGTGAAAACTTTGGAAAACTGTTTCATTGAAGCAACTATCTTAACTAGCTGTGGTACAGCAGAAACGGTCTTAGTACCCAGAATCCCTATGATTCCTTCAGATTTGCCTTATCATTTCAAACGAGTACAATTCCCAGTAAGAGTCTGCTTTGGGATGACTATAAACATACACCTTAGCGTATTATATACTGTAATAAGATTGTTTGTTCAAAGATATCGCTGTAATTGTTGTTTCATTTAGCGGCTTTGCTACATCGCGGTAACATGGTGTACTTGGGTCTGGGTAATCTGCACGATAAGCCGGGTCGTTTTGATGGATGTACCAATGTGTGTTCTTTTAACTGTAATTACTGTAAGGCTAGAATTTGGTTACGTGGTGGCCATGGCTTCCATCCAGGTATCTCGCAGTATTTACCTGGAGTAGAAGTGGCGAAACCATGGTAAACCTCTTCTCTGTCTCAACTGGCTCAGTCAACAGGTTTATAAAGAAAATGCGATGAGTGATTCAATGGTAATGAGACGGGTCCGACCGACAGTTCAATGAAGGTCTTTTTCAAGTGCACGATGATGAACGAAGTGGGCATCCATCGCAGACACGTACATTTCTAGAGATTTCTGAGATCAATTTGGGAATGTAATACCACCACGGCTGGTTTCCTTGTGATCTGACTAACTTAATGCAAATGTAAGCTAGATCGGGAGATATTAGAGTTAATTTAAGTCGTATTAATTGAGATAAACGTTCAGAAGTAGGCGGAACTACTTGTGTATCCTGCTATAACTTGCTCTTACGGAGGACTTGTATATTAACCTGGAATGATAGGGTGCTAGTGTGGGTATTGTAATTACCTGTGTTGGTGTGGCATTCTAAGTTCTCGACATCCATCACTTCTGATCACGATCCAGTAAATATGTCCGATGGCAGGAAGGCTGTCGGTAAACAAAAAGCGCATTCGTTTCTACAACACGTGTTCTGCCCGTAAGTTCGAACTACGCAGTAAAACGTTCCTTTGCTATTATTATTATTATTAATATTGCTATTATTATTTCAAATGAAACTTGATGGCCTTGAGGATGCATTGCGTGGTATGGACAAAAGACTAGTGGTCGCTGGTGATTTTAATGCTCAAGCGTTGGAATGGGGCATGCCGCAAATAGACTCCAGAGGAAGACGCATAATGGAAATGGCAGCTAGAACAGGTTTAGTGGTCAATAACATTGGAAATGTACCAACATTCCGACGGCCAGGATGTCAGGGAACAATACCGGATGTAACATTCTCAACGTAGGATATCGCGCCTGAGATTACTGGATGGCAAGTTATTGAGGACTATACAGGGAGTGATCACCAATATATCATCTTTCGTTTCCTTCAGGAAGTTCCTCAAGCAAGAAACATACTGCGCAGGCCAGCACGGTGGAATGTAGCCAGCATTGACAAGGAAACGTTTCTTGATGTAATACAAAATGGAATGGAGAACATAGCAGAAAAATGTTCTTGCTGTCGAGGAAAAGAAGCAGCTGGTGTACGTGTTGAACTCACCATGCCGCTAACCCAGCAAGCATGCAATACATCAATGTCCCGAAAGAGACCAGGAACTAGCAGACATCCAGCGTATTGGTGGACCGATGAAATTGCAGAATTGAGAAGAAACTGTCTGCGACTTCGACGCATGGCCCAAAGGACGAGAGGCAGAGAAGTGAATACCTCAGTCACAGCGGAGTATAAGTCAGCAAAGAAGGAACTCGGCAAAGCAATTAAGAAGAGTAAATCTGATAAATGGTGGGCTTTGGCTAAGGAAGTGGAAGATGATCCATGGGGTCTGAGTTATAAGATTGTAATGAAGAAACTTGGAAAATTCTCAAACCCGAGCATGGATTTGTAACGTGTTTTTCGAGGGTTTTTTATGCAACTGGCATAAGTCAGCAGGAAGCCATTCTATATTTATTTACGCGGCAAATTGTTCAGCCAAGAGAATTTTTCATGTTAATTTATTATTATTATTAATTTATTATAATTATTATTAAGATATGTTCGGAGCATTTTATAAAAATTATAAGCATACAGATAGGTTTTCTATGTCTTAGAAAACGCTATCAAGCAAATTATTACGAACGACAATATCATAGAAAATTATCTGATTACGGAAATTTACGGAGTTTCGTCAGTTAGGGTATATTGAGAGACGTGACTCACTGGGAATTCAAATACAAGCTTAATCCTGTCGGGAAGTATTACGCAAGCGGGTTCGCATCGTCAAGAAAAGGCGAATTGTTGGAACGGAAATCGACTTCTTGATTCGCGCGCCGTGTGTAATGAACCAGAGGAGGGGAAGATCGCGTGGTGGGTCAGTCAATCAGTGGAGACCACGTAAGCTCGAAGTCGGCTGAAGAGTGGGGGAGCCGACAGGTGGATATATCGTTCGACGCGCCGTGGAACGTGGACTATCTGTATAGAACTTCCCGAGTATGGTTCACGCGGGAGTCGCTCCGATGTTCCGTGGATTGGAGGACTAACTTTTGTAAAACTTAACCAGTGTGGTTGTACGTGTGTTTGGGTCCGATGTACGGATCATAGAATTATCATCTACCAGAATATCATCAAATAACGAAGAAGATGGCGACGTCCAGGAGACTGTGAGAAGCACACAGCATCATCCAGTACGAGGGAAATGCTTTAGCAATTTCCAGTGGTAAGCGCAAATGACGCAGAAATACGCAATCTCTCATTTTTCTTTGTTTCATATTTCAGTAACTTCATAGCTTGGGAATAAGAGTAAAATCAATAATTTATCAGACTCCGTTTTCACGTAATTTTCTATCGGTAATATTCAAATCACAACGCTCCAATTTAAATTTTATACTTATTATTATTATTGATTTTGCTATACTTGTTTTATATAATAAATTCATTTCTTTTACAATGCAATCTTTGCTTTCAGTAGGTAGCATTAGATATAGACCAATTCCTTCTCCTGATACAATTGTTTGTTGGGTTAATGATCAAATCATACCACGATCTGAGTGAATAGAGTCTTGAAGGTGTTCTGCCAGAGCTAGACGTTGTTAAATACAAATTTAGATTTCAACATTGCATTGAGGTCTTGGCGCCCATTAAAACAACATAGCTTAGGCAAAGGTAAACAGTTACATTTATCTCCCAACAGTTAGGGGCAGTCAAACCGATACACTTGTCGCTCAAAGTGTGGGCTAGCGAACCTGCCACATTTGTACGCTCAACGTGGAGCAAAGTAAATACCGTTTCACTTGTCATCCCAGCCTAAGCAAAACTGCCACAGATTCACAAACCATTAAAAAAATTGCGGACACGCTATTTCCCGACCATCCAGAGAGGACTGATTGCGACGATGAAAGTGAACTGAATGATATGCCTCTCTTCACAGTAGAAGAACTGAATACAGCTTTTAGTTATCTTAGAAACAAGAAGGCTCCAGGACCAGATATACCTGCAGAAGTGCTAAAGATAATATCAGAACTTTGTCCAGAACTGTTGTTGAATATGTACAATCATTGCCTGCAAGAGGGTGTGTTTAATGCCCGATGGAATATGGCTCGATTGGTTTTGATCAGCAAAGGAAAATCTGATGGTTATAGACCTTTATGTATGTTGGACACAGCTGGAAAAGGCCTAGAGAAACTTCTGCAGCCAAGAATTCTCTCAGCAGTTCAGATAGCAGGGGATTTATCGGTTCATCAGCATGGATTACGCAGAGGACATTCTACTATTGATGCAATATGGGAGGTGGTGAGCTCTGTAGAAAGAGCGCAAACGGGCAATCATCATTCTCGTAAAGTGACAATTCTTGTGACCCTGGATGTAAAGAATGCTTTTAATTCGGCAAGTTGGAATGACATGTTGGAAGCTCTTGAAGAGACTTTCAAAGTACCACAGTATCTTTTGCGCATTATGAGAGACTACTTCAGGGATCGCACTCTGCTGTATGATACGGAATATGGACAAAGGGCAAAACGACTGACGGCTGGAGCAGCACAGGGATCGATCCTTGGTCCAGATCTCTGGAACATCATGTACGATGGCTTGTTACGTCTGGAGATGCCAGAGGATACGAATCTAGTGGGCTACGCTGATGATGTGGCTGCCTTGATAGTGGTCCGCAATGTTGAGATGGCTCAAATCAAATTGAACCAGGTGATGCGGCGCATAAAAACTGGATGACGAGTCACAGACTAACATTAGCAGAACATAAAACGGAGATAGTTCTTCTGACGAGGAAAAGGATTGAGACTCTTGTACGAATGACTGTTGGAGATACAGTGATTGAAACATCTACGAGTACAAAATATTTAGGAGTGACACTTGACTCCAAGCTCACATTCTGGAACCATATTCAGAGAGTGACAGATAAGGCAGTAAATGATGTACTTCACACCTTCTTCGTGTGCGGCCATTGGATGATAAAGAGAGAATATGTGGAAACTGAATTGGGAGAACTGACACCAGATAATATTATTTCTGTGATGTTACGGAACCAGCAATCATGGGATCATGTAGCAGTATATGTGGAGGATGTCCTTCGCCAGAAAAGTGGGATCTGGAAGCGTATGAACGCCCTTAAGAAGAAATGAAGAAAGAAGAAGTCTGAAAGGCTAAGTAGGCACGACATCACCCTGAAGTAATGCGAGAGTGGTTCCGGGGTGATGAACGCATCGTGGGAAAAGGGATGTGGTTTTTAGTGGGTAAAAAATCCCACACTACTGTGGAGTGCGGAACCTTCACAAATGTCTTTTGAAGATTTTCCCCAGTCCATCGTAAAAAAAATATTATATATGATATTTACATAAAAATACATGTCCAATCGGATGGTGACACGCTACCAGATGTTCAAAGCAGAATCGACGCTGCCTGGAAGTGCTGCAAGATTCCCGCGTGTTACAGTGCTATTATAAATTACATTTGTTCAGGGTATAGGTGGTTATTATGTTACAAATACATTTTAAAATTAAATACAATGTGAAATAATAATTCTGGATGGCTGTATTGTGCCCGTCAGAGGTGTCGCCAGGACAGCCAACAACCGAAATGACTTCCCTAACATCTCATCCGCCGGACCTAACTGCCGAGGGGATCAGGTGAACTTCCATACAGGCCAAAGCGGCACGAGAATCCATCATCCACAGGGATCGTGGTACATGGTGACTAAAGGTCATAGACTGCCTAAGGAAAGGTTCACCTTAAAAGCTAGACTGAGAAAAGAAACATCCAGACTTATGTAAAACATCGTGAAAATTTATTGTAAAATTCACAAACCCCTATCCTAGTTTGGAGGGGTTCTATCGGCTAATCCGCAAGCTAATAAATAATCAAAAATAAAGAGCAGGTCCCTACCTGAGAAGTTACAGTAAACCCTCGCGAAAGATCTATCTCACAATAATTAAAGCAACAACAGCAAAACTAGGAAAATGGTACGGCGCAAAACCCTAGGTCAAGTTACAAGATCAAGCTAATATCGGAATTTACATTTAACAGGGTAGCAAAACAAATCTAAGTTAGGATGATACCATTTTCTCATTTGCATTTAATATTAATTCATCTAGCTAAGTCCTACCAATTAATTACAACATTTACGGCGGTGACGTCCGTAATATCAAACAATTACAATCAAAGCTATGTGACAAGCCATAAAAAACATCAAAGACACTCTTATAAACTAGGTGCTAATCAGCACACAAAAGGTTACATAGAGGATTTGTACACTTTCACATCAATAAATCAATAAATACAAGACCATAGTTTTATTCAAAGCCTACCTACACCTTGGTTTACTGTTTGTAAGCCATAGTCATTTAACGTGTGTAATTACGGTGACGACTGCGTAGTGAAGACTACGTCTAACATCGTATGGCCTGCGCTCCACCAACTACGAACTAAAGGTTCGAGCAAGCCTCTGGCGCTACAAAAAGTGTCAGCTGTCCTAAAGTCATTTCCTTCAGGAAATACTTTCATTGGCACGGCTATGTCAGCAGGTTCCAAATGCAAATGAACAAGGTTAAATAGAAAGGATTCGTTAGTTATATTTTGGTTTATCAAAATTATGCGTTTGATTATTAAGATGTCGGTTTAAATTATCGTTGGTTTATGGCGAATAACAGCTGACTAGCCTGGCACGGAGCGTCTCCTGCGAGATCATCTCTGCCATAGAGCCTCGACTCAAAAGTCGGAATACAATCAACGAGCAATAACAACTCGGACAATCAACAACACAAGTTACCAGCGGCGCACAGCTCGTGTTCAATAACTCTGGGACGGGCCTGAACACATCAGTTACCCTCCCTAAATATCTGGTCTACGGGAACAGTCCCAGACATGGTACACAAAATACCTTCACACATGAAAAACCCTCATCACGGGGCTAGCCTCCAACATAAAATAAGAATCCTGACATAACTGTACTCGTCGAAACAACGGTACACGCAAAAGGCATTTAACTAACAAATGACAATCTATAGAACATGTGAGCAGATACAGAAATGGACACAGGGTTCCATGAGCTATCAATGCAATGAAAAATAAATGAATGCTACAAGCATTCTGTCCTGTGTTAACATAAGTCTGTCTCACTTAGAAGCAAGCGCTCTCACTCGTGCGCTGGGGAATATTCACAAACCTATTCATGTCACAGCAAGTTGCAGGCTCCCTGCACTATTAGACACAACACGTAGACTGGGCCGGTAATTCAGGCAAGAAAATAACTATGAAACTGGCCTCATAATAGTACCTTTACCATAGGTTATAAACATTAAAGAATGGGTGCTTTAAGAGCACGCTATAAAGCTGAATACAAACATATAACTCTGTCTTTCATAGCAAAGACGTTTAAAAGATAGCAATGTCACTCATTGCTGGAGCACATTGCTCTCAAAGATAAAATACTTCTTTAGTTTCTTGTATCGAACATTCAAATAATCACGTGTCATCACACTTGACACAAACAAAATAATATTATGGCGCAAACTCCACTCTGCTGGATTTGCTTAATGATACGTTGGGTACTGGGTTCGATGCTAGGCTACAACGAAACATCCCTTTTACTTGCAAGGTCTACACTTGACCTGGATGGCTTCTGAGCACATCCTGAATGAAATATAAATGCAGTTACAAAACTGGTAATTACAGTCGATTACCTAAATGATACTACTTCTCTAATGAAATCAGGGGCGTAACATTGACTGTCTGCTATGGGTGCAGTTAAAGAAATATAATCAAGGCATCAACTTGCCAAAACAGGAGTCTGCTAAGACTCGAAAATCATCCCAGATAGGGTTAAACAAAGTAGCCTGAAATGACTACGGTCACGTTTAGCAATAGACAGGAATTGGCGTCCTAAGACGTCAATCAGGTTGCACCAGGGTTGAACAAAATGTCGAACCCAAGGGTGGCTCACAATCACTGTAATAAATGACATCTAATTATGCTAAATACATTCCCTACCTATGAAATGGCTGTCACTAAGTTCGGCTGATTTACAATCTACACTAATCTAACTATACCACCAATGACTAGAACAAAGAAGGGTTGTACAAACTCACGATCTGAAGAAGCCCACACTTAGCTCTCTGTCCAATGACAAGGGTTGAACAAAAGCACCTCTGGCTTTCAGGATTGGCATCGTCTTTATCAGAACTTCCATCTTGTCTCTCCTAAAGACCAGGGTTCGGTCTGTCCCTGTAGTTGACATCGTGAATGGGTTGGACATGCCTAGGAAAGGCATCCTCGACTCCTTCCTTCTCGTTCGACGTTCTTGAAGTTCCACATCATGCTCGTTCCATCCGAGACATCTCCTCATACCATAACGGTACTTCGCCCATTATCTCCGGCTCGAACATCGTGTTATAAATGTCGAACACGTGGTCGGTAATGTTAAACATCATGTATTCCATTAGTACTTGAAAATTGCGGTGTGCTTTGTAGCTATCACAGGCGTTACACATATATTTAGCAACACAGCCTCTACACTTTGCAGATATCATTAATAAATGGCCATGCACTGATCTGCTGATTCACACGTGCACAGATTCTATTTCTGCAATCACGTGGCAACCGTGAAATTGGCGTCGATTTCTGGCGGATAAATCCACCGTAGCAATTTATATACGAAGTGGTTTTAATATCACACTCGTTCAATGTAACTTTATCACAGTTATTGGTATATTTAACACTAGGCTTTAGCCCTCCACAAATCACGTGGGTACAAATTGTGGTGCTACAGAATCGTAGAAAATTCACAATATTTTAAATACGTTCCCAAAACTATTGGTGCTGATCACTACACTTATACAATCGTGATGCACAGTACGATGGTGCTCGATGACGCTTGATAAATATTTCTTCGCTAAAAAGCGGACTGTTTCCACGTCTTACATGACGGATATTATAACACGCCTCAACAGGGCGGATTCTCCTGACGTAGTGCTCGGAACTGCGTTCCTCGTGGAATCAAGTCGTCAAACTAAGTCGTTGAGCGACTATTTACATTCCTCCTTGCACATCTGCAATGATATTACCATACCTTAAAGTGGAAAAACATTCACCAAAATGTTTCAATAATACTGAATGACGAAATGGAATATTCTGAGTCTCGTAGAAAGGTAAAGTTGATTAATAAGACCTCAGATAAATAATTAGCAGACTTCACCAAAGTCAAAAGTGCGATCCTCCGCTACTCCAAAGAGAATCGTATAAGCTCTCAGCTTCTGGTTGCTTTCTGGGTGTGTTCAAAGGTAATACATCCCATCATAAATGTGTTGTCATGAAAAATATCACATGAACCTTAGCTCAGCGGGTTCATCATGCCGCACTAAACTGACCACGGAGCTGAAAGACATTGAGCCACGTTTGCAAAATTGATTTGAAAAATATATTTATTAAATTAAAATTCCTATTCCGCTAACACAAATATATCCTGAATAGATGCTTCACAATATAAATGACTAATATAGTGTAATTGTTAAGTTCTGTTCTCCGGAAAGGTAGTGAAAGCTGACCTAATGTTGTTCAGCTCTGACTGATTCAATCATAATAATAAACAAAATTTCGTTAAAATCAAAAATCAGAATTTCAAAAAAGACCAAGTTCTTTGAGTAAATATTCTTTTGTAATTTTAGATTGCTGGCCCTAACCCACTCTCACTCATAACGCGGATGACGGGACTCTCTCCATTGATATTCATAATCTACATGAATGCTATAATAAAGGAATGGAGGTGTGAAAGACATGGTTCAATACCTATCAGCAGGCATCTGCAAAATTTAGAAGGTATACTATTTGCTGATGATGTTGCATTGGTAGCAGCATCTGAAGATGATCTGCAGTGGTCAGTATTCTTCCTCCAGAAAGTGGCATCAAAATTCAGCATGTGCATTTCTACTGAAAAGACTAAAGTAATGGCATTTAGTGGTAAGGACCCCATCCCCAGTAAAATTTGTCTGGATGGTAAAATTTTAGAAAGAGTTAATGAATTCAAGTATTTAGGATATCATTTATCTTTTCAAGAAGAACGAGACATAACTGGAAAAATAACAAATTATACCAGAACAACAGGAATTATCAATCATGTCTTGAAGCCATCTTTGATCCAAAGGCATACACGGTTACGTTTGCGTAACACATTAGCCAGACCAACCCTATGCTATGGCAGCGGGGCGTGGACAATAAGATCTCAGGACATCTCCAGACTCACAGCACGCGAAATGACATTCATACGGCGAACAACAGGCTATACTAAATGGGGTCATAAGAGAAATGAGGATCTGCTGAAGGAACTAAAAGTGAAACCAATAACTACATAGCCTACATTTGTGAGTACCGAGAACTGGAAACATTATGTCCAAAGGATGGCACCTGGAAGATTACCAAAGAAGATCCTTCGCTACCAGCCACGGGGAAATAGATCGATAGGACGTACGATGAAGAGATGGAGGGAATGTGCAAGACCGTAACGGGACATTTGGCCCATTACTTGGAAGGAAGATGATGATGATGATTACGTCATCGACTAATATAAGTTTGAGTGGCATCTGTAAACCAAGGTTTCTTCGTAAATCAGAAAGATCCACACACTCAGTCAAAATGTGGGTTGGTGAGTGTGCAAATTGAATTTTCATGTCATCTACAGGATGACTAATCATTCCTATTACAAACTTCTGGGGATTGTAGAGAGGACTAAGTAGATCACATTTTGATTAGGAACCCTTGTCCGGGCATGTATCGTTTCGATACCAAATCAGTTTGCTCGATTGCACATCTCCCACTTCACTACAGACACGTATGCACTACAAGTGTTGTTCCACGTGGCGACCCTGCTGTTCATTACACAACGTGTACCTGCGCAGCATGTTGACTTACACACGTCCCATGAAACCTGGTGTGTGTTGAATTATGTGCGCTGCCGCAAGAACGCGCGCAACAAGATCCTCTTCTGACTCGATAGGAGTCTCATAAACAAGGTTCTTCATGTGGGCCCACAGGAAAAAGTCTGAGTAAAATCTGGCGATCGTGGTGGCCACGAAATTGGACTACCTCGACCTGTCAAAGCGGACTCACTGTCACTACGGTTTGTAAACAGAAGACATACCTACTGTATGACATCAGGGGACTGCAAAGGTTGCCCTCAGCCAATGGTATTTGCATTTCGGGAAGTGGGCGATGTAAAATGAAAGGGATTTCAAACCGATTTGGTATCGAAACGATAAATGTCCAGACAGGAGTTCCTATTCAAACTGTGATCTACTTAGTCCGCTCTACAACCCCCAGAAGTTTGTAATAGGAATTATGAATCACCCTGTACAATCAATCGCATTACTGATCCCCTATCCCAATAGTTAGAGGGCCTATAGAATAGTGCCCTATTTTCCTCTTTAAGGGCCGGCTTCCTTTAGAAACCTAGCTGGGTGGCCATGTTTACATTCCGTGTCTACATGGAGCCAGGGCATTCCCAGCTCGAGGCACAATGTTGTCAACTCTCCACCGTAGTAGCAAGTTATTCAGTTTCCACAGCCAGAAACAACCATTGCTGATTCGCAGCGACAGCTTCAAATTTGAAGATCGTTCGAATAAGAGATGATGGTGATAAAATAATAATAATACATAATAATTAATAATTCTGAAAAGTTCGCCATCTCAACACGAGTCAATAAATTCGAAATAGCCTTCCGCCTCATACACCAACTCAACAATAAAAAGTCCATCTCTAGGAATGCAAAGTTGAGACTGTGATTAGACCGGAAGCACTGTATGCAGCGGAATGCCTAACAAACCGCGCAGCTGGCCCGATCTAGAGACTAGAAGTTAAGGAAAGAAGATCATTAGGAAAATTCTTGATCCTAAGTTCAAAGATGGAGGTTACAAGCTCTGGAGTAAATCAGAAATATACTCCCACATTGAAAAGATCTCAAGTGTAATCCGGAAACGGAGAATAACATTCTATGCCCACCTCCTCAGAATGCCAGTCAGTAGATTCTCCAACTGTCTATTATAATACTTCCCAGGTTTAAAGGTGGTGCCTCTTTGGCTGGTGAAAATGGATAAGGACTTGTTAAAGTTTGAAATTTCTGAATCAGATATATTGCACAGAACCCCATTGAAACAAAAACTCTGTCAGGTTCATTAAGAGGAAGTAAAACCCAGCAAGAGATTATGTTCACTCGGATGAATGGAAGAAATCCCATTCCGAAAGGATGAAGGCGTGGTGGGCTAACAAGAAGAAAACCAGTTGAGATCTCGCGGTCCCTAGTGGCCACAACGATACAAGTAAAGTAAATATAAGGTGCGTTCAAAAAATAATGAGCCGGAGGCTGTAATGCGCAAACCGGTGACGACATCGGCTAATCGTGGCGTGTGTAACGAGGTGTGGTTCCGACCAAAGCGTAGAAGGTCACAGCCCGTCGCTAGGGGGCACGCGTGCACGTCACGTGACGATAAAAAGTGAGCAGCAGCATGCATCAATCGTCCAACCAAGACCAAGACAGTAGGCCATTCGACATGCTTCCTGGTGTGGTTGAAGACTGTGGGGGCACCCATTGGGCACACACTTTCCGCAAGTGCAGTCGTTCCTTCATGACGGTGTGCACACTTCCGACGCTCAATCCCACCACGGCGGCTATGGCGTTCACTGTCACTTGGCGGTCCTGGGTAATGAGCAGAGGGAGCCACTCCGGGCTCCGCGCTTCGGCTTGACAGAACATAGGCTGCTGCCTGACGTCACCGGTTGGGCACTGGCGTGGCGACCATGTATAACAAACAGTTCTCAGCAGTCTCTAGCAACAAAAAGGGACGCTTTTAAAGAGAAATAGGAATGTGGTGGTCCTCGCATGCCCTTCTGCATTCAACTAATACCCTATAAAGAGCTTATCACTACAGTCTGTACCATTAAAATTGCTAACCTCCTGTCAGGAGAATGATAAAATAATCCAGTCAATGCATGTGAGATTTTCGAAGTGAAATGCCATGTCCTGTGGGTCGGATTCCACGTAAAATAGGAGGCCCCGTGGCTCATAATCACAAGATTCACGGCCACGTAAACCTTATAAATAGAACTCCAAAATGGTAATGTTGAAAATTAATCAGTGAGGTAAACAACATTGAACCAAGAGCTAAACGGTTATCGGAGTCCCAAGTCAGAATACTGTGTGACCTCCACGTAGTGTAGCGGTTATCGTGGCTGTCCGAGTACACTCAGCCTCGTGAGGCAAATCTGATTCCCACCTCAGCCAGCCTGGAAGTGGTTTTCCGTGGGTTGCCACTGCCGGGATGGTTCCTACCTTAGGCCACGGCCGCCTTCTTCTCAATCCTCATCTGATTTATAACTACACAGACCCCACAATAACCCAGGTTACCACACAAATTTAACACACACCCAAGTGCACGGGGCTAAATGGCCACGATGTCCAAACTCCTCAAATGAATCAACAGTTATATTTTGGGCTGCAACCAACTGATTTACTACTTCTTGAAAAGTACTGTAGTTTTAAATAAGGAGTATAATACAATGCGAAATAATCAATAGGCTAATTGCATTGGACACTTACATTCTTTGGCATTGTATCGTGCAAATAACTTGAAACGTGAGAGCATTCTGGACTCTCGTAATATACATAGATCATACAAATGCACATCTTTTAAATAGGTTAAATATATTAGTTTCAGTTCTTAACGTTTTCGGGAACCAGGCACACCCTCGCAGGAAGTTGTGGTACAGTTACAAAAGGACTCTCGCGCTTACGAAACTACAGGGTTTTTCTTATCGGTCTAGTAATATATAGGCTGGCTGCGTGGCTCAGCGGTAACGTTCTCGCCTGCTATGCCCAAGGTTGCTGGATCGAACCCTGGTGCAGTCAGCTGGCATTTGAGGGGACGCAAATATGATGGAGCCGTGTTAACAGATTTACTGGCACGTTAATGATCCCCTTAGAGGCAAAATTCCGGCACCTCGGCGTCTCTAAAAGCAGCAGTTAAAAGGGACGTTCAACCAATAACATTAATTATATTATCTAGCAGCTGCATTAACATAATCTCTCGACTGCGAGTCACCCTGCTACGCACGCATTTTGACGGTAAAATGTCCCTGTAATATTGTGAACATCTGAGTTATAGTCTACTTATCTTGGTATTGAGTCATCTAACATGCTCGCCAGAAGCTGAAAATTAAAACTTGCTATTACCCTTTCAGGAATTGATTGCCGGCGGTCGAGATGGGAACTATTCTCTGTTTACTTGCGTCACACGTCACTCTGCTTCTTTGACAGGTACAGCTGCGCGTGTAGGATATGACTCAGCTTCAGAAGCTGTCCGTGGTGACATGAGCTCCTGTGACAGGTAGCGCGCGCAATGCTGCTTGACTTATGTGCGGACTGCACTGTGTCCTCCTCTTTACCCCTGCTACAATAACCAACAAACGGTGGCGCAGCCAGGCTCAGCGGCAATCAAAACTTAAATGGGTAATACCAGTTCCATCGGTAATACTTCTCCAGCACGGACGGAAAAATTGAGCGTTTCTTTTTCAAGGTTAATCCCTATAGCTTACATCGCTGTGTAAATAATTTGACTTTACTATCGTTGGTTAAACCGCAAATCTTTATTTATATCGTCTCATTAATAGTTTAATTTAAGAATAGTTTAGTGTTGTGGAAAGTCGTGTGTTGTAATTCTGTGTATTTTCACATATCGGTAAAAATGAGCAAATCTGGCGCTTCTTGTGCTTGGGGGTATAGGGTACAGGGTACTATATACCACAGATTTCCAAAAAACGAGGAGTCGAGACGTGTGTGGGTTTCTCGCTGTAAACGAGCTGATACATTTAACAATAATGCCCGAGTGTTCTCTAATCACTTCCGTCCAGACGATTACGAAAGGGATTTAAAGAATGAACTTCTCGGTTTACCAACTAAGTTAGGAAGTGAATGAGAAGATAATTAGTTTATACGTGAGGAGTAGGACTTTTATCAGAATCCGTCACCTGAATAGGCATATCAAGATCAAATTACTGGAGAAATATGCAGCAAAAAAGAACAAACTCTGGGTCGCTTCGTCATCTAAAACTCAAGTCGCATAAAAGGTAAGTGTTTATAAACTGATCATTTTCATACCAATGTTACATTAATAATGTATGTTGTTGGGACTGGGACATCTTGAACATCAGCTCCGTGTACTTGTGTGTAAAATTTGTAATCCGTGCTTTTAAGGTGACTGTTTTAATGTGTGTGTGACCGTAATTATTAGGGACGGAAATGGGGTAAGTGCTCCGGAACTTGAAACAAGGTAGGCTACTATCTCGGCATTTGCCTGGAGAGAGTGTGGAAAGTCGCTGTCAGCGCCGGGATTTGAACCTCTGAACTCCCGACTTCCTGCAGCTTCTCATCGCGGTCGTAGCGAGCAATTTAACGCACTTCATTACACCGCACGATCGCTAAAGCATGATTATGTAGCCTATCTACTGCACGTCTGTTATTGTGTTTTGTGAGGCTCTTCTTTAGCTCAGCTGATACTAAGGTGCGGTACCGTAGCAAATCTGAAGTATTATTTTTTGTGTGTTTATGAAGTATATTTCGCATTACAAACCACTGCAATATATTGTTTATACCTTTCTCTTTATAACGCGCATATTGCCATTATTGTGATTGAATACCACAAGCGGGAATGAGAAGCGAAATATGACTCTGTTTCCCGTAAGAATGCATTGTAAATATCAGCTGGTATGCGCCTGCCACATCCGAGCTGCGTCACTGCGTATCAGCCAATGGGAGCGAGAGGCACCGGAGTGCCCTACCTTATAGTCTACTTACCTTGGGTAATGAGTGCATCAACCAGCTGGACGTTCTCATCGGTAATGCAGGAGGTGCCCCAGACCGGGCATCATCAGCTAACGACACTCGTCCTTCCCTGAAGCTCTTGTGCCACGCCTGGACCCTTGCAAGGGACATGCCGTGTTCGTCGTACACTTGTGACATTCGGCGATGAATGTCCGTTCCCCTACTCCTTCTGCTGTCAGAAACCGAACAACACCTCTTTGCTCTTCGTTTGACGCCTCCCTGTCACTGTTTTCAATGCGACTGTCAGCGTTGGACGATTGATGCATGCTGCTGCTCACTTTGTATCGTCACGTGACGTGCACACGTGCCCTCTAGCGACGGACTGTGATCTTCCACGCTCTGGTCGGAACCACACCTCATTACACACGTCACGATCACCCAATGTCGTCACCAGTTTTCGCATTACAGCCTCCAGCTCGTTACTTTTTGAACGCACCTTATAAATAATAATTAAAACTCAGGAAATCTTGTGTCTATTGCGGGATTTTGTCTAGGTGCACCAAGTCAGGTTCGTCAGTAACCGTGCCATCGTCACGTGGGTAGAGAACCATTCCCTATTTCCTATGAAGAACGTTTGCGCTTCTTTACTGCAAGAGCTGAGAGCACTTACAGCTTTCTCCTCCCTATCGTTATTTCCAAAAAGATTGCATATTGGATCTCACGGCGAAGTAATTAAAACTCAGCAGCACGTCCGGACATCGTAGGTTCGATTCCCGGCGCTTACAGCGGCTATCCTGAGTGTGGTTTTTCCCCGGGTTTATCCATATTCCCTCCAAGAAAATGCAGGGATAGAACCTTATTTCAAGTCCCGGGGCACCTACCCCATCCATGTCCCTAGTACAGCTACACACTTATCACAGGAATACTAGCTTGCCACGGTGCGTGAGTGGTTATCGTGTCGGACTACTAACCCCAAGCTTGCCACGGTGCGTGAGTGGTTATCGTGTCGGATTACTAACCCCAAGCTTACCACGGTGCGTGAGTGGTTCTCGTGTCGGATTACTAACCCCAAGCTTACCACGGTGCGTGAGTGGTTATCGTGTCGGACTACTAACCCCAAGCTTACCACGGTGCGTGAGTGGTTATCGTGTCGGATTACTAACCCCAAGCTTACCACGGTGCGTGAGTGGTTATCGTGTCGGATTACTAACCCCAAGCTTACCACGGTGCGTGAGTGGTTATCGTGTCGGATTACTAACCCCAAGCTTGCCACGGTGCGTGAGTGGTTATCGTGTCGGATTACTAACCCCAAGCTTACCACGGTGCGTGAGTGGTTATCGTGTCGGATTACTAACCCCAAGCTTAACACGGTGCGTGAGTGGTTATCGTGTCGGATTACTAACCCCAAGCTTGCCACGGTGCGTGAGTGGTTATCGTGTCGGATTACTAACCCCAAGCTTGCCACGGTGCGTGAGTGGTTATCGTATCGGACTACTAACCCCAAGCTTACCACGGTGCGTGAGTGGTTATCGTGTCGGACTACTAACCCCAAGCTTACCACGGTGCGTGAGTGGTTATCGTGTCGGACTACTAACCCCAAGCTTACCACGGTGCGTGAGTGGTTATCGTGTCGGATTACTAACCCCAAGCTTACCACGGTGCGTGAGTGGTTATCGTGTCGGATTACTAACCCCAAGCTTACCACGGTGCGTGAGTGGTTATCGTGTCGGATTACTAACCCCAAGCTTACCACGGTGCGTGAGTGGTTATCGTGTCGGATTACTAACCCCAAGCTTGCCACGGTGCGTGAGTGGTTATCGTGTCGGATTACTAACCCCAAGCTTACCACGGTGCGTGAGTGGTTATCGTGTCGGATTACTAACCCCAAGCTTACCACGGTGCGTGAGTGGTTATCGTGTCGGATTACTAAACCCAAGCTTGCCACGGTGCGTGAGTGGTTATCGTGTCGGATTACTAACCCCAAGCTTACCACGGTGCGTAAGTGGTTATCGTGTCGGATTACTAACCCCAAGCTTGCCACGGTGCGAGAGTGGTTATCGTGTCGGATTAATAACCCCAAGCTTGCCACGGTGCGTGAGTGGTTATCGTGTCGGATTACTAACCCCAAGCTTACCACGGTGCGTGAGTGGTTATCGTGTCGGATTACTAACCCCAAGCTTACCACGGTGCGTGAGTGGTTATCGTGTCGGATTACTAACCCCAAGCTTACCACGGTGCGTGAGTGGTTATCGTGTCGGACTACTAACCCCAAGCTTGCCACGGTGCGTGAGTGGTTATCGTGTCGGATTACTAACCCCAAGCTTGCCACGGTGCGTGAGTGGTTATCGTGTCGGATTACTAACCCCAAGCTTACCACGGTGCGTGAGTGGTTATCGTGTCGGATTACTAACCCCAAGCTTACCACGGTGCGAGAGTGGTTATCGTGTCGGATTACTAACCCCAAGCTTACCACGGTGCGTGAGTGGTTATCGTGTCGGATTACTAACCCCAAGCTTACCACGGTGCGTGAGTGGTTATCGTGTCGGATTACTAACCCCAAGCTTGCCACGGTGCGTGAGTGGTTATCGTGTCGGACTACTAACCCCAAGCTTACCACGGTGCATGAGTGGTTATCGTGTCGGATTACTAACCCCAAGCTTACCACGGTGCGTGAGTGGCTATCGTGTCGGATTACTAACCCCAAGCTTACCACGGTGCGTGAGTGGTTATCGTGTCGGATTACTAACCCCAAGCTTACCACGGTGCGTGAGTGGTTATCGTGTCGGATTACTAACCCCAAGCTTGCCACGGTGCGTGAGTGGTTATCGTGTCGGATTACTAACCCCAAGCTTGCCACGGTGCGTGAGTGGTTATCGTGTCGGATTACTAACCCCAAGCTTGCCACGGTGGGTGAGTGGTTATCGTGTCGGATTACTAACCCCAAGCTTACCACGGTGCGTGAGTGGTTATCGTGTCGGATTACTAACCCCAAGCTTGCCACGGTGCGTGAGTGGTTATCGTGTCGGATTACTAACCCCAAGCTTACCACGGTGCGTGAGTGGTTATCGTGTCGGACTACTAACCCCAAGCTTACCACGGTGCGTGAGTGGTTATCGTGTCGGATTACTAACCCCAAGCTTACCACGGTGCGTGAGTGGTTATCGTGTCGGATTACTAACCCCAAGCTTGCCACGGTGCGTGAGTGGTTATCGTGTCGGATTACTAACCCCAAGCTTACCACGGTGCGTGAGTGGTTATCGTGTCGGATTACTAACCCCAAGCTTACCACGGTGCGTGAGTGGTTATCGTGTCGGAATACTAACCCCAAGCTTGCCACGGTGCGTGAGTGGTTATCGTGTCGGATTACTAACCCCAAGCTTACCACGGTGCGTGAGTGGTTATCGTGTCGGATTACTAACCCCAAGCTTACCACGGTGCGTGAGTGGTTATCGTGTCGGATTACTAACCCCAAGCTTACCACGGTGCGTGAGTGGTTATCGTGTCGGATTACTAACCCCAAGCTTACCACGGTGCGTGAGTGGTTATCGTGTCGGATTACTAACCCCAAGCTTACCACGGTGCGTGAGTGGTTATCGTGTCGGATTACTAACCCCAAGCTTACCACGGTGCGTGAGTGGTTATCGTGTCGGATTACTAACCCCAAGCTTACCACGGTGCGTGAGTGGTTATCGTGTCGGATTACTAACCCCAAGCTTACCACGGTGCGTGAGTGGTTATCGTGTCGGATTACTAACCCCAAGCTTACCACGGTGCGTGAGTGGTTATCGTGTCGGATTACTAACCCCAAGCTTACCACGGTGGGTGAGTGGTTATCGTGTCGGATTACTAACCCCAAGCTTACCACGGTGCGTGAGTGGTTATCGTGTCGGATTACTAACCCCAAGCTTGCCACGGTGCGTGAGTGGTTATCGTGTCGGACTACTAACCCCAAGCTTACCACGGTGCGAGAGTGGTTATCGTGTCGGATTACTAACCCCAAGCTTACCACGGTGCGTGAGTGGTTATCGTGTCGGATTACTAACCCCAAGCTTACCACGGTGCGTGAGTGGTTATCGTGTCGGATTACTAACCCCAAGCTTACCACGGTGCGTGAGTGGTTATCGTGTCGGATTACTACCCCCAAGCTTACCACGGTGGGTGAGTGGTTATCGTGTCGGATTACTAACCCCAAGCTTACCACGGTGCGTGAGTGGTTATCGTGTCGGATTACTAACCCCAAGCTTACCACGGTGCGTGAGTGGTTATCGTGTCGGATTACTAACCCCAAGCTTACCACGGTGCGTGAGTGGTTATCGTGTCGGACTACTAAACCCAAGCTTACCACGGTGCGTGAGTGGTTATCGTGTCGGACTACTAACCCCAAGCTTACCACGGTGCGAGAGTGGTTATCGTGTCGGATTACTAACCCCAAGCTTACCACGGTGCGTGAGTGGTTATCGTGTCGGATTACTAACCCCAAGCTTACCACGGTGCGTGAGTGGTTATCGTGTCGGATTACTAACCCCAAGCTTACCACGGTGCGTGAGTGGTTATCGTGTCGGATTACTAACCCCAAGCTTACCACGGTGGGTGAGTGGTTATCGTGTCGGATTACTAACCCCAAGCTTACCACGGTGCGTGAGTGGTTATCGTGTCGGATTACTAACCCCAAGCTTGCCACGGTGCGAGAGTGGTTATCGTGTCGGACTACTAACCCCA
Source organism: Meconema thalassinum (assembly GCA_946902985.2). NCBI lineage: Eukaryota > Metazoa > Arthropoda > Insecta > Orthoptera > Tettigoniidae > Meconema > Meconema thalassinum. The sequence goes on from OX336390.1 coordinate 46,812,926, forward strand.
AGCTTACCACGGTGCGTGAGTGGTTATCGTGTCGGATTACTAACCCCAAGCTTACCACGGTGCGTGAGTGGTTATCGTGTCGGATTACTAACCCCAAGCTTACCACGGTGCGTGAGTGGTTATCGTGTCGGATTACTTACCCCAAGCTTACCACGGTGCGTGAGTGGTTATCGTGTCGGATTACTAACCCCAAGCTTACCACGGTGCGTGAGTGGTTATCGTGTCGGATTACTAACCCCAAGCTTGCCACGGTGGGTGAGTGGTTATCGTGTCGGATTACTAACCCCAAGCTTACCACGGTGCGTGAGTGGTTATCGTGTCGGACTACTAAGCCCAAGCTTACCACGGTGCGTGAGTGGTTATCGTGTCGGATTACTAACCCCAAGCTTACCACGGTGGGTGAGTGGTTATCGTGTCGGATTACTAACCCCAAGCTTACCACGGTGCGTGAGTGGTTATCGTGTCGGATTACTAACCCCAAGCTTACCACGGTGCGTGAGTGGTTATCGTGTCGGACTACTAACCCCAAGCTTGCCACGGTGCGTGAGTGGTTATCGTGTCGGATTACTAACCCCAAGCTTACCACGGTGCGTGAGTGGTTATCGTGTCGGATTACTAACCCCAAGCTTGCCACGGTGCGAGAGTGGTTATCGTGTCGGATTACTAACCCCAAGCTTACCACGGTGCGTGAGTGGTTATCGTGTCGGACTACTAACCCCAAGCTTGCCACGGTGCGAGAGTGGTTATCGTGTCGGATTACTAACCCCAAGCTTGCCACGGTGGGTGAGTGGTTATCGTGTCGGACTACTAAACCCAAGCTTACCACGGTACGTGAGTGGTTATCGTGTCGGACTACTAACCCCAAGCTTACCACGGTGCGTGAGTGGTTATCGTGTCGGATTACTAACCCCAAGCTTGCCACGGTGCGGGAGTGGTTATCGTGTCGGATTACTAACCCCAAGCTTACCACGGTGCGTGAGTGGTTATCGTGTCGGATTACTAACCCCAAGCTTACCACGGTGCGTGAGTGGTTATCGTGTCGGACTACTAACCCCAAGCTTACCACGGTGCGAGAGTGGTTATCGTGTCGGATTACTAACCCCAAGCTTACCACGGTGGGTGAGTGGTTATCGTGTCGGATTACTAACCCCAAGCTTACCACGGTGCGTGAGTGGTTATCGTGTCGGATTACTAACCCCAAGCTTACCACGGTGCGTGAGTGGTTATCGTGTCGGATTACTAACCCCAAGCTTACCACGGTGCGTGAGTGGTTATCGTGTCGGACTACTAACCCCAAGCTTACCACGGTGCGTGAGTGGTTATCGTGTCGGACTACTAACCCCAAGCTTACCACGGTGCGTGAGTGGTTATCGTGTCGGATTACTAACCCCAAGCTTACCACGGTGGGTGAGTGGTTATCGTGTCGGATTACTAACCCCAAGCTTACCACGGTGCGTGAGTGGTTATCGTGTCGGATTACTAACCCCAAGCTTACCACGGTGCGTGAGTGGTTATCGTGTCGGATTACTAACCCCAAGCTTACCACGGTGCGTGAGTGGTTATCGTGTCGGACTACTAACCCCAAGCTTACCACGGTGCGTGAGTGGTTATCGTGTCGGACTACTAACCCCAAGCTTACCACGGTGCGAGAGTGGTTATCGTGTCGGATTACTAACCCCAAGCTTACCACGGTGCGTGAGTGGTTATCGTGTCGGATTACTAACCCCAAGCTTACCACGGTGCGTGAGTGGTTATCGTGTCGGATTACTAACCCCAAGCTTACCACGGTGCGTGAGTGGTTATCGTGTCGGATTACTAACCCCAAGCTTACCACGGTGGGTGAGTGGTTATCGTGTCGGATTACTAACCCCAAGCTTACCACGGTGCGTGAGTGGTTATCGTGTCGGATTACTAACCCCAAACTTGCCACGGTGCGAGAGTGGTTATCGTGTCGGACTACTAACCCCAAGCTTACCACGGTGCGTGAGTGGTTATCGTGTCGGATTACTAACCCCAAGCTTACCACGGTGCGTGAGTGGTTATCGTGTCGGATTACTAACCCCAAGCTTACCACGGTGCGTGAGTGGTTATCGTGTCGGATTACTAACCCCAAGCTTACCACGGTGCGTGAGTGGTTATCGTGTCGGATTACTAACCCCAAGCTTACCACGGTGCGTGAGTGGTTATCGTGTCGGATTACTAACCCCAAGCTTGCCACGGTGGGTGAGTGGTTATCGTGTCGGATTACTAACCCCAAGCTTACCACGGTGCGTGAGTGGTTATCGTGTCGGACTACTAACCCCAAGCTTACCACGGTGCGTGAGTGGTTATCGTGTCGGATTACTAACCCCAAGCTTACCACGGTGGGTGAGTGGTTATCGTGTCGGATTACTAACCCCAAGCTTACCACGGTGCGTGAGTGGTTATCGTGTCGGATTACTAACCCCAAGCTTGCCACGGTGGGTGAGTGGTTATCGTGTCGGACTACTAACCCCAAGCTTACCACGGTGCGTGAGTGGTTATCGTGTCGGACTACTAACCCCAAGCTTACCACGGTGCGTGAGTGGTTATCGTGTCGGACTACTAACCCCAAGCTTACCACGGCGCGTGAGTGGTTATCGTGTCGGACTACTAACCCCAAGCTTACCACGGTGCGTGAGTGGTTATCGTGTCGGACTACTAACCCCAAGCTTACCACGGTGCGTGAGTGGTTATCGTGTCGGATTACTAACCCCAAGCTTGCCACGGTGCGTGAGTGGTTATCGTGTCGGATTACTAACCCCAAGCTTACCACGGTGCGTGAGTGGTTATCGTGTCGGATTACTAACCCCAAGCTTACCACGGTGCGTGAGTGGTTATCGTGTCGGACTACTAACCCCAAGGTTACCACGGTGCGTGAGTGGTTATCGTGTCGGATTACTAACACCAAGCTTACCACGGTGCGTGAGTGGTTATCGTGTCGGATTACTAACCCCAAGCTTACCACGGTGCGTGAGTGGTTATCGTGTCGGATTACTAACCCCAAGCTTACCACGGTGCGTGAGTGGTTATCGTGTCGGATTACTAACCCCAAGCTTACCACGGTGCGTGAGTGGTTATCGTGTCGGATTACTAACCCCAAGCTTGCCACGGTGGGTGAGTGGTTATCGTGTCGGATTACTAACCCCAAGCTTACCACGGTGCGTGAGTGGTTATCGTGTCGGACTACTAACCCCAAGCTTACCACGGTGCGTGAGTGGTTATCGTGTCGGATTACTAACCCCAAGCTTACCACGGTGGGTGAGTGGTTATCGTGTCGGATTACTAACCCCAAGCTTACCACGGTGCGTGAGTGGTTATCGTGTCGGATTACTAACCCCAAGCTTACCACGGTGCGTGAGAGGTTATCGTGTCGGACTACTAACCCCAAGCTTGCCACGGTGCGTGAGTGGTTATCGTGTCGGATTACTAACCCCAAGCTTACCACGGTGCGTGAGTGGTTATCGTGTCGGATTACTAACCCCAAGCTTGCCACGGTGCGAGAGTGGTTATCGTGTCGGATTACTAACCCCAAGCTTACCACGGTGCGTGAGTGGTTATCGTGTCGGACTACTAACCCCAAGCTTGCCACGGTGCGAGAGTGGTTATCGTGTCGGATTACTAACCCCAAGCTTGCCACGGTGGGTGAGTGGTTATCGTGTCGGACTACTAACCCCAAGCTTACCACGGTGCGTGAGTGGTTATCGTGTCGGACTACTAACCCCAAGCTTACCACGGTGCGTGAGTGGTTATCGTGTCAGACTACTAACCCCAAGCTTACCACGGTGCGTGAGTGGTTATCGTGTCGGACTACTAACCCCAAGCTTACCACGGTGCGTGAGTGGTTATCGTGTCGGATTACTAACCCCAAGCTTGCCACGGTGCGTGAGTGGTTATCGTGTCGGATTACTAACCCCAAGCTTACCACGGTGCGTGAGTGGTTATCGTGTCGGATTACTAACCCCAAGCTTACCACGGTGCGTGAGTGGTTATCGTGTCGGATTACTAACCCCAAGCTTACCACGGTGCGTGAGTGGTTATCGTGTCGGATTACTAACCCCAAGCTTACCACGGTGCGTGAGTGGTTATCGTGTCGGATTACTAACCCCAAGCTTACCACGGTGCGTGAGTGGTTATCGTGTCGGACTACTAACCCCAAGCTTGCCACGGTGCGTGAGTGGTTATCGTGTCGGATTACTAACCCCAAGCTTGCCACGGTGCGTGAGTGGTTATCGTGTCGGATTACTAACCCCAAGCTTACCACGGTGCGTGAGTGGTTATCGTGTCGGATTACTAACCCCAAGCTTACCACGGTGCGAGAGTGGTTATCGTGTCGGATTACTAACCCCAAGCTTACCACGGTGCGTGAGTGGTTATCGTGTCGGATTACTAACCCCAAGCTTACCACGGTGCGTGAGTGGTTATCGTGTCGGATTACTAACCCCAAGCTTGCCACGGTGCGTGAGTGTTTATCGTGTCGGACTACTAACCCCAAGCTTACCACGGTGCGTGAGTGGTTATCGTGTCGGATTACTAACCCCAAGCTTACCACGGTGCGTGAGTGGCTATCGTGTCGGATTACTAACCCCAAGCTTACCACGGTGCGTGAGTGGTTATCGTGTCGGATTACTAACCCCAAGCTTACCACGGTGCGTGAGTGGTTATCGTGTCGGATTACTAACCCCAAGCTTGCCACGGTGCGTGAGTGGTTATCGTGTCGGATTACTAACCCCAAGCTTGCCACGGTGCGTGAGTGGTTATCGTGTCGGATTACTAACCCCAAGCTTGCCACGGTGGGTGAGTGGTTATCGTGTCGGATTACTAACCCCAAGCTTACCACGGTGCGTGAGTGGTTATCGTGTCGGATTACTAACCCCAAGCTTGCCACGGTGCGTGAGTGGTTATCGTGTCGGATTACTAACCCCAAGCTTACCACGGTGCGTGAGTGGTTATCGTGTCGGACTACTAACCCCAAGCTTACCACGGTGCGTGAGTGGTTATCGTGTCGGATTACTAACCCCAAGCTTACCACGGTGCGTGAGTGGTTATCGTGTCGGATTACTAACCCCAAGCTTGCCACGGTGCGTGAGTGGTTATCGTGTCGGATTACTAACCCCAAGCTTGCCACGGTGCGTGAGTGGTTATCGTGTCGGATTACTAACCCCAAGCTTACCACGGTGCGTGAGTGGTTATCGTGTCGGATTACTAACCCCAAGCTTGCCACGGTGCGTGAGTGGTTATCGTGTCGGATTACTAACCCCAAGCTTACCACGGTGCGTGAGTGGTTATCGTGTCGGATTACTAACCCCAAGCTTACCACGGTGCGTGAGTGGTTATCGTGTCGGATTACTAACCCCAAGCTTACCACGGTATTTGAGTGGTTATCGTGTCGGATTACTAACCCCAAGCTTACCACGGTGCGTGAGTGGTTATCGTGTCGGATTACTAACCCCAAGCTTACCACGGTGCGTGAGTGGTTATCGTGTCGGATTACTAACACCAAGCTTACCACGGTGCGTGAGTGGTTATCGTGTCGGATTACTAACCCCAAGCTTACCACGGTGCGTGAGTGGTTATCGTGTCGGATTAGTAACCCCAAGCTTACCACGGTGCGTGAGTGGTTATCGTGTCGGATTACTAACCCCAAGCTTACCACGGTGCGTGAGTGGTTATCGTGTCGGATTACTAACCCCAAGCTTACCACGGTGGGTGAGTGATTATCGTGTCGGATTACTAACCCCAAGCTTACCACGGTGCGTGAGTGGTTATCGTGTCGGATTACTAACCCCAAGCTTGCCACGGTGCGTGAGTGGTTATCGTGTCGGACTACTAACCCCAAGCTTACCACGGTGCGAGAGTGGTTATCGTGTCGGATTACTAACCCCAAGCTTACCACGGTGCGTGAGTGGTTATCGTGTCGGATTACTAACCCCAAGCTTACCACGGTGCGTGAGTGGTTATCGTGTCGGATTACTAGCCCCAAGCTTACCACGGTGCGTGAGTGGTTATCGTGTCGGATTACTAACCCCAAGCTTACCACGGTGGGTGAGTGGTTATCGTGTCGGATTACTAACCCCAAGCTTACCACGGTGCTTGAGTGGTTATCGTGTCGGAATACTAACCCCAAGCTTACCACGGTGCGTGAGTGGTTATCGTGTCGGATTACTAACCCCAAGCTTACCACAGTGCGTGAGTGGTTATCGTGTCGGATTACTAACCCCAAGCTTGCCACGGTGGGTGAGTGGTTATCGTGTCGGATTACTAACCCCAAGCTTACCACGGTGCGTGAGTGGTTATCGTGTCGGACTACTAACCCCAAGCTTACCACGGTGCGTGAGTGTTTATCGTGTCGGATTACTAACCCCAAGCTTACCACGGTGGGTGAGTGGTTATCGTGTCGGATTACTAACCCCAAGCTTACCACGGTGCGTGAGTGGTTATCGTGTCGGATTACTAACCCCAAGCTTACCACGGTGCGTGAGTGGTTATCGTGTCGGACTACTAACCCCAAGCTTGCCACGGTGCGTGAGTGGTTATCGTGTCGGATTACTAACCCCAAGCTTACCACGGTGCGTGAGTGGTTATCGTGTCGGATTACTAACCCCAAGCTTGCCACGGTGCGAGAGTGGTTATCGTGTCGGATTACTAACCCCAAGCTTACCACGGTGCGTGAGTGGTTATCGTGTCGGACTACTAACCCCAAGCTTGCCACGGTGCGAGAGTGGTTATCGTGTCGGATTACTAACCCCAAGCTTGCCACGGTGGGTGAATGGTTATCGTGTCGGACTACTAACCCCAAGCTTACCACGGTGCGTGAGTGGTTATCGTGTCGGACTACTAACCCCAAGCTTACCACGGTACGTGAGTGGTTATCGTGTCGGACTACTAACCCCAAGCTTACCACGGTGCGTGAGTGGTTATCGTGTCGGATTACTAACCCCAAGCTTACCACGGTGCGTGAGTGGTTATCGTGTCGGACTACTAACCCCAAGCTTACCACGGTGCGAGAGTGGTTATCGTGTCGGATTACTAACCCCAAGCTTACCACGGTGGGTGAGTGGTTATCGTGTCGGATTACTAACCCCAAGCTTACCACGGTGCGTGAGTGGTTATCGTGTCGGATTACTAACCCCAAGCTTACCACGGTGCGTGAGTGGTTATCGTGTCGGATTACTAACCCCAAGCTTACCACGGTGCGTGAGTGGTTATCGTGTCGGACTACTAACCCCAAGCTTACCACGGTGCGTGAGTGGTTATCGTGTCGGACTACTAACCCCAAGCTTACCACGGTGCGTGAGTGGTTATCGTGTCGGATTACTAACCCCAAGCTTACCACGGTGGGTGAGTGGTTATCGTGTCGGATTACTAACCCCAAGCTTACCACGGTGCGTGAGTGGTTATCGTGTCGGATTACTAACCCCAAGCTTACCACGGTGCGTGAGTGGTTATCGTGTCGGATTACTAACCCCAAGCTTACCACGGTGCGTGAGTGGTTATCGTGTCGGACTACTAACCCCAAGCTTACCACGGTGCGTGAGTGGTTATCGTGTCGGACTACTAACCCCAAGCTTACCACGGTGCGAGAGTGGTTATCGTGTCGGATTACTAACCCCAAGCTTACCACGGTGCGTGAGTGGTTATCGTGTCGGATTACTAACCCCAAGCTTACCACGGTGCGTGAGTGGTTATCGTGTCGGATTACTAACCCCAAGCTTACCACGGTGCGTGAGTGGTTATCGTGTCGGATTACTAACCCCAAGCTTACCACGGTGGGTGAGTGGTTATCGTGTCGGATTACTAACCCCAAGCTTACCACGGTGCGTGAGTGGTTATCGTGTCGGATTACTAACCCCAAACTTGCCACGGTGCGAGAGTGGTTATCGTGTCGGACTACTAACCCCAAGCTTACCACGGTGCGTGAGTGGTTATCGTGTCGGATTACTAACCCCAAGCTTACCACGGTGCGTGAGTGGTTATCGTGTCGGATTACTAACCCCAAGCTTACCACGGTGCGTGAGTGGTTATCGTGTCGGATTACTAACCCCAAGCTTACCACGGTGCGTGAGTGGTTATCGTGTCGGATTACTAACCCCAAGCTTACCACGGTGCGAGAGTGGTTATCGTGTCGGATTACTAACCCCAAGCTTACCACGGTGCGTGAGTGGTTATCGTGTCGGATTACTAACCCCAAGCTTGCCACGGTGCGAGAGTGGTTATCGTGTCGGATTAATAACCCCAAGCTTGCCACGGTGCGTGAGTGGTTATCGTGTCGGATTACTAACCCCAAGCTTACCACGGTGCGTGAGTGGTTATCGTGTCGGATTACTAACCCCAAGCTTACCACGGTGCGTGAGTGGTTATCGTGTCGGATTACTAACCCCAAGCTTACCACGGTGCGTGAGTGGTTATCGTGTCGGACTACTAACCCCAAGCTTGCCACGGTGCGTGAGTGGTTATCGTGTCGGATTACTAACCCCAAGCTTGCCACGGTGCGTGAGTGGTTATCGTGTCGGATTACTAACCCCAAGCTTACCACGGTGCGTGAGTGGTTATCGTGTCGGATTACTAACCCCAAGCTTACCACGGTGCGAGAGTGGTTATCGTGTCGGATTACTAACCCCAAGCTTACCACGGTGCGTGAGTGGTTATCGTGTCGGATTACTAACCCCAAGCTTACCACGGTGCGTGAGTGGTTATCGTGTCGGATTACTAACCCCAAGCTTGCCACGGTGCGTGAGTGGTTATCGTGTCGGACTACTAACCCCAAGCTTACCACGGTGCGTGAGTGGTTATCGTGTCGGATTACTAACCCCAAGCTTACCACGGTGCGTGAGTGGCTATCGTGTCGGATTACTAACCCCAAGCTTACCACGGTGCGTGAGTGGTTATCGTGTCGGATTACTAACCCCAAGCTTACCACGGTGCGTGAGTGGTTATCGTGTCGGATTACTAACCCCAAGCTTGCCACGGTGCGTGAGTGGTTATCGTGTCGGATTACTAACCCCAAGCTTGCCACGGTGCGTGAGTGGTTATCGTGTCGGATTACTAACCCCAAGCTTGCCACGGTGGGTGAGTGGTTATCGTGTCGGATTACTAACCCCAAGCTTACCACGGTGCGTGAGTGGTTATCGTGTCGGATTACTAACCCCAAGCTTGCCACGGTGCGTGAGTGGTTATCGTGTCGGATTACTAACCCCAAGCTTACCACGGTGCGTGAGTGGTTATCGTGTCGGACTACTAACCCCAAGCTTACCACGGTGCGTGAGTGGTTATCGTGTCGGATTACTAACCCCAAGCTTACCACGGTGCGTGAGTGGTTATCGTGTCGGATTACTAACCCCAAGCTTGCCACGGTGCGTGAGTGGTTATCGTGTCGGATTACTAACCCCAAGCTTGCCACGGTGCGTGAGTGGTTATCGTGTCGGATTACTAACCCCAAGCTTACCACGGTGCGTGAGTGGTTATCGTGTCGGAATACTAACCCCAAGCTTGCCACGGTGCGTGAGTGGTTATCGTGTCGGATTACTAACCCCAAGCTTACCACGGTGCGTGAGTGGTTATCGTGTCGGATTACTAACCCCAAGCTTACCACGGTGCGTGAGTGGTTATCGTGTCGGATTACTAACCCCAAGCTTACCACGGTGCGTGAGTGGTTATCGTGTCGGATTACTAACCCCAAGCTTACCACGGTGCGTGAGTGGTTATCGTGTCGGATTACTAACCCCAAGCTTACCACGGTGCGTGAGTGGTTATCGTGTCGGATTACTAACCCCAAGCTTACCACGGTGCGTGAGTGGTTATCGTGTCGGATTACTAACCCCAAGCTTACCACGGTGCGTGAGTGGTTATCGTGTCGGATTACTAACCCCAAGCTTACCACGGTGCGTGAGTGGTTATCGTGTCGGATTACTAACCCCAAGCTTACCACGGTGCGTGAGTGGTTATCGTGTCGGATTACTAACCCCAAGCTTACCACGGTGGGTGAGTGGTTATCGTGTCGGCTTACTAACCCCAAGCTTACCACGGTGCGTGAGTGGTTATCGTGTCGGATTACTAACCCCAAGCTTGCCACGGTGCGTGAGTGGTTATCGTGTCGGACTACTAACCCCAAGCTTACCACGGTGCGAGAGTGGTTATCGTGTCGGATTACTAACCCCAAGCTTACCACGGTGCGAGAGTGGTTATCGTGTCGGATTACTAACCCCAAGCTTACCACGGTGCGTGAGTGGTTATCGTGTCGGATTACTAACCCCAAGCTTACCACGGTGCGTGAGTGGTTATCGTGTCGGATTACTACCCCCAAGCTTACCACGGTGGGTGAGTGGTTATCGTGTCGGATTACTAACCCCAAGCTTACCACGGTGCGTGAGTGGTTATCGTGTCGGATTACTAACCCCAAGCTTACCACGGTGCGTGAGTGGTTATCGTGTCGGATTACTAACCCCAAGCTTACCACGGTGCGTGAGTGGTTATCGTGTCGGACTACTAAACCCAAGCTTACCACGGTGCGTGAGTGGTTATCGTGTCGGACTACTAACCCCAAGCTTACCACGGTGCGAGAGTGGTTATCGTGTCGGATTACTAACCCCAAGCTTACCACGGTGCGTGAGTGGTTATCGTGTCGGATTACTAACCCCAAGCTTACCACGGTGCGTGAGTGGTTATCATGTCGGATTACTAACCCCAAGCTTACCACGGTGCGTGAGTGGTTATCGTGTCGGATTACTAACCCCAAGCTTACCACGGTGGGTGAGTGGTTATCGTGTCGGATCACTAACCCCAAGCTTACCACGGTGCGTGAGTGGTTATCGTGTCGGATTACTAACCCCAAGCTTGCCACGGTGCGAGAGTGGTTATCGTGTCGGACTCTTAACCCCAAGCTTACCACGGTGCGTGAGTGGTTATCGTGTCGGATTACTAACCCCAAGCTTACCACGGTGCGTGAGTGGTTATCGTGTCGGGTTACTAACCCCAAGCTTACCACGGTGCGTGAGTGGTTATCGTGTCGGATTACTTACCCCAAGCTTACCACGGTGCGTGAGTGGTTATCGTGTCGGATTACTAACCCCAAGCTTACCACGGTGCGTGAGTGGTTATCGTGTCGGATTACTAACCCCAAGCTTGCCACGGTGGGTGAGTGGTTATCGTGTCGGATTACTAACCCCAAGCTTACCACGGTGCGTGAGTGGTTATCGTGTCGGACTACTAAGCCCAAGCTTACCACGGTGCGTGAGTGGTTATCGTGTCGGATTACTAACCCCAAGCTTACCACGGTGGGTGAGTGGTTATCGTGTCGGATTACTAACCCCAAGCTTACCACGGTGCGTGAGTGGTTATCGTGTCGGATTACTAACCCCAAGCTTACCACGGTGCGTGAGTGGTTATCGTGTCGGATTACTAACCCCAAGCTTACCACGGTGCGAGAGTGGTTATCGTGTCGGATTACTAACCCCAAGCTTACCACGGTGCGTGAGTGGTTATCGTGTCGGATTACTAACCCCAAGCTTGCCACGGTGCGAGAGTGGTTATCGTGTCGGATTAATAACCCCAAGCTTGCCACGGTGCGTGAGTGGTTATCGTGTCGGATTACTAACCCCAAGCTTACCACGGTGCGTGAGTGGTTATCGTGTCGGATTACTAACCCCAAGCTTACCACGGTGCGTGAGTGGTTATCGTGTCGGATTACTAACCCCAAGCTTACCACGGTGCGTGAGTGGTTATCGTGTCGGACTACTAACCCCAAGCTTGCCACGGTGCGTGAGTGGTTATCGTGTCGGATTACTAACCCCAAGCTTGCCACGGTGCGTGAGTGGTTATCGTGTCGGATTACTAACCCCAAGCTTACCACGGTGCGTGAGTGGTTATCGTGTCGGATTACTAACCCCAAGCTTACCACGGTGCGAGAGTGGTTATCGTGTCGGATTACTAACCCCAAGCTTACCACGGTGCGTGAGTGGTTATCGTGTCGGATTACTAACCCCAAGCTTACCACGGTGCGTGAGTGGTTATCGTGTCGGATTACTAACCCCAAGCTTGCCACGGTGCGTGAGTGGTTATCGTGTCGGACTACTAACCCCAAGCTTACCACGGTGCGTGAGTGGTTATCGTGTCGGATTACTAACCCCAAGCTTACCACGGTGCGTGAGTGGCTATCGTGTCGGATTACTAACCCCAAGCTTACCACGGTGCGTGAGTGGTTATCGTGTCGGATTACTAACCCCAAGCTTACCACGGTGCGTGAGTGGTTATCGTGTCGGATTACTAACCCCAAGCTTGCCACGGTGCGTGAGTGGTTATCGTGTCGGATTACTAACCCCAAGCTTGCCACGGTGCGTGAGTGGTTATCGTGTCGGATTACTAACCCCAAGCTTGCCACGGTGGGTGAGTGGTTATCGTGTCGGATTACTAACCCCAAGCTTACCACGGTGCGTGAGTGGTTATCGTGTCGGATTACTAACCCCAAGCTTGCCACGGTGCGTGAGTGGTTATCGTGTCGGATTACTAACCCCAAGCTTACCACGGTGCGTGAGTGGTTATCGTGTCGGACTACTAACCCCAAGCTTACCACGGTGCGTGAGTGGTTATCGTGTCGGATTACTAACCCCAAGCTTACCACGGTGCGTGAGTGGTTATCGTGTCGGATTACTAACCCCAAGCTTGCCACGGTGCGTGAGTGGTTATCGTGTCGGATTACTAACCCCAAGCTTGCCACGGTGCGTGAGTGGTTATCGTGTCGGATTACTAACCCCAAGCTTACCACGGTGCGTGAGTGGTTATCGTGTCGGAATACTAACCCCAAGCTTGCCACGGTGCGTGAGTGGTTATCGTGTCGGATTACTAACCCCAAGCTTACCACGGTGCGTGAGTGGTTATCGTGTCGGATTACTAACCCCAAGCTTACCACGGTGCGTGAGTGGTTATCGTGTCGGATTACTAACCCCAAGCTTACCACGGTGCGTGAGTGGTTATCGTGTCGGATTACTAACCCCAAGCTTACCACGGTGCGTGAGTGGTTATCGTGTCGGATTACTAACCCCAAGCTTACCACGGTGCGTGAGTGGTTATCGTGTCGGATTACTAACCCCAAGCTTACCACGGTGCGTGAGTGGTTATCGTGTCGGATTACTAACCCCAAGCTTACCACGGTGCGTGAGTGGTTATCGTGTCGGATTACTAACCCCAAGCTTACCACGGTGCGTGAGTGGTTATCGTGTCGGATTACTAACCCCAAGCTTACCACGGTGCGTGAGTGGTTATCGTGTCGGATTACTAACCCCAAGCTTACCACGGTGGGTGAGTGGTTATCGTGTCGGCTTACTAACCCCAAGCTTACCACGGTGCGTGAGTGGTTATCGTGTCGGATTACTAACCCCAAGCTTGCCACGGTGCGTGAGTGGTTATCGTGTCGGACTACTAACCCCAAGCTTACCACGGTGCGAGAGTGGTTATCGTGTCGGATTACTAACCCCAAGCTTACCACGGTGCGTGAGTGGTTATCGTGTCGGATTACTAACCCCAAGCTTACCACGGTGCGTGAGTGGTTATCGTGTCGGATTACTAACCCCAAGCTTACCACGGTGCGTGAGTGGTTATCGTGTCGGATTACTACCCCCAAGCTTACCACGGTGGGTGAGTGGTTATCGTGTCGGATTACTAACCCCAAGCTTACCACGGTGCGTGAGTGGTTATCGTGTCGGATTACTAACCCCAAGCTTACCACGGTGCGTGAGTGGTTATCGTGTCGGATTACTAACCCCAAGCTTACCACGGTGCGTGAGTGGTTATCGTGTCGGACTACTAAACCCAAGCTTACCACGGTGCGTGAGTGGTTATCGTGTCGGACTACTAACCCCAAGCTTACCACGGTGCGAGAGTGGTTATCGTGTCGGATTACTAACCCCAAGCTTACCACGGTGCGTGAGTGGTTATCGTGTCGGATTACTAACCCCAAGCTTGCCACGGTGGGTGAGTGGTTATCGTGTCGGATTACTAACCCCAAGCTTACCACGGTGCGTGAGTGGTTATCGTGTCGGATTACTAACCCCAAGCTTGCCACGGTGCGTGAGTGGTTATCGTGTCGGATTACTAACCCCAAGCTTACCACGGTGCGTGAGTGGTTATCGTGTCGGACTACTAACCCCAAGCTTACCACGGTGGGTGAGTGGTTATCGTGTCGGATCACTAACCCCAAGCTTACCACGGTGCGTGAGTGGTTATCGTGTCGGATTACTAACCCCAAGCTTGCCACGGTGCGAGAGTGGTTATCGTGTCGGACTCTTAACCCCAAGCTTACCACGGTGCGTGAGTGGTTATCGTGTCGGATTACTAACCCCAAGCTTACCACGGTGCGTGAGTGGTTATCGTGTCGGGTTACTAACCCCAAGCTTACCACGGTGCGTGAGTGGTTATCGTGTCGGATTACTTACCCCAAGCTTACCACGGTGCGTGAGTGGTTATCGTGTCGGATTACTAACCCCAAGCTTACCACGGTGCGTGAGTGGTTATCGTGTCGGATTACTAACCCCAAGCTTGCCACGGTGGGTGAGTGGTTATCGTGTCGGATTACTAACCCCAAGCTTACCACGGTGCGTGAGTGGTTATCGTGTCGGACTACTAAGCCCAAGCTTACCACGGTGCGTGAGTGGTTATCGTGTCGGATTACTAACCCCAAGCTTACCACGGTGGGTGAGTGGTTATCGTGTCGGATTACTAACCCCAAGCTTACCACGGTGCGTGAGTGGTTATCGTGTCGGATTACTAACCCCAAGCTTACCACGGTGCGTGAGTGGTTATCGTGTCGGACTACTAACCCCAAGCTTGCCACGGTGCGTGAGTGGTTATCGTGTCGGATTACTAACCCCAAGCTTACCACGGTGCGTGAGTGGTTATCGTGTCGGATTACTAACCCCAAGCTTGCCACGGTGCGAGAGTGGTTATCGTGTCGGATTACTAACCCCAAGCTTACCACGGTGCGTGAGTGGTTATCGTGTCGGACTACTAACCCCAAGCTTGCCACGGTGCGAGAGTGGTTATCGTGTCGGATTACTAACCCCAAGCTTGCCACGGTGGGTGAGTGGTTATCGTGTCGGACTACTAACCCCAAGCTTACCACGGTACGTGAGTGGTTATCGTGTCGGACTACTAACCCCAAGCTTACCACGGTGCGTGAGTGGTTATCGTGTCGGATTACTAACCCCAAGCTTGCCACGGTGCGTGAGTGGTTATCGTGTCGGATTACTAACCCCAAGCTTACCACGGTGCGTGAGTGGTTATCGTGTCGGATTACTAACCCCAAGCTTACCACGGTGCGTGAGTGGTTATCGTGTCGGACTACTAACCCCAAGCTTACCACGGTGCGAGAGTGGTTATCGTGTCGGATTACTAACCCCAAGCTTACCACGGTGGGTGAGTGGTTATCGTGTCGGATTACTAACCCCAAGCTTACCACGGTGCGTGAGTGGTTATCGTGTCGGATTACTAACCCCAAGCTTACCACGGTGCGTGAGTGGTTATCGTGTCGGATTACTAACCCCAAGCTTACCACGGTGCGTGAGTGGTTATCGTGTCGGACTACTAACCCCAAGCTTAGCACGGTGCGTGAGTGGTTATCGTGTCGGACTACTAACCCCAAGCTTACCACGGTGCGTGAGTGGTTATCGTGTCGGATTACTAACCCCAAGCTTACCACGGTGGGTGAGTGGTTATCGTGTCGGATTACTAACCCCAAGCTTACCACGGTGCGTGAGTGGTTATCGTGTCGGATTACTAACCCCAAGCTTACCACGGTGCGTGAGTGGTTATCGTGTCGGATTACTAACCCCAAGCTTACCACGGTGCGTGAGTGGTTATCGTGTCGGACTACTAACCCCAAGCTTACCACGGTGCGTGAGTGGTTATCGTGTCGGACTACTAACCCCAAGCTTACCACGGTGCGAGAGTGGTTATCGTGTCGGATTACTAACCCCAAGCTTACCACGGTGCGTGAGTGGTTATCGTGTCGGATTACTAACCCCAAGCTTACCACGGTGCGTGAGTGGTTATCGTGTCGGATTACTAACCCCAAGCTTACCACGGTGCGTGAGTGGTTATCGTGTCGGATTACTAACCCCAAGCTTACCACGGTGGGTGAGTGGTTATCGTGTCGGATTACTAACCCCAAGCTTACCACGGTGCGTGAGTGGTTATCGTGTCGGATTACTAACCCCAAACTTGCCACGGTGCGAGAGTGGTTATCGTGTCGGACTACTAACCCCAAGCTTACCACGGTGCGTGAGTGGTTATCGTGTCGGATTACTAACCCCAAGCTTACCACGGTGCGTGAGTGGTTATCGTGTCGGATTACTAACCCCAAGCTTACCACGGTGCGTGAGTGGTTATCGTGTCGGATTACTAACCCCAAGCTTACCACGGTGCGTGAGTGGTTATCGTGTCGGATTACTAACCCCAAGCGTACCACGGTGCGTGAGTGGTTATCGTGTCGGATTACTAACCCCAAGCTTGCCACGGTGGGTGAGTGGTTATCGTGTCGGATTACTAACCCCAAGCTTACCACGGTGCGTGAGTGGTTATCGTGTCGGACTACTAACCCCAAGCTTACCACGGTGCGTGAGTGGTTATCGTGTCGGATTACTAACCCCAAGCTTACCACGGTGGGTGAGTGGTTATCGTGTCGGATTACTAACCCCAAGCTTACCACGGTGCGTGAGTGGTTATCGTGTCGGATTACTAACCCCAAGCTTACCACGGTGCGTGAGTGGTTATCGTGTCGGACTACTAACCCCAAGCTTGCCACGGTGCGTGAGTGGTTATCGTGTCGGATTACTAACCCCAAGCTTACCACGGTGCGTGAGTGGTTATCGTGTCGGATTACTAACCCCAAGCTTGCCACGGTGCGAGAGTGGTTATCGTGTCGGATTACTAACCCCAAGCTTACCACGGTGCGTGAGTGGTTATCGTGTCGGACTACTTACCCCAAGCTTGCCACGGTGCGAGAGTGGTTATCGTGTCGGATTACTAACCCCAAGCTTGCCACGGTGGGTGAGTGGTTATCGTGTCGGACTACTAACCCCAAGCTTACCACGGTGCGTGAGTGGTTATCGTGTCGGACTACTAACCCCAAGCTTACCACGGTGCGTGAGTGGTTATCGTGTCGGACTACTAACCCCAAGCTTACCACGGCGCGTGAGTGGTTATCGTGTCGGACTACTAACCCCAAGCTTACCACGGTGCGTGAGTGGTTATCGTGTCGGACTACTAACCCCAAGCTTACCACGGTGCGTGAGTGGTTATCGTGTCGGATTACTAACCCCAAGCTTGCCACGGTGCGTGAGTGGTTATCGTGTCGGATTACTAACCCCAAGCTTACCACGGTGCGTGAGTGGTTATCGTGTCGGATTACTAACCCCAAGCTTACCACGGTGCGTGAGTGGTTATCGTGTCGGACTACTAACCCCAAGGTTACCACGGTGCGTGAGTGGTTATCGTGTCGGATTACTAACACCAAGCTTACCACGGTGCGTGAGTGGTTATCGTGTCGGATTACTAACCCCAAGCTTACCACGGTGCGTGAGTGGTTATCGTGTCGGATTACTAACCCCAAGCTTACCACGGTGCGTGAGTGGTTATCGTGTCGGATTACTAACCCCAAGCTTACCACGGTGCGTGAGTGGTTATCGTGTCGGATTACTAACCCCAAGCTTGCCACGGTGGGTGAGTGGTTATCGTGTCGGATTACTAACCCCAAGCTTACCACGGTGCGTGAGTGGTTATCGTGTCGGACTACTAACCCCAAGCTTACCACGGTGCGTGAGTGGTTATCGTGTCGGATTACTAACCCCAAGCTTACCACGGTGGGTGAGTGGTTATCGTGTCGGATTACTAACCCCAAGCTTACCACGGTGCGTGAGTGGTTATCGTGTCGGATTACTAACCCCAAGCTTACCACGGTGCGTGAGTGGTTATCGTGTCGGACTACTAACCCCAAGCTTGCCACGGTGCGTGAGTGGTTATCGTGTCGGATTACTAACCCCAAGCTTACCACGGTGCGTGAGTGGTTATCGTGTCGGATTACTAACCCCAAGCTTGCCACGGTGCGAGAGTGGTTATCGTGTCGGATTACTAACCCCAAGCTTACCACGGTGCGTGAGTGGTTATCGTGTCGGACTACTAACCCCAAGCTTGCCACGGTGCGAGAGTGGTTATCGTGTCGGATTACTAACCCCAAGCTTACCACGGTGGGTGAATGGTTATCGTGTCGGACTACTACCCCCAAGCTTACCACGGTGCGTGAGTGGTTATCGTGTCGGACTACTAACCCCAAGCTTACCACGGTGCGTGAGTGGTTATCGTGTCAGACTACTAACCCCAAGCTTACCACGGTGCGTGAGTGGTTATCGTGTCGGACTACTAACCCCAAGCTTACCACGGTGCGTGAGTGGTTATCGTGTCGGACTACTAACCCCAAGCTTACCACGGTGCGTGAGTGGTTATCGTGTCGGATTACTAACCCCAAGCTTGCCACGGTGCGTGAGTGGTTATCGTGTCGGATTACTAACCCCAAGCTTACCACGGTGCGTGAGTGGTTATCGTGTCGGATTACTAACCCCAAGCTTACCACGGTGCGTGAGTGGTTATCGTGTCGGATTACTAACCCCAAGCTTACCACGGTGCGTGAGTGGTTATCGTGTCGGATTACTAACCCCAAGCTTACCAAGGTGCGTGAGTGGTTATCGTGTCGGATTACTAACCCCAAGCTTACCACGGTGCGTGAGTGGTTATCGTGTCGGACTACTAACCCCAAGCTTGCCACGGTGCGTGAGTGGTTATCGTGTCGGATTACTAACCCCAAGCTTGCCACGGTGCGTGAGTGGTTATCGTGTCGGATTACTAACCCCAAGCTTACCACGGTGCGTGAGTGGTTATCGTGTCGGATTACTAACCCCAAGCTTACCACGGTGCGAGAGTGGTTATCGTGTCGGATTACTAACCCCAAGCTTACCACGGTGCGTGAGTGGTTATCGTGTCGGATTACTAACCCCAAGCTTACCACGGTGCGTGAGTGGTTATCGTGTCGGATTACTAACCCCAAGCTTGCCACGGTGCGTGAGTGGTTATCGTGTCGGACTACTAACCCCAAGCTTACCACGGTGCGTGAGTGGTTATCGTGTCGGATTACTAACCCCAAGCTTACCACGGTGCGTGAGTGGCTATCGTGTCGGATTACTAACCCCAAGCTTACCACGGTGCGTGAGTGGTTATCGTGTCGGATTACTAACCCCAAGCTTACCACGGTGCGTGAGTGGTTATCGTGTCGGATTACTAACCCCAAGCTTGCCACGGTGCGTGAGTGGTTATCGTGTCGGATTACTAACCCCAAGCTTGCCACGGTGCGTGAGTGGTTATCGTGTCGGATTACTAACCCCAAGCTTGCCACGGTGGGTGAGTGGTTATCGTGTCGGATTACTAACCCCAAGCTTACCACGGTGCGTGAGTGGTTATCGTGTCGGATTACTAACCCCAAGCTTGCCACGGTGCGTGAGTGGTTATCGTGTCGGATTACTAACCCCAAGCTTACCACGGTGCGTGAGTGGTTATCGTGTCGGACTACTAACCCCAAGCTTACCACGGTGCGTGAGTGGTTATCGTGTCGGATTACTAACCCCAAGCTTACCACGGTGCGTGAGTGGTTATCGTGTCGGATTACTAACCCCAAGCTTGCCACGGAGCGTGAGTGGTTATCGTGTCGGATTACTAACCCCAAGCTTGCCACGGTGCGTGAGTGGTTATCGTGTCGGATTACTAACCCCAAGCTTACCACGGTGCGTGAGTGGTTATCGTGTCGGATTACTAACCCCAAGCTTGCCACGGTGCGTGAGTGGTTATCGTGTCGGATTACTAACCCCAAGCTTACCACGGTGCGTGAGTGGTTATCGTGTCGGATTACTAACCCCAAGCTTACCACGGTGCGTGAGTGGTTATCGTGTCGGATTACTAACCCCAAGCTTACCACGGTATTTGAGTGGTTATCGTGTCGGATTACTAACCCCAAGCTTACCACGGTGCGTGAGTGGTCATCGTGTCGGATTACTAACCCCAAGCTTACCACGGTGCGTGAGTGGTTATCGTGTCGGATTACTAACCCCAAGCTTACCACGGTGCGTGAGTGGTTATCGTGTCGGATTACTAACCCCAAGCTTCCCACGGTGCGTGAGTGGTTATCGTGTCGGATTAGTAACCCCAAGCTTACCACGGTGCGTGAGTGGTTATCGTGTCGGATTACTAACCCCAAGCTTACCACGGTGCGTGAGTGGTTATCGTGTCGGATTACTAACCCCAAGCTTACCACGGTGGGTGAGTGATTATCGTGTCGGATTACTAACCCCAAGCTTACCACGGTGCGTGAGTGGTTATCGTGTCGGATTACTAACCCCAAGCTTGCCACGGTGCGTGAGTGGTTATCGTGTCGGACTACTAACCCCAAGCTTACCACGGTGCGAGAGTGGTTATCGTGTCGGATTACTAACCCCAAGCTTACCACGGTGCGTGAGTGGTTATCGTGTCGGATTACTAACCCCAAGCTTACCACGGTGTGTGAGTGGTTATCGTGTCGGATTACTAACCCCACGCTTACCACGGTGCGTGAGTGGTTATCGTGTCGGATTACTAACCCCAAGCTTACCACGGTGGGTGAGTGGTTATCGTGTCGGATTACTAACCCCAAGCTTACCACGGTGCGTGAGTGGTTATCGTGTCGGATTACTAACCCCAAGCTTACCACGGTGCGTGAGTGGTTATCGTGTCGGATAACTAACCCCAAGCTTACCACAGTGCGTGAGTGGTTATCGTGTCGGATTACTAACCCCAAGCTTGCCACGGTGGGTGAGTGGTTATCGTGTCGGATTACTAACCCCAAGCTTACCACGGTGCGTGAGTGGTTATCGTGTCGGACTACTAACCCCAAGCTTACCACGGTGCGTGAGTGTTTATCGTGTCGGATTACTAACCCCAAGCTTACCACGGTGGGTGAGTGGTTATCGTGTCGGATTACTAACCCCAAGCTTACCACGGTGCGTGAGTGGTTATCGTGTCGGATTACTAACCCCAAGCTTGCCACGGTGCGTGAGTGGTTATCGTGTCGGATTACTATCCCCAAGCTTACCACGGTGCGTGAGTGGTTATCGTGTCGGATTACTGACCCCAAGCTTGCCACGGTGCGAGAGTGGTTATCGTGTCGGATTACTAACCCCAAGCTTACCACGGTGCGTGAGTGGTTATCGTGTCGGACTACTAACCCCAAGCTTGCCACGGTGCGAGAGTGGTTATCGTGTCGGATTACTAACCCCAAGCTTGCCACGGTGGGTGAATGGTTATCGTGTCGGACTACTAACCCCAAGCTTACCACGGTGCGTGAGTGGTTATCGTGTCGGACTACTAACCCCAAGCTTACCACGGTGCGTGAGTGGTTATCGTGTCGGACTACTAACCCCAAGCTTACCACGGTGCGTGAGTGGTTATCGTGTCGGATTACTAACCCCAAGCTTACCACGGTGCGTGAGTGGTTATCGTGTCGGACTACTAACCCCAAGCTTGCCACGGTGCGTGAGTGGTTATCGTGTCGGATTACTAACCCCAAGCTTACCACGGTGCGTGAGTGGTTATCGTGTCGGATTACTAACCCCAAGCTTGCCACGGTGCGAGAGTGGTTATCGTGTAGGATTACTAACCCCAAGCTTACCACGGTGCGTGAGTGGTTATCGTGTCGGACTACTTACCCCAAGCTTGCCACGGTGCGAGAGTGGTTATCGTGTCGGATTACTAACCCCAAGCTTGCCACGGTGGGTGAGTGGTTATCGTGTCGGACTACTAACCCCAAGCTTACCACGGTGCGTGAGTGGTTATCGTGTCGGACTACTAACCCCAAGCTTACCACGGTGCGTGAGTGGTTATCGTGTCGGACTACTAACCCCAAGCTTACCACGGCGCGTGAGTGGTTATCGTGTCGGACTACTAACCCCAAGCTTACCACGGTGCGTGAGTGGTTATCGTGTCGGACTACTAACCCCAAGCTTACCACGGTGCGTGAGTGGTTATCGTGTCGGATTACTAACCCCAAGCTTGCCACGGTGCGTGAGTGGTTATCGTGTCGGATTACTAACCCCAAGCTTACCACGGTGCGTGAGTGGTTATCGTGTCGGATTACTAACCCCAAGCTTACCACGGTGCGTGAGTGGTTATCGTGTCGGACTACTAACCCCAAGGTTACCACGGTGCGTGAGTGGTTATCGTGTCGGATTACTAACACCAAGCTTACCACGGTGCGTCAGTGGTTATCGTGTCGGATTACTAACCCCAAGCTTACCACGGTGCGGGAGTGGTTATCGTGTCGGATTACTAACCCCAAGCTTACCACGGTGCGTGAGTGGTTATCGTGTCGGATTACTAACCCCAAGCTTACCACGGTGCGTGAGTGGTTATCGTGTCGGATTACTAACCCCAAGCTCGCCACGGTGGGTGAGTGGTTATCGTGTCGGATTACTAACCCCAAGCTTACCACGGTGCGTGAGTGGTTATCGTGTCGGACTACTAACCCCAAGCTTACCACGGTGCGTGAGTGGTTATCGTGTCGGATTACTAACCCCAAGCTTACCACGGTGGGTGAGTTGTTATCGTGTCGGATTACTAACCCCAAGCTTACCACGGTGCGTGAGTGGTTATCGTGTCGGATTACTAACCCCAAGCTTACCACGGTGCGTGAGTGGTTATCGTGTCGGACTACTAACCCCAAGCTTGCCACGGTGCGTGAGTGGTTATCGTGTCGGATTACTAACCCCAAGCTTACCACGGTGCGTGAGTGGTTATCGTGTCGGATTACTAACCCCAAGCTTGCCACGGTGCGAGAGTGGTTATCGTGTCGGATTACTAACCCCAAGCTTACCACGGTGCGTGAGTGGTTATCGTGTCGGACTACTAACCCCAAGCTTGCCACGGTGCGAGAGTGGTTATCGTGTCGGATTACTAACCCCAAGCTTGCCACGGTGGGTGAGTGGTTATCGTGTCGGACTACTAACCCCAAGCTTACCACGGTGCGTGAGTGGTTATCGTGTCGGACTACTAACCCCAAGCTTACCACGGTGCGTGAGTGGTTATCGTGTCAGACTACTAACCCCAAGCTTACCACGGTGCGAGAGTGGTTATCGTGTCGGACTACTAACCCCAAGCTTACCACGGTGCGTGAGTGGTTATCGTGTCGGACTACTAACCCCAAGCTTACCACGGTGCGTGAGTGGTTATCGTGTCGGATTACTAACCCCAAGCTTGCCACGGTGCGTGAGTGGTTATCGTGTCGGATTACTAACCCCAAGCTTACCACGGTGCGTGAGTGGTTATCGTGTCGGATTACTAACCCCAAGCTTACCACGGTGCGTGAGTGGTTATCGTGTCGGATTACTAACCCCAAGCTTACCACGGTGCGTGAGTGGTTATCGTGTCGGATTACTAACCCCAAGCTTACCACGGTGCGTGAGTGGTTATCGTGTCGGATTACTAACCCCAAGCTTACCACGGTGCGTGAGTGGTTATCGTGTCGGACTACTAACCCCAAGCTTGCCACGGTGCGTGAGTGGTTATCGTGTCGGATTACTAACCCCAAGCTTGCCACGGTGCGTGAGTGGTTATCGTGTCGGATTACTAACCCCAAGCTTACCACGGTGCGTGAGTGGTTATCGTGTCGGATTACTAACCCCAAGCTTACCACGGTGCGAGAGTGGTTATCGTGTCGGATTACTAACCCCAAGCTTACCACGGTGCGTGAGTGGTTATCGTGTCGGATTACTAACCCCAAGCTTGCCACGGTGCGTGAGTGGTTATCGTGTCGGATTACTAACCCCAAGCTTGCCACGGTGCGTGAGTGGTTATCGTGTCGGACTACTAACCCCAAGCTTACCACGGTGCGTGAGTGGTTATCGTGTCGGATTACTAACCCCAAGCTTACCACGGTGCGTGAGTGGCTATCGTGTCGGATTACTAACCCCAAGCTTACCACGGTGCGTGAGTGGTTATCGTGTCGGATTACTGACCCCAAGCTTACCACGGTGCGTGAGTGGTTATCGTGTCGGATTACTAACCCCAAGCTTGCCACGGTGCGTGAGTGGTTATCGTGTCGGATTACTAACCCCAATCTTGCCACGGTGCGTGAGTGGTTATCGTGTCGGATTACTAACCCCAAGCTTGCCACGGTGGGTGAGTGGTTATCGTGTCGGATTACTAACCCCAAGCTTGCCACGGTGCGTGAGTGGTTATCGTGTCGGATTACTAACCCCAAGCTTGCCACGGTGCGTGAGTGGTTATCGTGTCGGATTACTAACCCCAAGCTTACCACGGTGCGTGAGTGGTTATCGTGTCGGACTACTAACCCCAAGCTTACCACGGTGCGTGAGTGGTTATCGTGTCGGATTACTAACCCCAAGCTTACCACGGTGCGTGAGTGGTTATCGTGTCGGATTACTAACCCCAAGCTTGCCACGGTGCGTGAGTGGTTATCGTGTCGGATTACTAACCCCAAGCTTGCCACGGTGCGTGAGTGGTTATCGTGTCGGATTACTAACCCCAAGCTTACCACGGTGCGTGAGTGGTTATCGTGTCGGATTACTAACCCCAAGCTTGCCACGGTGCGTGAGTGGTTATCGTGTCGGATTACTAACCCCAAGCTTACCACGGTGCGTGAGTGGTTATCGTGTCGGATTACTAACCCCAAGCTTACCACGGTGCGTGAGTGGTTATCGTGTCGGACTACTAACCCCAAGCTTACCACGGTGCGAGAGTGGTTATCGTGTCGGATTACTAACCCCAAGCTTACCACGGTGGGTGAGTGGTTATCGTGTCGGATTACTAACCCCAAGCTTACCACGGTGCGTGAGTGGTTATCGTGTCGGATTACTAACCCCAAGCTTACCACGGTGCGTGAGTGGTTATCGTGTCGGATTACTAACCCCAAGCTTACCACGGTGCGTGAGTGGTTATCGTGTCGGACTACTAACCCCAAGCTTACCACGGTGCGTGAGTGGTTATCGTGTCGGACTACTAACCCCAAGCTTACCACGGTGCGTGAGTGGTTATCGTGTCGGATTACTAACCCCAAGCTTACCACGGTGGGTGAGTGGTTATCGTGTCGGATTACTAACCCCAAGCTTACCACGGTGCGTGAGTGGTTATCGTGTCGGATTACTAACCCCAAGCTTACCACGGTGCGTGAGTGGTTATCGTGTCGGATTACTAACCCCAAGCTTACCACGGTGCGTGAGTGGTTATCGTGTCGGACTACTAACCCCAAGCTTACCACGGTGCGTGAGTGGTTATCGTGTCGGACTACTAACCCCAAGCTTACCACGGTGCGAGAGTGGTTATCGTGTCGGATTACTAACCCCAAGCTTACCACGGTGCGTGAGTGGTTATCGTGTCGGATTACTAACCCCAAGCTTACCACGGTGCGTGAGTGGTTATCGTGTCGGATTACTAACCCCAAGCTTACCACGGTGCGTGAGTGGTTATCGTGTCGGATTACTAACCCCAAGCTTACCACGGTGGGTGAGTGGTTATCGTGTCGGATTACTAACCCCAAGCTTACCACGGTGCGTGAGTGGTTATCGTGTCGGATTACTAACCCCAAACTTGCCACGGTGCGAGAGTGGTTATCGTGTCGGACTACTAACCCCAAGCTTACCACGGTGCGTGAGTGGTTATCGTGTCGGATTACTAACCCCAAGCTTACCACGGTGCGTGAGTGGTTATCGTGTCGGATTACTAACCCCAAGCTTACCACGGTGCGTGAGTGGTTATCGTGTCGGATTACTAACCCCAAGCTTACCACGGTGCGTGAGTGGTTATCGTGTCGGATTACTAACCCCAAGCTTACCACGGTGCGAGAGTGGTTATCGTGTCGGATTACTAACCCCAAGCTTACCACGGTGCGTGAGTGGTTATCGTGTCGGATTACTAACCCCAAGCTTGCCACGGTGCGAGAGTGGTTATCGTGTCGGATTAATAACCCCAAGCTTGCCACGGTGCGTGAGTGGTTATCGTGTCGGATTACTAACCCCAAGCTTACCACGGTGCGTGAGTGGTTATCGTGTCGGATTACTAACCCCAAGCTTACCACGGTGCGTGAGTGGTTATCGTGTCGGATTACTAACCCCAAGCTTACCACGGTGCGTGAGTGGTTATCGTGTCGGACTACTAACCCCAAGCTTGCCACGGTGCGTGAGTGGTTATCGTGTCGGATTACTAACCCCAAGCTTGCCACGGTGCGTGAGTGGTTATCGTGTCGGATTACTAACCCCAAGCTTACCACGGTGCGTGAGTGGTTATCGTGTCGGATTACTAACCCCAAGCTTACCACGGTGCGAGAGTGGTTATCGTGTCGGATTACTAACCCCAAGCTTACCACGGTGCGTGAGTGGTTATCGTGTCGGATTACTAACCCCAAGCTTACCACGGTGCGTGAGTGGTTATCGTGTCGGATTACTAACCCCAAGCTTGCCACGGTGCGTGAGTGGTTATCGTGTCGGACTACTAACCCCAAGCTTACCACGGTGCGTGAGTGGTTATCGTGTCGGATTACTAACCCCAAGCTTACCACGGTGCGTGAGTGGCTATCGTGTCGGATTACTAACCCCAAGCTTACCACGGTGCGTGAGTGGTTATCGTGTCGGATTACTAACCCCAAGCTTACCACGGTGCGTGAGTGGTTATCGTGTCGGATTACTAACCCCAAGCTTGCCACGGTGCGTGAGTGGTTATCGTGTCGGATTACTAACCCCAAGCTTGCCACGGTGCGTGAGTGGTTATCGTGTCGGATTACTAACCCCAAGCTTGCCACGGTGGGTGAGTGGTTATCGTGTCGGATTACTAACCCCAAGCTTACCACGGTGCGTGAGTGGTTATCGTGTCGGATTACTAACCCCAAGCTTGCCACGGTGCGTGAGTGGTTATCGTGTCGGATTACTAACCCCAAGCTTACCACGGTGCGTGAGTGGTTATCGTGTCGGACTACTAACCCCAAGCTTACCACGGTGCGTGAGTGGTTATCGTGTCGGATTACTAACCCCAAGCTTACCACGGTGCGTGAGTGGTTATCGTGTCGGATTACTAACCCCAAGCTTGCCACGGTGCGTGAGTGGTTATCGTGTCGGATTACTAACCCCAAGCTTGCCACGGTGCGTGAGTGGTTATCGTGTCGGATTACTAACCCCAAGCTTACCACGGTGCGTGAGTGGTTATCGTGTCGGAATACTAACCCCAAGCTTGCCACGGTGCGTGAGTGGTTATCGTGTCGGATTACTAACCCCAAGCTTACCACGGTGCGTGAGTGGTTATCGTGTCGGATTACTAACCCCAAGCTTACCACGGTGCGTGAGTGGTTATCGTGTCGGATTACTAACCCCAAGCTTACCACGGTGCGTGAGTGGTTATCGTGTCGGATTACTAACCCCAAGCTTACCACGGTGCGTGAGTGGTTATCGTGTCGGATTACTAACCCCAAGCTTACCACGGTGCGTGAGTGGTTATCGTGTCGGATTACTAACCCCAAGCTTACCACGGTGCGTGAGTGGTTATCGTGTCGGATTACTAACCCCAAGCTTACCACGGTGCGTGAGTGGTTATCGTGTCGGATTACTAACCCCAAGCTTACCACGGTGCGTGAGTGGTTATCGTGTCGGATTACTAACCCCAAGCTTACCACGGTGCGTGAGTGGTTATCGTGTCGGATTACTAACCCCAAGCTTACCACGGTGGGTGAGTGGTTATCGTGTCGGCTTACTAACCCCAAGCTTACCACGGTGCGTGAGTGGTTATCGTGTCGGATTACTAACCCCAAGCTTGCCACGGTGCGTGAGTGGTTATCGTGTCGGACTACTAACCCCAAGCTTACCACGGTGCGAGAGTGGTTATCGTGTCGGATTACTAACCCCAAGCTTACCACGGTGCGTGAGTGGTTATCGTGTCGGATTACTAACCCCAAGCTTACCACGGTGCGTGAGTGGTTATCGTGTCGGATTACTAACCCCAAGCTTACCACGGTGCGTGAGTGGTTATCGTGTCGGATTACTACCCCCAAGCTTACCACGGTGGGTGAGTGGTTATCGTGTCGGATTACTAACCCCAAGCTTACCACGGTGCGTGAGTGGTTATCGTGTCGGATTACTAACCCCAAGCTTACCACGGTGCGTGAGTGGTTATCGTGTCGGATTACTAACCCCAAGCTTACCACGGTGCGTGAGTGGTTATCGTGTCGGACTACTAAACCCAAGCTTACCACGGTGCGTGAGTGGTTATCGTGTCGGACTACTAACCCCAAGCTTACCACGGTGCGAGAGTGGTTATCGTGTCGGATTACTAACCCCAAGCTTACCACGGTGCGTGAGTGGTTATCGTGTCGGATTACTAACCCCAAGCTTACCACGGTGCGTGAGTGGTTATCATGTCGGATTACTAACCCCAAGCTTACCACGGTGCGTGAGTGGTTATCGTGTCGGATTACTAACCCCAAGCTTACCACGGTGGGTGAGTGGTTATCGTGTCGGATCACTAACCCCAAGCTTACCACGGTGCGTGAGTGGTTATCGTGTCGGATTACTAACCCCAAGCTTGCCACGGTGCGAGAGTGGTTATCGTGTCGGACTCTTAACCCCAAGCTTACCACGGTGCGTGAGTGGTTATCGTGTCGGATTACTAACCCCAAGCTTACCACGGTGCGTGAGTGGTTATCGTGTCGGGTTACTAACCCCAAGCTTACCACGGTGCGTGAGTGGTTATCGTGTCGGATTACTTACCCCAAGCTTACCACGGTGCGTGAGTGGTTATCGTGTCGGATTACTAACCCCAAGCTTACCACGGTGCGTGAGTGGTTATCGTGTCGGATTACTAACCCCAAGCTTGCCACGGTGGGTGAGTGGTTATCGTGTCGGATTACTAACCCCAAGCTTACCACGGTGCGTGAGTGGTTATCGTGTCGGACTACTAAGCCCAAGCTTACCACGGTGCGTGAGTGGTTATCGTGTCGGATTACTAACCCCAAGCTTACCACGGTGGGTGAGTGGTTATCGTGTCGGATTACTAACCCCAAGCTTACCACGGTGCGTGAGTGGTTATCGTGTCGGATTACTAACCCCAAGCTTACCACGGTGCGTGAGTGGTTATCGTGTCGGACTACTAACCCCAAGCTTGCCACGGTGCGTGAGTGGTTATCGTGTCGGATTACTAACCCCAAGCTTACCACGGTGCGTGAGTGGTTATCGTGTCGGATTACTAACCCCAAGCTTGCCACGGTGCGAGAGTGGTTATCGTGTCGGATTACTAACCCCAAGCTTACCACGGTGCGTGAGTGGTTATCGTGTCGGACTACTAACCCCAAGCTTGCCACGGTGCGAGAGTGGTTATCGTGTCGGATTACTAACCCCAAGCTTGCCACGGTGGGTGAGTGGTTATCGTGTCGGACTACTAACCCCAAGCTTACCACGGTACGTGAGTGGTTATCGTGTCGGACTACTAACCCCAAGCTTACCACGGTGCGTGAGTGGTTATCGTGTCGGATTACTAACCCCAAGCTTGCCACGGTGCGTGAGTGGTTATCGTGTCGGATTACTAACCCCAAGCTTACCACGGTGCGTGAGTGGTTATCGTGTCGGATTACTAACCCCAAGCTTACCACGGTGCGTGAGTGGTTATCGTGTCGGACTACTAACCCCAAGCTTACCACGGTGCGAGAGTGGTTATCGTGTCGGATTACTAACCCCAAGCTTACCACGGTGGGTGAGTGGTTATCGTGTCGGATTACTAACCCCAAGCTTACCACGGTGCGTGAGTGGTTATCGTGTCGGATTACTAACCCCAAGCTTACCACGGTGCGTGAGTGGTTATCGTGTCGGATTACTAACCCCAAGCTTACCACGGTGCGTGAGTGGTTATCGTGTCGGACTACTAACCCCAAGCTTACCACGGTGCGTGAGTGGTTATCGTGTCGGACTACTAACCCCAAGCTTACCACGGTGCGTGAGTGGTTATCGTGTCGGATTACTAACCCCAAGCTTACCACGGTGGGTGAGTGGTTATCGTGTCGGATTACTAACCCCAAGCTTACCACGGTGCGTGAGTGGTTATCGTGTCGGATTACTAACCCCAAGCTTACCACGGTGCGTGAGTGGTTATCGTGTCGGATTACTAACCCCAAGCTTACCACGGTGCGTGAGTGGTTATCGTGTCGGACTACTAACCCCAAGCTTACCACGGTGCGTGAGTGGTTATCGTGTCGGACTACTAACCCCAAGCTTACCACGGTGCGAGAGTGGTTATCGTGTCGGATTACTAACCCCAAGCTTACCACGGTGCGTGAGTGGTTATCGTGTCGGATTACTAACCCCAAGCTTACCACGGTGCGTGAGTGGTTATCGTGTCGGATTACTAACCCCAAGCTTACCACGGTGCGTGAGTGGTTATCGTGTCGGATTACTAACCCCAAGCTTACCACGGTGGGTGAGTGGTTATCGTGTCGGATTACTAACCCCAAGCTTACCACGGTGCGTGAGTGGTTATCGTGTCGGATTACTAACCCCAAACTTGCCACGGTGCGAGAGTGGTTATCGTGTCGGACTACTAACCCCAAGCTTACCACGGTGCGTGAGTGGTTATCGTGTCGGATTACTAACCCCAAGCTTACCACGGTGCGTGAGTGGTTATCGTGTCGGATTACTAACCCCAAGCTTACCACGGTGCGTGAGTGGTTATCGTGTCGGATTACTAACCCCAAGCTTACCACGGTGCGTGAGTGGTTATCGTGTCGGATTACTAACCCCAAGCGTACCACGGTGCGTGAGTGGTTATCGTGTCGGATTACTAACCCCAAGCTTGCCACGGTGGGTGAGTGGTTATCGTGTCGGATTACTAACCCCAAGCTTACCACGGTGCGTGAGTGGTTATCGTGTCGGACTACTAACCCCAAGCTTACCACGGTGCGTGAGTGGTTATCGTGTCGGATTACTAACCCCAAGCTTACCACGGTGGGTGAGTGGTTATCGTGTCGGATTACTAACCCCAAGCTTACCACGGTGCGTGAGTGGTTATCGTGTCGGATTACTAACCCCAAGCTTACCACGGTGCGTGAGTGGTTATCGTGTCGGACTACTAACCCCAAGCTTGCCACGGTGCGTGAGTGGTTATCGTGTCGGATTACTAACCCCAAGCTTACCACGGTGCGTGAGTGGTTATCGTGTCGGATTACTAACCCCAAGCTTGCCACGGTGCGAGAGTGGTTATCGTGTCGGATTACTAACCCCAAGCTTACCACGGTGCGTGAGTGGTTATCGTGTCGGACTACTTACCCCAAGCTTGCCACGGTGCGAGAGTGGTTATCGTGTCGGATTACTAACCCCAAGCTTGCCACGGTGGGTGAGTGGTTATCGTGTCGGACTACTAACCCCAAGCTTACCACGGTGCGTGAGTGGTTATCGTGTCGGACTACTAACCCCAAGCTTACCACGGTGCGTGAGTGGTTATCGTGTCGGACTACTAACCCCAAGCTTACCACGGCGCGTGAGTGGTTATCGTGTCGGACTACTAACCCCAAGCTTACCACGGTGCGTGAGTGGTTATCGTGTCGGACTACTAACCCCAAGCTTACCACGGTGCGTGAGTGGTTATCGTGTCGGATTACTAACCCCAAGCTTGCCACGGTGCGTGAGTGGTTATCGTGTCGGATTACTAACCCCAAGCTTACCACGGTGCGTGAGTGGTTATCGTGTCGGATTACTAACCCCAAGCTTACCACGGTGCGTGAGTGGTTATCGTGTCGGACTACTAACCCCAAGGTTACCACGGTGCGTGAGTGGTTATCGTGTCGGATTACTAACACCAAGCTTACCACGGTGCGTGAGTGGTTATCGTGTCGGATTACTAACCCCAAGCTTACCACGGTGCGTGAGTGGTTATCGTGTCGGATTACTAACCCCAAGCTTACCACGGTGCGTGAGTGGTTATCGTGTCGGATTACTAACCCCAAGCTTACCACGGTGCGTGAGTGGTTATCGTGTCGGATTACTAACCCCAAGCTTGCCACGGTGGGTGAGTGGTTATCGTGTCGGATTACTAACCCCAAGCTTACCACGGTGCGTGAGTGGTTATCGTGTCGGACTACTAACCCCAAGCTTACCACGGTGCGTGAGTGGTTATCGTGTCGGATTACTAACCCCAAGCTTACCACGGTGGGTGAGTGGTTATCGTGTCGGATTACTAACCCCAAGCTTACCACGGTGCGTGAGTGGTTATCGTGTCGGATTACTAACCCCAAGCTTACCACGGTGCGTGAGTGGTTATCGTGTCGGACTACTAACCCCAAGCTTGCCACGGTGCGTGAGTGGTTATCGTGTCGGATTACTAACCCCAAGCTTACCACGGTGCGTGAGTGGTTATCGTGTCGGATTACTAACCCCAAGCTTGCCACGGTGCGAGAGTGGTTATCGTGTCGGATTACTAACCCCAAGCTTACCACGGTGCGTGAGTGGTCATCGTGTCGGACTACTAACCCCAAGCTTGCCACGGTGCGAGAGTGGTTATCGTGTCGGATTACTAACCCCAAGCTTACCACGGTGGGTGAGTGGTTATCGTGTCGGACTACTAACCCCAAGCTTACCACGGTGCGTGAGTGGTTATCGTGTCGGACTACTAACCCCAAGCTTACCACGGTGCGTGAGTGGTTATCGTGTCAGACTACTAACCCCAAGCTTACCACGGTGCGTGAGTGGTTATCGTGTCGGACTACTAACCCCAAGCTTACCACGGTGCGTGAGTGGTTATCGTGTCGGACTACTAACCCCAAGCTTACCACGGTGCGTGAGTGGTTATCGTGTCGGATTACTAACCCCAAGCTTGCCACGGTGCGTGAGTGGTTATCGTGTCGGATTACTAACCCCAAGCTTACCACGGTGCGTGAGTGGTTATCGTGTCGGATTACTAACCCCAAGCTTACCACGGTGCGTGAGTGGTTATCGTGTCGGATTACTAACCCCAAGCTTACCACGGTGCGTGAGTGGTTATCGTGTCGGATTACTAACCCCAAGCTTACCAAGGTGCGTGAGTGGTTATCGTGTCGGATTACTAACCCCAAGCTTACCACGGTGCGTGAGTGGTTATCGTGTCGGACTACTAACCCCAAGCTTGCCACGGTGCGTGAGTGGTTATCGTGTCGGATTACTAACCCCAAGCTTGCCACGGTGCGTGAGTGGTTATCGTGTCGGATTACTAACCCCAAGCTTACCACGGTGCGTGAGTGGTTATCGTGTCGGATTACTAACCCCAAGCTTACCACGGTGCGAGAGTGGTTATCGTGTCGGATTACTAACCCCAAGCTTACCACGGTGCGTGAGTGGTTATCGTGTCGGATTACTAACCCCAAGCTTACCACGGTGCGTGAGTGGTTATCGTGTCGGATTACTAACCCCAAGCTTGCCACGGTGCGTGAGTGGTTATCGTGTCGGACTACTAACCCCAAGCTTACCACGGTGCGTGAGTGGTTATCGTGTCGGATTACTAACCCCAAGCTTACCACGGTGCGTGAGTGGCTATCGTGTCGGATTACTAACCCCAAGCTTACCACGGTGCGTGAGTGGTTATCGTGTCGGATTACTAACCCCAAGCTTACCACGGTGCGTGAGTGGTTATCGTGTCGGATTACTAACCCCAAGCTTGCCACGGTGCGTGAGTGGTTATCGTGTCGGATTACTAACCCCAAGCTTGCCACGGTGCGTGAGTGGTTATCGTGTCGGATTACTAACCCCAAGCTTGCCACGGTGGGTGAGTGGTTATCGTGTCGGATTACTAACCCCAAGCTTACCACGGTGCGTGAGTGGTTATCGTGTCGGATTACTAACCCCAAGCTTGCCACGGTGCGTGAGTGGTTATCGTGTCGGATTACTAACCCCAAGCTTACCACGGTGCGTGAGTGGTTATCGTGTCGGACTACTAACCCCAAGCTTACCACGGTGCGTGAGTGGTTATCGTGTCGGATTACTAACCCCAAGCTTACCACGGTGCGTGAGTGGTTATCGTGTCGGATTACTAACCCCAAGCTTGCCACGGAGCGTGAGTGGTTATCGTGTCGGATTACTAACCCCAAGCTTGCCACGGTGCGTGAGTGGTTATCGTGTCGGATTACTAACCCCAAGCTTACCACGGTGCGTGAGTGGTTATCGTGTCGGATTACTAACCCCAAGCTTGCCACGGTGCGTGAATGGTTATCGTGTCGGATTACTAACCCCAAGCTTACCACGGTGCGTGAGTGGTTATCGTGTCGGATTACTAACCCCAAGCTTACCACGGTGCGTGAGTGGTTATCGTGTCGGATTACTAACCCCAAGCTTACCACGGTATTTGAGTGGTTATCGTGTCGGATTACTAACCCCAAGCTTACCACGGTGCGTGAGTGGTTATCGTGTCGGATTACTAACCCCAAGCTTACCACGGTGCGTGAGTGGTTATCGTGTCGGATTACTAACCCCAAGCTTACCACGGTGCGTGAGTGGTTATCGTGTCGGATTACTAACCCCAAGCTTACCACGGTGCGTGAGTGGTTATCGTGTCGGATTAGTAACCCCAAGCTTACCACGGTGCGTGAGTGGTTATCGTGTCGGATTACTAACCCCAAGCTTACCACGGTGCGTGAGTGGTTATCGTGTCGGATTACTAACCCCAAGCTTACCACGGTGGGTGAGTGATTATCGTGTCGGATTACTAACCCCAAGCTTACCACGGTGCGTGAGTGGTTATCGTGTCGGATTACTAACCCCAAGCTTGCCACGGTGCGTGAGTGGTTATCGTGTCGGACTACTAACCCCAAGCTTACCACGGTGCGAGAGTGGTTATCGTGTCGGATTACTAACCCCAAGCTTACCACGGTGCGTGAGTGGTTATCGTGTCGGATTACTAACCCCAAGCTTACCACGGTGCGTGAGTGGTTATCGTGTCGGATTACTAACCCCACGCTTACCACGGTGCGTGAGTGGTTATCGTGTCGGATTACTAACCCCAAGCTTACCACGGTGGGTGAGTGGTTATCGTGTCGGATTACTAACCCCAAGCTTACCACGGTGCGTGAGTGGTTATCGTGTCGGATTACTAACCCCAAGCTTACCACGGTGCGTGAGTGGTTATCGTGTCGGATAACTAACCCCAAGCTTACCACAGTGCGTGAGTGGTTATCGTGTCGGATTACTAACCCCAAGCTTGCCACGGTGGGTGAGTGGTTATCGTGTCGGATTACTAACCCCAAGCTTACCACGGTGCGTGAGTGGTTATCGTGTCGGACTACTAACCCCAAGCTTACCACGGTGCGTGAGTGTTTATCGTGTCGGATTACTAACCCCAAGCTTACCACGGTGGGTGAGTGGTTATCGTGTCGGATTACTAACCCCAAGCTTACCACGGTGCGTGAGTGGTTATCGTGTCGGATTACTAACCCCAAGCTTGCCACGGTGCGTGAGTGGTTATCGTGTCGGATTACTATCCCCAAGCTTACCACGGTGCGTGAGTGGTTATCGTGTCGGATTACTGACCCCAAGCTTGCCACGGTGCGAGAGTGGTTATCGTGTCGGATTACTAACCCCAAGCTTACCACGGTGCGTGAGTGGTTATCGTGTCGGACTACTAACCCCAAGCTTGCCACGGTGCGAGAGTGGTTATCGTGTCGGATTACTAACCCCAAGCTTGCCACGGTGGGTGAATGGTTATCGTGTCGGACTACTAACCCCAAGCTTACCACGGTGCGTGAGTGGTTATCGTGTCGGACTACTAACCCCAAGCTTACCACGGTGCGTGAGTGGTTATCGTGTCGGACTACTAACCCCAAGCTTACCACGGTGCGTGAGTGGTTATCGTGTCGGATTACTAACCCCAAGCTTACCACGGTGCGTGAGTGGTTATCGTGTCGGACTACTAACCCCAAGCTTGCCACGGTGCGTGAGTGGTTATCGTGTCGGATTACTAACCCCAAGCTTACCACGGTGCGTGAGTGGTTATCGTGTCGGATTACTAACCCCAAGCTTGCCACGGTGCGAGAGTGGTTATCGTGTAGGATTACTAACCCCAAGCTTACCACGGTGCGTGAGTGGTTATCGTGTCGGACTACTTACCCCAAGCTTGCCACGGTGCGAGAGTGGTTATCGTGTCGGATTACTAACCCCAAGCTTGCCACGGTGGGTGAGTGGTTATCGTGTCGGACTACTAACCCCAAGCTTACCACGGTGCGTGAGTGGTTATCGTGTCGGACTACTAACCCCAAGCTTACCACGGTGCGTGAGTGGTTATCGTGTCGGACTACTAACCCCAAGCTTACCACGGCGCGTGAGTGGTTATCGTGTCGGACTACTAACCCCAAGCTTACCACGGTGCGTGAGTGGTTATCGTGTCGGACTACTAACCCCAAGCTTACCACGGTGCGTGAGTGGTTATCGTGTCGGATTACTAACCCCAAGCTTGCCACGGTGCGTGAGTGGTTATCGTGTCGGATTACTAACCCCAAGCTTACCACGGTGCGTGAGTGGTTATCGTGTCGGATTACTAACCCCAAGCTTACCACGGTGCGTGAGTGGTTATCGTGTCGGACTACTAACCCCAAGGTTACCACGGTGCGTGAGTGGTTATCGTGTCGGATTACTAACACCAAGCTTACCACGGTGCGTGAGTGGTTATCGTGTCGGATTACTAACCCCAAGCTTACCACGGTGCGTGAGTGGTTATCGTGTCGGATTACTAACCCCAAGCTTACCACGGTGCGTGAGTGGTTATCGTGTCGGATTACTAACCCCAAGCTTACCACGGTGCGTGAGTGGTTATCGTGTCGGATTACTAACCCCAAGCTTGCCACGGTGGGTGAGTGGTTATCGTGTCGGATTACTAACCCCAAGCTTACCACGGTGCGTGAGTGGTTATCGTGTCGGACTACTAACCCCAAGCTTACCACGGTGCGTGAGTGGTTATCGTGTCGGATTACTAACCCCAAGCTTACCACGGTGGGTGAGTTGTTATCGTGTCGGATTACTAACCCCAAGCTTACCACGGTGCGTGAGTGGTTATCGTGTCGGATTACTAACCCCAAGCTTACCACGGTGCGTGAGTGGTTATCGTGTCGGACTACTAACCCCAAGCTTGCCACGGTGCGTGAGTGGTTATCGTGTCGGATTACTAACCCCAAGCTTACCACGGTGCGTGAGTGGTTATCGTGTCGGATTACTAACCCCAAGCTTGCCACGGTGCGAGAGTGGTTATCGTGTCGGATTACTAACCCCAAGCTTACCACGGTGCGTGAGTGGTTATCGTGTCGGACTACTAACCCCAAGCTTGCCACGGTGCGAGAGTGGTTATCGTGTCGGATTACTAACCCCAAGCTTGCCACGGTGGGTGAGTGGTTATCGTGTCGGACTACTAACCCCAAGCTTACCTCGGTGCGTGAGTGGTTATCGTGTCGGACTACTAACCCCAAGCTTACCACGGTGCGTGAGTGGTTATCGTGTCAGACTACTAACCCCAAGCTTACCACGGTGCGTGAGTGGTTATCGTGTCGGACTACTAACCCCAAGCTTACCACGGTGCGTGAGTGGTTATCGTGTCGGACTACTAACCCCAAGCTTACCACGGTGCGTGAGTGGTTATCGTGTCGGATTACTAACCCCAAGCTTGCCACGGTGCGTGAGTGGTTATCGTGTCGGATTACTAACCCCAAGCTTACCACGGTGCGTGAGTGGTTATCGTGTCGGATTACTAACCCCAAGCTTACCACGGTGCGTGAGTGGTTATCGTGTCGGATTACTAACCCCAAGCTTACCACGGTGCGTGAGTGGTTATCGTGTCGGATTACTAACCCCAAGCTTACCACGGTGCGTGAGTGGTTATCGTGTCGGATTACTAACCCCAAGCTTACCACGGTGCGTGAGTGGTTATCGTGTCGGACTACTAACCCCAAGCTTGCCACGGTGCGTGAGTGGTTATCGTGTCGGATTACTAACCCCAAGCTTGCCACGGTGCGTGAGTGGTTATCGTGTCGGATTACTAACCCCAAGCTTACCACGGTGCGTGAGTGGTTATCGTGTCGGATTACTAACCCCAAGCTTACCACGGTGCGAGAGTGGTTATCGTGTCGGATTACTAACCCCAAGCTTACCACGGTGCGTGAGTGGTTATCGTGTCGGATTACTAACCCCAAGCTTGCCACGGTGCGTGAGTGGTTATCGTGTCGGATTACTAACCCCAAGCTTGCCACGGTGCGTGAGTGGTTATCGTGTCGGACTACTAACCCCAAGCTTACCACGGTGCGTGAGTGGTTATCGTGTCGGATTACTAACCCCAAGCTTACCACGGTGCGTGAGTGGCTATCGTGTCGGATTACTAACCCCAAGCTTACCACGGTGCGTGAGTGGTTATCGTGTCGGATTACTGACCCCAAGCTTACCACGGTGCGTGAGTGGTTATCGTGTCGGATTACTAACCCCAAGCTTGCCACGGTGCGTGAGTGGTTATCGTGTCGGATTACTAACCCCAATCTTGCCACGGTGCGTGAGTGGTTATCGTGTCGGATTACTAACCCCAAGCTTGCCACGGTGGGTGAGTGGTTATCGTGTCGGATTACTAACCCCAAGCTTGCCACGGTGCGTGAGTGGTTATCGTGTCGGATTACTAACCCCAAGCTTGCCACGGTGCGTGAGTGGTTATCGTGTCGGATTACTAACCCCAAGCTTACCACGGTGCGTGAGTGGTTATCGTGTCGGACTACTAACCCCAAGCTTATCACGGTGCGTGAGTGGTTATCGTGTCGGATTACTAACCCCAAGCTTACCACGGTGCGTGAGTGGTTATCGTGTCGGATTACTAACCCCAAGCTTGCCACGGTGCGTGAGTGGTTATCGTGTCGGATTACTAACCCCAAGCTTGCCACGGTGCGTGAGTGGTTATCGTGTCGGATTACTAACCCCAAGCTTACCACGGTGCGTGAGTGGTTATCGTGTCGGATTACTAACCCCAAGCTTGCCACGGTGCGTGAGTGGTTATCGTGTCGGATTACTAACCCCAAGCTTACCACGGTGCGTGAGTGGTTATCGTGTCGGATTACAAACCCCAAGCTTACCACGGTGCGTGAGTGGTTATCGTGTCGGATTACTAACCCCAAGCTTACCACGGTATTTGAGTGGTTATCGTGTCGGATTACTAACCCCAAGCTTACCACGGTGCGTGAGTGGTTATCGTGTCGGATTACTAACCCCAAGCTTACCACGGTGCGTGAGTGGTTATCGTGTCGGATTACTAACCCCAAGCTTACCACGGTGCGTGAGTGGTTATCGTGTCGGATTACTAACCCCAAGCTTACCACGGTGCGTGAGTGGTTATCGTGTCGGATTAGTAACCCCAAGCTTACCACGGTGCGTGAGTGGTTATCGTGTCGGATTACTAACCCCAAGCTTACCACGGTGCGTGAGTGGTTATCGTGTCGGATTACTAACCCCAAGCTTACCACGGTGGGTGAGTGATTATCGTGTCGGATTACTAACCCCAAGCTTACCACGGTGCGTGAGTGGTTATCGTGTCGGATTACTAACCCCAAGCTTGCCACGGTGCGTGAGTGGTTATCGTGTCGGACTACTAACCCCAAGCTTACCACGGTGCGAGAGTGGTTATCGTGTCGGATTACTAACCCCAAGCTTACCACTGTGCGTGAGTGGTTATCGTGTCGGATTACTAACCCCAAGCTTACCACGGTGCGTGAGTGGTTATCGTGTCGGATTACTAACCCCAAGCTTACCACGGTGCGTGAGTGGTTATCGTGTCGGATTACTAACCCCAAGCTTACCACGGTGGGTGAGTGGTTATCGTGTCGGATTACTAACCCCAAGCTTACCACGGTGCGTGAGTGGTTATCGTGTCGGATTACTAACCCCAAGCTTACCACGGTGCGTGAGTGGTTATCGTGTCGGATTACTAACCCCAAGCTTACCACAGTGCGTGAGTGGTTATCGTGTCGGATTACTAACCCCAAGCTTGCCACGGTGGGTGAGTGGTTATCGTGTCGGATTACTAACCCCAAGCTTACCACGGTG
Source organism: Meconema thalassinum (assembly GCA_946902985.2). NCBI lineage: Eukaryota > Metazoa > Arthropoda > Insecta > Orthoptera > Tettigoniidae > Meconema > Meconema thalassinum. The sequence continues at coordinate 46,853,068 of OX336390.1, forward strand.
CGTGAGTGGTTATCGTGTCGGACTACTAACCCCAAGCTTACCACGGTGCGTGAGTGTTTATCGTGTCGGATTACTAACCCCAAGCTTACCACGGTGGGTGAGTGGTTATCGTGTCGGATTACTAACCCCAAGCTTACCACGGTGCGTGAGTGGTTATCGTGTCGGATTACTAACCCCAAGCTTACCACGGTGCGTGAGTGGTTATCGTGTCGGACTACTAACCCCAAGCTTGCCACGGTGCGTGAGTGGTTATCGTGTCGGATTACTAACCCCAAGCTTACCACGGTGCGTGAGTGGTTATCGTGTCGGATTACTAACCCCAAGCTTGCCACGGTGCGAGAGTGGTTATCGTGTCGGATTACTAACCCCAAGCTTACCACGGTGCGTGAGTAGTTATCGTGTCGGTCTACTAACCCCAAGCTTGCCACGGTGCGAGAGTGGTTATCGTGTCGGATTACTAACCCCAAGCTTGCCACGGTGGGTGAATGGTTATCGTGTCGGACTACTAACCCCAAGCTTACCACGGTGCGTGAGTGGTTATCGTGTCGGACTACTAACCCCAAGCTTACCACGGTGCGTGAGTGGTTATCGTGTCGGACTACTAACCCCAAGCTTACCACGGTGCGTGAGTGGTTATCGTGTCGGACTACTAACCCCAAGCTTACCACGGTGCGTGAGTGGTTATCGTGTCGGACTACTAACCCCAAGCTTACCACGGTGCGTGAGTGGTTATCGTGTCGGATTACTAACCCCAAGCTTGCCACGGTGCGAGAGTGGTTATCGTGTCGGACTACTAACCCCAAGCTTACCACGGTGCGTGAGTGGTTATCGTGTCGGATTACTAACCCCAAGCTTACCACGGTGCGTGAGTGGTTATCGTGTCGGATTACTAACCCCAAGCTTACCACGGTGCGTGAGTGGTTATCGTGTCGGATTACTAACCCCAAGCTTACCACGGTGCGTGAGTGGTTATCGTGTCGGATTACTAACCCCAAGCTTACCACGGTGCGTGAGTGATTATCGTGTCGGATTACTAACCCCAAGCTTGCCACGGTGGGTGAGTGGTTATCGTGTCGGATTACTAACCCCAAGCTTACCACGGTGCGTGAGTGGTTATCGTGTCGGACTACTAACCCCAAGCTTACCACGGTGCGTGAGTGGTTATCGTGTCGGATTACTAACCCCAAGCTTACCACGGTGGGTGAGTGGTTATCGTGTCGGACTACTAACCCCAAGCTTACCACGGTGCGTGAGTGGTTATCGTGTCGGATTACTAACCCCAAGCTTACCACGGTGCGTGAGTGGTTATCGTGTCGGACTACTAACCCCAAGCTTGCCACGGTGCGTGAGTGGTTATCGTGTCGGATTACTAACCCCAAGCTTACCACGGTGCGTGAGTGGTTATCGTGTCGGATTACTAACCCCAAGCTTGCCACGGTGCGAGAGTGGTTATCGTGTCGGATTACTAACCCCAAGCTTACCACGGTGCGTGAGTGGTTATCGTGTCGGACTACTAACCCCAAGCTTGCCACGGTGCGAGAGTGGTTATCGTGTCGGATTACTAACCCCAAGCTTGCCACGGTGCGTGAGTGGTTATCGTGTCGGACTACTAACCCCAAGCTTACCACGGTACGTGAGTGGTTATCGTGTCGGACTACTAACCCCAAGCTTACCACGGTGCGTGACTGGTTATCGTGTCGGACTACTAACCCCAAGCTTACCACGGTGCGTGAGTGGTTATCGTGTCGGACTACTAACCCCAAGCTTACCACGGTGCGTGAGTGGTTATCGTGTCGGACTACTAACCCCAAGCTTACCACGGTGCGTGAGTGGTTATCGTGTCGGATTACTAACCCCAAGCTTGCCACGGTGCGTGAGTGGTTATCGTGTCGGATTACTAACCCCAAGCTTACCACGGTGCGTGAGTGGTTATCGTGTCGGATTACTAACCCCAAGCTTACCACGGTGCGTGAGTGGTTATCGTGTCGGACTACTAACCCCAAGCTTACCACGGTGCGTGAGTGGTTATCGTGTCGGATTACTAACCCCAAGCTTACCACGGTGGGTGAGTGGTTATCGTGTCGGATTACTAACCCCAAGCTTACCACGGTGCGTGAGTGGTTATCGTGTCGGATTACTAACCCCAAGCTTACCACGGTGCGTGAGTGGTTATCGTGTCGGATTACTAACCCCAAGCTTACCACGGTGCGTGAGTGGTTATCGTGTCGGACTACTAACCCCAAGCTTACCACGGTGCGTGAGTGGTTATCGTGTCGGACTACTAACCCCAAGCTTACCACGGTGCGTGAGTGGTTATCGTGTCGGATTACTAACCCCAAGCTTACCACGGTGGGTGAGTGGTTATCGTGTCGGATTACTAACCCCAAGCTTACCACGGTGCGTGAGTGGTTATCGTGTCGGATTACTAACCCCAAGCTTACCACGGTGTGTGAGTGGTTATCGTGTCGGATTACTAACCCCAAGCTTACCACGGTGCGTGAGTGGTTATCGTGTCGGACTACTAACCCCAAGCTTACCACGGTGCGTGAGTGGTTATCGTATCGGACTACTAACCCCAAGCTTACCACGGTGCGAGAGTGGTTATCGTGTCGGATTACTAACCCCAAGCTTACCACGGTGCGTGAGTGGTTATCGTGTCGGATTACTAACCCCAAGCTTACCACGGTGCGTGAGTGGTTATCGTGTCGGATTACTAACCCCAAGCTTACCACGGTGCGTGAGTGGTTATCGTGTCGGATTACTAACCCCAAGCTTACCACGGTGGGTGAGTGGTTATCGTGTCGGATTACTAACCCCAAGCTTACCACGGTGCGTGAGTGGTTATCGTGTCGGATTACTAACCCCAAGCTTGCCACGGTGCGAGAGTGGTTATCGTGTCGGACTACTAACCCCAAGCTTACCACGGTGCGTGAGTGGTTATCGTGTCGGATTACTAACCCCAAGCTTACCACGGTGCGTGAGTGGTTATCGTGTCGGATTACTAACCCCAAGCTTACCACGGTGCGTGAGTGGTTATCGTGTCGGATTACTAACCCCAAGCTTACCACGGTGCGTGAGTGGTTAACGTGTCGGATTACTAACCCCAAGCTTACCACGGTGCGTGAGTGGTTATCGTGTCGGATTACTGACCCCAAGCTTGCCACGGTGGGTGAGTGGTTATCGTGTCGGATTACTAACCCCAAGCTTACCACGGTGCGTGAGTGGTTATCGTGTCGGACTACTAACCCCAAGCTTACCACGGTGCGTGAGTGGTTATCGTGTCGGATTACTAACCCCAAGCTTACCACGGTGGGTGAGTGGTTATCGTGTCGGATTACTAACCCCAAGCTTACCACGGTGCGTGAGTGGTTATCGTGTCGGATTACTAACCCCAAGCTTACCACGGTGCGTGAGTGGTTATCGTGTCGGACTACTAACCCCAAGCTTGCCACGGTGCGTGAGTGGTTATCGTGTCGGATTACTAACCCCAAGCTTACCACGGTGCGTGAGTGGTTATCGTGTCGGATTACTAACCCCAAGCTTGCCACGGTGCGAGAGTGGTTATCGTGTCGGATTACTAACCACAAGCTTACCACGGTGCGTGAGTGGTTATCGTGTCGGACTACTTACCCCAAGCTTGCCACGGTGCGAGAGTGGTTATCGTGTCGGATTACTAACCCCAAGCTTACCACGGTGCGTGAGTGGTTATCGTGTCGGACTACTAACCCCAAGCTTACCACGGTGCGTGAGTGGTTATCGTGTCGGACTACTAACCCCAAGCTTACCACGGTGCGTGAGTGGTTATCGTGTCGGACTACTAACCCCAAGCTTACCACGGTGCGTGAGTGGTTATCGTGTCGGACTACTAACCCCAAGCTTACCACGGTGCGTGAGTGGTTATCGTGTCGGATTACTAACCCCAAGCTTACCACGGTGCGTGAGTGGCTATCGTGTCGGATTACTAACCCCAAGCTTACCACGGTGCGTGAGTGGTTATCGTGTCGGATTACTAACCCCAAGCTTACCACGGTGTGTGAGTGGTTATCGTGTCGGATTACTAACCCCAAGCTTGCCACGGTGCGTGAGTGGTTATCGTGTCGGATTACTAACCCCAAGCTTGCCACGGTGCGTGAGTGGTTATCGTGTCGGATTACTAACCCCAAGCTTGCCACGGTGGGTGAGTGGTTATCGTGTCGGATTACTAACCCCAAGCTTGCCACGGTGGGTGAGTGGTTATCGTGTCGGATTACTAACCCCAAGCTTACCACGGTGCGTGAGTGGTTATCGTGTCGGATTACTAACCCCAAGCTTGCCACGGTGCGTGAGTGGTTATCGTGTCGGATTACTAACCCCAAGCTTACCACGGTGCGTGAGTGGTTATCGTGTCGGACTACTAACCCCAAGCTTACCACGGTGCGTGAGTGGTTATCGTGTCGGATTACTAACCCCAAGCTTACCACGGTGCGTGAGTGGTTATCGTGTCGGATTACTAACCCCAAGCTTGCCACGGTGCGTGAGTGGTTATCGTGTCGGATTACTAACCCCAAGCTTGCCACGGTGCGTGAGTGGTTATCGTGTCGGATTACTAACCCCAAGCTTACCACGGTGCGTGAGTGGTTATCGTGTCGGATTACTAACCCCAAGCTTGCCACGGTGCGTGAGTGGTTATCGTGTCGGATTACTAACCCCAAGCTTACCACGGTGCGTGAGTGGTTATCGTGTCGGATTACTAACCCCAAGCTTACCACGGTGCGTGAGTGGTTATCGTGTCGGATTACTAACCCCAAGCTTACCACGGTGCGTGAGTGGTTATCGTGTCGGATTACTAACCCCAAGCTTACCACGGTGCGTGAGTGGTTATCGTGTCGGATTACTAACCCCAAGCTTACCACGGTGCGTGAGTGGTTATCGTGTCGGATTACTAACCCCAAGCTTACCACGGTGCGTGAGTGGTTATCGTGTCGGATTACTAACCCCAAGCTTACCACGGTGCGTGAGTGGTTATCGTGTCGGATTAGTAACCCCAAGCTTACCACGGTGCGTGAGTGGTTATCGTGTCGGATTACTAACCCCAAGCTTACCACGGTGCGTGAGTGGTTATCGTGTCGGATTACTAACCCCAAGCTTACCACGGTGGGTGAGTGGTTATCGTGTCGGATTAATAACCCCAAGCTTACCACGGTGCGTGAGTGGTTATCGTGTCGGATTACTAACCCCAAGCTTGCCACGGTGCGTGAGTGGTTATCGTGTCGGACTACTAACCCCAAGCTTACCACGGTGCGAGAGTGGTTATCGTGTCGGATTACTAACCCCAAGCTTACCACGGTGCGTGAGTGGTTATCGTGTCGGATTACTAACCCCAAGCTTACCACGGTGCGTGAGTGGTTATCGTGTCGGATTACTAACCCCAAGCTTACCACGGTGCGTGAGTGGTTATCGTGTCGGATTACTAACCCCAAGCTTAGCACGGTGGGTGAGTGGTTATCGTGTCGGATTACTAACCCCAAGCTTACCACGGTGCGTGAGTGGTTATCGTGTCGGATTACTAACCCCAAGCTTACCACGGTGCGTGAGTGGTTATCGTGTCGGATTACTAACCCCAAGCTTGCCACGGTGCGTGAGTGGTTATCGTGTCGGATTACTAACCCCAAGCTTGCCACGGTGCGTGAGTGGTTATCGTGTCGGACTACTAACCCCAAGCTTACCACGGTGCGTGAGTGGTTATCGTGTCGGACTACTAACCCCAAGCTTACCACGGTGCGTGAGTGGTTATCGTGTCGGATTACTAACCCCAAGCTTACCACGGTGCGTGAGTGGCTATCGTGTCGGATTACTAACCCCAAGCTTACCACGGTGCGTGAGTGGTTATCGTGTCGGATTACTAACCCCAAGCTTGCCACGGTGCGTGAGTGGTTATCGTGTCGGTTTACTAACCCCAAGCTTGCCACGGTGCGTGAGTGGTTATCGTGTCGGATTACTAACCCCAAGCTTGCCACGGTGGGTGAGTGGTTATCGTGTCGGATTACTAACCCCAAGCTTACCACGGTGCGTGAGTGGTTATCGTGTCGGATTACTAACCCCAAGCTTGCCACGGTGCGTGAGTGGTTATCGTGTCGGATTACTAACCCCAAGCTTACCACGGTGCGTGAGTGGTTATCGTGTCGGATTACTAACCCCAAGCTTGCCACGGTGCGAGAGTGGTTATCGTGTCGGATTAATAACCCCAAGCTTGCCACGGTGCGTGAGTGGTTATCGTGTCGGATTACTAACCCCAAGCTTACCACGGTGCGTGAGTGGTTATCGTGTCGGATTACTAACCCCAAGCTTACCACGGTGCGTGAGTGGTTATCGTGTCGGATTACTAACCCCAAGCTTACCACAGTGCGTGAGTGGTTATCGTGTCTGACTACTAACCCCAAGCTTGCCACGGTGCGTGAGTGGTTATCGTGTCGGATTACTAACCCCAAGCTTGCCACGGTGCGTGAGTGGTTATCGTGTCGGATTACTAACCCCAAGCTTACCACGGTGCGTGAGTGGTTATCGTGTCGGATTACTAACCCCAAGCTTACCACGGTGCGAGAGTGGTTATCGTGTCGGATTACTAACCCCAAGCTTACCACGGTGCGTGAGTGGTTATCGTGTCGGATTACTAACCCCAAGCTTACCACGGTGCGTGAGTGGTTATCGTGTCGGATTACTAACCCCAAGCTTGCCACGGTGCGTGAGTGGTTATCGTGTCGGACATCTAACCCCAAGCTTACCACGGTGCGTGAGTGGTTATCGTGTCGGATTACTAACCCCAAGCTTACCACGGTGCGTGAGTGGCTATCGTGTCGGATTACTAACCCCAAGCTTACCACGGTGCGTGAGTGGTTATCGTGTCGGATTACTAACCCCAAGCTTGCCACGGTGCGTGAGTGGTTATCGTGTCGGATTACTAACCCCAAGCTTGCCACGGTGCGTGAGTGGTTATCGTGTCGGATTACTAACCCCAAGCTTGCCACGGTGCGTGAGTGGTTATCGTGTCGGATTACTAACCCCAAGCTTGCCACGGTGGGTGAGTGGTTATCGTGTCGGATTACTAACCCCAAGCTTACCACGGTGCGTGAGTGGTTATCGTGTCGGATTACTAACCCCAAGCTTGCCACGGTGCGTGAGTGGTTATCGTGTCGGATTACTAACCCCAAGCTTACCACGGTGCGTGAGTGGTTATCGTGTCGGACTACTAACCCCAAGCTTACCACGGTGCGTGAGTGGTTATCGTGTCGGATTACTAACCCCAAGCTTACCACGGTGCGTGAGTGGTTATCGTGTCGGATTACTAACCCCAAGCTTGCCACGGTGCGTGAGTGGTTATCGTGTCGGATTACTAACCCCAAGCTTGCCACGGTGCGTGAGTGGTTATCGTGTCGGATTACTAACCCCAAGCTTACCACGGTGCGTGAGTGGTTATCGTGTCGGATTACTAACCCCAAGCTTGCCACGGTGCGTGAGTGGTTATCGTGTCGGATTACTAACCCCAAGCTTACCACGGTGCGTGAGTGGTTATCGTGTCGGATTACTAACCCCAAGCTTACCACGGTGCGTGAGTGGTTATCGTGTCGGATTACTAACCCCAAGCTTACCACGGTGCGTGAGTGGTTATCGTGTCGGATTACTAACCCCAAGCTTACCACGGTGCGTGAGTGGTTATCGTGTCGGATTACTAACCCCAAGCTTACCACGGTGCGTGAGTGGTTATCGTGTCGGATTACTAACCCCAAGCTTACCACGGTGCGTGAGTGGTTATCGTGTCGGATTACTAACCCCAAGCTTACCACGGTGCGTGAGTGGTTATCGTGTCGGATTACTAACCCCAAGCTTACCACGGTGCGTGAGTGGTTATCGTGTCGGATTACTAACCCCAAGCTTACCACGGTGCGTGAGTGGTTATCGTGTCGGATTACTAACCCCAAGCTTACCACGGTGGGTGAGTGGTTATCGTGTCGGATTACTAACCCCAAGCTTACCACGGTGCGTGAGTGGTTATCGTGTCGGATTACTAACCCCAAGCTTGCCACGGTGCGTGAGTGGTTATCGTGTCGGACTACTAACCCCAAGCTTACCACGGTGCGAGAGTGGTTATCGTGTCGGATTACTAACCCCAAGCTTACCACGGTGCGTGAGTGGTTATCGTGTCGGATTACTAACCCCAAGCTTACCACGGTGCGTGAGTGGTTATCGTGTCGGATTACTAACCCCAAGCTTACCACGGTGCGTGAGTGGTTATCGTGTCGGATTACTAACCCCAAGCTTACCACGGTGGGTGAGTGGTTATCGTGTCGGATTACTAACCCCAAGCTTACCACGGTGCGTGAGTGGTTATCGTGTCGGATTACTAACCCCAAGCTTACCACGGTGCGTGAGTGGTTATCGTGTCGGATTACTAACCCCAAGCTTACCACGGTGCGTGAGTGGTTATCGTGTCGGACTACTAACCCCAGGCTTACCACGGTGCGTGAGTGGTTATCGTGTCGGACTACTAACCCCAAGCTTACCACGGTGCGAGAGTGGTTATCGTGTCGGATTACTAACCCCAAGCTTACCACGGTGCGTGATTGGTTATCGTGTCGGATTACTAACCCCAAGCTTACCACGGTGCGTGAGTGGTTATCGTGTCGGATTACTAACCCCAAGCTTACCACGGTGCGTGAGTGGTTATCGTGTCGGATTACTAACCCCAAGCTTACCACGGTGGGTGAGTGGTTATCGTGTCGGATTACTAACCCCAAGCTTACCACGGTGCGTGAGTGGTTATCGTGTCGGATTACTAACCCCAAGCTTGCCACGGTGCGAGAGTGGTTATCGTGTCGGACTACTAACCCCAAGCTTACCACGGTGCGTGAGTGGTTATCGTGTCGGATTACTAACCCCAAGCTTACCACGGTGCGTGAGTGGTTATCGTGTCGGATTACTAACCCCAAGCTTACCACGGTGCGTGAGTGGTTATCGTGTCGGATTACTAACCCCAAGCTTACCACGGTGCGTGAGTGGTTATCGTGTCGGACTACTAACCCCAAGCTTACCACGGTGCGTGAGTGGTTATCGTGTCGGATTACTAACCCCAAGCTTGCCACGGTGGGTGAGTGGTTATCGTGTCGGATTACTAACCCCAAGCTTACCACGGTGCGTGAGTGGTTATCGTGTCGGACTACTAACCCCAAGCTTACCACGGTGCGTGAGTGGTTATCGTGTCGGATTACTAACCCCAAGCTTACCACGGTGGGTGAGTGGTTATCGTGTCGGATTATTAACCCCAAGCTTACCACGGTGCGTGAGTGGTTATCGTGTCGGATTACTAACCCCAAGCTTACCACGGTGCGTGAGTGGTTATCGTGTCGGACTACTAACCCCAAGCTTGCCACGGTGCGTGAGTGGTTATCGTGTCGGATTACTAACCCCAAGCTTACCACGGTGCGTGAGTGGTTATCGTGTCGGATTACTAACCCCAAGCTTGCCACGGTGCGAGAGTGGTTATCGTGTCGGATTACTAACCCCAAGCTTACCACGGTGCGTGAGTGGTTATCGTGTCGGACTACTAACCCCAAGCTTACCACGGTGCGAGAGTGGTTATCGTGTCGGATTACTAACCCCAAGCTTGCCACGGTGGGTGAATGGTTATCGTGTCGGACTACTAACCCCAAGCTTACCACGGTGCGTGAGTGGTTATCGTGTCGGACTACTAACCCCAAGCTTACCACGGTGCGTGAGTGGTTATCGTGTCGGACTACTAACCCCAAGCTTACCACGGTGCGTGAGTGGTTATCGTGTCGGACTACTAACCCCAAGCTTACCACGGTGCGTGAGTGGTTATCGTGTCGGACTACTAACCCCAAGCTTACCACGGTGCGTGAGTGGTTATCGTGTCGGATTACTAACCCAAAGCTTACCACGGTGCGTGAGTGGTTATCGTGTCGGACTACTAACCCCAAGCTTACCACGGTGCGTGAGTGGTTATCGTGTCGGATTACTAACCCCAAGCTTACCACGGTGGGTGAGTGGTTATCGTGTCGGATTACTAACCCCAAGCTTACCACGGTGCGTGAGTGGTTATCGTGTCGGATTACTAACCCCAAGCTTACCACGGTGCGTGAGTGGTTATCGTGTCGGATTACTAACCCCAAGCTTACCACGGTGCGTGAGTGGTTATCGTGTCGGACTACTAACCCCAAGCTTACCACGGTGCGTGAGTGGTTATCGTGTCGGACTACTAACCCCAAGCTTACCACGGTGCGTGAGTGGTTATCGTGTCGGATTACTAACCCCAAGCTTACCACGGTGGGTGAGTGGTTATCGTGTCGGATTACTAACCCCAAGCTTACCACGGTGCGTGAGTGGTTATCGTGTCGGATTACTAACCCCAAGCTTACCACGGTGCGTGAGTGGTTATCGTGTCGGATTACTAACCCCAAGCTTACCACGGTGCGTGAGTGGTTATCGTGTCGGACTTCTAACCCCAAGCTTACCACGGTGCGTGAGTGGTTATCGTGTCGGACTACTAACCCCAAGCTTACCACGGTGCGAGAGTGGTTATCGTGTCGGATTACTAACCCCAAGCTTACCACGGTGCGTGAGTGGTTATCGTGTCGGATTACTAACCCCAAGCTTACCACGGTGCGTGAGTGGTTATCGTGTCGGATTACTAACCCCAAGCTTACCACGGTGCGTGAGTGGTTATCGTGTCGGATTACTAACCCCAAGCTTACCACGGTGGGTGAGTGGTTATCGTGTCGGATTACTAACCCCAAGCTTACCACGGTGCGTGAGTGGTTATCGTGTCGGATTACTAACCCCAAGCTTACCACGGTGCGAGAGTGGTTATCGTGTCGGACTACTAACCCCAAGCGTACCACGGTGCGTGAGTGGTTATCGTGTCGGACTACTAACCCCAAGCGTACCACGGTGCGTGAGTGGTTATCGTGTCGGATTACTAACCCCAAGCTTACCACGGTGCGTGAGTGGTTATCGTGTCGGATTACTAACCCCAAGCTTACCACGGTGCGTGAGTGGTTATCGTGTCGGATTACTAACCCCAAGCTTACCACGGTGCGTGAGTGGTTATCGTGTCGGATTACTAACCCCAAGCTTACCACGGTGCGTGACTGGTTATCGTGTCGGATTACTAACCCCAAGCTTGCCACGGTGGGTGAGTGGTTATCGTGTCGGATTACTAACCCCAAGCTTACCACGGTGCGTGAGTGGTTATCGTGTCGGACTACTAACCCCAAGCTTACCACGGTGCGTGAGTGGTTATCGTGTCGGATTACTAACCCCAAGCTTACCACGGTGGGTGAGTGGTTATCGTGTCGGATTACTAACCCCAAGCTTACCACGGTGCGTGAGTGGTTATCGTGTCGGATTACTAACCCCAAGCTTACCACGGTGCGTGAGTGGTTATCGTGTCGGACTACTAACCCCAAGCTTGCCACGGTGCGTGAGTGGTTATCGTGTCGGATTACTAACCCCAAGCTTACCACGGTGCGTGAGTGGTTATCGTGTCGGATTACTAACCCCAAGCTTGCCACGGTGCGAGAGTGGTTATCGTGTCGGATTACTAACCCCAAGCTTACCACGGTGCGTGAGTGGTTATCGTGTCGGACTACTAACCCCAAGCTTGCCACGGTGCGAGAGTGGTTATCGTGTCGGATTACTAACCCCAAGCTTGCCACGGTGGGTGAGTGGTTATCGTGTCGGACTACTAACCCCAAGCTTACCACGGTGCGTGAGTGGTTATCGTGTCGGACTACTAACCCCAAGCTTACCACGGTGCGTGAGTGGTTATCGTGTCGGACTACTAACCCCAAGCTTACCACGGTGCGTGAGTGGTTATCGTGTCGGACTACTAACCCCAAGCTTACCACGGTGCGTGAGTGGTTATCGTGTCGGACTACTAACCCCAAGCTTACCACGGTGCGTGAGTGGTTATCGTGTCGGATTACTAACCCCAAGCTTGCCACGGTGCGTGAGTGGTTATCGTGTCGGATTACTAACCCCAAGCTTACCACGGTGCGTGAGTGGTTATCGTGTCGGATTACTAACCCCAAGCTTACCACGGTGCGTGAGTGGTTATCGTGTCGGATTACTAACCCCAAGCTTACCACGGTGCGTGAGTGGTTATCGTGTCGGATTACTAACCCCAAGCTTACCACGGTGCGTGAGTGGTTATCGTGTCGGATTACTAACCCCAAGCTTGCCACGGTGCGAGAGTGGTTATCGTGTCGGATTACTAACCCCAAGCTTACCACGGTGCGTGAGTGGTTATCGTGTCGGACTACTAACCCCAAGCTTGCCACGGTGCGAGAGTGGTTATCGTGTCGGATTACTAACCCCAAGCTTACCACGGTGCGTGAGTGGTTATCGTGTCGGATTACTAACCCCAAGCTTACCACGGTGCGTGAGTGGTTATCGTGTTGGACTACTAACCCCAAGCTTACCACGGTGCGAGAGTGGTTATCGTGTCGGATTACTAACCCCAAGCTTGCAGGTTCGCTCCTGGTCGTGGTAAGTGATTTTTGAAAAGGCGGCAAAAATTACGACACGCATGTCATACAATGTTGGCATGTTAAAGAACCCATTTGAATTCAGTAGGCCATGTTCATAATGGCAAAATTAATCTCAGGATTTCCCGCCAACACAAAGTTCCTCATTTCTCTACTAGAAAGCGCTATAGTGTCGAGGAGCTTAGACATCTAGCCTCCTTGACTTTCTTAGTGCTTCAAGGAACGGCTAAATTCGACATGCAAGCTACCCGCTAGGAGTCAAGGCCATGGTCGCTTGTTATTCTGCCTGTCTGTTCCCATCTGTCAACTCCTAAACGGCTGCAGCGATCGAGACCAAATTTGGTATGAGTAAAGATCTAGAGCTTGTAACAAAGCTTGCACCCGGCACCCGAGGCCATATGATAAAAATAAAAAAACAGGAATACTGGTTATCAGGCAAGTTAAACGCACACCCAACTACACGGGGATGATGACCGACATGTCCTAAGCCCTGAAAATGAAGTAACATAATACTCAGCAAATCTTCCAGGTCAAGCGATCATCATCAGATCCATTAGTTTTTGGCTATTAAATCTCGAGTATTTTCTTTTTCAGGATTAGGATCAGGGAACCATCCATTGCAATTGTGTTGACCGACTGAAAAGCATTAAATTTAGATTACTAAGAGATAGGAAGCTTGCCGTTTAAGAAGACTGGCTCCTTCAAATATCTAGGAATAACAACATGGAGGAAGAGAGGTGCATGACAGCAGTAGACTGTTATCAAGGACATCAAAACTCCGTGTTTATTGTACGACCAGTATTAATATATGGGGCAGAGACGTGGCCAATGAGCAAGAAGATGGTGAGGAGAATATTGGCCTTTGATAACAAAGTGTTAAGAAAAATCTTCGGGTTGGTATTCGAGCAGGGAAACTTCAGAAGAAGAAAAAGCACAGAAATTTACGCACTGTATAACGAACAGGATATGATAGCAGTAATAAGGAGCTGATGAATAGATTGGCTGGGACCTGTCGGCTACTGAGAAGGGATGCTATATTGAGTGCTAGAAGGAAAACCACAAGGAAAAAGACCCCTCGGTAGACCAAAGTTGAGAAGGCAGGATGGAGTGAGGAAAAACCTGGAGGCCCTGGGAGCCAACGAGAATATGGCCGGAGACAGAAAGCAATGGAAGAGGCTAAAGAGTGAGACAATGACAGGACTTCGGTTCGTGTGGCCACCAAAGTATTAGTAAGGCAACACTAAACAAGAAGTTCCGTGAAGAACTAAAGCCTATTTTCATATATACTACTTATGGTAACTGCCACTATTTTTCGATGACGAGGTTATTGAAATTCGGTATGCCGTTAATCAGACCATTCTCAATAGACAGCATTCCAAGTGCAGTAAGTCTTTCTTGTCCTATGGCTAGAGCCTTCCGCGGATAAAGAAAACTTTATCTTCATCCGCCTCGCATCCGCACGACTGTTATCCGCACGTTTGTTATTCGAATCTACTGGCATTACAATAATATTTTTATTTTTATTAAAGCAACACATCCATCTGGCCGTAAAAACCATCCGCCACAAAGACTTACATCGCATCTCATCCTCGACCCCTTTGGAGAACGGGAATAATAAGGGGTAGACATACATTAAAGCAACACATTTAGACATTTGAGGAGAAAGTCGTTCCCTTATGCTACGTATGTCATGTGCTATGTTTAAAATGAATGTTATACAGCCAGAATTGCAACCCTTTTCAGTTTGGAGAGTTAATTATGCTTAATGACATACTTTGAATGAGATAAGCTTAATCACCATTTTACATTTGTCATAACAAAAACATAACAATAAACTTCCGGGTCCTAGTAATGATATTCAACAAGTTCCGATTGTACTGTATTCTAAAAACTATCCGCAAATTTACTCCAAACATTACCGGTATCCGCTATCCGCACATCCATGCAAACTATATCCGTATGACGATAAATGTTGCGGATATCCGCGCAGGGCTTTGCCCGTGGCAGTCCTGAGGTACACTTTGATCCTCTTGAGGCACGAAAAGCAGCGTTCGGGTTCAGCGGTAGCCATAGGCAGGGTGATAGCGATACGTAACAGTTTAACGACCTCTGTAGATGACGGGCCTAAGAACCAGTGAGAAGGAAACTCGAAGGTTTTACAGCTCCACGGATATTTCGAAATTCTTCTCTTCGATATAAACATTTTCTTGTGATAGTATTTAGCCTGTTTGCCATCTCTTGATGAATGCAGTGCATTTGCATTTGTCTGTTGGCACAGGCTAGAGTAAAATGTGGCTTTTCACCGATGTCTCAGTCTCACTCATGGCTGTGATTATATGGAAGCTACTGAGGTATGGATGGTGCTTTGTAATAACAATCAGGGCACAGTCAGTGCCTGTGAATGCTGTGAAAGGTTCTACTCAGAGGGTTAGTACTGCTGTTCTGACTCAGTGAGGAAAGCCATGACAAACTACCTCACTCCTCTTCTTGCCTAATACGCCTCAATATAGCACTGCCTTTGGGTTTTGTGGGTATCTACGCATATAACCTAACGGCGGTACTTTTTGGGGATCCAACCAGCCTTCGGACTGACTACCTAACAGACAGTCATAGTATTATGATTCTATTTATATATTTCCTTGTTTCTAGTTACTTCATTGTTATGACGCTCAACCGATTGTTGATACGCCGAATCTTAAGCGTTACACTGCAAAATTTTACATGTTATTTAAATGAGTTCCGGAAGATGCGTGCTTCTGAATTTCTTCGCTCGGTTTTCTAAGATCTGTCACTCTCTTTTGAGTTCAGCTAAATTATCCACCGACTATACTGTGAAATAATATACAAGTATTTGTTAATATCACGCAAGCATACTACATTAGAATATTAATCTATAAATCGCATGTTGGCAAGACTGATCGTACAAGTGTTTGAAGAAAATGCACAAATCATGGTGATGGTGGAATGCCTCCCTTTCATTGGCTATGGGGTTGATAATGGACATGGTTCTTCTAGTACCCACTAGATGCCGTGAGCGCCTACTTGAATTCTATCCTTCTTCTACTCATGATTCTCATTGCCATTCAGTGCTACAAACATAGCCATGTTGCAGCAAAAGTTTTTCCCATTTAAACATTTTCTTGCGATATTATTATGATTATAGTTATAATTTAGTGCATTAGAATATAAGTCGTACATTTTCTGAATGCGAATTAGGGGCTGTTAGCCGCTGCCAGTATAATATTTGAGCTGTTTGCAAACTGTATACTCTATTGTTTCCAAAGATGAGTTGGCACTCTGTGGCGAAGCTCATGGAGGAAAGAAAGGGAGGAGATGCCTTCGCTGCGCTGCCTAGCGCAAGCTGCTGAAGACAAACAGCTCGCCCACTTTGGTTGCAAGAAAATGGCTGTCCCTATGCTTAAAGCCGTAAACCACTCCAACTAGTAATGGATTTTAGTGACATAAAACTGCAATGACAGGTCAAGATTTTTTCTTGGATAGGCAGAATACACTCTGTACATCACGGTACTTGGCACAAATAAGCTGCGTTATCGTTTCAAAAGCCAATTTAAATATAAATATGAGAGCACCTTTGCGAGGCTAGTTTTGTAAGGAAGACGCGGCAAAACGTAATAATACGCTGAAACATTGATTAAATTGAATACAGGTGTCTGAAGATGCGAGAAGGAACATCTTGGGAATTAATGATGCCGAACTAATTACGGTATTTACACCTAATTGAGTTTTATGTTCTTATTGGTGCTGGGGCATTCATCAGTTTTTAGGCCTAATTTCGAGCACAGCCACTTTCACTCATTGGTCGTACACATTTTGATATTCAAGAATACGAACCTCAAAATTAATAAACAGAACAATTAAAAAACGACGCATATTTGCACAAAAATACGGTATAGCCTATACGTCTCGGTACCGTGCGGTCTTTTCTTTGTTGGGGGTAGAAACTTGACGATTAGCCTCGAATTGATTAATTACGTAGGCCTACCGTAATTATTGACCGACAGCCGTTTGATAATTTGGGATTTCCAGAGGAATGATTTTTATTTTTTTGGTATAGACCTATAGGGTAGGCATACACATGCTGAGATTAGAATTGAAGAGGTTTTTTTTTAAATAACTTATCACTACTGTTATTACGTTTCCAAAGTTGCATAACCGGTGCGCGATAAAAACCAAGGCCGAAATAAGGTTTAGCCATGCACAATGCCTCATGCAAGTCACAGAACACCGAACACGAGTTAAGGTTACGCCCACTTTGGTTGCAGCGCTTGGCTTCACTCATACGAGCTCAAGGCATCTCCTCTTATTCTTTCCTCCATGGCGACGCTGCAAGGATTGCAGCACCCAAAGAGGCTTTCATAGGACAACTTGGCAATGGGGGAAGTGGATTCAGGAAGTGCAATGTTAAGGTCCTAAGGTGCTGCGGAGAATGCAGCAGCCGTGGGGGAATCGGATTTACGAGCCAGCCTGGCCTTTACTTGTGAAAAATTTAAAGAGATCTATTTAATTACACCGTTACCCCATTACTTTCAAAGTGTAAATTGATATTGTCTAATACCCTGGGGGGGGGGGGGGGGCTGCAGCTCTGCAGCTCCCCTTCACGAGCCGCCGCTGATCATAAATAGTTTCGGAGATATTGAATGCCAGTGACATATTTCGCACAGCCGCCATTTTGAGGTTATTTAAACAATTGAACTAAATTAGACGCCAGAGCATTGCGATGAGTATAAACATTTGTTGTACCATGTTTCATTACGTTTGGATAGAGAGAAATGTCTATTTAAAAGTCTCAGATTCGCTTGGCCGCCATGTTGGTTTTGTAGTTACCAGGTATTTGAAAGTCTCATAGGTGAACCTCTAGTAGTTCCCTTTGTCACCGAAAAAAAATTTCAGGGTTATATAGGTAATAGTTTGGGAGATACTGAATGCTGGTGAAATATTTCGCACAGCCGCCATGTTGGATTGGTGAGACACAATAAAATTTGAAGGGCACGGTCGGGGTCGGCCAGAATGGTGCTATGATCTTACCAAGTTTCATTGAAATCACTCCAACCGTTTACTTAGAATTTATTAGGGGGGAGGGGGGGGACACACACACCATCACACACACAGACACACGGACAAAAGGTGATCTCATAAGCCTATTTTTTTTCATAAAATGAAAATAGGCTACAAAATAATTTAGGCAAGGGACCAATTACTATTCATGAAGTAGTTTTCGGTGGTTTCCCACTTCTACTCCAGACAAATGCTGAGATGTTTCCTAACCTACGGCCATGGTCGCCTCCTTCCCATTCCTATCCCCAATTTACAAACACGCACATTAGTACATCCAACACAATAAAACAGGTTATCACACAAATTACAAATACACTGGGCTATATGACAACGACGTTTCAGCCCCTAAAAGAGGCAACAACAACAGACATTTAGTCACACGAATATTTAGACTACTTTTCACATTTTGCAAAAATGAGGAAAAAGTAGAATTATGAGATCGATCCGGGCAAATGTGTGTATGTCTGTCTGTCTGTCATTCTGTCTGTCTGTCCCCCCTATCAACTCATGAACGGCTGCAGCAATCGAGACCACATTTGGTATGAGTAAATACCTGAATATCTCAAGACCATGTTTTATAATGATGTCAGTGTTACCAACTGCTGAAAAACCGCAATTGAAATTTGAGCTCCATGTTGGATATCTTGGAAGGTATGCATGGGAGCTATTCCAATATTGGCACTCGTACTGTGATATAATAATATTTCAGTTTAATTTCCAGGAGGCCATACATGGCAGTGTTGCCAAAAGGATTCTAAGTCTGCTGATAGGACAAACCTTTCAAATGCATATAACTTCTACACGATTTCAACCAAATTTCGCATGTACTATGAGTACATAAACATATATGACTGAGCGTATTCTTAAGAGTCACCAGGGCTGCCAACTGTTAATAAATACTGTCTCAATATTTTTATCAGAAAGTATGCAAGCCAACAGCTCTTAACTTTGCACACGAATAGTAGGCAACCTGACATTCTAGATTCATTTGAAGTAACTAATTTACGTCAGTGCTGCCAACATGATTCTTAGCCTGCTGATAGATACAATTTTAAAGTACATGTAACTTCTATACTAACAAATGGATTTCATCCAAAATTGGCACAACAGAAGATATTTCAGATTATTTCTGAGCAACATATGCATGACATTGTTGCCAACATGATTTTACGCGCGTTGATAACTCCAATATCTAACTGCATGTAATGTCCATGCTATCTGTTGGACTTAAACCAAATTTTGTATTCTGTACCTCAAGAGATGAATATATTCAGTCACCAGGGCTGCTAACTCTAGTGCTCTATTAGGCTAAATTATACCAGGTACTGTATATTTCGAACTAATTGGACATTACGATATTACCAACTTAATTTCGTCATTATTCTAGATAGGTCCATATAGATTAAGAAAAGTAGACTCTTTAGTTCGTCACGGACCTTCTCGTTTATTGTACCGTATTCAGTGCAAGGAAGGAAAAATACCACATTATTCTGTTAAAACCACATGTCTGGCAATACTACTGTATGCACGGTAATGTACTACGAAGGAACATTCTTCATCACAACAACAGATTGTTTGTTTTACAGCGAAACAGAAGGATACCGTACTCTGTTCATGATTGGTGTGCAGGTGTTGATAATGACCACTCTCACACCCGTGAGGTCCAGATGATAACTGGCTGGCCTTCCAGATAATAGTGACGTCAATTGAGATGAACTTTTCCACTCCAACGGTGATTTAGACAGAACGATTTACATGGTTTTGAGAGGACTATAAATTGGTTTTATTTTTACTTCCGAATTGACCACTTAGGATCACGCTACAATTTCACTAATTTAGTTGTAATTTCCTCTGTCGCCAGTACTTTTTCAGACGATAGCTGTGCTGCTGCCGTTGTTCGGCCGTCCAAGCTCTTCTCTCGTCATAAAACTCTTCCAAATTATGTGTACTGTTTCGAAACGTATCCCTTTCCAACATTTGGGCCTCTGGTATGTTAGATCTTTCCGAGTTTCTTTAATCCATGATGTAGTTATTTATTTATTTTTTGTCCAGAAGTAGTCAAATAACTGCTTGGTTAATCTGGAATTTTTCATACAACCTGTACATGTGCCCAAGAAATATTAGCCTCCGTTTCCTCATGGTCGCAGAGATTCTGGTAGACTTCGGTGCTGCTCCGAAGTTTCCATCTGGATAGGGTCCATGATTTTCCGCAGGACCTCCAACTTCTCTAGCCTGTAGTCCATTGAAAGGCATTCATAGGCGTACAGGCATTCTGTTTTGAGTTCAGTGTCGTAGTGCTTTATTTTGGCGTTCCAGGAAATGCATTTCTTGTTTTAGATGTTTTAGTAGTCCCATACGCAATAGTAACAACAAGAAGTTCCGTGACGAACTAAAGAGCCTACTTTTCTTAAAATTTAAGATTCATGCCAATGACTAATCTATATGGATCTATCTAGAATAATGACGAAAATAAAATGGTAATATCGAAATTTCTAATTAGTTCGAAATACTGTATACCTGGCATAATGTAGCCTAATAGAGAACTACAGTTGGCAGCCCTGGTGACTGAATATATTCTTAGTTCCATCTTTTAAGGTACAGAATACAAAATGTGGTTGAAGTCCAATGGATAGCATGGACGTCACATGCAGTTAAACATTGGATCTAACAGTGCGCGTAAAATCATGTTGGCAACAATGACATACATGAATTGGTCAGAAATAATCTGAAATAA
The DNA here is from genome assembly GCA_946902985.2 of Meconema thalassinum. Lineage (NCBI taxonomy): Eukaryota > Metazoa > Arthropoda > Insecta > Orthoptera > Tettigoniidae > Meconema > Meconema thalassinum. The sequence goes on from OX336390.1 coordinate 46,873,417, forward strand.
TATGATCTATTGTTGTGTCAATTTTTAATGAAATCCATTAGTTAGTATAGAAGTTACAGGTATTTTAAAATTGAACCTATCAGCAGGCTTAGAATCATGTTGGCAGCACTGACGTATATTAGTTACTCCAAATTAATCTAGAATGCCAGGTACTATACGTCTGCAAAGTTTAGAACTATTGGCTTGCCTACTTTCTGATATATTAATATTAGAATAACAAAAATAGAGACGGCATTTACTAACAGTTGGCAGCCCTGGTTACTCTTAAGAATCGGCATAGTCTTATCTGTTATGGTACACAAAGCACACATGAAATTTGGTTGAAATCCAAATGAAAGTATAGAAGTTACATGCGTTTAAAATTGGACCTCTCAGCAGGCTTAGAATCATGTTGGTAGCACTGACGTATATAAGTTACTCCAAATTAATATAGAATGTCAGGTACTATACGTGTGCATAGTTTAAAGCTGTCGGCTTGCATAATTTCTGATATATTAGTATTTGGATAAAAGAAATTGAGAGCATTTATTAACAGTTGGCAGCCCTGAGGGATCTTAAGAATACTCTCAGTCATATCTACTTATGTACACATAGCACACACGAAATTTGGTTGAATTCCAATTGATAGTGTATAAGTTATATGCATTTAAAAATTGGACCTATTACCAGGCTTTTAATCATTTTGGCAACACTGCCATGTATGGCCTCCTGGAAATTAAACTGCAATATTATTATCTATGCGTGTGCCGATTTTAAAATAGCTCCCATTCATACCTCCCAAGATATCCAACATGGAGCTCAGATTTCAATTGCGATTTTTCTGCAGTTGGTAGCACTGACATCATTTTCAAATATGGACGTGAGATATTCCGGTATATATCTTTACTCATACTAAATTTGGTTTCGATTTCTGCAGCCGTTTAGGAGTTGATAGCCAGACAGACAGAAGGACAGACAGACAGACAGACACACATTTTCCCGGATCGATCTCATAAGTCTACTTTTTCCTCATTTTTGCAAAATGTGAAAAGTAGGCTAAAAATATTTGTTGTTAAGATATGTTGCTGAAAGTACTCGCATTTCTAGAGGAATATCTTTACTATAAAATAAAATTAACATAACCTAAAAATGTTGAACATTACAGGAGTTTTCACTGAAACGCTGCAGCCTTGTATGATGAACAACCACCATTTTGAATTTTGAAAATATACCCAAATTATTTTTTGACATGAATGTAATGCTGTTTTTCATATAAAATAATAATGTTTCGTGGTTTTGAAGGAGAAAAAAAGATAATTATCAACATTTTACCATGGTAGCCTGTACCTAACCCCGAATCAATACTCATTCCTCCGATGGATTTTTTCTCTGTACCATTTAACACAACCTACAACTTCTGACACTTCAATGAAGCAAGAAACTCTCTGCATTGTGTTCCTGGTTATGTTGGCAAGCTCATTAAAATCTCATTGACATTAAGGCGAGGTATGACTGAAATATTTGATATTTTGTTGAAAAAAGTCATTTTTATTTTTATTAAAAATAAAATATTACAATGTGTGCTCTATCAGAAAATGGTATATTTTTTTCTATGCGCCATTTATTTAACCCGTGGTAGCCATTTTTAAAAGGTGTTGCATGGGTATTTAATGCTCTGGTGCACGCCCACTTGCTTGCAGTACTGCAGAATATTTGTTTTAGGCCTAGATATTACTTCGTAGTTCTTTTCAAATACTCCGCTAAGAATCGAGTGTTGGAAGCGGTGTGGATCGTGATGCTCCTTTGTCTGCTTGTGTTCAAAACAGAGACTAAGTTCCACAGCGATTTAGAAATTATTCTCTAAGAATCTTGTAACTTGTAAAATTATTTCAAGGGTTGTGTTAAATGACTACCTTATTTTTGGCCAGGAATTCTAAGTGTATGATGTCTTTATATGTGAAATATTAGATTTAAATGTGTTGAGTAGTACAACATGGTTGCTTAGTGTTTGTAAACAGTACAACGTGTTGGGTTTCTAATACAAAGTGTGAAAAATTGTTTGTGCGCGTTCGAAATTGTGTTGAATTGTGATTTGTGTTTCTTTATTCATCATGGGGCGACTATCTACTCCCAGAAGTAGTTATAGAAAGCCAAAGAAACGCCCTTCGAAGAAAAGTATTGCAGGTAAATTGTCCTATGAGAAATCTCAAAACTTAGGCCTAAATGTAGGCCAGGCTGAAAACACAAATGAGAAACTACAGTGTAATTTAGATACAAAATGTATTTCTAGTGCAGCATCTGTCAGTGGTTTGAGCTCTGTAGCAGAACAAAATTATGATATTTCTAGCAGTGAAAGAAAATTAAATTCATTTTCAGAATGTTCAACACAGTATGGGCCCCCAATTATAAATGATGGTCCTGTGATTTATACCTTAGTTCACACAAGTGTATGGGATAATCTCATGAAAGATTTACTATGTAGTGAATGTCAGACAAAGTCTGTGGTAGTTGAATTTAGAGAAAGTCATGGTTTCTGCAGCAAAATAGTAGTTAAGTGTAGGAACTGTGGGTATGTGGCTGCAAGTGAGTACAGTTCTCCTCGAATATCCAGTTCACAGAGTCAAAGACCTCCTTTTCATGTGAATAAAACTATAGTGGAGACATTTAGTGCCATAGGAAAAGGTCATCAAGCATTGCAGAAATTCTCTTCTAACATGGGCATGAATACTCTCGGAAAGAGACCTTATGCTAAACATTTGAACTTGTTAGTGGATGAGGGGAAAATATATAAGAAAGAGGTCCTTAGTATGGCAGCTGATGCAGTTCGCAAAGCTCATAATGGGGATGACAATGACATAATTGACATTGGTGTTTCCTACGATGCCACGTGGCATAAACGAGGGCACAGTTCTAACTATGGGGTTGGCTTTGCTATTGACATCCAAACAGGCATTGTATTAGATTATGAGGTACTGTCAAAATGCTGTGTTGATTGTAAAAGGACTGAGAAGGAACTGGGTAAAAATAGTGTAGAGTTTGACATTTGGTTCAATGGGCATAAGGCTTCAGGGGAATGCCAGAGAAATTACAATGGCTCATCCAATGCCATGGAGAAAGACATTGGGGAAATTATTTGGAAAAGATCTATTGCTGACCGAGGGATGAGGTACACTACGATGTTGTCTGATGGTGATGCCAAAACCCATGCCCATTTGAATGCTCTTCAAGTGTATGGTCCTCAGCAAGTCATCGAAAAAGAGGAGTGCATCAATCATGTGGCTAAACGACTTGGTACTGCACTTCGGAACATTGTTAAGGAGTGGAAGGTTAAAGGTGTCACTCTGGGTGGTCGTAAAGAAGGCAGTTTAAAAGAGACCACCATTACAAAGCTTACAAACTACTACAGGCATGCCATTGCTAGTAATATTCCTGATGTTATTGAAATGAAGAGGGCAGTTTATGCCACTCTTAGACACTGCATGTCCACAGACACTAAGCCCCAACATGGCACATGTCCAAAATCTTTAACATCATGGTGTTTTTATAATCGACAAATTGCGGAAGGGAAACCAGTGGATAGCCATAGTAAAATGAGTTGTAAATTAAGTCCTACAGTAGTTTTAAAAATCATGCCAGCATACCACAGGCTTGCATCAGATCAGCTGTTAGAACGTTGCACCCAAGGGAGAACACAAAATGCGAATGAATGTCTTCATAGTGTTGTTTGGACGAAATGCCCCAAGGAAGTCTTTGTATCGAGGAAAAAACTTGAACTTGCTGTTCTTAAGGCAGTCAGTGAGTTCAACATGGGTTGTCTCAAAACACTGGAAATTGTTCATTCTGTCCGAGGGGAAACTATATCTGCTTGTGCGGTCTTTGGCAGCAAAAGTCAGGATATGCGGCGTGTCACCTTGAGTAAAAAAAGGAGATCAAATCACCAAAAACAATCCAGGAAACTACAAAAGTGGATGAAAATATCAGAAGAAGACAGAAAAAAGACATCTGAGGGGGATACATATGGAGCAGGGCAGTTCTAAGGTAAGACCATGGTACTAAAACTTTAAATGCAATTTTCTCAGTTACAAATTTCAACACATTTTGCTGTATACAAAATGCTCCTTGCGACAGAGTTTAAATCAGAATTAGCTGAAAAGTTACTTGCATGCTCCAGCTTAGGTAGGGATACGAATTTGCTCTCAGTTTTTATGTCAAATGTATATTAGTATTTTTTTTGGCTTGTTAAATTTGAATGTTGCAGCATTAATTTAAAAAAAATAAAAATACTAATTTAAAAAAATTCTAGACAGTTCAATATTCAACAGATTTTAAAGTTGAGGGCAAATACTGTTAATATACTAATAAGGTACATTCTTACCAAATTTCAGTTCAGCAGCCTGAAAATTGCATCGCAAGGAGCATTTTTCAAGCGACTAATTATTATGTACTAAAAACAAGGATATTTTGAGAACCAGTAGGCATAAATGTATTAAACTTGGTACATGATATACTGATATCTATCTACATGTGTATTTAAAATTTGGTACTGATATCATGAAAACTGTAGAAGTTTCAAATTTACAAGTCAACAACAACAACAAAAAGTCAACCCCTGGCACTATACAGCCCATGAAGGGCCTAGGGCGACCAAGCGACCGCTGCCCAGCCATTTGGCCTGCAGATATTGGGGTGACGCGTGATCAGCGCATCGGGTCCCCTCGGACGTTAATCTTGGTTTTCGTGATCGGGGCGGTCTCACTGTCACAGAGCTAATCAATTGTCCTCACGAGGCTGAGTGCACCCCGTTCCAACCCTTACGTCAGTTTTAACATCCCTGACGTAGCCGGCAACCGAACCCGTGGCCTCCGGGTGAGAGGCAGGCGCGCTACCCCAACACCACGAGGCCGGCCATTAAGCTACAACCAATTTCTAAATCTGGAAAACCTACATGAGACTCAATAGTTACATTTCTACACCTAAAGTTTCCGTGTGCTTAGACAAATTGGTTTCTCAGTATGCACCATCAGTGTTGGGTACCCAAAAAATCTCAAAAACATAACGAACAGACTCAAAACAAACCCCATTTCCCATCCTTGTTATTCCACTATCATCTTTCTAATTTTAGCATAAACAATCTTTTCTTTCTTTGTTTTTGGTAAATTTGAGGTTTCACGACGGTGACCTCTCCTCCTTGGAATGTATCACATTAATTAACTTTTGCATCAATATTCCAACCGGTCTTAATTAAGCCACATTTTATGTTTGGACCTTTGTTGTAAGTAGCATTATACTGTATTAGCCTACAGTTGCTCTATTCACAAGAAAGGCTTAGTATAAGGTAGTTAGTTCACTGTCATGCCCTATTTTGATGATTTCTTACATCGTATTTCATACTCAGGGCTGCTGTGCCCAATTTCCTAGCGCAATCAATTTTCAAGTGTTTCATGCTCTTGCCAATCATTGTCAGGCATTTTGTGCAGATTTACTTGCACTTTTTCTTTTCTGACAGAAGCAGGATCCCTAAAGCAATCGTCAACTACTGACCCGGTGGGAAGAGATCTCTAGGTCGCCACAGGGAGAGATGGCGTGAAAATTCAAATATTTTGTGTAAACCGTAACAGTTCTTCTAGGACTAACACATGAAAGCGGGAGGATGATGACTAAAATATTGAAATAGTCAACATCCTCAGCAAACGATACGAGTGTACGGCAATTGACCTGCGTAATATATCACAAGTTAGGTCGGAGTTTGACAGGCGGAGCAATCAGCCCCTGAGATAGCGAACAGCTGATGTGTAGCTCAATGCTTCACCAAGTACTTCGACCCAGAATAATGATATCGCAAGTGATACGAGACATACTGCAGGCAGCTTCATAAATTATAGGCCTGCCCTCTTCCCTATATTTATCTATTGCACGTAAATATGAAACGCACCAGAATCCTTCCTTTGCATTAAAACCTCAGGAGTTTAGCTGTGAAGAGTTTTGCCACTTAGTTTTGATAATAGGTACCATTTCGCTCAACCCTCTATGCACAACACGCACTCAAGGAACTGCAAGTCACCGGCAGAGGACACACAGCCTCTGGACGACTGCGCAACCTGGGCTGGCCGTCCAAAAACCGTGGCGGAAACTGTGGCCGCGTTGTTTTTTTTAAGCGAGAAATTGCAGCGCTGCATCAAAGGGAAGTAAATCGCTACATCACAACTACTTGTAAATAAAAACGGTCAAGATGGCGCGAATTGGCGGTCGTTTAAAACGTGTTTCAGTCATTATTTCGAAATAAATTTAATGTAATGTAATTAAATTATTTATAATTTATTTTGAATTGCGCATATGTTCCCAGCGAGATGTGTTTCCTTTTTCATGAATTTATACACATTAAAAATAACTTTCCTAGTTCGACTGTGTAAAGTTTTGGCACTCCATAATTTAAAACGAAACGGTGGCATTGCGGTACACCGAATATTATGCGTCTGCTAGGAGACGAAAGTTATGATGAATGCATAGTTATATCGCTCAATAAACAATTTTGTCAATTACCGTACTCGTAGTTCCGCCCCTTAAAACAACAATAACTAACTAACAATTACCGTACACTAGGATTTCACCTTGTGGGTAGTTTATTGGCTGAGGAATAACCCACTCACCAAGGGAAGATGATTAAGAAAAGGAAGTAGATTTTGGATTGGAGAAAAAGGATAGAAAAATAGGAGGAGAGTCCCACAAAATTAATAAGTTTAACTTTAAACACACTTAAAGGTGGTTGCCACCGCAAATCCGTTCTCGGATACCTAAAGTGGGTACGAGCTTGGTCGAAGCTGACGGGAACCGCAGCTAAGACTTGGGCAGTTTGCCAGAGAAAGGCTTTAGTGTATTTCCTCCCAAGCATGCATAAAAGTACTATAGGGAAGGGTGAGGGTCTGGCCAGACAAATAGTAGTAGATTTGTTCTGTATTAACGATGGCATAAACTTTGGAAGAGTCAGGGAAGACAGACTCTTGCTTAACCGTGGTATTTGAGAAATGATAAATCCAAAAACAAATATTTAATTTATTTAACAATTCAAAGAAGTTTGAGGAAATTAACAAGCATGTAATATAAATTTGGCAACCATAGTTCATTTGAACTTTTTAACAAATGGGGTCGCAGACCTCTCAACATTAAACGTTTGCTCCAGGCAATTGACAATTTACAAGGTTTAAACCTGGTATTAAAATCTTTTTAAGATTTGAAAAAGGACCAAATGAAATGATTAAAGTTTAAACATTTACAAGAGTACAAGGAGTGTACTATAAGAAATTTCTGAAAGAATATTCTAGAGAGAATAACAACTTTAAAGCTAACGATAAGGAAAACATAAAGCATAAAATAGAAGTTCCTACAACTTCTTGTATTTAAACAGAATTGCTTTATGAGAATTATACAAAAGAGGGCAGGTCACTTACTGTGAAACCTGAAGAAAGTAAAAAGGAAGGTTCTAGACTTCCCAAGTTTGAGCAGGAATCACTAGCCAAATGGGACAGTTTCCATTTCGTGAAACCTGAACATGACTCGCTCAAGAGTTTAAGGAATTGTTTTCCCTGATTATAGGAAAGGAACAATGTGAATTTGAATCGTGTGTCACACACGTAATTATACAGAATTTAATTAATGTTAAACTAGCAAAGTTGTAAGAGCACTTCGTGAGTGACACCTTATAGAAAAGTTACAATTTTATTAATAATGGTGGTTAGTAGAAGGTTGAGGAAAGATCATTGGGATATAGGATCAATGTTCATGGCCGTATTTAATGTAAACGGACGAGCGCGACGCGGTTGAAACGTGGAACAAGCACTGGATATCACTGTAGTCTATAAAGATGGATGCAAAGTTCACTATAGAAACACTAAAGTTTATGAGAAAGAAAGTTATTGCAATTATGGAAATAACTGATTGCACTATGTAGGCGAGAGTCTATTGCTGGAGAAAATGGTGGATTACAGTTAAATGGGCCATAGAACATCCCAACGGTGGACGAAAGTTAGCTATTGCAGTAATTTAAGGAAGATTCCTCATTTTAACTAGTATTTTCACAAGTGAGTGAAAAATACCGGACGGCAAGCTTCGCAGATAGAGTACCAGATCTGGAAAGTTCCAGAACGATCTTTATAGAAGAATGGAGTCAAAGTTAATCCAGCGGAGGAACTAACTTTATAATTTATAGACAGCGGGTATTAGATAATATCCCACGTAGTGAGAGGATTTCTCATTTAAATAGCTTAAGAAAAGCTCTTTTTTAGTAAAGTTGGCTTACACAAGCAAAAGCTCAACATGGCAAATCCCACGAAGAATGATTTTTGCCCCAAAGTAAATACTTTCACACTGTCTATAAAATATCATTAGGAACACGGGGAAGTTAAAACCATGAAGATGAGGTTAAAACTTTTAAAATGGTACTTATCTTGATTTCATGTTGAAGGCGAAGTTCCGTATGACGATGACTACTTTGCCAACATAGCGTAGAAGAGAGTATGCCTCTTGGTTTGAGAAGACTAGCTCGAGAGGAGCTTTGACTGACCGAGTCAACTGCCGACTGAGAAGTGAGACCTGCTCAACGGAGCACAGAAGGTCCAAGGAAGGGAAAAGGAGTGGGGGGTAGGAGACAAAAGGAGAACATATAAGCATTGCCAACTTTAAAACAAAAAATTGATCTCTTGCTGAGCCGGTCTTCAAAGAGTTGATAACAGATGATACTAGCGCAGCATGGTGAGTAAAGAAGTAGACGTAGTCCTCTTGCTCAAGGAGAAAATAGCTGGCGATGGCAGTAAAATCTGGTAGCCAGATGGAGAAGGAATTCCTCTTGCACCAGGAAGAATTGAGGAGCTTCAGATATTCGCTGCTATGTGACGCTAGGTGGGTCATAGAATATATATCTGGAACAGACTCATACAAAATATAAGCAACCGGAACCCCTAAGAGAAAACAGAAGATCACTGTTGGTGTTTGACAAAGAGGAAGGAAAGAACATGCAAAAGCATTGAAAATTATAATCTCTGGTAACGTGTATTCCAAGAATGCACCATACTGGGAGGGAAAAACACCAACAGGGAACAAGAAAAACAAGTAAACATTTAAAGGTAATAAGCAATTGCGGAGAAGTAGTCTTGTGATCTGACCATTAGTGGTCAAGACTCTGACTACCCTGACTCTCCAATCTCTTCCAGGGTAACACTCGGTCACTCTTCCAAAAGGCCAGACTAGGGGGGGTGAAACATCCCTAACTAATACCAAGTCTCCCACTTTAATGTCGGGACTGGAAAGAAACCACTTCTGTCTCCCTTGCAAGGAAGTTAAATATTCCAAGTTCCACCTCTTCCAAAAGGAATTGCGGAGGGCTTCAAGTTTACGCCAAACAATAGGTAAATCAGAATCCCTGAAAGAATTAGGAAGGGGAGGAGGGGCAGAGAGAGAAGTGCGTGTAAAGAAGCGACCAGGTGTAAGTGGAAGGAGGTTATCAGGGTCATTGGAAAGCGGAGTTAAAAGGCGAGAATTATGAACACTTTCAATCACGAAATAGCTGGAAGCTGAGTGAAATAAAGCACTAGTAAAGATTACGATACAATGCAAAAGGAGAATTAACAAGTTTAAACAAAGCGTATAGAAACAAGTACATCTATTCAGGATAAGAATATACCAAATAAACAAAGAAACTATGCGAGTAGAAAGCAAGAACGCCATAGGTAACAACCTAGTAGCCATAAGCAATGACCTTAAGTCACAATAAGTATCAAAGGGGTCACTCAGAAAAATACTTAAGTCAGCGAGAAACGTGACATAACAAGTATGAATGCAAAAACACATCGAATGTAAGGACGAGAAAAAACAAGTTTGTTCATCAATGAACAATAAGATTGCAAAATATGTAAGCAAAGTGAAATACATGAACGCGTGAGAAATACGCAACGAAGTTTTGAAACAAGGATCGAAGCAGTTATAGAATACGAGCATGAGTAAGTGGAAGACACAGGCAAGCGCGGCCTTGACACACATAATACAACGAGATAAGGCATATAAATAGCTGAAAGAGTCCTTAAACGGAACAAGTTTATTTTGGTGATGAGTTGAACGGCTTCTGTACTTGCAGAAGCAACTCACAAGACGATCGTTGGCAGTCGGCCAGAGTTGAGATAAGAGATACTTGTTTTGACCTTTGTCAAGCGTACAGGAAATAAACAACAACTTGGCGTTATCCAGGCTTGTATACAAACAAGTTTGAAAAACAAGCAGTTCGGAATAAACAAACAACACTTGTTGAATCAGCTGTGACTTAAAGCAGATATTCGGGTTGGACGACATGCAGTCAATCGTAACTTGGACGTGAAAAAACAATTTAAAGCCGTATGAAACAGAGTAGGAAATCAACTTCACATGATTTTGAGGATCACGGAATCCGACAATTTTCGACAGGAAAAAGCTTAATTCTTCCGAAATAGGAGGTGAAGCCGGGACATTGAGAAGGAAGTTATGCATAAGAATAGTTATTCTTGATGTTAGGGAAATCAGATTTTCAAGCGGTATCAAAAGCGGCTTCCAATTGTGAGGAAGGGGGGAGGAGCCGACCGTGGCCATCCTTCTAAATAACGAAAGAAGTGAAACATGGCTTACAGCAAAGTGATGGTGACTGATAGCCATGGTTTTACACAAGGGGAAGATAGTTTTCGAGAAAGAGTTTAAGCAATTAACTGCTATAAAAAATGACATAAGAAGGTAGACGAAGTAACACAAAGCAAGGCGAACTTGAATTGCCATTTTGTGCGGGAAGAAGGAAAAACCATTTAAACAACTTACAGAGGTAGCGTAGTTGTTCACGATAAGACATCGTTTCGGCAAGTGTTTTTCAAAAATATTGAGATCTGAAACATGAGCGTTCTCTTTTTCAGAAATGGGATTTATGTCAGTTGTAACGAAATGACATTGCGCTTTGGTTTGAACACTGGTATGTTTGATTTCACCAGTAATAACCCAACCAAAATCGGTGTCTCTGGCGACCACGGTTGAAGATAACTTGCGTGTTTGTTTGCGAAGGCACTTCCAAAAAACATTGGCACTGAAAAGTACATCAATGGGACCTTGAGCATTAAACTGAGGATCAGCTAACCTTAAGTGCGAGGGAATGTTTAAATCGGAAGTATTAATAGAGTGACTTGGAGTGTCCTTGCCAATACTGGTAAGAATGAGACAGTTTATATTAAGATTGGTGTTTCTTTGACAAACGTCTCTGATTTTCAATTTTGAAGACTGCAAAACTTGAGTTTTCAAATTGTCAATGCCAGATACATTGATGGGAGTATGCGATGACGAAAGACCTAGTTTCTTAATCAACGATTGCGAAACAAAGTTATGAGTTGAAGCGGAATCGAGAAGACCACGGGTTCTAAACCAATTTCCAAATTTATCTTGGATTTCGAATTGTACAGTGGTCAAAAGGGTTTGCGCACTGTGAGAAGTGTCGGCGTTGGAAATGCAGGAAGAAGCATTAGTTTGTTCGGAGCGGCTCTGCAAGGAGCTTGAAGAGGCAGGTACTGATGACCTCGATTTATCGTGAACGTGCAATAAAGAATGATGCGGTTTTTTGCAATGAAAACAGAGATTTGATGACGTACAGTTCGAAGAAGAATGCTTAGGTGATAAGCAGTTGAAACAATGTTTGCTATTCAAGACAAACTTCCTTCGATCTTCGACAGACAATTCTTTAAAGGATTTGCACGAATACAATGTGTGAAGCATTTTACAGAGCGTGCATTTTAACGATTTGTTGAGCGGCTTGATATGTTCTCTTGCATGATTGAACGAAGAACGGGTTTGCTTGTTCTCGACAGATGGGGGCTGATGACCCTTTGAAAAAGCAAGGTTTTTCTCAAAAATGTGAGACTGATGATTCGTTTCGACCTTTTCGCACTGAAATGCGAGTGCTGTAAGGACTTGGCATCGGCTGTTAAGAAACGAGATTAAGTGTTCGAAGGAAAATTCCTCCTTGCGGGCGAGTTCAATCTCCCAAGCCTTTAAAGTTGAAAAATCGAATCTTGATGTAGCCAGATGAATGAGTATGGTGTCCCATGTTTGGACAGGCTGCTTAAGTTGGTATAATGCTCTGACATTCAACTGTATAGAGTCCAACAGGTTTCTTAAAGAGGTGACGTCATTAGGTTTGACGGCTGGTAGATTGAAGAGACAGCGTATGTGGCGAGCTACACTTAAACATAAATTGCCATATCTCTCTTTAAGGAGATTAAAGGCGATGTGGTAATTGTCTGCGCTTAAAGGCAGTGACTCCACTAAGGCTAAGGCCTCAGATTCCAAAGACGTACGGAGGAAATAAAATTTATGAATATCAGAAATCTCGGTATTTTCATGAATTAGGGAGCAGTAAAGTTCGTAAAAAGAATACCATTCACCTTCCTTGCCTGAGAAGTGCGGTAGGCTTATCTTAGGAAGTAACGGTTTCGGTTTGTTCTTGTGAACTGAAGCGGGTGCGAACTGGGCCGGATTGATGACCTTAGTGTCCGGTTCTGAGATATTGCGGATCAGTTGGTGGGCCTTTGCAATCCCTTCAAAGTACAAGGGCTCGACCTCGTCCCGATCCGATTGAAGTTCTGGGCAAGCGGATTCAATCTCGGTTTGAATTTGATCATAATAATCATAAGACCGTTCGTACAACTTAAGGCGATGTGTCAAGATGTCTAAATCACACTCGGCGGGATTTAATTTGTTGACGAAATTTCTGAATCTGGTGAGTTGCCCTTTATAGGAAGAACGTCTAGCAATAAGAGTTTCATCTTTTTCAGTAGGAGCCATGACAAAAAGAATAAATTGAAATACAACTCACGAAACTGTAGAACCTTGGAGATGCTGTCAAGTTTGCAGCAGCGAATGGGTAGAAAGAACGGGACACACCAAAGGAGACAGGAGCGGCCTCTTTCCCGTTCACAGGCTTTGCATGATGTAGTTATAGCTGAAAAATCCAAAGCAGATGTTAATAATTTGCAAAGTATTGTCAAATGACACTTTTTTTTTTAAGAAAAAAGAAAAAATGGGCTCTCCCGGGTTTCTGGTACCAAATTTTGGGTAGTTTATTGGCTGAGGAATAACCCACCCACCAAGGGAAGATGATTAAGAAAAGGAAGTAGATTTTGGATTGGAGAAAAAGGATAGAAAAATAGGAGGAGAGTCCCACAAAATTAATAAGTTTAACTTTAAACACACTTAAAGGTGGTTGCCACCGCAAATCCGTTCTCGGATACCTAAAGTGGGTACGAGCTTGGTCGAAGCTGACGGGAACCGCAGCTAAGACTTGGGCAGTTTGCCAGAGAAAGGCTTTAGTGTATTTCCTCCCAAGCATGCATAAAAGTACTATAGGGAAGGGTGAGGGTCTGGCCAGACAAATAGTAGTAGATTTGTTCTGTATTAACGATGGCATAAACTTTGGAAGAGTCAGGGAAGACAGACTCTTGATTAACCGTGGTATTTGAGAAATGATAAATCCAAAAACAAATATTTAATTTATTTAACAATTCAAAGAAGTTTGAGGAAATTAACAAGCATGTAATATAAATTTGGCAACCATAGTTCATTTGAACTTTTTAACAAATGGGGTCGCAGACCTCTCAACATTAAACGTTTGCTCCAGGCAATTGACAATTTACAAGGTTTAAACCTGGTATTAAAATCTTTTTAAGATTTGAAAAAGGACCAAATGAAATGATTAAAGTGTAAACATTTACAAGAGTACAAGGAGTGTACTATAAGAAATTTCTGAAAGAATATTCTAGAGAGAATAACAACTTTAAAGCTAACGATAAGGAAAACATAAAGCATAAAATAGAAGTTCCTACAACTTCTTGTATTTAAACAGAATTGCTTTATGAGAATTATACAAAAGAGGGCAGGTCACTTACTGTGAAACCTGAAGAAAGTAAAAAGGAAGGTTCTAGACTTCCCAAGTTTGAGCAGGAATCACTAGCCAAATGGGACAGTTTCCATTTCGTGAAACCTGAACATGACTCGCTCAAGAGTTTAAGGAATTGTTTTCCCTGATTATAGGAAAGGAACAATGTGAATTTGAATCGTGTGTCACACACGTAATTATACAGAATTTAATTAATGTTAAACTAGCAAAGTTGTAAGAGCACTTCGTGAGTGACACCTTATAGAAAAGTTACAATTTTATTAATAATGGTGGTTAGTAGAAGGTTGAGGAAAGATCATTGGGATATAGGATCAATGTTCATGGCCGTATTTAATGTAAACGGACGAGCGCGACGCGGTTGAAACGTGGAACAAGCACTGGATATCACTGTAGTCTATAAAGATGGATGCAAAGTTCACTATAGAAACACTAAAGTTTATGAGAAAGAAAGTTATTGCAATTATGGAAATAACTGATTGCACTATGTAGGCGAGAGTCTATTGCTGGAGAAAATGGTGGATTACAGTTAAATGCGCCATAGAACATCCCAACGGTGGACGAAAGTTAGCTATTGCAGTAATTTAAGGAAGATTCCTCATTTTAACTAGTATTTTCACAAGTGAGTGAAAAATACCGGACGGCAAGCTTCGCAGATAGAGTACCAGATCTGGAAAGTTCCAGAACGATCTTTATAGAAGAATGGAGTCAAAGTTAATCCAGCGGAGGAACTAACTTTATAATTTATAGACAGCGGGTATTAGATAATATCCCACGTAGTGAGAGGATTTCTCATTTAAATAGCTTAAGAAAAGCTCTTTTTTAGTAAAGTTGGCTTACACAAGCAAAAGCTCAACATGGCAAATCCCACGAAGAATGATTTTTGCCCCAAAGTAAATACTTTCACACTGTCTATAAAATATCATTAGGAACACGGGGAAGTTAAAACCATGAAGATGAGGTTAAAACTTTTAAAATGGTACTTATCTTGATTTCATGTTGAAGGCGAAGTTCCGTATGACGATGACTACTTTGCCAACATAGCGTAGAAGAGAGTATGCCTCTTGGTTTGAGAAGACTAGCTCGAGAGGAGCTTTGACTGACCGAGTCAACTGCCGACTGAGAAGTGAGACCTGCTCAACGGAGCACAGAAGGTCCAAGGAAGGGAAAAGGAGTGGGGGGTAGGAGACAAAAGGAGAACATATAAGCATTGCCAACTTTAAAACAAAAAATTGATCTCTTGCTGAGCCGGTCTTCAAAGAGTTGATAACAGATGATACTAGCGCAGCATGGTGAGTAAAGAAGTAGACGTAGTCCTCTTGCTCAAGGAGAAAATAGCTGGCGATGGCAGTAAAATCTGGTAGCCAGATGGAGAAGGAATTCCTCTTGCACCAGGAAGAATTGAGGAGCTTCAGATATTCGCTGCTATGTGACGCTAGGTGGGTCATAGAATATATATCTGGAACAGACTCATACAAAATATAAGCAACCGGAACCCCTAAGAGAAAACAGAAGATCACTGTTGGTGTTTGACAAAGAGGAAGGAAAGAACATGCAAAAGCATTGAAAATTATAATCTCTGGTACCGTGTATTCCAAGAATGCACCACCTTGCTTGTAATTTTTAGGTTAGGCCTAGCCCATGTCATTCGAGTTGCCTTCCACGAAGTAATGCCCTTGGCTTAGCCATTAAAGTCGCATTAAAAATGATTACGAATGAAGTAGCGTATAGATAAATATTTCAGAATTTAAGGTTACCATATCTATAATAATCAGCATAACTTTGTGGCAAGGTAACTCGGATTTAAAAATTGCAAAATGGGATGACCATGATCTTGACTCCTTATAAATATTTCCTAACTAACCAACTGAGATGCTGCTAATGGAAATGAAGGCCTATCATTGTGCAATATTATATGCTACACCAATAGCCTGTGCATGTCGCTAATGATTTCCCTAGGATAGTCACTTGTGAGGTAGAGTATAGCCTCTTCTGAATTATGCAGTATGGTACGTCTACTTACTTGTGCCAGGCTCCTCTTTCATCTTCCTGGCGATCTCCTTGGGTCAATGGAGCAGAAGACCTCACTGTTCCACCCCTTTAAATAATAACTACAACTCCCTTGGTCATCCCTCGTTTTCTTCAGACCTTCGAAGCCTAGGGAGTCTGTCATGGCCTTTCTCTTTACTCACTACCACCTTTTTTTTTAAGAGTCGAAATTCTTCCTTCTATAGCATAACTCTATGCCAACAGGAAAGGGGGCCTCAATGTTACACTCCTTAAAACATTCATCCCCACCACCACCTGTCCAGCTACATAATTTTTAACATGAGCCCAAATCATTTCGATAGGATTCAAGTCGGGGTGGTACGATGGTAGACGCAAGATTGTGTGTCCATAGGTAGCAAGCAGTGTATCGATTTGATACATCTCATAACGTGGTTTATGGGATTTAATCAAAGCGTACAGTTGAGGTTTTATCATCTCTGTAGAAAATGGAATACCCTTATCGGTCAACCAATCCGGCATAACTGTTTTTCGGGAAGATGATGTGGGTACGCACTCACATTGGACATTATGGTACGAGGCATTGTCAATCACGACTACAGAATTTGTAGGCAAATTGGGAATTAATTTTTCTGTCAGATATTTTCGTTATTTCTATAGTTCATCTCATCGTGATAGTCCCCTGTTGTTTTGTTGGATTTTGAAAACCCACAAAGCATTTGGAAAGAAACCTGCATCTGAACCGCATATACCGCTATTAATCTTTGTCCTTTCGAGATAGGCGACTTCAGTCCATGAAGAGAACCGTCACTCCAAGCACTTGGCTTAGTGTGCGAACTATGCAAATATGTCTCATCAGTGTAAACAATAGGCCTACCCTTCTGTCGGTACCACCTTATGCTCTGTAAGTACTGCAGGCCTTATGTCAGGCTTCTCCATAAGTATTCTACGCGTGGCTTCTGTCTTCCTCCAACTAAAGCCTAGGCCTCGAACTATCTTGCTTAATGTTCGTACGCCACCTTTAAAATTTATAACCTCAACCAGTTTTCTACTGATCTTTTCCAGTGTTGGCCTCTCACCATTGCTATAGTGAAAATTATGAATCGTACGCCTTACCACGCATTTATCAAAATCGTCTAACTTACACTTCTTGACAGATTTTGGTCTTCTCTTTCCAGGCGTTGAAAATGAATCCACCTCACCACTTTCAATTCTTTTGGCGCCTTGTATTATATTCCGCACCGACCTTTCCGACACACCTGATGCTTCAGCCACTTTATTTTGAATTGCGCATATGTTCCCAGCTTGATGTGTTTCCTTTTTCATGAATTTATACACATTATAAATAACTTCCCTAGTTCGACTGTGTAAAGTTTTGGCACTCCCTAATTGAAAGCGAAACGGTGGCATTGCGGTACACTGAATGTTATACACAAATTTCAAGGCTTCAGGTATTCAACAAACGCACTTTCAGCTACGTAATATACATAAAATAGTAATAATACACACGTGTGATGCCTCCTGCATTCTACGCTTGGTTTAAAGCTGTAGACCGCGTCTTGGAGCGAGCCGCATTGTTGAAGAATGGAGTGAGCAGTGAGCCCAGTAATCAGCATTCTGGGGACACACAGGAGCCCCGCAATGAGCATTGAAATACGCCAATTGATATTGGTCTCTGCGCATCATTGAGTTTCGGCAAGCTCCTCTTGCGTTTGCTCCACTATTGTCATCGCGCCAGGAGATGGAAGTTCAACACACTGTGACGGGATGTGTGGGGTCTTGCAGTACGTATGCACGGCCCGCTTATTCTAAACCTAAATATATCGGCTTCCCGCATGCCAATGGTTAACACAGCAGACGACTCGCAGCCAGTGAAAAAGGAATGTGCTGAGTGAGTGAAGCAAGTAGTGGCCAACTTAATGTTTTTGGAATGTGCGATACACAGTGAGTGGGAAGACATCTGCAGTTCAATCCCAACTGCCATCTCCTGGCACGATATCAATACCGTTCGCCTTGCGGATATAGTTAGCATGACTGCGGATAGCGGATAATATTTAGAGTAAATTTGCGGATAGATTTTAGAATACAATGTTGAACTGGATTTTATTTAAATAATTTTAGTTCTTACTAAGATCTGCGTCTTTCACGTTTCTTGTTATTTCCCTATTTGCTTTCACTTGGGTTGTACGAGAATGAGAAGTGAGAGAAGCCAGTCATGGAAATACCCTCAATTATTGTTGCCACAAAAAAAAGCTTTATACCTGCGCTTGCCTGCGGGGGTATATCCAATGACTAAGTAAGTGCTATAATTAACCACCCGCTGTTTCACTTACCATTGCTCAGAGGGACAAAACTCGGTCGATGGTGGACGAGAAAGTGGGTTGTGCTTACGTTATTGATGGTGCAAATACCAAGATCTCTTTGCCAGAGGCCTGTAGTCTGTTTACTGCGGAGCTCGTTGCCATCTATGAAGCTCTGCAGTTTGCACTACAGGATGCATGAATCCACTTTCTCGTGTGCACCGACTCTTTGAGTTCGTTGCAGTCAATTGCTACATGTTTCCCGCAACACCCCCTAGTGTAGCGAATCCACGAACTACTAGCCGTGGTGTGCCACGCTGACACTCGAATCACCTTTCTGTGGCTTCCAAGCCACATGGGAATTGCGGGAAATGAGTCAGCGGATCAAGCTGCAAAAGAGGCGGTATCACTACCACCTCGACCAATGGAGATACCTGATAGAGATATTCGCTCTCTGTTACGCCTACAAGTTCTGGTATTTTGGGAGTCAGTAAACTGAGAACGGTCAAGGGAACTACTAGCGTGTGGCAGAGCTCGTTCCGGTCACGGAGAGAGTCCGTCATTTTGTGTAGGCTAAGGGCCGGGTTCACCAACGCAGCGTTGACAGGCCGTCAGTAAATGCGTTGTTAACTTTAACATCGGCATTTAGCTCGTTGGCGTTTCACCAGCACATTCACCGATTGGCATTAGCAAACGAAGCGTTAAGTTTAAGGGCTGTACAAAACTCATTGAAAGATGATGATTGAGGCGGTTATTTGTTTATTCTTTGGTGTAATCGAGCAGGCCGTTAACTGAACAAGCTTAAAAGTTACATACTCCTTGGTTAAAAACAAACAAGGCTGATGAGGAAAAGAGCAAGAAGAGCCGGAGACTGTGAAATTTTCGTTAAATGAAAGAAACATAATTATCCACCCATATCTACTCGGTGGATGAGCATCGTGAAATCGTTGAAAATATGAGGACTGATGCTGTAACGTTTAGGTACCGTAATCTTTTATTAAATTAAATTAACTAGGATGTTTTACAACGTAATGCATTACACGTAAAAAGAAATAAGAGGAATGCTGTTGAGACGTCTAGGTGGTATTTTATTAAATTAACTACTTGTGCTACACCGTAATGCATCACACGATATTACACATAAATAAGGAATGGTACATAGGCCTAGGCTATCTTACTTATCAGATGGGAATTCCAGGTTAGGTTCTGTCATCTGTAGAACATTCATCAACGCAGAAGGTTTTGACAACCGAAATCTCATGATAAATTCTGTGTCGTCGCATTCATTAAGTAATTCCTTCGTTATTTATAAGTTAGTGGTCGAAGAAAATCTAGTATGTCTTCAAAAACATCGTCGTCGTTGGTAATAAAGTTTAATGCACGACTATTCCGGCTTTCGCTGCACGCCATTTTGGATTTGATTGCTACGTAAATCGACCGTCAAGTAGTTAATTCCATGTTGACAGAGCAATTAGTTTTGACGACTTGTTAGGAAAGCTAATGGATTGTTAAAGTTTGCTGAACCACAACATTTCGTAAATCGTCCGTCAACGGCCTTAATTGATTTGTTAACATTTTAACGAACCATGGTGAACCTGGCCCTAAGGATAGGTCAAACAAGATCCACCCACTCGTACCTAATGAGAAGGGAAGACCCCCAACTTTGTACCTGTGGAGCCGTTTTCACCTTGGCCCACATTTTAACCGAGTGTGTGGATCTTACTGACTTACGAAGAAACCTTGGTTTGCAGATGACACTCAAAGTTATATTAGCTGATGACGCGGTGGCTGCTGATCGCGGTGGCTGCTGATCACGTTATCCGCTTTATAAGCGAGAGTGGGTTAGGGCCAGCAATCTAAATTTTCCAGTGAATATTGACTCAACGACTTGTTCGTTTTTGAATGATATTTTTTTGTTTTTCCGTAATTTTTGTTTATTTTTATAATTATTATTTTTATTTAATATTTTGTTTTATTAAATTTAGGTCTTTTCAAATTTAGGTGTTCACCTCTACATTTTAAATTCAATTCCAAATTTGTATTCTTTAATCTGTGTTAAGAGGGCCAGAGGACCTCGTAGTTCCACCCCTTAAAACACATGCGCAGTTGAGTATGCCATAACCCAGGCCTCGCCAACTCAGGTGCTTCGCGAGCACTGGGCGGCAACTGGAAAAGCTGTAAGAGGGGAACTTGTAGTAGCAGCGCTTAGCGAGGCGAGAGTCGTGTTGTTGTTTATTTGTAAATTGGGCTGGGCAAATCAGCGCGCGTCAGGCGGCGTACCGGTATGAAAACAATAATAATGCTAATTTTGTGTAGACAGAAATAATAGTCTTATTGCGCTCCTGATTTTGCACTAATTTTCAACATTCTTTCTTTATCTTTGGCATCGCTTTGAAGCCACTAATTTTCCGATATTTGGAACAATCGTTTTGGCATTTGCAATCCGAAGTATAGCTTCCAAGGAAGCATCAGACAAACTTGACTTTGTTGTGTTAATATTTATAATGGAAAATATTTGTACACAAACAAACGTTGTTCCGAACATAGCAACGAATTTCTGGGCAAGAGCATGAATCCTCGGGAATTGTTTTTCCACAACGCCTTTATAAAATGAAATGAAATCACCTTTTTATTGGTAATAGCGGTCTTTCAAAATTGAATCACACTGTTGTCTTACCTGCTCAACTTGGGGACTTGATGGGACATCCTCTTGGCGTACCGAAAGAGGTGTCATAAAAATTTTGAGTGCCGGTTTTACTTGTTTTATCTCTTCAAACCTATCTTCAAATTCATTATGCAATGACTGTAACGCTTTTGTGTACTCACTGATTGAAGCATTTTAGAGAGGGAGAATTGTCCCAATTTCCTTCTTGAAGCTGACTTTTAAAAAGCACAAGCTGCAATTTGAAACTTTCAATAGGGTCACACATAGTACTGATTAATTTATTTTTGCTTTGCAACGAGTTATTTAAATACCCCGTGATGTATTTCATGAAAGCGAGGTCAGCGATCCATTGCTCATCATCCAAGTCTGACTGTGGAGAAAGAGGGGTGGGAAGGGAAAAGAGCCGGGGCGCGCAAGCACCAAGTGCTCGGGTTGGCATGGCGCATGTACAGTTGAGCATTTTGCAGACTTTTAATATATTGGTTGTGCGTTGGCTCTGAGAAGCTTGAGCCCCACAAACTAAGTAGGCCTACACTCTGATTGTGACCTGACCAAAAATTCTGTATGCTTTGTTTTTTAGCATTCTCACGAACATTTACACTCCACGCATGAATGAAATGTACAAAGTAGTCAGTAAAATCAAAATCCCCCTCCCTACACCTTACAACTGTAGGAACATAAAAGCGCTACCATGGTACTCAAGAGTTTATCCAGGAATTATTTTCACCAACATAGATAGAGTCCCTTCTGTTTGAATTTCTTGCCATTGTTGTGGTCTAGAAGTATGTATTGAGATTGTTTGATTCCCAGCTCCGGAATATCATACAATGAGCCTCATAAGGACAACTGAGAAGAGGTTGGTACGATTCTTATTACAGTTAAGTACAGAATTCAGTGGCAGTGTATTCTGAGTGGGTCATGGCATCCTTGTTCATATCGCATACCATAATTACAAGAACTTCAGCACATAACAGTCAGGGCCAAAATAAATATGTATAATTGGAGTGAATATGAAGGCCAATAGAGTACACACAGTGGGAGGAACGGGAGACAAATGAAACTATTTGTATACTTAGTTAAAATGCACCTTAGAGAAAGAAAATAGCCTAGTGTCCATATTATTTTTCATGAGAAACCCAATAGAATTTGTCACCACCCGGCCAAGTGCCGATATTTGTTACCATACTGAGGTAGGGCCTATGTACACCAACAACAACAAAAATGGGGAAAAATGTTTGTAGACCGAAGACATAACATGCAGTATTTTTTCGTAACGACGTACTCTAAGTAAGATGCATTCACAAATCTGCGACTTCTTATGGAGTATGGTAATATGGGTTTTCCTCCATAGTAGGCCTACATAACACAGAACATAACCAAATAAATTTAATCATCAATTCAATACTCGTGTGATTACAACATTCAAAGCAATACTACGTCTTCGTAGGCTTGATCCTACTTTATCAAACTTGATATTCGGTCGTACACACATGTATAACAACACTTTATAGAAAATCACACCTTCCAGAAAATCTTGTAGGATTAGAACGTATTCAATTGGAGCCATTTTGATTATCGAAGCAACGCAGCAAAGCAAAGTAGCAAAGTAAAACTACGCTGCACGAAGAGGTAAATCGCTGCCAACAGCAGAGAGTGCAGCATGAATAAAATAACGCGCTGCGCGCGACACTGCTGAATCGCTGGGCGTCTCGCTTAAAAAAAAACGCACCCTTCATTGTGTCACTGGCCGACCAACTCACTCACTCACAAATTCCCGCAGTTCCGCTTTATTATGCTCACCCAGCATAAGGCCACTCTTGTGTTAAGATAAATGGTGTAATTATTCTGCATTAGATTTCACATACCATCAGCAATTCAAATACGATCGTAATGTCAATACGAAAGAAAGACATGGAAATAGCATGCTGGGTAGGAGGTACTTGTGCTGTGAATTCTCTCAGGAGGGTAGTACTGTATAGTGAAAGAGATAGTCGAGGTGCAGACAAGAGAATGCAGGAAGCTCTCATTTGTGATCTACTGTACTCTAAGTAAGAAGTTAGTGAAGTGATGGAACTTACTCTACATTGCTTAGTAGTTAAATAGACATTGCTGTATGGAAGCGATATCTGGGTGAATTCACGAGGTAACTGATAAGAGGGTAGGACGAATGATTGCTGGGCCAATAGATGGAAGCAATGGTAGGAAGCTACTCGTAATGAAGAGATAAAGGCTAAGTTAGAAATGAGCACTTAAGATGTAGCTGATTGTGTGAATATACTCAAATAGAGATCATGCATGGTGTCCACAGAATTTTCGATGTCAATTTTCCTGACTTTTCCCGACCATTTTTCTACAAAATTCCTGTCTCGTGAAGTCATCGTAACATCGGAAAAGAGGTTTATTGAGCAAACAAATATATATATTATTTGCAGCCTCTTTTATCCCCATAGCTGCCCAACGCTCGCCTCTTTATTCATTTAAAATACAAAATAAAGTGCAATGTGCTGGGCGATGGGGTCACCACATCCCTACGCCAACGCTAAAAATCATACAAGAAATAGGTAAACGAGGTTTTTACTACGCTGTACTGTAAAAATGGAAACTTACCATAATGTTCAGTGAGTTATTGCTTTTTATGTTTAGAGATTAGTTGAACGAGTAACATCAAAATATGGCCGTATACACAAAATACGGTATGGTTAATATAAAATTCCTGACTTTCTAATACTTTTCGCCATTTGTTCACACGTTTTCCTTACTTTTCCTGACCAAAGACAAAATTCCTGACTTTTCCTGCCTGTGGACACCATGTCATGTGATGAGATTAAGGGAGTAGACTACCTACAAGGATAATGAACTCTGCTATAGAGGCTTACACAAGCAGAGGTAGACCTAGGAGACGACGGTTATATTCAGTACAAAATTAAGGCTTGAGTAGAAGTGCCTTAGGGTAATGAAAGCAATTAACTATTATATCCATATCGTATGTTCGGCGAGGTATTAGTTCTTAAAAGGAACACTGCTTAATGAACAGAACATGAAATAGGTTTCTGAAAGATCTCTCTAACAGTCATCCGAGTTCGGGTTGGGCAAATTTTCTGAAGATAATTTAAAAAATTTGTTTTTAAGGTATTTAACTATAAATTTGAAGGCATTTGGTGAATTTTTTATGAACAGAAACACTCTTCTGTTGGTCAACACGAGTGCCAAAATATATTGGACATAAAGTTACATTACCACACTTCTGTAACAAATGGTGGGGGTTCGACACGTTTCTCTTGTCAAGCAAGCATCATCAGTTCTAAATATACAAAATAAAATAGCTGTAGAAAACCCACAATGCGAGCAACAAGTGGTCGCTGACCTCCAACAACAAACCGCTAACAGCAAGGCAAAAGCTGAACTACTACTGATAAATACTAAAGCATTAAGCTTATGAAGGAACTTAAATATAGCCTAAAGTACTATATTCAGTTTACACTTTAATGTCATCAATATCCACTCCCCCACTCCAATAATGAGCATGGTATTGTACAGCCCGGGGGCAGTACCCCCTGAGAACCACCCCGCCATCTTTTACCAAAACCACCCCAACTGGAAACACTATAATTCCAGAACATATCTCTACACAGCAAGCGGCGACCACCCAAGCCTAGGAGGTTAGCCAACGGCTTGCAAAACTCACATAAACATTTACACTAACAACTATCTGGGGCAGCTACACTGATGCAATGCTGACCAAGCAGCGCCGAAACATATAAGAATGGAACCCGGACAGGAGGAATTATCTGTTCTGTTCTTCGCCAGCGGCCCTGCCCGACGAGGTTTCGTTCCAGCTCTTCACCAGGTGAGATCTAGCGGTGCTCAGAATCCTTATTCTTGTAAACACCTAACCCAAACATTTGTACACTTCACAAATTGTATTTCATATTTGTTTAAACTCCCCAAGAGGGACATCACATTACATCCACTGGCCAATAAATACATGGTCAGTAAACTACACGCTTATTACTAATCACACTCCACTTCACATCCTCATACCCAACCTGACCTTAGTCATAATTGCCCCTGACCGTAGCGGCCAGTAATTGCATCGTCAGGTCCTATTGTGCTCGAGCACGCGACTCGACTGCAGAGCGTCGAGTCACTGACTCTGCACATTCATTGAATTGCTCATCCTACCCAGCTGGCAAGCTAGTTTAGCAGCCAGCACTTAGACATTCATCCCCTGACAGATAATTTCACCCTGCGGGGACGCCCCCAATAGATCAAGTACTCACACCAACACACTACACTGGTAGTCTCTCCTAACCACGGGAAACTACCCTCATTTCGGAAGCAATCCTCAAAATTAGCACAGATACACTACCGTGTTTTTCCCACCCCCCAACCAAGGGATAAAACATATTTGGTGGAGGCGCGGCTACCACGCAAAATAAGGGTAAGGGACTCAAACAACGAGCCCCCGTGGTAGAGCGATCCGTACCGCAAGCAGCCAAGCAAAAGTTGATTTTTTTTGGGGTGACAGCATTACATTTTTCCCTTCACTCTAGCAACACAAGGGAAATTTTTGTCAACCCACCCACCCTACCTGGTAAGAATCAGAAATCTAATACATTAGAAGCCGCACACATTTCTTTTTATACATACACTTGATTCAGGATGGCCCCTTTATACCGCCTAGCTGTGCTGAGGAGCATTGGGGAATACCAGGAATTAATTGCCTGGCACAAGGTCTTTGAGACAAGGCAGGACTACCTCAGGAGGTATCAGCAGCTCCTGCACGCCCAGTATATAAGAATTATAAGGGCACTTGTCCGGCCACTCCGCAGCGCCAAGAATCGACAGATTCGAGCGAAAATCCCCACCCTCCGTACACAGATCACTAAAGCCCACTGGAAACTACACTGCAGACACGAAATCATGTTCCAGCAATGGGAGACACTCATCAAAGAACACAAACGGATAGGAACCAACGGTACCAAAGTTGCCGAACAGGCCATATGCCTCAATAGGCAGTACGTCCAAATTTGGGACGAATATCGGGAACTCCAAGCCAACAAGGCTATTTTTAAGTTCATGGCAGGGCAACCAGCCCAGCCTAGAGAAGACATAGGCGTGGATACGCTAATTCAGCAATTCGCGAGGATGTCCCTCTCGACACGTACCGCCACAAAAAGGAAGGAGTCTGCCGTGGCCATAGGCCAGAAATCGATCAGACTACCCTCCAACACATTGCAAGAGCAATCACAGACAATTACACGACCCTTACCGCCAGTTCAGAGGGCGATTTCGCCAGAATGGAAGCGGACACAAACATGTGCACCCCCAGTGAAAAGACATACAGGGGGATTGTTTACAGTTCACCAGGGTGTAACACACACGCCTGCACACACTATCCTGCATCCGCAACAAAATACACGGGGTTTAAGGGAAATTTTACTGCCCACCCCACGCGGCCAGGCAGACAAGAGGGCATACACGCACACAGACGCTAATAGGGGAGCGCGGACCCAACACAGCCCTTCAGGCACCAGCATACCTACGCCTATTAACAGGCACTACGGGGAACGTAGGCTTAGGCCTGCTTTACTTGAAACACCCCTGAAAGATAGTAAAGAAGCGCCTCAATAGGAACCTGAAGCCTATGCCTTTATAACAGGGCGCAATAATTCACCCCGACGAGCAAGGGCGTGCGCACAATAGTGAAATTCACTGTCCACACAAGCCCATGGATAAATGTTCCCAAGACCCTCACGGGGGTGCGTACACTACAATTGACACAAAAGGCAGGTTCTACCCCTGTAGAGGGTAAACACACAAAAAACACATGCACACAACTGTACAATTTGCATGCATACAGATATATTTAATCCATAAGTGTACGCTATTTCTTACGCTGCCCATAGCAGGAATTTTTCTTGTCCCCTATGATGTCGCTCAAACTAAGCGTAAATACCAGGGGATAACACTCACCGTTCAAGGGAAATACTGGCATTTATTTTTGAAGTCACACAGTAAACACAGTTATCATAAAAAGAGTATATACACTAACAAAACTGTCACAGAGACACAGGCCCAAAGGGCAACAGGAATGATCATCCTGAACAAAGACGGTCTCAAACCCGCGACCTTCTGAATACCAGGAGCGCAAGGTCGGGTAGCCATCCAATTGGAGGACACAACAATAAGGGACAGTCACGCTAACAGGAATATATTCGCATCAGACCTACAATAACACAAAATTTGGACACAATATATGAACAGAGGTAGGGTCTTTTACATGACGAGTAGCCAAAGGCACATCATGTATGCTCACAATAGAAAAGCGTGTCAGCAAACACACGCACATTTGCTCAACACATGCGATAAGCAGGCCGCAGGCTCGCAGCAGGTACTGCCCACGCCATTGAAACTTGACACTATCGCCAGTCAGCGATAAGACGTAATGGAACAGGCGGCCTTCGCAAGTATCAGACGGGCTAGGAGCGCTTTCGCTCCGGCAGTAATATACACAGTCATTCACACCATTTTCAAAGCCGGATAACTACCGAAATTAAGGTACGAGGGACGTTCCGAATTACACAAAACACTCACACTAACGTACATTTTCGCACGCGTATCTCAAACATACAATACACGCTATGGTACATAAAACACAGAAAATGTGGACCTGAGGCATTAGCCTAAGCATTAGCCTAAGGCAGATGCGCACGCACAGAAACACGATACAAACGTGCCAAAAAAGAAGTTAGCCAACGGCATTTTTGGCGCGACAACACAATCAGAGGCCACACTAGGGACGCACAAAATCCCAACAGACTACGCAGACATAAAACACGGAGCGCTACACGGGATCACGGGTCCGAATACCCAGTAAAACCGGACGCCGTGACAAACAAAAATTGTCGACCGACGAAAGAGCAGTTACATAGAACACACGGGTTTTTCAACATGGCAAGTCAGAAAACTCAGCCAGCGCGACTATACACCAGATAGACCCATTCACAGGGGAAAATTTACTCCCACCTAGACGGAAACTGGCCAAAATTAAGGCAATCCGCAAGTACGTCCAAATTAAACCAGGGATATGGACACGGGGACAGACAATTACACGGGCTGCATCGCACAAACAGCATGCATGATCAATACCACACAGAAAAAACCATAGGGTCCCATACAGACACTGTGCCCCATAGAGTATAGCCAAAAGGGAAGATAGGCATAAGAATGTTTAAATTATATGTATATGAATGGCATATTATTACTGTGTACACGCTTTAAACATACACTAGAAGTGGCAAATGCATTCCACTAATGCCACACACAAGCACATAAACGATTGAGCCACATCATGAACACAGGAAGGTTCTTTTACATACATATAGGGGCGTAGATTCGTTCTAAGGTACTCGCTACAACAGCCTACTTAGGGCATTAGCGACCCCGGGACTACCAATAGGGGACGTACCGGGAACGCCAGGCCTCTACAGAGACCACGAGACACTTTTCTTTGAACCATAGTGCCCGACACCTAAATACGGGGGACGCCACTCTCACAAACAAACGCCCACACAAAACAGGTAACACCACATCTCTACGGCCAAAAATCATGGCAATTTGGATTACCCCGAACATAGGCAATAGACTTGCTAGACACAAATCATAGATAATTACATAAAGCAGAGGTATTGCGGAAGCAAAGTCCAAACAAGCTTGGGAGCGAAAGTATGACAGGTTAACACATTGGCCCTCCTAGAATGTAAAACACATGTCAACATACGGACGGTGGCGGAAGTCACGTTCCGCCAGCCTTCATACATAACATTAGAGACTTTCTGTATACAAGGACACAAAAACAAATACACAAAAAAGCACTGCGATGCGAGTAAGCGAATTCCAGCGCGTTGCGACACACTGTTGCCGGTAGACATTCTCATCATAGCCAGACGTGACAATGACACGCAGACATGATGACACTGGCACAAAAAAACAATAACAATAATAACATACAGTGACACGGATGTTGACACTGGATTCAGCGCCATTACAATAGGCCTTGCATCCAGTAATGCACAAATACTATGGGCCGGATTCATCCCAGGAATACAGGAACATGTCTACAAGGGTGTTAACACGCAATAATCGGCACCTGACAATTAGCCACACGACACGAGATAAGCCTTCTCCGATAACGTCCCAAGCGTCAGCGGACGTCAGCGATACGCGACCTCACGCACACAGCCGCGCTAATTACAGCCACGGGCACCTCCTTCCTACACACGCCCAACACTCAGGGGCGAATACAGACAGCGTCCATGGGGGAACAATCCCCCCCCCCTAATAATTTCTTTCCTTGTTTTTTTAATCATTACAGGCGATCAGGCTATGACAATCCACACTTACAATCAAATGCTACCCCAACGTTAAGAACAGGAGACCAGGTTAGGCCGTGACGTCACAGCGTCACCTCACTTAAACATCCTAAGGGCAGCCCGAGGGCGGTGCCTACAGACGCAAACATTCCCACACAACATAGGTCTTACAGATCCACAGGCACTCCTTAGACTGGCATTTTAGGAGAGAGCAGATGCTTTATGGCATCTCAACTTAGCCAGCATACATCCCAAGGAGCGGGTAGAGAACATATAGTGACTGAGAGAGGATGACACACCACGACAGGAGTAGAGATGGATAGTGCCATCAGGATGGCCATGGTACCAACTACGGGCTACCATCCCAGCACCCTTCTTCCTACATACCCTGTCACCTATAACACTATCCAACACAAACATACAGACACATAAAAACAGCTAGACTACATTTCAAAATATACGTCGGGGTTGATAGACTTCATGCGTCTAACAAATTAAGGTATGCTACACCTTGGCCCCAAACACCTACACCTGAGTATTAGAGGTGAGTCGGAAACAATATTAAGCGCAATGCACATCTCCATGTAGAGAGATGAGGCCACATTTATACTAACAAGTTTTTTTATTAAATAATCCAGCATGCAAGGGACATAAACTTATTGTATCCCAGCACAGACCTTATCCTCAAGTGAGAGCGGCCACGCCTCACATCCATCCCAATGCATGAAATATCCTATCCACACACCAGGTATTATATCATTATTACGCCCGCATGGCATTTTTAAATTTTGAACACTTGGGAAAAAGCCATCCGATCCACTCACAGTAAATGCCTCCTAGCAGCATCATCGGCTCCCGGCCACCATTAACATGGAGACCAACGATGCACGACCCGCTCCTACCACGCTTTAAGCCCATTCAGCAAATAACACCCCCGGATCCTAATAACAAAGGGACCAAAGGCCCTACAAACCTACTAACAGCTCTAGGAAATTACCAAGGCATTACCGCTGGAAATCCGACATGGCACTGACGAGCCTAAAGTAGACACTGCATTTAGAAGATCCTACAACCCCAGAACACTAAAAATTTTACATAATTACGTGGTACACACAAACTTATTTGCAAAGCACACTTATTCTTTTTTTTAAGGAATCTGGCATCACACTAGTTGGTGATGAGAAAGTAAACGGAGGGAGCAGAAGCTCCACGGACGGGCAGGGACGAGGCCAGACGCCTACAGATCCTGACCCAGACTAAAGACGGAATAACGAAAGGTCGAAGACCTGCAGGGGAGACTTTTGACGGCTAGTAGGAGAATTAGCCAGCTCCACACTAGACTCAGGAGACGAACCTAGAGACGACCACATTAGGACTAGACTCTTAGCTATTTGTAATATAAGTAGAGCTCCTATGGCGAGGAGCAAGTCTTCCATTTCGAGGAAGTGAAGATAGTGTGCCAAGGGTCCAGCGGGACAACCCCTGGCCACGCAGGACCTCATCGGAATATGGGACGAAGAGGATTCCCGGACGCTAAATTCCCGGATGATATTATTTTATCGGATGATTTTTCCCGAACGATGTCCCGTGCCCACATAAATGGATGACAGCGAGTCTCCAGAGCTTAAATGGTAACGCAGCGGGCGGCCAGAGATGTAAATGAGGCATGTGGCGAGCTCTCACAGGGGTCCTGTGGACTACCCAGTAATAAACATAAACGAGTGATAAATGGCGAATAAAGCAAACATAAGACCAACGGAAAGGATATCCGCACGCAGCGTTTGCTTCTAAGCAACGCAAGTGCACAGGCCTATATTAGTTATTAAGGGGAGAACCCCACGAAACACATGGGTGACAATGAGCAAGGGAGGTCACTAGGTACGGGTAACTCCTTCTAGGCGAAAGGTAATTCCAAACTACTATACGTACGGATCCAATGGAGGAGCCGTGTTGAGCACGAAACGTAGTGCCCAAACCACAATCTGCATGCGTAGTCACTCGGATTACCGATACCACACTGCAAATTGGACGAAGGTCCCTGGGTACTATACGCATGCTCGCGTATTTCGACAGTCAAAGGCGCAGTGTAAGCCCTAGTAGGCACCCGAAATCCCAATACCCCCCCTACGCATTGCACGCCAACAAAATTCTAGTAGGTAAGGTAGTTGCATTTGGAACGCAACTTAGACTTAGACTAAACACTTTTTTTCATTAACACAGAGCGTTCGGCACCTGGCAACTAGACGTTACCAGGGTAAGACCGATAACACATTAAGATAAATAGGAATATGCGATGCGAACGCGACATCGAGTGTTCGGCACCTGGCAACTAGACGTTACCAGGGTAAGACCGACAACACATTAAAGTAAGTAGGAAATATGCGATGCGAACGCGACATCGAGCGTTCGGCACCTGGCAACCAGACGTTACCAGGGTAAGACCAACAATACATTAAGGTAAATAGGAACATGTAATTCGAACGCGATAAGAGCGTTCGGCACCTGGCAACTAGACGTTACCAGGGTAAGACCGACAATACATTAAGGTAAATACGAACAGGTAATGTGAACGCGACATATATACGCGAGACGTCCGAAGCGATATCGCCGGTACAGCAACCGAAGCTTACCGACCACAGTGCTGCACAATGAACACAACAGATAGGATATATGGCCAAAGGTACTTACTTAATATGTATTGATTTCAGAGAAAGGGCCCCATCACTGCAGCAACGAGGGAAACCCAAAGGTCATGACAAAAGGTAAAGGTAAGGTGGACCACCGACGTCACATACACTACACACAATTGGAGTACACTGAGGAGACATACAATTACACAGGTACATAAAAGAGTAGAATAAGTAGGTAAGATAAGACCCTAGCCGGCTTAGGTTAAGGTAGAATAATATACGGTGCCAAAGGCAAATGATATCGGCACGCACCGATAAATGGTACATTTGAATGACATAATAGTGTTTTGCTCTATTACAGATCACCCGAGCGGCAATACAATGCACGCAACCCCGTCTGGACATCACTAATATATTTTATCCACAGGTCCACGACGAAGTGCACATACCTTTTGTAAATTTATCTTTCACAAACACACATATGTAATACACTTTCTATAGCATAAACACGTACACACTGCAGCGATTTTAGTCGCGCCCTTAAGGCGACGGCGCCGCGGTCAGCAACGCGAGGTGACCGTGGGGCACCGAGCGGAGCTGACGCAACACACGACAAACGCTTGAATAAGGAGCGGATGCGATAGCCAGGAAAGACGTAGCTTTGTGAACGTCTATCCTAGCCATCAAGGTGAATTCTTCCACCCACGGAGGAAAATTCACAACAACGGTTTAACCACTAAACCACAAAGGCAGGTCAAAAGCCACAGATGAATGGCACAAGGTAAAGGTGGCCAAGAAAGAAAAGCGCTAAGGCCATATGCATAGGAGAAAGGTACTAATGAGTAGAAAAGATTTAGTAGTAATAGTACTATTAAGCGTAGCATGTAAGAATTGTAATCGAAAATTGTAAGAAATTGTAAAACCGTCAAAGCACAAGAAATATGAAGAATACACATAAAGCACTGCAACATTCTAACACCAAACACGTTTCTACACACTTTTGTCTCTTTCCTTTCTATTCTACCAACGCCAAATGTGTGAAGGTGTCCCGCTTCATCCCAACAATAAATCATTCTGATATACCTTTAACTTATACCCTGGGGCACCTGTTTCTCTATTTTCTTCCATCTTTTATGCAATACCTTGCAGGGAGCAATTTTTTTCTCCACACAGCGTCGGACGGCACAACCACCCGTCCAACCATGGTTTTTTTCCCTTCCTGCATAATACCAACATGCATATAACTTCAAGAACATGTATCTTTTTGTATTTTATATTTTTATTATTTCCAATGTCAAATTTCATAACAATTAATTTTAGATCATCATCATCATCTTGTACAGTTTCCAGCCCCAGGCTGGGTCTGTTTGGAACATAAGCCTCGCCACTTAGTTCTTTCTTCCCACCACCTCTCCGCTGTCACTCTGGTCCAGTCCTCGCCTCTCTTCTTGACACATTCCTCCACTCCTTTCAGCCATCTATCTCTTGGTCTTCCCCTTGGTCGTTTCTTCTGTATCTGCATCTCATGTATCCTCTTGGGAATCTTCTTCTCATCCATTCTCTTTGAGTGTCCATACCACCTCAGTCTTGATGTCTCAATCCTACCTTGCAAGGGCTCCTCTTTCACCATTTCCCTGACCTTTTCATTCCTCACCCTGTCTCTTCTTGTTACTCCGATCCTACTTCGCAGGAACTTCATTTCACCTGCCTGTATTCTGCTTATGTCTCTTTTCTTCATTGTCCACGTTTCTGAAGCATAGGTCAGTATCGGGATATAGTAGCTTCTGTATAACACTTCCTTGCTTTTTTGTGGGACATCTTTATTCCACACTAAGCTCCTAATGCTTCTCAGAAATGCTTCTGCCTGTCTGCCACGTTCCGTAATCTCTCTGTCATTTCTCCCATTTTCCTCCACTATACTTCCCAAGTCAGTTTTAACCAAGCAAGCAAGGTGAACAGACGTGCAGTGAAGTGTAAGGAAGAATGGGAATCGCTATTCAGCAGTACCGGGCGGTCATCGGCCGCTGGCAGGCTAGAGTGAAGTGCGATTTCGGTGTCGGGAAGGTGATAGCGGGCAACGTCACTGAACAGATGGGGGTTTTGGCGATGGGGATGGTAGCGCTGGTTGTGGCGACGCTACTATTAATTGGAGGAGTGGAGTCAAACCCAGGGCCTGGTCAGCTGGGATGGCAAGAAATGGAGAAAATAAGGGAAATTGTAAAGGAAGTGTCACAAAATGACCAGGTCCGGGACATTCTTCGTGAGCAATGTAAGTAATTCAAGGAGATGAAGACATGTATAAGAGAAGAGATGGGAATAGTGACAGAAAGGCTGGCCGAGAATAGTAGAGAGATAAAAGACCTGAGAGAAAAGGTGAAGATATTAGAGGTGGAGGTAAATGAATTAAGGAAGACCAAGCTGGATGAGAGAAAGAAAAACGTCTTCATTTACGGAATAAAGGAAGATGCCAAGGAAAGCACCGAGGATCTAACATCCAAGGTGCTCCGAGTGATTAGTGAAGGCATGCGGATAAACATTGGAGTCTCAGAGATTGACAATGTGACCAGGATAGGGCGAGGAAGGGGCACGAGGCCCGTGAAAGTGTCATTAGTTTCTTCGCTGATGGCTCACAGAATTCTGGCGAACACAAGGAACTTGAAAGGGGAGAGGATATGGATAAGGAGAGAAATGAGTAAAGAAGAGGCAAGCGAGCAACGGACCTTGCAGTTTCATTTAAGGAAGGCAAGGAGCTCTGGTCTCAAGGCTTATGTAAAAGGTAATAGACTGGCGGTTAGCGGCAACAACTGGGATCGGATTTGGACAGTGGCACAACTCCAGGATATGGAGAAGCAACAACAACAGGAGACAGTTAGACCTAGCAACCAGGTGGAAGCAGTTGTCGGGTCAGAGGAAAGTGCGGTGATGAGTCAACAGAGAGCAGCGACCTCCAAGTCCAACACGGAAGTGGCGCGAGCAGGAACGACTAACGTCAGCGCCAGGATCACCGGACAAGTGCGTGGTTTGCAGAAAGGTGAGACTGGCAAACAACGAGTTACTAGTCTAAAAGAACTTTGGGGCAAGAAAACCTTGGCAGAGCAGTTTAATGTGGAGAAGGAGGTCATTTCTTCTCCAGGTGGTAGTATACTAGAGTTAGAGAAAGCTAGAGTTACTAGAAGTAAAGCTACCGCCAGCGAGGAGGGTAGGAGTAAAAAATAACTAAACTGGAATATTGCTAGCGTAAATATAGAGGGTTTTTTAAATAAGAGAGGCAACGATGTAGTTTTGACCCTAATAGAAGATATGCAGATTGTAGGATTTGTTGAGAGTTGGCTCCCTGTAGGTTGCGAGGTTAAATTAGATGGCTTCAGTATATATACAAAACCTAAGATTAGGAAAGCTCGCACCGGTAGGTTCCCAGGGGGTATTGTTGTTTTAATTAAAGAAGAGGTGAGGGAATTATCAGAATTTATTAGTTCAGAACTGGAAGAAGTAGTATGGGTAAAAGCTGATATTAGGGGGAGGGGGAAAGGAACGGTATGTTTCGGCTTTGTCTACAACCCTCCGGAGAATTCCCCGTATGCAAGAGAAAGCTTTTTCGATGAGTTAGCTATTGAAATAAACAGAATTCAAAATATATATGAAGAGGCAGAGATTGTGCTGTTAGGGGACTTCAATGCGAGGGTTGCAGACAGAAAGCCCCTTTACAGCAAGGGGGTTGCCGAGGCCGTATGTGGTGATAGGCACAGCAAAGACAAGGAATGTAACAAGAACGGAGAAAAGATTTTGGAACTATGTGGTGCAGAAGAGCTATATATATTAAATGGTGTCTGTGTGGGGGATGAAGAAGGTAACCTGACGTATATAACAGAGATTGGAGGAAGTGTAATAGATTTAGCAATATGCTCTAGAGGAGCACTAGCCCTAATTAAGAGGTTCACTGTTGAAGAATGGGGGGAATCACATCACCTACCAATTGTCGTCAACATGCAGGGAGCGGTGACAAAATCAAAAGGGAACCCACAAGTTAAAGCTATAGAGAGAAAAGTGAATAGATTCAGATGGAGGGAGGAAAACTGCAGAGAGTTCCAGAACTACTTCCAGGGAGAAAATTTTGAGCTGATAAAGGTAGGAATAAGTTTAATGATCAGTAATGATGAAATTGAAGGGGTAATACGTATGATTGAGAATGCAATTATGATGGCAGGGCGGAAAATGCTCGTGAAGGCTAGGGGAAAATTAGGGAGTATTAAAGGATGGTACGATGAATCTTGTAGAAGGAAGAAAACCGAAGTTATTAGGGCACTGAAGTTATACAAGAGAGGAGGGGATGATACGATGAGAGTAGAATTTTGTCGTCTAAGGAAAGAATATAGGGAACTGCTCAGTAAAATGAAAGATGAATGGCAGGGTAAAGAAGCAACAGCACTAAATAAGGATTCTAAAGCTAACGACTGTAGCAAAGTGTGGAGCAGGATAAAGTCTTACTGTAGGGGGAGCAGAAGTGGTGGGGGGAGCTCTATAAGCGATGAAATATGGATTGCATATTATGAGAACCTGTTAAATGCTGAAGATAATTGGAGGAAGAGGGATGAGTTTGGCGTCCCGAGGGGGCTGGGGGTCACTCTGCCTATGCTGGACCAAGTCATATCGATAGAGGAAATTAAGGAAGTAATGACAAAAAGTAAAGGAGGGAAGTCAGGTGCTATTTCGGGGATAACAAATGAATTTTGGCAAGAGTTGAGTAGCAATAGGTTCATGATGGACAGCTTGGTAAAAATCTTTAACAAA
Organism: Meconema thalassinum; assembly: GCA_946902985.2. NCBI lineage: Eukaryota > Metazoa > Arthropoda > Insecta > Orthoptera > Tettigoniidae > Meconema > Meconema thalassinum. The sequence goes on from OX336390.1 coordinate 46,910,103, forward strand.
ATCTTTGACGGAGGTAGATTTCCAAGGGCGTGGCAGGAGGGGATAATTTGTCCAATATATAAGAGGCGTGGGGACAAACTAGACCCAGGCAACTATAGAGGCATAACTTTGCTTGATAATTTGAGCAAAATGTACACCGGGGTCTTATCCAAGCGTTTAATAGCATGGGCAGAGGGCTGTTCGGTGTTCTCGAGACTCCAGACAGGATTCAGAAAAGGAATGAGGACCAGTGACAATATAATGGTGGTTAAAACGGTGATGGACAAGTACATAAGAAGGAAAAGAGGTAAGCTGTATATCACAGCTATTGATTTGGAGAAGGCGTTTGATTCAGTGAGCAGGAGAGCTGTCATGGCTAAACTGGGAAAAATCGGGGTGTCACATAAAATGATACGAGCAATTGAGAATGTGTATTCCGAAGTGAAATGTGCAATTAAAACTAAAGATGATGTAATTGTAGGAGAGATAACGTCTAATATAGGTCTAAAACAGGGATGCAAATTATCCCCGGTGCTTTTTTTGCTATTTATCAACGATATTTTCGAGTCAAAGGGCTTTGAGCAACGGTCCAACCCTTGCTTGGACAATTATGATATCCCGGGCCTAGCTTTCGCTGATGACATCCTTCTGCTTGCTCTAACACCCTATAATATGCAATATAGTATTGACGAGATTGTGAGATACTGTGAGGACTGGAACTTAAAAATTAACCCGAGTAAGACCAAAGTTATGGTCTGCAAAAAGGGAGTTAAACTGGCTAAGAATGAAAAGTGGGTCATGTATGGGTCTCAGTTAGAGACGGTGAAAAAACTTGAGTATCTAGGGATGATAATGGCGAGTAATGGTAAATGGACCGAACAAATTAAAAGGGCAAAATCGAAAGGGCTAGCGGCATTGGCGAATGTTAAAGTGTTAGAGCGTAGGTTACCGAATCTTGACTACAAAGTGTATAAGAATGTGTTCAACGCACTCATCGTTTCAAGAGCACTATATGGAGTGGAAGTATGGGGTTTAGAGGAAGGAACGAAAACCCTGGACAGTATTGTAAGTAGGTTTGCCAAGATAATTTTGGGGCTACCTAGTTGCACGGCGAATTGCGGAGCGAGAATGTTGTGTGAGGATGTAAGCATTAGACAACATATCATAAAAAGGGTCATAAAGTCTTGGATTCGTTTAAAAGCGGGTGGAGGGGGGGAAATGCTTAAGGTAGCCTACCTGCACCAAATGAAGCATCAGCAAGAGGGCTACTGGGTGGACGGGGTAAGAAGTGTACTGGAAAGATTAGGAATGGGCTATCTATGGGATAGGGACTTACAAAGAGAGGAAGGTAGGGTGTGTAAAAAAGTGTGCAGAAGGGTTAATGACGTAGAGTTGCAGGTGCTAAGGGAAGAGTGCGCCAGTAGGAGAACCTTAACGGAGTTCTGCGAAATAAGGAACTTTATGAGCATAAAGCCTCAATGCCTAATGAAAAGAGAAATGAGAGGGATAATTTGGTGGTTAATGGGGGTGTATAAGAACAAAGCGTTGAGAGAAGTAGGAAAAGAGGACATTTGCCTGTTTTGTGGGAAGGTTATGGGTGCGGCGCACCTGATCAGGGAATGCAAGGAAGTTAAAATGATAAGAGCAAGGTTTGTAGACAAAGCAGATATAAACAGAATAGAAAATGAAAATGAGTATCACACTTTAATTAAATTACTAAAAAGGGAATGGGGGAAAGCAGGTCAATTAGCAAAATATTTTAATACCATCAGGGCAATGTGGAATAAGAAAGCGTCGGATGAGATTCAGAACAAAGATGCATGTAAATTAAGCATTCAAGTACAGGAGATGGCTTCCTAAGCTATAAATCTTGTTAAAGCCTAGGAGAGCCTATCTGTACATATTGCTGTCTGTAGATTTTTCCTGTAAATTTATGTTATCTATGTGTTTATTGTCTGTAGGTCACGATATGACTCTCTGAGTTAAAGTGACAATTAACAAGTAGACTTGGTTTAAATAAATAAATAAATAAATAAAATACTTCCCAAGTACTTGAGACTTTCCACCTTCTTCAGCTGTCCACCTCCAAGTGTTATCCCACTCATTGGTCTGTCCTTTTTCCTGGTCGTTAACAGGATCTCACATTTACTGATGTTGAACTTCCATCCGTACTCTCCCACTGTTTCTTCCCAAGCCTTCAGTTGCTCCTGAATTTCCTCCTCCTTGTTTCCCCAGACCATGAGATCATCTGCAAACACCATTGCTTTCATCTTATCTTCTCCTATCTTTCCTGCTATCCGTGCCATTACCTCGTCCATAACCACAATAAAGAGAAGGGGTGACAGTGCACTACCCTGTTTCAGGCCACTCATTTGTCTGAACCAGTCTGTTCTTTCCCCTCCAACTTTCACACAACTCACACTTCCACAATACATCTCCTTCACTCTGCCTACAGTCTCTTTTTCCACTCCCATGTTTTCCATTGCTTTCCAAACCTTCTCCCTACACACACTATCATAGGCCTTTTCGATGTCCAGGAAGGCCATCAGCAGATCCTCTCCAAATTCGTAGTGGTGTTCCTGGAGCTGTCTCACTGAAAATATGAGATCCACTGTTGATCTCCCAGGTCTGAATCCATACTGCTCCTCTCTCAATTTTCTCTCCACTTTGGCTCGTATTCTACTTTCTAATATCTTTTCATATATCTTGGCACAGTGAGGTATGAGTGTGACTCCCCTGTAATTTCTGCACTCCTTTCTGCTTCCTTTCTTAAATATTGGGACAATTAATCCTTTCTTCCAATCTTCTGGGGTCTTTTTCTCCTTCCATATCACCCTCATCACACGGTACAGCCACTGTTTCCCAACCTCCCCTGCTGCCTTCACCATTTCAACACTCACTTCATCCACACCTGGTGCCCTTCCTCCTTTCATCTTGTCTATAGCCATTTCCAGTTCTCTCCAAGTCAGGTCCTTTTCCATTCCTGTGTTGTCTTCTCCATCTTCCAATACATTGTCTTCCTCCCTATGACCATTTGGATTCAGCAAATCCTCAAAGTACTCTTTCCACACTGTCTTGAGTGTCTCTTTGTTGTGTACCTCATTTCCGCTTTTGTCCATCATTACAATTAATTTTAGATAAACAATTAAATATGTATACCCAAAACCCACCCCCTCTGAGCACACGCTAAACTCACATCACCACCAGGACAACACGACACCGACACTGAAGAAAAGGAGAAGAGGGACAAGCAGAAAACGACGAAACATCGTCACAACGACACGCCCACTCTACTTCCCGCTCGCGAGGACGCGAACTAACGACGAAGGGGACTTGTACAGCCATGGGGCAGTACCACCTGAGAACCACCCCGCCATCTTTTACCAAAACCACCCCAAGTGGAAACACTATAATTCCAGAACATATCTCTACACAGCAAGTGGCGACCACCCAAGCCTAGGAGGTTAGCCAACGGCTTGCAAAACTCACATAAACATTTACACTAACAACTATCTGGGGCAGCTACACTGATGCAATGCTGACCAAGCAGCGCCGAAACATATAAGAATGGAACCCGGACAGGAGGAATTATCTGTTCTGTTCTGTTCTGTTCTTCGCCAGCGGCCCTGCCCGACGAGGTTCCGTTCCAGCTCTTCACCAGGTGAGATCTAGCGGTGCTCAGAATCCTTATTCTTGTAAACACCTACCCCAAACATTTGTACACTTCACAAATTGAATTTCATATTTGTTTAAACTCCCCAAGAGGGACATCACATTACATCCACTGGCCAATAAATACATGGTCAGTAAACTACACGCTTATTACTAATCACACTCCACTTCACATCCTCATACCCAACCTGACCTTAGTCACAATTTCCCCTGACCGTAGCGGCCAGTAATTGCATCGTCAGGTCCTATTGTGCTCGAGCACGCGACTCGACTGCAGAGCGTCGAGTCACTGACTCTGCACATTCATTGAATTGCTCATCCTACCCAGCTGGCAAGCTAGTTTAGCAGCCGACACTTAGACATGCATCCCCTGACAGATAATTGCATCCTGCGGGGACGCCCCCAATAGATCAAGTACTCACACCAACACACTACACTGGTAGTCTCCCCTAACCACGGGAAACTACCCTCATTTTGGAAGCAATCCTCAAAATTAGCACAGATACACTACCGTGTTTTTCCCACCCCCAACCAAGGGATAAAACAGTATGTAGGAACATAGACTAATATACCACAATACGAAATTCAGTTTACGATCTATTGCCATCAATATCCACTCCACCACTCCAATAATGAGCATGCAATGTAGGGACATAAACTAATATACAACAACACTATATTCAGTTTACACCTTAATGTCATCAATATCCACTCCCCCACTCCAATAATGAGCATGGTATGTAGGAACATAAACTAATATACCACAATACGGAATTCATATTACACTCTATTGTCATCAATATCCAATCCCCCACTCCAATACTGAAGGATCATAAACTAATATACCCATACTACAATAATATATTCAATTTACACTTTAATGTCATCAATATCCACTCCCCCACTCCAATAATGAGCATGGCATGTAGGAGCTTGAGTTTCTTGTGGGATGAACTTAGCGTCTTAAGTTATATAATAAAAATATATATTCTGTTTACAAACAACTGAATAAATTTCTCACTAAGATTAGGGTTGTAGTTCCTTTGCTAGTTTACAAGAGTGATACCAACATAAACAGTATTAACATTTAATACGAAAATAGGCTACACACAAAGTATGGACACTGTAGCTTTGTACCAACGACAATCTATTTATTGAGTTCCATATATCAACCTTTAAATAACAAGCAGACTACATTAAACATTTTACATATTTCTATTCTTTACATTTAACAAAATTCTTGCTATTACTATTTTAATAAAATATACTTATCAATATGTTAATGTGGTCATCAGCCCCTGCACTTGTGTCATTGAGGTGACACTGTACTATTCTACGATATCTGAACTCCACATTATGGTTACTACCCGCTTGGGTTTGCCATAATCGCCGATGTAAATGCTGGGAACCTGCTTTTCTTCTAGTCTTAGGGCAGCTACACAAATCTTAGACCGTATAATAATTACAATAACACAAGCCACCGCATATGAGTACACGTATTCTTCCCTCCAGCCTCACTACGTATTATTGTAAACAAGACTGTGCAGCCTGACGGTCTCAGGTATAACTTACCAACATGTTCATGCTAACCAGCGGAGTCTCATTCTGGCTCAGTTTAGAGCGTTGGGACATTTTGGTCATCAGCCCCATGTAATATATTTTATTCCATATAAGTTGAGAGTAATTACAACACGCCAGAACCGCGAAGAAGAGCTCTTACTTATTTTGATTGGAACATTACAGACACCGTATCAATTGTATACTGGCTTTAACTTCACGTCAATACTGCAAGCTGCGGCAAGAGCTGAGATAGTCCGGGATGGTAAAGTGAACGAAATTTTATGTTTCACTCCGGAGCAGGAGTGAAATTAAATTCAGCCATCCAATTCAATACTATTCCGGCGTAGAGTTAAGCCTGGAGTGAAACACACAATTTCACTCCTACAAGGAATTAAATAGGGAATGAAATATTGAATTCTACTCCTCTAAGAATGAATCTTGGAATGAAATGCAATTCAATTCCACTGGGAGAGAAATTATATCCATTGCATTGCATTTTATTCCTCTCGGAATGAAATGTTGAATGAGACATTCGATTTCGTTCCGAAGGGAATAAAATTAAATCCAAAGAATTTAATTTAATTCTCCTCGGAATGAATCTCTGAAGGAAACATTGAATTCCACTTCAGTGGGAATTAAATTAAATCCATGCGCTGTAATTCTATTCCTCTCGAAGTGAAACTCTGAACAAATTATTTCGGTCTATTCCGGCCGGAGTGAAATGTATTCCATACAATTCAATTCTTCTCGGAACGAAACTCAGGATGAACATTTAATTTTTTTCCAGTCGGAGTAAAATTAAATCTATTCAAACGAACATGTAATTCTATTCCGGTCGGAGTGAAATTACATCTTTACAATTTAGTTCTATTTAGGCCGGAGTGAAATTGAATCCATACCAATTTAATTCCATTCCACTCGGAATGAAACTCTGAATGAACATTTAATTCTATTCGAGACGGAGTGAAATCAAATCCATACACTTAAATTCGAACAAGCATTTAATTATATTCCAGCCTGAGTGAAATTAAATTCATGTAATTTAATTATATTCCTTTTGGAATAAAACTGTGAACGGACACTTAATTCCATTCCGGCCGGAGTGAAATTAAGTTCATACAATTTAATTCGATCGAATATTATTTTCTTTTCCGGCAGGAGTGAAATTAAATCAATGCAATATAATTTTATTCTTGTAGGAATGAAACTGTGAATGAACATTTCGTTCTATTCCGGCCAGAGTGAAATTAAATTCATACACTTTAATTCCAACAAGCATTTCATTCCATTCCCACCGGAGTGAAATCAAACCCATACACTGTAATTTGATCGAACATTTAATTCTATTCTGCCGGATTCAAATTAAATCTCTGCAATATAATTATATTCTTGTTGGAATTACGCTCTAAACAAACATTTAGTACTATTTCGGTCAGAGCGATATTAAATCCCTACAATTTAATTCTAGTTAGTTATTTTTGTTTTAAGGGGCGGAACTACGAGGTCATCTGCCCCCACAATGTAATTCTATTCCTCTCAGAATTACGGTTTGCACCTCACAAAATGGCAATCTCAATGAAGATTTTGTCTTATTCAATCCAATGAATGATAATGATCAGATGGCCTCCTGAGAGGCCGAGTGCAGGTGTTTCTAGTTGACGCCCGTGGGCGACCTGTGCGCCGTAATGAGGATGAAGTTATGATGAAGACGTCACATTCACCAAGTCCCCGAGCCATGGGAATTAACCCCATGAGAATAAAAGCCTTGATGGCCTGGCCTGGAATTGAACCGGTGACACGCTGGGCCAAAACCTAGCGCGCTAACTATTTAGCCACGGGGCCATTCACTCCAATGAAAATCTGGGATACAGTATTAATATCTGAGGCATTCCTCTCAATTTTATTTCACTGGATTATTATGTTGAGCCTACTTTCATCTTATGAAATATAGACCTGTGAGATCACCTTGTATCCGTGTGTGTGTCCTCATAAACGCTAAAAGGCTTGAGCAATTACAATTAAACTTGGCGAGGTCTTAGTATACTATCTCGTCCAACCACGACTGTACCTTTCAAATTTCAATACGTTTTACCAATCCAACATGATGACTGCGCGAATAATTACAACAGCATTCAATATCTCTGACAGGATTTGTTATTAGGAATCATTTGTATACCAAATAGACCGACAGCAGTAGCTACGCTCGCTAACGAGCAGCGCTAGGCCATGGGGCCAAGCTGTCTGCGGATTGGGTAGACTTGAAATGATTTTCCTGGATTTCCGATTTTCAACTCCACGCAAACGCTGGGACAGTACCTTCTGACAGGCCACGGCCGCTTCCTTCCACATCGTTGCCCAGTTTCATTCATATTTATTCATTTCAGCTCTCATCAACTCCTCTCCTGGGGTTGGCGCCAGGACCCCGCTCAATGATAAGGGATAGACATGCATTAGTGTACCAAATCATGGCCATAGGCTATAAGTTCCACTTTCATCCGAGTATCAAATGGCTTTACTCATAATTTACTCACCCGATTTCGCCAGAAAATTCCATTATGACGTCGAACTTAGTATACGCATATATTGTGAAAAGCTCTTGTCCGAGTCTCAACCGGCCTACCGATTCTTCTTAGTCGGTTTACCCGTCAGGTTGGCTTTTCCCTCGGACTCAGCGAGGCATCCCTCCATTACCGCCTCCAGGGCAGATCGTGCGATACAACTGGGGTGGTGGGACAAGCACATCGCCCAGACGGCCTCACCTGCACAGCGAACAGGGACCTTATGAGGGATGGGAAGATTGGGAGGGAGAGGCAAGGAGGCGGCCGTGGCCTTAAGTTATGAACCATCCCGGCATTTGCCGGGAGTAGAAGTGGGAAACGATGGAAAACCACTTCAAGGATGGCTAGGATGGGAATCAAATCCCCGTCCTCTCAGTTGTATCTCACGAGACTGTGTGTACCCCGCTCCAGCCATCAGACCACAATTTAATTTTGTGACAGAGCCGGTGATCGAACCTCAACCTCCAGGGTGACAGCAAAGAAAGTTAGCCGCTACAGCATGAGGTGGACACTTTAAAAGGAAGGCGACCTCAAGATTTAATTTTGTTCCACATTCAATTTCATTCCGACCTGAGGATTTAATTTTATTCCACATTTAGTTTCACTCCAAGTCTGAGATTCAATTTAATTCCAACACAAATATTTAATTTTATTCCACATTTAATTCCATTCCGCCCTGAGATGTTACTTTCATTCCGAATCCAAGGTTTCATTTCACTCCATATTTAATTTCATTCAGACCTGATGATTTAGTTTCATGCTATCAGCATTAATTCCATTCCGACCCAAAAATTTAATTTCATTTGTTTAATTCCAATCAATCGAGAAGATATCAAACATCGAGTTTCTGCATCCAACAATCCCAGGAGGTGTCACAGCTAATGGGCCTATCCCCCAAATCACTACACAGGAAGTTACTACTGCCCTAAAAAGCATGAGAAACCATAAATCTCCTGGGCCAGACAACCTCCCTGCTGACTTCTGGAAACTTCAAGAATTGCAATCTACTGCAATAGATTGGCTTGTTACCTTTTTCAATGCCATATTAGACTCTGGCCACATCCCTATTAACTGGACTACAAGCATCACAGTACCGATTTTCAAGAATAAAGGAGACCCAACAGAATGTTCAAACTATCGCCTAGTACGTCTTCTCTCACATACAATGAAGAATTCTTGATCGACGCCTACGTGCCATCACCGAAATCAGCTCCAACCAATGCGGGTTTGTCAAGGGGGCTGGAACCGCTGACGCCATCTTCGCAGCACGATTACTCATGGAGAAGCACTGTGAGAAAAAGCATCTGCATAGCCATACTGGGAGGGGTGGTTATTCCAGTCTTCAACTTGACATTGGAGTTTTTCTCGGGTGACATCTGCAACCATTATATCATCTGCATACAGAAGGGTCCAAGAAACATTCAGTTCCAGGTCACGAGTGATGGTCTATGTCTGAATGTGAAAAGGACGGAGTATCTGGAGTTAGACCCAAGCGACGGTACCATTCAAGTCGCTGGACAAAATCTATGATAAAGTAAGAGCCAGGGTAAACGCAACCTGGTTGTGGTGGAAGGAGGTCACGGGTGTGCTTTGCCACAAGAAAATGCCACTTTGTCTCAAATCTAAGATATATTGGACAGTGGTACAGCCAGTTGCGCTGTATGGAGTTGAATGTCGATCATCCGACAAAATTTCAGAATGTCACCTACACGCCATGGAAATGAGAATGCTCCATTGGACAATGGACATCTCCCTTATTGACCAAGTCAGAAACAACACAATTCGGGACCAACTGGGTGTCGCCCCAATTGTGGACAAAATGAGAGAGAAACGGCTCCGATGGTATGGCCATGTCTGCGTGCAGAGCCTGATACTGTTACTATCTCTGTCCTTCATTTTGAGGTTGAAGGCCTACGCCTCAGAAGACGACCGAAGCAGCATTGGTAAGACACAATAGGCCTAAATGATGACTTAAAAATTACCGGCCTAAATCCAGCTGACGCACGAAACCGGACAAAATGGAGGTCAATGACCTAAAAAGCAGACCCTGTACCAGCGGGACAACACTAAGAAGAAGAAGAAGAACCTGTGAAATTAATTCAATTCCACATTTAATTTCACTCCGACCTCAAGATTAAATTTTATTCCACATTTAGTTTAATTCCTACCTCATGGTATAATTTTGTTCCACATTTAATTTCATTCCACATATAATTTTATAACGATTTCAAGAATTATTTTCATTCCAGATTTAATTCACTAAAAGTTTCACTCCATGCTTTTCATTTTTTAAAATTATTAATAGAGTTTTATTATTCACATATCACTCCTCAAATTTTATTCCTTGATTTCACTCTCAATGTAATTTCAAACAGAGTTTCATGAAAAAGTTTAATTCCAGATATAATTTAATTTCGAATTTCATGTCTTTCAATTCATGAAATGGTTTCGTTTACACATTTCACTACCTGCAGTGAATTCCTCTTCACATATAATTTCATTCCAGACTTCTGTGTGTTTAAACCATCTAATTGCACTCCTTTTTAATTTAATTTCGTTCTCTTTACCATCCCCAGGTATAGTCAATGGAGTCCTCGTATTCCAATTCAAATTCTCCGAGCTGAGAATAATCGTATCGGTAGCACGTATCTACACGGGGAAAATTTACCCAACAAGGGCGAACAGTCCACATATCGAATGGGCGGTTCCTGCACGATGGTCACAAGTCTGCTCATCTCCTCGAGTTTCTCGACACCCTTCCAGTCGACATGCTCGGACTGGTACAGACTGATATAGGTGAGATTTTTCATGTGATCCGAGACCAGATGAAAAGGGAAGCCACGGACATCACACTCGTCTAGGATGAGTCGTTTAAGATTACTCAGTGTTACCAACTTCCGCATGGCGCCTTCTCCAAGCATAGTACACCCCCTGAGGTTGAGATACTGCAGGTTGCGGCAGGAGCTGAGATAGTCAATGGATTCCTCGGATATGTTCGGGTATTTCAATGAGACGTCTTTCAGCAACCGGAGGGAGGGTAAGTTCATCAGCCAATCGTCTGTCTGTGTAATAGCAAACCAAGTGCAGCCGTTTCAGCAGCGGACAATTCTCGGTGACAATATCGATGAGCAGTTTGGGTTGGCGGCCGTCAAGGCGAAGGTTCAGAGAAACCAACTGACTGAGACAATGGTTGCGGAACAGTTTAATTGCCATTGTGGGTGTGTGTTCCCTCAGTTCGAAAAGGTGATGTCTGTAAAAATAATTGAAACTCAGGGATGTCACTGTTTGTAAATTCTGAAGTTTCGACGGCTGTTGTAAGGACTTCTCTAAGGTAGCACGATTCATGAACTGCTTCCTTGCTGATTCAATGTCATCACAGCAGCATTCAATGTGCAGCCAATCGAGCTTTTTGCATTGCGACAACAAGGGCAGAAGACATTTCCTGTTTAAATCACAAATAATTTCCAGTTGGCGCAATGTACCTCCTTTTTTCTCTAGAAAGTAGACAAGGTCTTCATTAAGAATCGGTAATCTGCCGAAACTGATCCCCTCCAAGGATGGGCAACCATCTGCGAGAGGTTTCACGTCAAAGATATAAGAGGAGCCTAATGTCGTTAGCGCAAGCGCCTTCAGGTTCGCCAACCTAGCAACTTCCTCCAGAGTCAAGTTACTACCCTTAGTAGAGATACTTATCTGCAGTTGCTTGATATTCGGACAGTTTGTTCTGAGAGCCTGCATCATGACATGGTCCACTGGGCAACACTCTGTCACTATAAGTGTTCTGAGGTACCGACATTTACTCATGACTGCTCTGTAGAAGTCATTATCAAACTCGCGCTGTAGCAACAGTCCTTGGAGTTTAGGCATCTTCTGCACTTCCTTTAAGATCGCATCTTTGCAACCATAGCCAGATTGATACAACTGATGTTTCCATATGTCAATGTCGTGACATGAATCCTTCCACCGCCTGCTGACGTGTTGGGCTGACGACAAGATGTCTTTCACCGAGAGATTGGACAAAATCTCGACCAGCACATCATAAGGCAGGTCTTCTATGGTACTCATTCTTCTGCCTGAAATGAGAGGAAGTCACAAATTGAGTGTAATTTCTAGGTGCCACCGTGACTGGGCCAGAAGACTACCGGTACCGCCCACCTCATAGCCTGCGGATTATGGGGAGCACTTAGCCGTATTTCCTGGATTTTAGAGTAATGGGTGCTAGTTCTCATATCAAGCAGCAACTCAATTATCCTCACAAGACTGTGTGCACCTCGTTCCAACCCTGATGGAACCTGGAATAGAACTAGGGGAATCCTAGGACAAAGGCAACACTAAATGTAAGGAGCTTTTAGCAACACATGACCATTGGTTCCCCATCAACTACCTGTACATTTAGGAATGGAACATTCTATTTAAAAGATCACAATTGATTCCCCTTGTGATAGCTTATTATTTAACAAAGGAGAAATATGTATTGGGACCTTACTCGGCCAATATGATACTGTACCCGTTGCCGGGAAAAATAGGCGATGGCCCGGCTTAATTACACTGCATGTTACACCAGACGTGTGTGAATCCAAGTTTGAATGGCATGAGGCAACGTATCTTGATGGCCGTTTGTTTCTGGGATTGGGTTGAATAGGCTTCCTCCAAATAACACCACCCACTTCTGCATTAACCATCGATATACGGGTACTATCACAAAACAAACAAATAACAGAATTCGAGCATATGATAAAAGCTCTTAACTTGTATTTCCTCTTTTGAAATAAAAACAAATAAAGCCTACCTTCCAATCTGACGGCCTTAAGTTAGGGTACAAGAGCCTAGTGATCATGGCGACCTAAAGTTAGGGTACAAGTGTCTAGAGTCATGGCGACCTTAAGTTAGGGTACAAGTGCTTAGTAATCATGGGGACCTTAAGTTAGGGTACAAGTGCCTAGTGTTCATGGCAACCTTAAGCTAGGGTACAAGTGTCTAGTGTTCATGGCGACCTTAAGTTAGGTTACAAGTGCCTAGTGTTCATGGCGACCTTCAGTTAGGGTACAAGAATCTAGTGTTCATGGCGACCTTAAGTTAGGGTACAAGTGTCTAGTGTTCATGGCGACCTTAACTTAGGGTACAAGTGTCTAGTGTTCATGGCGACCTTAACTTAGGTTACAAGTGTCTAGTGTTCATGGGGACCTTAAATTAGGGTGCTAGTGCCTAGTGTTCATGGCGACCTTAAGTTAGGGTACAAGTGTCTATTGTTCATGGGGACCTTAAGTTAGGGTGCTAGTGCCTAGTGTTCATGGCGACCTTAAGTTAGGGTACAAGTGTCTATTATTCATGGGGACCTTAAGTTAGAGTGCTAGTGCCTAGTGTTCATGGCGACCTTAAGTTAGGGTACAAGTGTCTATTGTTCATGGGGACCTTAAGTTAGGGTGCTAGTGCCTAGTGTTCATGGCGACCTTAAGTTAGGGTACAAGTGTCTATTGTCATGGGGACCTTAAGTTAGGGTAAAAGTGTCTATTGTCATGGCGACCTTAAGTTAGGGTACAAGTGTCTAATGATCATGGCGACCTTAAGTTAGGGTACAAGTGTCTAGTGATCATGGCGACCTTAAGTTAGGGTACAAGTGTCGAGTGTTCATGGCGACCTTAAGTTAGGGTACAAGTGTCTAGTGATCATGGCGACCTTAAGTTAGGGTACAAGTGTCTAGTGATCATGGCGACCTTAAGTTAGGGTACAAGTGTCTATAGTCATGGCGACCTTAAGTTAGGGTACAAGTGTCTATTGTCATGGCGACCTTAAGTTAGGGTACAAGTGTCTATTGTCACGGCGACCTTAAGTTAGGGTACAAGTGTATAGTGTCATGGCGATCTTAAGTTAGGGTACAAGTGTCTAATGTCCATGGCGACCTTAAGTTAGGGTACAAGTGTCTATTGTCATGGCGACCTTAAGTTAGGGTACAAGTGTCTATTGTCATGGCGACCTTAAGTTAGGGTACAAGTGTCGACTGTCCATGGCGACCTTAAGTTAGGGTACAAGTGTCTATTGTCATGGCGACCTTAAGTTAGGGTACAAGTGTCTATTGTCATGGCGACCTTAAGTTAGGGTACAAGTGCCTATTGTCCATGGCAACCTTAAGTTAGGGTACAAGTGTCTATTTTCATGGCGACCTTAAGTTAGGGCACAAGTGTCTATTGTCCATGGCGACCTTAAGTTAGGGTACAAGTGTCTAGTGTTCATGGCGACCTTAAGTTAGGGTACAAGTGCCTAGTGTTCATGGCGACCTTAAGTTAGGGTGCAAGTGTCTTGTGTTCATGGCAACCTTAAGTTAGGGTACAAGTGTCCAGAGTTCATGGCGACCTTAAGTTAGGGTACAAGTGTCTATTGTCATGGCGACCTTAAGTTAGGATACAAGTGTCTAGTCTTCATGGCGACCTTAAGTTAGGGTACAAGAATCGAGTGTTCATGGTGACCTTAAGTTAGGGTACAAGAGTCTAGTGTTCATGGCGACCTTAACTTAGGGTACAAGTGTCTAGTGTTCATGGCGACCTTAACTTAGGTTACAAGTGTCTAGTGTTCATGGGGACCTTAAGTTAGGGTGCTAGTGCCTAGTGTTCATGGCGACCTTAAGTTAGGGTACAAGTGTCTATTGTTCATGGGGAACTTAAGTTAGGGTGCTAGTGCCTAGTGTTCATGGCGACCTTAAGTTAGGGTACAAGTGTCTATTGTTCATGGGGACCTTAAGTTAGGGTGCTAGTGCCTAGTGTTCATGGCGACCTTAAGTTAGGGTACAAGTGTCTATTGTTCATGGGGACCTTAAGTTAGGGTGCTAGTGCCTAGTGTTCATGGCGACCTTAAGTTAGGGTACAAGTGTCTATTTTCATGGCGACCTTAAGTCAGGGTACAAGTGTCTAGTGTTCATAGGGACCTTAAGTTAGGGTACAAGTGTCTAGTGTTCATGGCGACCTTAAGTTAGGGTACAAGTGTCTAGTGTTCATGGCTAACTTAAGTTAGGTTACAAGTGTCTAGTGTTCGTGGCGACCTTAAGTTAGGGTACAAGTGTCTAGAGTTCATGGCGACTTAAAGTTAGGGTACAAGTGTCTATTGTCATGGCGACCTTAAGTTAGGGTACAAGTGTCTAGTGTTCATGGCGACCTTAAGTTAGGGTACAAGAATCTAGTGTTCATGGCGACCTTAAGTTAGGGTACGAGTGCCTAGTGTTCATGGCGACCTTAAGTTAGGGTACGAGTGCCTAGTGTTCATGGCGACCTTAAGTTAGGGTACAAGAGTCTAGTGTTCATGGCGACCTTAACTTAGGGTACAAGTGTCTAGTGTTCATGGCGACCTTAACTTAGGTTACAAGTGTCTAGTGTTCATGGCGACCTTAACTTAGGTTACAAGTGTCTAGTGTTCATGGCGACCTTAACTTAGGTTACAAGTGTCTAGTGTTCATGGCGACCTTAACTTAGGTTACAAGTGTCTAGTGTTCATGGGGACCTTAAGTTAGGGTGCTAGTGCCTAGTGTTCATGGCGACCTTAAGTTAGGGTACAAGAGTCTATTGTTCATGGGGACCTTAAGTTAGGGTGCTAGTGCCTAGTGTTCATGGCGACCTTAAGTTAGGGTACAAGTGTCTATTATTCATGGGGACCTTAAGTTAGAGTGCTAGTGCCTAGTGTTCATGGCGACCTTAAGTTAGGGTACAAGTGTCTATTGTTCATGGGGACCTTAAGTTAGGGTGCTAGTGCCTAGTGTTCATGGGGACCTTAAGTTAGGGTACAAGTGTCTAGTGTTCATGGCGACCTTAAGTTAGGGTACAAGTGTCTAGTTTTCATGGCGAACTTATGTTAGGTTACAAGTGTCTAGTGTTCATGGCGACCTTAAATTAGGGTACAAGTGTCTAGTGTTCATGGCGACCTTAAGTTAGGGTACAAGTGTCTAGTGTTCATGGCGACCTTAACTTAGGGTACAAGTGTCTAGTGTTCATGGCGATCTTAAGTTAGGTTACAAGTGCCTAGTGTTCATGGCGACCTTAAGTTAGGGTACAAGTGTCTAGTGTTCATGGCGACCTTAAGTTAGGGTACAAGTGTCTAGTGTTCATGGCGACCTTAAGTTAGGTTACAAGTGTCTAGTGTTCATGGCGACCTTAAGTTAGGGTGCAAGTGTCTAGTGTTCATGGCGACCTTAAGTTAGGTTACAAGTGCCTAGTGTTCATGGCGACCTTAAGTTAGGGTACAAGTGTCTAGTGTTCATGGCGACCTTAAGTTAGGGTACAAGTGTCTAGTGTTCATGGCGACTTTAAGTTAGGGTACAAATGCCTACTGTTCATGGCGACCTTAACTTAGGTTACAAGTGTCTAGTGTTCATGGCAACCTTAAGTTAGGGTACAAGTGTCTAGTGTTCATGGCGACCTTAAGTTTGGGTACAAGTGTCTAGTGTTCATGGCGACCTTAAGTCAGGGTACAAGTGTCTAGTGTTCATGGCGACTTTAATTTAGAGTACAAGTGTCTTGTGTTCATGGCAACCTAACTTAGGTTACAAGTGTCTAGTGTTCATGGCAACCTTAACTTAGGTTACAAGTGCCTAGTGATCATGGCGACCTTAAGTTAGGGTATAAGTGTCTAGTGTTCATGGCGACCTTAAGTTAGGGTACAAATGTCTAGTGTTCATGGCGACCTTAAGTTTGGGTACAAGTGTCTAGTGTTCATGGCGACCTTAAGTTAGGGTACAAGTGTCTAGTGTTCATGGCGACCTTAAGTTTGGGTACAAGTGTCTAGTGTTCATGGCGACCTCATGTTAAGTTACAAGTGTTTGGTGTTCATGGCAACCTTAACTTAGGTTGCAAGTGCCTAGTGTCCATAGCAATCTTAACTTAGGTTACAAGTGCCTAGTGATCATGGCGACCTTAAGTTAGGGTACAAGCGTCTTGTGTTCATGGCGACCTTAAGTTAGGTTACAAGTGTCTAGTGTTCAGGAGGGTACAAGTGTCTAATGTTCATGGCGACCTTAAGTTAGGGTACAAGTGCCTAGTGTTCATGGGGACCTTAAGTTAGGGTACAAGTGTCTAGTGTTCATGGCGACATTAAGTTACGGTACAAGTGTCTAGTGTTCAGGGCGACCTTAAGTTAGGGTACAAGTGCCTAGTGTTCATGGTAATCTTAACTTAGGTTACAAGTGCCTAGTGATCATGGCGACCTTAAGTTAGGGTACAAGCGTCTTGTGTTCATGGCGACCTTAAGTTAGGTTACAAGTGTCTAGTGTTCAGGAGGGTACAAGTGTCTAATGTTCATGGCGACCTTAAGTTAGGGTACAAGTGCCTAGTGTTCATGGGGACCTTAAGTTAGGGTACAAGTGTCTAGTGTTCATTGCGACATTAAGTTAGGGTACAAGTGTCTAGTGTTCAGGGCGACCTTAAGTTAGGGTACAAGTGCCTAGTGTTCATGGCAATCTTAACTTAGGTTACAAGTGCCTAGTGATCATGGCGACCTTAAGTTAGGGTACAAGTGTCTAATGTTCATGGCGACCTTAAGTTAGGGTACAAGTGCCTAGTGTTCATGGGGACCTTAAGTTAGGGTACAAGTGCCTAGTGTTCATGGGGACCTTAAGTTAGGGTACAAGTGCCCTAACGCCTCTTACGAGCTGGCGGCATGGTGACACTCACCAAACCGACAAGTCATGGACACCAAGAGTTAGACCACATCCACTGTCGTATGCAATTTACTAAATCTCTCACTACGAGCGCTAGAGTTGACCCATACATGGCCAAATCAAAATTGAAATATCTACTTTTGTTTTGAGAAATTCTAAAATCTGCTCCCAAAAAATTGAAGATAAAGAATCAAAGAAGAGAATAAAACAAACAAACTTTCATTTAATTTAAATCTCTAAAACAAGTTCCATTTTCAAAACAAGCTTTTTCTAGCATGAATTTTCACAATACCATTTAAGCCGGAAGTAATTTTATTTTGATATATGATAGAACTTTTCAAAACACGCATTTTGACAGTTTTCCGGGTCTTCTAGCTTTTGAACTTTTGGCACCATTGTCAAATAGCTTAGCTTTACGTTTATTCTAAACAGGACCCCTTAGTGTGAATTATGGCTTTGGTGGCGTAGCCTGTAGCATGCTGAACTGCTATGCCCAGGATTGTGGGTTTAAACCCGTCCGAAGTCGGATTTATAAGAGCACTAAAAGCCTTCAGAGGGGAAGTAAAGCCAGCGGGCCCATGTCATAGATTTATAGCATGTAAAAGAACCTACCACTACATTTGGTAGTGTGTAGCCAAATTTGTAGATTATTTGGTTAGAATCAGCCTATCGAGTTCCAACATTCGCTGCTAGGTGCCAGTGCCATCTGGTAGCCAAAATTGGAACTACTTGAAATTGAACTTTTTAGGAGGCGACAGGTGTTCAACTAAAATGCCCTGCTGTGATTGGTTGGTTCCTCAGTTTAGGGGATGCGACGACGCGGTCATGTAGCCCTGTGTACTTTGGGTGCGTGTAGAAACTATCTGATAACCGGTGTTAACTGTGATGACTGTATTTGTGTGGGTTATCTAATTTTGATTCAAGTAAGGACTGCTGACATAGAATTTACAAGTAGTTCCTACTTTTGCCGCCAAATGCCACCGTCAACAACTACTAGTTCAAACATTGGTTACTAGACACCATCGCAGTCTGCTTCTGGCGACGAATGTTGGAACATAAGAGCGTTATTCAAATTTTAACCTATAATTTAGCTTCACACAGGTGTAATTAGTGGAAGGTCCTTTATCATGCCATAAATCTATGACATGGGACCGCCGGCTTTACTTCCCCTCTAAAGGAAGGCATACTGAGGGATTTATAACGCTCTTAAAATATCCGACGACTCCGGGCGGGTTTTATTCAACACGTTACACGGGCCATTATGTAAATTTTAATTATACAAACATCCTGCTAATAAATCTCTTTAACAAACATAATTCTTAAACATATTTATATTATCCACTTAGCCAAAATGCTGTTTATACTGGTCAAAATCTTGTCATCCATTGTACTGTCATTTCATGTCAAATGCAACAAAGCACTACTTATATAATTCATTCTTGTGAACTTCAATAAAATGTGAGAACTAATAACTTCAGAGCAGTGGCGGCCGACAGACTCTTAGGATGGGAGGGCGATCACAGTTTTTTTCCCGCACCTCTTTATAACTTGATAGAGGACAAAAAGAGTAAATTCGAGTTACTTTTATATGCAATGAAAGTATGGCGTTATTGCTCAATATTCTTGATGTCGGATCAGAGGTTTTTGTCATTTAGTATTACAACTATGATTTCATAGGGTAACAACACTGAGAACCTGATGTGAAAATTTACGTACAGACGAAAACGCAAAAACGTGAATCCCAGGGAGCTTGTGTTTGGGTCTCTTTCTTTATCATAGCATTATCCTTGTGAGCTCAAAACTTGAAAAATCCCAGCTTGCATGAATACACCAATTGGTAACTTTAATACATCTTACCATCTCAGGGTATAGGGGCTATAAAACCAGCTTTAAATAAATCCACAAAGACCAGGAAACTTCTAATAAAATAAATACACTAAATTCACTATTTATTGATAAAAGCAAGCTTCCAATACCTGGACCTCCGGCAAATCAAACTAACAATTCTTTGTTTGTCAAAATATCAGCAAGAACATTATTTCTTCAAGAGCCAGCCTCCATTTTTCCTGTCAGCAACTATCAACAACCAATTCACATTCTCCTAAAAAGGCTGCATCCATTTTGCCTTCTCTACTACTTATCAAAAAAACAATCATCAGACATAACACTATCTTAATATAAAATCCTAGAATAATCTATAAAAACAATCGAACATCAAAAAAAGAATATATGAAAGAAGCTTCACTGGCAAGAAACTAGATACTAACTTTGGGCAATGTACTTCACTCCTAGAAAGCACCATTTTCTTAATCTAACATTAGAACTGAGCTATGTAACCAGATAAAAATAAAAATAACTAAATAAATTGAAAGAAAACAAAAAGCAGTCTGTGTAACCTACTGAAAAGTTAGGTTATAGAAACGCCCCCTTGAGAGCGACTTCCTATCTGAAAGTTAGAAATTCACTCTCAACCCTCGAAACAAATACATAAATAAAATACATGACGCAAACTCTAACCAAAACAGAATCACATACAGAAACAAATCACACATCATCGTCAAAAAAAACATTGGCACAATCATCGCAGAAACAACCATTCCACGTTCACCAGAATAACCAGCATAAACATTTTCTTCTGATAGAGCAGCCGAAACCATCTGATCGAGTCTATCAGACACAACCTGTTGAATTGCTTTTTATTCTGATAGATTTCTTAATTTACTAGCAGAGAGTGAATTTAACTGCAAATTAAAAACTGGAATAATAATAATAATAATAATAATAATAATAATAATAATAACGTGGCAGGAGATTAAGCGTAACATTACACATGGACAGAGTTTGAGAATTCTTGCCCAACTCTTTACTTTTACAGTTTTAGTTTGAATACGGTTATGAATGCAATGACGTAAAACATACTGGTTATGTCAGGAAATAAAATAAAATCTTGCAACAATGTTTTTCCATAGAATATATCATTGTCGGCAATACACGAACTATGAAAGATAAGAAAATTACCAGGACAGGAGAATGTTCAAGTAAATTGACTCTCTTGTAGATGAAGTCCATTCGCCGCTCATTTTGCTCAGCAAATTAGTTTATTACAAGCTCATTGAAGTCATTTGTGGCCAACAGGTTCTTCTCAATAGAGCACATAGCTAAAGCGCATAGACGGTCTTCTTTCATTGCATTCCTACTAAAAGTTTTCATTCTTTTCAAAGATGAAAAGCACCTTTCACTCTCTGATGTTGTCATGGGAATTGTGCATATAATTCGCAAGAGTTTTACTGTCTCAGGTAACACTGTCGCGAGATTGTTTTCACAAATGCAGGGAAGAAGTGTTAAGGCACCAGATGCATTTTCAAACACATTTATGCTGTATAAAACTGTTAATTCCTGCCCGAGTTCAAGTGGATTTATAGTGAATAACTTAGCGAACATTTTACATTCAGGGTCACAAAACGACACTAAATTTTGAAAATAAGCTGGGCTGGAATAGCTTCGCTGCTGATAAATGCTCATTAAAACGGAAAGGATCGGCAATGTCAGTTAAAATTACGTCGCACACCCCTTTTGCCACAACCCATTTGCTGCTGTCAAATCGGGCACCCTTTTCACCAGTGCCCGGGTTTGAACCACACACGCTAACTTATGCTCTGTACCACACTGATCAAGAGAATTTCTAATGTTCTGAATCGAGGACTTGAAGGTAGACATGTTCTTCAGAGCCTTTACACTGTCAATTTCCCTGTGCTGTAGTTCTTTGAATAAAATATCAACATGTGGCATAATTTAACTAAAAAGTTCGAGCCAAAAGAGAAAGTCCTGTCTTTTAAAATGTTTCTCAGACCTGTTGCTTTTCTGGTTGTCGAATAATCATTACCGTCATCATCTACAATCTTCTCTAGACAGTCAATAAGTTCATTTTTGTAAAGGAAGACAGTTCTTACGAATCGTGCCCTAAAATTCCATCTAGTGGCGGCATTTTTCGGGATCCTTTTCTTGACGATTTCATCTAGTACGGCTGTCCGTTTGGAAGATTTGGAAAAAAAAAGGAGGAAAATCCCTCTGAATTACTAAAAATATTTTTACCTGCTTATTTTTGGTTGCACAACGCTCGATGATCAAATTAAATTGGTGCGAATAACAATGAACAAAGTACGCATTTTTGTACACGATCTTCATTCTTGCCTGTACACCTGTGTGTTGCCCGCTCATAACACTCGAACCATCATAGCTCTGAGCTATTACTTTTTCAGGGAACTTATTCACCTTCAATTTCCCTAGTTTGGCAAATAAAGCTTGACTATCTCCATCTGCAGTATGATCTCTGGGCAGCACGAAGCTAACGAACCTTCATTAATTTCGCCATTTAGTTCTTATTGCACTATAAAAACAAGCTGAGACAATGTGGCACAGTCAGTAGTTTCGTCAGCCTCGATACTTATATTCTGTCCGAGATATTTCGTCACCGATCAACTGAAGGCACACGGATTAGATTGAATCGAAAGTCCCAGAAAAACACGACTATTTGTTTTTTCTATGTGCTCTTTCAAAGTCGAGTCTAACTCGGCCTTTAAACTAAGCAACCCACGAAATATTCCAGGATTGTCGGATGAATCGGTTTCATCGTGTCCTCACAGTGCGAGCTCAAAATTTCCACAATACTCAATGCAGTCGATCAGTTTACCGAGTATGTAACGGTTTTTAGATACGTCCTCATTGAACTGCTTAATTTTCAGTCTATACTCACTGTCTAACTGACATCTGATGTCTATCTTACCCAGCATCGCAAACTCAATGCCACTGTTTATATGCTTTTCACTAGATTTATGTTTCTTAACTTTATCATACAAGTGTTTCAAGTTTGTAACACCAGCTGATGTCCACAGGATCGCCAGTTTTCATAGCCAAGCATGTGAAGCAAAAGAACGCATTTCTTACCTCACATCTGCACAGCCAGTCTCCATGATTGTACGATTGAATTTTCTGGTATAACCGGCTTTGCTTTTGCAAGGGTTCTGAACCAGTGAAATGAGTAATCAGGTTTCGGAGGTCCTAACCTTTTTAGTTCTAATTTACTCTCAAAAGAAAGTTTTCCGCTACGGTATTTAAAATAGCATCCACAGAATTCATTTTGAAATGCAGAAATACTTAATCATCCTGAGTTTCAACTCGAGAGCACAGCCGTAACAAGAATAAAAAATAATTATGGTGCCGTATTATTATTATTAAGCACCGATAGAGAAATCACGAGAGTATCACTTTCGCCACAAGCACTTCCAAACCACAGTCGCACCGGTAAATTTAAATAAAGACACTACTTACATCATCACCAACACAGAGATTACAACTGCTGAATATTACCACCGCTTTAAGACTTTCCAGCACAAAAGCAAAATAGCTCACTGGTGCCAACCTTTATTAACCGCAGAATGCTAACCAGAGGTCCGTGTTGCTTCATCCTTGCAATGTGAATCGAGATCCCTGGTCTCAGATGCTACAATTTAATATATATAATTATATATTTTTTGTGTTCAAAGATAAAGATACTACGTCATGGATTATTGTTATTTAATTTTAATTTTTATTCTATAACCATGGAGATTTCTTTTATTTATTCATTTAATTTATTTGCTAAAGGGGTAATTCCCCGGCTGGGCGCATGCAGTAGAGGGGTTTGTTCACTGTTGTCACACCTTCAATTATTGTTACACAGCAGGTTGGGCTCAGGCAACAGTGATTGCCTAATGAAAGTTCCCCATGCGGAAGCTGACAGCAGAATGATAATAATGACGCATCTGACAACCCTGAACGATCTACTTCTTATTGGCTTCTGATGGTAGTCACAAGTTTACTTACTAACCAATAGTAGTATATAGACACAGTTGCATGACGTCTAGAGTAGATGACACATTTACCGGTGCTACAGAACTGATAAGGATTCCACCCGGCTTTAAGACAACTGCCCGCACACTGCGCCCACAGATTACCCCTCTGGCAGCCCGAAAGCGCGCCAGTCTCCGTACTCCCCGCACGTCTCCAACCCCTCGCCCGGGCGGGCACAATCTTAGGACGAAAGGCCGATAGTCCGTAACCCCATACTGATCAGTGAGCTGCGTGCTGAGCGTGATACCACCAAACACAGTCTTCCTGATTGATAGAGCTACATGTAATTTCCTTAGCATTATTAGAGTTCAATTTTTGACTTAAAATATCAAGAGAAAATGTAAATCCCTTTTCGTTCTGTAGGAAGGACCCCGTCCTGGAGTCCTTATGGGCCAGCCGCTACTGCTTCAGAGTATCCTTCATTGTGTTTAATGATAAAAACTACCATCAGATTTCTGTAACAAATTTCTTCAGTAATTCATCACTTGGATGTGAATTAAGTAGACCTATCTATGTATTATGCTCTTTCATGAGAATCAATTTCAAATTAATTCATACAACATTACTTATTAT
Organism: Meconema thalassinum; assembly: GCA_946902985.2. NCBI lineage: Eukaryota > Metazoa > Arthropoda > Insecta > Orthoptera > Tettigoniidae > Meconema > Meconema thalassinum. The sequence continues at coordinate 46,933,971 of OX336390.1, forward strand.
TCTGGCAATATCCCATTTAACCGTGGCAGTCCTACTACAAATACAGCACACACCATATCTCCATTCGACTGCCATTATTTAAACCCTGTCCGTTCATTCCTATTTGTTACACCATTGTTAGGTGGAAGCATCTATAAACCATTAAAATGTGCTTTCATGAATGCATATCATACTGGCTGGATGAAACCATTGGTCACTACTGGGTTAGACACCTGGCTGGATGAAACCATTGGCCACTACTGGGTTAGACCACTGTCTGGATGAAACCATTGGTCGCTACTGGGCAAGACAACTGGCTGGATGAATCCATTGGTCACTACTGGGTTAGACCACTGTCTGGATGAAACCATTGGTGGCTACTGGGTTAGACCACTGGGTGGATGAATCCATTGGTCACTACTGGGTTAGACCACTGGCTGAATGAATCCATTGGTGCAACCGGTGGGATCTTTAGGAAACAGGAAACGCGTGATAGGTGCGAGTTAGTGCCTTTGGCCTTTCAATCATAATTATCACACGTAGCACATTCTTACTCTCTTTCTTAGATGTGTGCCTGAATCTTCAGTCTTTTGACTGGTTTGACGCAGCTTTCCATGCATCCCTGTCCTGAACTAATCGTTTCATCTCTACATACTCTAGCTACCACACCCTACATTTGAGGCAATCTGTTTAACAAATTCTAACCTAGATCTGAAAGGTAATACTGTCCACCATTAGAAGCTCAGGGGTGTGATAGTCTCACTGGTTTGTTTGGTTTTACCACTCTAGCTAACACTTACGACATCTTGCAGCATTCCTTAGTCCTAGTTAATCGCAGCTGCAATCTGATCAGCTGATATCACATTAGGGAATCTTATGTTGTACATTGCCATACATAACTGCCATTACAATATAAGTAGTTCTAGACTGTACCAATAATTAAAGAACAGTGGCGTAATTTAAAATAAGTTTGAGGCAGTATATTCCTACGCTACTCCTTCCATAAGGCCACTGTTCTGCTGCTTTACTAACAATTATAAACCACAAAATAACGGAAGATTACCAAATTGTTAGGAATTTATTGTTAAGGGGCACCTTCCCAAATTGTGGATTGTTGATGGCCTCGCGTGTTGAGCTAACACAGTAAAATAGGCTGTGAATTAGCCTATCTCTATTCCAAGACGGTACTGAAGCTATTTTAATTTACTGAAGTATTTAAGTTACAATTTATGCTTTGATGTTACAGATATTGAGTTGTTGTATTTATTGTTTGGCTTCTAAATTCTATCGTAATATGATATTGACATAATTTCTCTGTACATGTGTCATTTATGTATGTTGGAGAGCGTTTGCCACAAGGTTCGGATACTTCAGGCTGGTTACCGAGAGTGCTTACCACAAGGTTCGGATACTCCAGGCCGGTTACCGCGAGTGCTTACCACAAGGTTCGGATACTCCAGGCTGGTTACCAAGAGTGCTTGCCACAAGGTTCAGATACTCCAGGCTGGTTACCGAGAGTGCTTACTACAAGGTTTGGATACTCCAGACTGGTTACCGAGTGTGCTTGCCACAAAGTTCGAATACTCCAGACTGGTTACCGAGTACGCTTAACACAAGGTTCGGATACTCCAGACTGGTTACAGATAGTGCTTACCACAAGGTTCGGATACTCCAGGCTGGTTACCGAGAGTGCCTACTACAATGTTTGGATACTCCAGGCTAGTTACCGAGTGTGCTTGCCACAAAGTTCGGATACTCCAGACTGGTTACCGATAGTGCTTACCACAAGGTTCGGATACTCCAGGCTGGTTACCAAGAGTGCTTGCCACAAGGTTCAGATACTCCAGGCTGGTTACCGAGAGTGCTTACTACAAGGTTTGGATACTCCAGACTGGTTACCGAGTGTGCTTGCCACAAAGTTCGAATACTCCAGACTGGTTACCGAGTACGCTTAACACAAGGTTCGGATACTCCAGACTGGTTACAGATAGTACTTACCACATGGTTCGGATACTCCTGGCTGGTGACCAAGAGTGCTTACCACAAGGTTCGGATACTCCAGGCTGGTTACCGAGAGTGCTTACCACAAGGTTCGAATACCCCAGACTGGTTACTGAGAGTGCTTACCACAAGGTTTGGAACCTCCAGACTGGTTACTGAGAGTGCTAGCCACAAGGTTCGGATACTCCAGGCTGGTTACTGAGAGTGCTCACCACAAGGTTTGGAACCTCCAGACTGGTTACCGAGAGTGCTTACCACAAGGTTTGGAAACTCCAGACTGGTTACTGAGAGTGCTTGCCACAAGGTTCGGATACTCCAAGCTGGTTACCGAGAGTGCTAGCCACAAGGTTCGGATACTCCAGACTGGTTACTGAGAGTGCTTGCCACAAGGTTCCGATACTCAAGACTGGTTACCGAGAGTGCTTACCACAAGGTTTGGAACCTCCAGACTGGTTACTGAGAGTGCTTGCCACAAGGTTCCGATACTCCAGACTGGTTACCGAGAGCGCTTACCACAAGGTTCGGATACTCCAGGCTAGTTACTGAGAGCGCTTACCACAAGGTTCGGAGCCTCCAGACTGGTTACCGAGAGTGCTTGCCACAAGGTTCAGATACTCCAAGCTGGTTACCGAGAGCGCTTACCACAAGGTTCGGAACCTCCAGACTGGTTACCGAGAGTGCTTGCCACAAGGTTCCGATACTCCAGACTGGTTACCAAGAGTGATTACCACAAGGTTTGGAACCTCCAGACTGGTTACTGAGAGTGCTCGCCACAAAGTTCAGATACTCCAAGCTGGTTACCGAGAGTGCTTACCACACGGTTCGGATACTCCAGGCTAGTTACTGAGAGCGCTTACCACAAGGTTCGGAACCTCCAGACTGGTTACCGAGAGTGCTTGCCACAAGGTTCAGATACTCCAAGCTGGTTACCGAGAGCGCTTACCACAAGGTTCGGAACCTCCAGACTGGTTACCGAGAGTGCTTGCCACATGGTTCCGATACTCCAGACTGGTTACAGAGAGTAATTACCACAAGGTTTGGAACCTCCAGACTGGTTACTGAGAGTGCTCGCCACAAAGTTCAGATACTCCAAGCTGGTTACCGAGAGTGCTTGTCACAAGGTTCAGATACTCCAAGCTGGTTACCGAGAGTGCTTGTCAAAAGATTCGGTTATTCCAAGCTGGTTACCGAGAATGCTTATCACAAGGATCAGATACTCCAGGCTGGTTGCCGAGAGCGCCACTATGGGTTGCAAGGCAGTGTCTAGTCTTCAATGTCATCATCATCGGCTTTAATTCGAATCAGAGTATAAATCTTCTTCCTTCAGTCCAGTTTGTGGGTGTGTTTACGGTGACTAAAAGAGTCCAATCCTGGCATGGAACAAGCGTCCACACAAGTCACATAGTATTGCCGGAGGAGGACATGGTTGGGCTGCTCGAGGTTTCCTAGCTTGACGCTTTGCCTCTTCATGTGTGCGTTGATCCCTTTCAAATGTATTTACAGTATCCGGGATGGTATGACGCCAAGTTGAGCGGTCTTCAGCCAGCAAGTCCCAGGTTTGTGAATCAAGACCTGTCAATTCCAGGGTCTACTTAAATTGGTCCTTGTAGCGCCATGAGGTCTGGCGCCATAGCATAGCTCACCATATAGCATTCGACTAGGTAATCTCACATCATCCATCCGATGGACATGTCCAATCCATCTAAATTGGTGACCTATTATGGATGATTCCATGCTGTTGATTTGAGCCTTTTCAAGAACAGCAATAATGGTAATGCGGTCTTCCCATTTAATCCCCAGTATTGATGAAGTTTTTGTAGGAGGAAGCGTTCAAGCTTCCTAAGATCGCGTCGGTAAAGGGTCCACGTTTCACCGCCATACAACAATGTAGAGATGACTACTCCTTTGTACACCATAAGCTTTGTACTCATGGACAGATCTTTATTCATGAAGACCCGGTGCGCTAATCGTCCATATGCTGCATGGGCTGCGCCAATTCTCTTATCCACATCCTGCTCGCAGGTACAGCTCACAAAAATGGTACTGCCCAGGTACGAGAAGTGGTCTACCTGTTCTAATGGTAAATTTGAGAAGGAGATATTGAACTGAGGAAGACGTGTGCCTGGTGAAGGTTGTGCCAAGACTTCACTCTTATTGACATTTATGGTAAGACCAAAGCAATCACATGCACTTTTGTAACAATTAACTGACCCTTGCAGCTCTTCAGGTGTGGGAGTTGGTGCCGCAGCATCATCTGCATACAACATATTAGTAACATTAGTGACCTGAGTTTTCCTCAAGGAGCGGAGACGAGTTAGGTTGAAAAGCCCTCCATCAAAACGATACTTGACCTCCACACCTGGGTTGTTTGTGGGTGAATCATAAAGCATTACAGCCAAGTACAATGCAAAAAGCGTTGGAGCCAGTACACATCCTTGTTTCAGTCCATGGGTAATAAGAAATTCATCGGTCATCTTATTCTGATGGCAAACCCGACCTATCAAGCCATCATGGAGAGCCTTGATTAGATCTACAAAACGCTGAGGGCAACGAAACCCCTTCAGCACCGCCCACATGGCTGGTCTTGGAACCGAATCAATTGCATTTTCCAAGTCATAAAAGACTAAGAAGAGTGGATTCTGTTGTTCTCTACATTTTTCTTGTAGCTGTCTCACACAGAAATTCAAGTCAATTGTGCTTCTGGGGGCTCTAAATCCGCATTGTGACTCTGGGAGGATCTTCTCAGAGATAATCTCGAGGCGGTTAAGTAGAATTCTTGCAAGAATCTTCCCCACAATTGATAGCAGTGATATACCACGGAATTTGCCACAAACACTGCGATCACCCTTTTTAATGATAGTGATGATAGTGGCACTCTTTAGGTCTCCAGGTACCTTTCTTGATTCCCATATTCTGAGGATAAGGGTGAAAATCCTTGTTTTGAGGGGAATAACCTCCGGCTTGAATTAGTTCCAGAGAGATGTTATCTGGACCAGGTGCCTTTCTGGGTTTCAATTGGGTGACAGCTGCACTGAATTCATGATAAGTAAGAGGTACTGCCAACCACAGTAGTTCAGGTTGTTGCGGCACATCACAAAGGAAGTCTTCAGCAGCTGCTGATGGACGATTTAGGAGGTTGGAGAAGTGCTCCTTCCAGCATTCCAAGATTTCTTGACTATCAGTAAAGGTAGTAGAATTATCAGCCCTTTTTATTATACCCGATGATGAGCAAGATGGTCCATCCATATATTTCCTCGAGTACTGCATAGAAGTTCCTCAAGTCTCGAGCATCCGATAGTCTCTGCAGTTCCTGAGCTTTCTGTTGCCACCAAGTATGTTTAATCTGCCTTATCTGCGTCTGACATTTACCCTAGAGTTCCAGTAGTTTATCTCTCTTTGTGTTGGAATTTGGGTCTTGAAGATGGGCAAGATAGGCATTCCTTTTGGTATTGATGAGAGAAAGAATTTCTTCATTGTTGTCATCCACCAGTCTTGTCTTTTCCGCACTATAAAACCAATGGTTTCCTCAGCTGACTGTGTGATAATCTTCTGTAGTGTGGCCCATTCTTGCTGAATGCCATTCGTTACTGGGTTTTCTGATAACTGGGCGACAATCCTGTTTTCAAAATTGTTATAGAGGGGTTCATCCTGAAGTTTGGATGTATTAAACTTCCTTCTTGGCAAACTTTTGACATTCCTAGGTGGTTTAGGTCTGATGGATATTCTGAGCTTACATATAAGAAGTTTATGATCTGTCCAACAATCGTCTATATTCCTTGCTGTTCTGGTAATAAGAGTGTCCTTCTTATCACATTGCCGGGTAATGATATAATTAAGAATGTGCCAATGCTTGGAACGAGGGTGCATGCACGTGGTTTTGAAGCGGTTAGGTAGCCGGCTGTTTGCCCATCACATGATTCCATAGCCTGTGATCTTTCCCAACTCTGGCATTGAAATCACCGAGGAGCAAGAGTTTATCTGCAGATGGCACCCTGGAGATAATTTCACTTAGCTGATCATAGAATTGAGCCTTTTCTTCATCATCGGAATTTAGGGTAGGAGCATAGGCAGAGATGAGCGTCATAGAGGAACCTCTTGAGAGTGGTATGCGGAGAGTCATGAGCCTTTCGCTGATTGCAATCGGTGTAAGTTGGTGATAATTTACCAGTTTGGTCTTCACAGCCCACACCATGAATAAGACATTCACCCTCCTCCTTTCCTTTCCAGAAGATGGTATATCCTGTTCCAGATTCAGTAATCTTGCCTTCAGAAGACAGCCTAGTTTCACTGAGAGCAGCAATGTCAACGTTTAGTCTTGATAACTCATGGGTTACAAGAGCTGACCTTCTCTCAGGTCTAAGGTTAGTGACGATATCAAGCAAAGATTTTCCATGATCCAATAATCAATTTGTGATTCTTTACTGTTTTTGAGTTTCAACCACATGAGGGGTGACCTGCTGAGTGTGGTTGCCCAGCCAGACCAAGATTGTGACTTCCGATGTTTAGCCCACCTTTTCTAGGGCCTTCCCCATGTGCGGAGGGCAGCGGTGATCCTAAATAGGCCTGCCCAAACACAGATGCAGGACCGAATTCCTGAGTAGTCACAGAGTCTCAGGAAGACGACCATCACACATCTGCTGCCAACGTGCAGGTCCGAAATAGGGGCTTCCAGTTACACCCATAACCTGCCACCACCATCCATATCCCATCGCCGTTGGACTTTGAATGTTAGTGACGTAAGGAAGAAGTGCCACAAGCATGAATTTGTTTAGGGTGGATCTCAGCTTGCCCGGACGAGACCCACACACTATGATCTCTGAGCCTTATCCTGCGGATCACACAGAATGAGACATGCAGGACCAAACACAGAGACTGCAACGAACTGCCGCATACTCAATTACTACTGAGGTGCGCCTTTACTGCCAGTCCGTCTGGCCTGACCTCTTCCGCCTCTATGACCGTTGGGAGCCATGAGAGTGATTGGCTCCACCTCTGCTCATTTTGCCGTTGGGCCAAACTCTGCCCATCATAACTATTGACAATAGTTTGCTCTATTAAACCTGAGCAATTGGCTACCCCTTCCGCCAACCACACTGTGCAAGAGTTCACCTCTTCCACTGCAGGTACCGTTGAGGACTTCACGGTAACCCTGGCAAGGGACCCTAACAAGGTACTTCAATGTACACTGCGTGGAAACAGAAGAAACGAGTCATTACTTACATATTATTATCTCTGACTCCTCTGTTGGACTTAGAACATGTATTATGCCTTAACTTGTCATAATATTCTTCAAATAGAAGCAATGAAGTCAAAGTGTTACATCGATTGTAGCTATTTCATCAGGTTAAGGGCCCAGTCTACAGCATTACAAGTCTGTTCAACTAACGTTCGTGTGGTTTAAATGTCGAATATTCCAATGTCAAATGGTGGCAATTTTATCTTTTGGAAAACAAAGTTGCAAGCCGTATTAGTGCGTGATGATTTGTGGGATGTTGCCAGTGAACCAAAGCCTGAAGATGTTAACGCGGTGTGCAGAAGAAAAACAATAAAGCCTTAGCGTATATTACATTGAGTGTTGAGAACAGTCAACTTATTCATTTGGCACATTTGGACGATGCAGGCTCTGTCGAGAAAGTACCAGAGATCTGCGTTCGGCAGCAGACGGAAACTGTACGGGATACAGTATCGTGGTAGACCAATGAGCAGTCATAGTGAGGGGAACATTGACCAGGTAGGTTGCGGTGACCCCAACTTGATTTGTTGTTTCAAAGCGAGTCAACCTTCAGAAGTGATAGCGGCTCGTAACTTGTGGCTTCTACATTGTAATTCAGGTGAGGCCTATCATAATATTTGGTAAGATGGAAGTACCTGCAAAGAGTGACCAGAGCACTTATAACGATTTGAAACGGTTATTTGGTGAAAGTGAACTGGATGAAGGTAGTGTTTAGGAAGTTCAATACATTGATAAGAGTTTCGAAAGACTTAAGTAATATTGAGAGTGAATGGTATGAACTAATCAATTGAGAGGACAGAACACATGATGATTTTGATACAGATTATCCTGATTTAGAAGAGTATATGGAAAAATTCAACGAAATGGAAGTGAACCACTGTACAATGTTTCTATTAGCAAGGTTATGTCCAAAGCACAAAGTGAATAGGCTACGTAGTGTGAGTCTCCAACTTCACGGAGGAAACTCAGGCTATCTAAAATAGAGCTTAAACAGTTTGATGGAGATGTTAAGAACTGACTTGGGTTTTGTAACCAGTTTTGGAGAATCCATGAGGATAAGGAAATGCCAGAAGAGACAAGTTTCAGTACTTGATACAGGTGACTGTTAGGGAGTCTAGAGCCAGAGAGATAATTCAGAGTTTTCCATCAACAGCTGATAACTATCGAAGGGCTATTTATAGTCTGAGAAGCAGATTTGGAAGAGACAAATTACTTACAGAGTATTATGTAAGAGATAATAATAATAATAATGTTACTGGTTTACCGTCCCTCTTAACTACAGCGGCATTTAGAAACGCCAGGATACCGGAATTTTGCCCTGAATGGGATCTTTATAAACATGCCAGTAAATCTACTGATAAGATTCTCTCGCATTCGCACACCCTCAAATGCCCGCTGAATGCACCAGGATTTGAACCTGCAACCTTGGGCACAGCAGGCAAGTATGTCACCACTGAGCCATGCATCCAGTCTTGAGGACATTGGAATACACCATTTGTTAACACATAAATTCTACACACAAGTGTATTAATACATGAACGGTGTGACACAAATACCACACCTGAATGTCCATGCTGCCTTTGAGATTTAGCTGTGCCAGAAGAAGAAAGGGCAGGAATAAACCAAGTCTCATCAAGACAAACCTTCTGTGACCGTGGAACACACAAGTTAACATGGAAGCTGCCATACACCTTTAACCCAGAAAATTCACTCAGATGCCTCACGCAACCTTTGGAAAGCTCAAGTGCCCGGCAGTAACTTCACATCTCAGGAAAAACTACCTTTAAAACCCTTAACAGGCATAGAAGCATCACCATTCTACCTGCAGACAAGGGCAACGCCATGGTAGTCATGTCATCTAAAGACATCCTAACATCCTGTTGCTACAAGAACCTCAGACTTACCAGAGACTCACGAGAGACCCCACAACACGGATACTCAGAGACCAGAGACCAACAGATTAATAAAGACCTCTCTTCACTACCAGACCACGTGAATGAGACATGCTGGAGTTAAGCTCTACCTCCCACGATGTACGGTCTACCCAAGATCTCCCACTGAGGCCTATCGTGAGTGCCATCGCTTCTCTGAACTACAACATCGCCAAGCATCTGTCCATCCAACCAACAATTTTATTGAAAATCTGCAGAACATCCGTTTGGATCCTGGAGACCGCCTAGTTAGCTTCGACTTAGTATCCCTCTTCACAAAGGTGCCTATGAAAGAAGCCATCAACCATCCAGCTCTTTATGAAAGAGATCACCGACTTGTTCCATCACTGCCTTACTGCGAGCTACTTCTAATGATGCAGGAACTTCTACGAGCAAATGGAAGGGGTTGTCATGGTTAGCCCACTAAGCCTTGTGATTGTGAACTTCTTTATGGATAAGTGCAAACAGAAGGCTAGTGAGACTACACCACTCAAACTGAAAGTATGGCTACGTTATTGGACGATAATTTGATAGTCTGAAACCATGGAGAGGAAGAGCTAAAACACTTCCTGGACCACTTCAACAACCTCAACACCAGCTCCTGTTGATCATCTAGGAGGAAAAAGATGTCTGTCCTTTCTTGATGGTCTCATCATCAAGACTAAGGACCTACGCTTCAGGCACACTATATACAGGAAACCTACACCCGCCGACTGGTGTCAACACTAGACTACCAATCATCACCCTCGACAGAAACACGAAGTCATACACATTCCAACCGGTATCTACACAAGACGTCGAATCATCACCCTCGACAGATACATGGGTAGAGAATTTGTGAGTCATCCCTTCCCAACAAAGAGCTGCAACATTTGAAAAGGGCACTATGCGCCAACAGGTACAGCAATAAGGAGATTGAGCGGGCCACTCATCCCATGTGCCGGAGCACGAGGAAAGAGACAGAAGAAACTCTGATAGCCACAGCCTTCCTGCCATATGTGAACAAGGTGATGGACAGGATCGGAGAGCTACTAAAGACTAAGGCATGAAGACAATTTTTAAACTCACCACTAAAATCCGGAATATCCTGCTATCTGCCAAAGACAAGTGCCATCCACTCTCCACTGCAGGTGTCTACAGAATCCTGTGTTCTTGTGGACAGGTGTACATAGGAACTATGAAGAAAAGCGTGGCAATCAGACCCAAGGAACACAGCAGACACAGCCGCCTGGGTCAGGCTGAGAAATCGTCAGTCGCTGAGTACTCTCTCTTGGCTGGCCAGGATGTACAGTACAGGAACACCACACACTATCACGCCAGGCTGCAACAAGAAGCGATTGAAATATTTTAACACCCTGACACTCCTTTCTTCTACATCACTTCAGTCTACAAACCACCTGAGACCACCTTCGACTTTGAAATGCCAGCCAACTTCAACCATCAGGATATAACCTTTGTGATAGGCAACTACAACTGCAGAAGTACATTGTGGGATTACCCAGATACTGACGGTAATGGAGCAAGTTTAGAAACATGGGTAGAAGCAAACGATTTATCTTTGATCCACGATCCAAAGCTCCCGTCTTCCTTCAACAATGGTAGGTGGAAAAGAGGTTACGATCCAAACAATATCTTTGCGTCATCAAAGATAGCTGGACTATAGGCACCGTGCGTGGCACTCTAGTGGAGCGCAGCGGTACTAAACTGGCAAGGCGAGAGTGCGGCTTATAGCAGTGCATAAACACAGGTGAAATATTGTATAAACATGCAGAATCAGACAAAGTGAACAGGGAATAATTACTGTTGTGTGGTTGGGTGTTTCAACAAGTACGGAAATACCACATCCGATGTAACATTTTACAAAATTCCAGTGCGCAAACATGAAGAGGCATGAAGAAAGTTCTGGATACGAGCGGTAAATCGCAAGAAGTAAGTTCATCACCGATATTATAAATGTTTGCCACCTGAGTGGGCCTGTTTCATAAAACTGACTTATAATATTACCTAATACTATTAGTACTCATAATAATTCTTATTAGTTAGCCAAATTCTGTTTCATAAAGGATCATTAGGACTGATGAGATTTCTACTCCGGATCAGTATTCGGCGGGCGGAACCATATATATATGCTCCGTTTTTTGACCACCACGCGCGGAATCATATATATATGTTCTGTTCAAATCGCGCGCTGCAGAGGTCAATGAAGTAAACAAAAGTCCTCATAGATGGCAGGAGCTGCTTACTTCAACCTTACTCGCGTGTGGAATCCCCTCAGCATATCGGTTAAGATTTTTTTCCTGGTAGTGACAGCTGATAATTACATATGTTGCACAACACAGTATTTTCGTATTTGCCGTATTTTGGTGGTTTTGGGATATAATGGCATCTGAAAAACGAATTAGTGATGTTGAGATAGTCTCAATACTTGAATATTCAGATGAAGATTTATCAGATTTTAGTTATAGTGACTCTGAAACGGAAAATTCTTCCTACAGCTCTTCTGAGAGCAACAACGACATAAGTGACACAGCTGGTGAGTGAGCATATAACTGGACAGACGTGAGTAATAGGGATCGCGGACCCACAAATACCATCCCCATTCAGAACATTGATCAAGGGCCAATATTACCAACAAGTTTTGACGTAGACACACACCCTGTTGATTTCTTTTTTTTTTGGATTTTTGATGATGAAGTAATTGAAGATATTCTTTATGAAACTAAATTACACGGAGACAAACGAAAAATGCAGTCAACGCCAGTCACATAGCGGGGCAGAATGAAAAATTGGCTTCACCCAACCATGAGCGACATCAAGGCATTTATTTGGGTCATCACTAACAATGGGCCTTCACCCCTTGCTAGATGTCAAGAACTATTTTTCTAGGGCCTGGGTTGACAAAACGCAATTTTTTGGAGATGTCTTCTAGAGGGATGAATTTTTATTGATTTTCTGGAATCTGCACTTCGCACACGGAGAAGGAAATATGCCTCTAAAAAGGGGTGAGCACATACAGGGTGTTCTAGAGAAGGTTAGGCAAAAATGTATGCTTTTCTATCAACCTGGTCCTGCAGTTTCCGTAGATGAAAGTACCACAAGTTTAAGGGAGGGTTTCCTTCAAGGTTTATAACCCAAATAAACCCACAAAATTCGGGTTGAAGGTTTTTGCCCTGTCTGATAGTACAAACGGCTACATTTATAATTTTATACCGTACATGGGAAAAACAGACCATGATAACACAGGTCTACTGAAAACAACACAGGTTGTGAAATATATATGTTCATCCCTCATTAAGGACATGAATGCCCCACCCTCAGGTTATCATATCTACACTGATCGGTACTACACCTCACCATAACTAGCTGATGAACTATTAGGACTGAATATGGTCTCAACTGGCACAGTAATGCCCACGCGTAAAGCTATGCCGGATAAACTAAAATCTGATCTCGTAAAGAGAATGAAAAAGAGGGATATAATTAGCTTTCGAACAAATGAAACATTGGCTCTAGCATGGAAAAACAAAAGGGTGGTGACAATGTTGAGCACCTGTCACAAGGGTGACAAAGCAGCAGTCACCCACGTTGCTTCCAAGTACCCCAACCAGCCACCTGTATCCAAGCCTGATGTAATGAGCACCTGTCACAAGGGTGACAAAGCAGCAGTCACCGACGTTGCTTCCAAGTACCCCAACCAGCCACCTGTATCCAAGCCTGATGTAATGAGCACCTGTCACAAGGGTGACAAAGCAGCAGTCACAGACGTTGCTTCCAAGCACCCCAACCAGCCACCTGTATCCAAGCCTGATGTATTAATAGACAACACTAAAAAAATGGGTGGGGTGGACAGAACTGATCACTATATCGCAGCCTATCAATTCATGAGACCATCACGCAAGTGGTACCAAAAGATGTTTTTTAGGCTACTTGAAGTACGTATCGTGAATTCATTCTTACTGTACACTATGGTGCAACGTAGTGGTGGGGAAAAAACCCATGAGCCATAAGAAGTTAAGGAAGTGTTTGGTGGAGGCCCTAGTGGAAGAGAGGGTTAGTTATCGCAAGTCAATACGTACTAGCTCAGGACGTACTTCAGGTGGACCTTCAAGTGAGAGGCTCAGTGGTGTTCCACATTCCATGGACCGAAGTGGTGTCAAATCCCTCGCGTGTATTGTGTGCAGGGTCAAGGGTCAGCGAAAATGCACGGTATATTTTTGTGAAACTTGCACCTCAAGGCCTTATCTGCACCGGGATAAGTGTTTCAAAGTGTATCACTCGCAACAAGAGTTTTGAGGAACCCGTTTCACAATGACTGCAATTTAGAGTGATATTTCTAAATGTTGTGTATAATATAGCTTTATTTTATAAATCACGTATTTACATACCATTCAATTTTTGATGTGTAACATCTTTCCACTCGGTTGCTGGATAGTTTTGTGGGAGTGATTTTGAAAATTGGGGACGGAAGAGGATCGGAACGATCGAGCTGGCAGTGGTGGATCGAACGGAAGTATGCACTGCCCGATCGATCGGAAGTGTACTAGCTGGCAGTGGTGGAAAACGGAAGTATGCACTACCCGCTCGATCAATCGAACAGAAGTGTACTAGCTGGCAGTGGTAGAAAACGGAAGTATGCACTGCCCGCTCGATCGATTGAACGGAAGTATGCACTGCCCGCTCGATTGATCGATCCAGCGAGCAGTGGTAAGACCCAGCTGGCAGTGGTACGAGAAACAATGAGAGCGCGGTGTCGGAAATTGATACCATGACGTACTCTCGGCCATGTGGAATGTATATGACATACTGAACGGAAAACGCTCATGCTATAGTCCGGGACACCTTAAATAAGTTACTAATAAAAAAAGGGTAGCCAACGTTAACATCCATCCGCTATGCCTACTCGCATGTTGGTTTGTGGTTGAATTTCTTGAAGTTAAGTTGTCTTTTGTGTGAGCACAGTTTCGTCAACCCTGCTGAAAATCTCGCCATCTACAAATACCACAATACCAGTAAGATTTTTTTACCGTACAGTTGAAACAGTTTTGAAACACGTTGACGCGGGAAATGTCGCAGCGAGTGTGACCAACATTCTCTAGTGCAGTTTTACGAGGTAAGTGCTACAAAAATACGTCAATTAGAACAGTTATTATGATTATTTTAGACTTATAGATTAGGCCTATATAATATGTAGGCCTAGGCCTATGTGTACATTTGCACTAGTCGGAACTTTAATAATGTTCATAATCTTTATTTTTGCATAAATTGTTATTTAGATTTCGTCAAAATGCCTAAAAGAGGCCAGAAACAGCTACAAATTCCACTGAAGAAGACTAGGCCTAATTACACTTTGCAGCGTTCACTACTTTAAAAAAGAATATGAGGAAAAAGCAATTAAGTGTAGTGATACGGAAAGAATTGTAAGAATTCCTGGCATGGTGAGAGTAAGTGTTTTGAAAATTTTTCAGAATGCTTTTCGTAATCTCTCCTAACATAACCTCAACATAGCCTATGAAATGTACACTTCCGGTAACAACATTATTTTAGCTAATTAGCCTCCCACTATAGTCATTTAGCATAGGAATTGATTGATGTATCTTATTGTAGACTTATTTCCATTCTGGGAGATTTTATTCGCTGAATGACATGGCCAGAAACCATGCCTCTTCAATGTAATGTAATAAACCCCCTTTCCGTCGTTCTCTCAGAGAGTTGATATGCATGTATGTATCATGTTATATTTGTGAAATTTTAATCTATGGTACTTGTAATGTTATTATAGCATGGATTTTCTGCTGTCCAGAAGGTCATATTACTGTCTAAGGGGGATCTCCTTGTTACACCAGGCAAACATCGAAAGCATGTGTTTGCTGTAACTGGAATAGATGATTTTGCTAACGAAGTCATTGCAAGGTTCATATATTCCAAATTACATCCAGGTAAGGATATTGTAACTTAGGCCTACTTCTTCTTGAATATGTGGCTAATATCAAGCTTCTTATAAACATATGCTTCTTTGAATGCTTCTTTTAATTTGTACTATGCGGGGCATATTGTTCTGCACACGTCAGCACGCACAGCCAGCAGCTGTCTAGTCTCGCCTTCCCTCTACCCTCGTTCAGTTCTCCACCATCACCCACCACATACGGCTGCCTACAGTTGTGTACATGGGATGGCGGGTTAAAACTGACATTAGTTTGGATATTTTATTTACAAAGATGAATTCACTGTGTAATATAGAAACAAAAACAATGGTTTACAAATCATCACATATCATCTTCATCATCATGCCGTTCAAAATGTTCAAGAAATGCCTTTATTCTAACACAGTCTGGCATGGGTGCATTGTTCATGGCATGATAGTGAAAATCAAACACAAAATGTGAATAACAGAACACAAGAAAATCATTATAAAAGAGAAATTGGTACAATCAATTCCAGCATACTTCTTTATCAGTAAAATCATGAAAATTAGTTTGAGATATATTGTGGTATATTGTCAGTAATGGAATAACCACCCGTTTTCCAAGCATATTTCAGCATTGGTAAGAAACAATCAGCTTGTAATCGGTTATGCGCTAGCATTTGACTAGTTATAAAGAAAAGTCTGTTGCCGGGTTTTAATTTTGACTGGCCGTGTAAATTCCTTACTTGGCAAATGTTTTCCATTCGACAGACTAAACATTTTAGTTGTCGGAAGAGTCCAAGATCACAGGGCTAGCAAAGATATGTAGTTCCTTTCGGTATACATTCAATTTGTTCTTGTTTGTTCGTCAGAGATTCAAGCTGTGCATTTTTGCCCTGGCCACTGAATGAATCTAGGAGAAGAAGATTTTGTTCGTCATCCTTTAATTGTGGATGGAAAATGTCTTGGAATCAGGCACGTGCAGTACATGCCCTTTCCACATTTTCCCGGAAGATGGACTATCAATGACGACATATTTAAAGACATCCATGTAGGCGTTGATACTTTCTTGTACCCTAGGTCCAAACTTCCCTTTAATTTCTTTGAAAACGATCAAGAACAAATGTCCCATTTCTCCGGCTTTAGAAATGTGATATTGCACTGTGTGGGTGTGCGTAGAACTATTTTGGCAAACGAGCGTGGCAAGAACGTCTTTCACACCACGGAAATCATAACTTCTCTATGTTGCCATTTCGCACTCGAATCGGGACTGGTCCGAATTCCAGATATTGGCGTCCTGGACCTCTTTCTCTTCTTGCAATTCAATAATGAATTTAACAAACATTTTAGCCTCTTCATATCGTACTTCTTCGTCTGTTTTAAACGTTTAACCGAAGAGTTTGGTTACTTTTCGGTACCGAATTTTCAAACGCCTTTTAAGGTTTGTCAAGTAGGAGTCGCAAAACAACTCTCTTCCATAATTGCATCAAACGTTGTCATTATTTATATGAACATTATTTGCTCTTTATCAGAAAGCTCTGTAGCTTCCTGAACACCGTAGGCATTAATAAGAGCTACAATAATGTTGCAAGCGGTCATTATAACGCAAAGACTCCGATGCGATCGCCTGTATGTGGAATAGCCATCAGTCGTGGAGAACTTGACCGTATAGAAAACAACTCGCAGTCCCACTGTAGGCAACCGTAGCCTATGTGCTGCGTGATGGTGGAGAACTGAACGAGGGTAGAGGGAAGGCGAGGCAAGTCAGCCGCTGGCTGTGTGCGCTGACGTGTGCCGGCATGTACTGTACAATTCAGAGCGCGCACCGCCAACTTGGGGTTTCTAAGTGGCTCCTTAGAAAGGACCAGCGAAAAATTAGACCTCCACTACCTGTTTCAGCGTAAAAAGACCTTCACGACTATGTAAAAATAAAGTCAAAATTCGTGGTCCGACTTCGTACCGTTCCCTCGTAAGTTAAAGATTTTCCTTATCATTGCGGTATTTCCTGCATCTGCTACTTACCACATTCAAATAGTTGGTCGAGTGGTCACAATGCATTACTCTTATTCATGAAGCCATGGTTCAAATCTCGCGAAGGTTGGGTTTTATTATATTTGTTGTTTTATAATTACCCAGACATTATAACATAAAGCACATGTACAGGGTCTTTCATTTAAAGTAAGAACGACAAGCGGCAGTTTTGTTATTCGCTTCTGCGGTGGCCTTGGCTGAGCTTGTGGCGGGACATGGCCCCCTGCTGTACTATTGAAAGTGCGAGCAAAGTCCACACGAGGGCTGTTTATTGGTTTTTTTCAAGTTCCGATGGACTGTATAAAAATAACAAGAGTATAAAAAGCTGATTTTACAAATAAATGTTTGCTTGTTTTATTCGTATGTCTCAACATAATCGACAAAAAGATTGAAACATTTTTGTCGTATCGTTACACCAGCTTTCCAATGCCCTAGGCAAAATATTCTGCCGCCACTGAGGTGGGTACGTCTGGACAGTCTCCTGAAGTTTTTCCTTTTTGGTGAGGCGTTGTCGCCCAACCATACCTTCAATTCTCGAAAAAGGTGAAAATCATTCACGACCACACTGTGCCAACGTTACGATAGACTTTTACAAAGAATTCAAGTGTGAAGTTTTGGACCATCTGCCGTTTAGTCCAAACCAGCACTGAATGATTTTCAACTTTTTCGAGAATTGAAGGTATGGTTGGGCGGCAAAGCCTCACCAAAATGGAAAAACTTCAGGAGACTGTCCAGACCTACCCACCTCAGTGGCGGCAGAATATTTTGCCTAGGGCATTGGAAAGCTGGTGTAACAATACGACAAAAATGTTTCAATCTTTTTGGCGATTATGTTGAGACATACGAATAAAACAAGCAAACATTTAGTTGTAAAATCAGCTTGATATGTCACTCGGTTATTTTTATACAGTCCATCGGGACTTGAAAAAAATAAAAAACAGCCCTCATATGTACTATGCGCGCGCTTTCAATAATACAGCAGGGGACCATGGCGCGCCACAAGCTCGGCCAAGGCCACCGCATCAGCAAATAACAAAACTGCCGCTTCCTGTTCTTACTTTATATGAAAGGCCCTGTAGTGTGTATTTTCTAATGGGAAATAAATATAATTATACTCTTCTAGGCACCACTTACGGAAGGGTGCAGTGCTCACAGTTCGATAAGCGGAACTGGTGAAACTGTGCCTGAGAAGTAGGATGTTAATTTGTTAGATTTTAAGAACTAGAAATAAGACTCCTCTTAGTGTTCTAAGTTACTACAGTATTAATTTTCAGTTTTAAGTCTTACAGGCCGAGTGTGAAGCCCAGTTGCAGGTCCTTGCTTGTGCCAGAGAAGTATGGACCCGCAATATATTCATTCTGGCTTTGGATATGAAACTTTCAAATGATGCATGACAACTCACCAACTCGAACACAACCCATATCTATCCTAGACCATATCCTTGCATGTGCTATCTCCAAATATGCCAGGTTTCACCTGTAGGCACTTTCCATTTCTTCCTACAGGACTTTTACCTGCCCCTACGTCCTACCATATATTCTTCTTCTTCTTCATTTCCCGTTTCCAGCTTCCTGGGTCGGGTTGTGAATCAAGGACTTCCAACGTTGCCTGTCTCTCCACCACTCCTCTCCCCCTTTAAGTACATCTTCAGGTTTTCCTCCCTTCTTCTCCACACACTCCCACACTGTATCTGCCCATCTCTTTCGGGGCCTTCCGTGCGGTCTCTTCCCCGAAACCTTTTCCAGAAAAGCTTTCTTTGGCACTCTCTCCTCTCCCATTCTCATCATATGTCCATACCACTTTAACTTGGTTGTTTCTATCCTGTCCTGCAGCTTCAAGATTCCTGTCCTCCTTCTTATCTCCTCGTTTCTGATTTTATCTCTTCTGGTCTTCCCTTCTATACCTCTTAGGAATTTCATCTCCGCTGCTTGTATTCTACTCTCCTCTCTTTTTGTAGTGGTCCATGCTCCAGCTGCATATGTTAGTACGGGTCCATAATAGGTTGAATATAATACCTGCTTACATTTCTTTGGGACATCTTGGTTCCACAGAATACCCCTAACACTCTGGTAGAAGCTGTTCGCTTGTTGTATTCTCTTTCCAATTTCCTCAGTAATCTTTCCATCTTCTGTGATCACACTTCCCAAGTACTTGAAACTTTTCACCACTTCTAGAATTTTTCCGTTCACTTCTATCTTTTCTCTTCCCTCCTTACTTCCCCTTGACATTACCATTGTCTTGCTCTTCTCTGTGCTAACTTTCATCCCAAACTTCTCAATCTCTTGGTTCCATACATCTACTTGTTTTTGTACTTCCTTTTCATCCTCACCCCATATCACTATATCATCTGCAAACAGCATGGCCTTTATTGCCTCTTGTCCCAATCTCTGTTTAACATTCTTGTGGATTTCATCCATGACTATGATGAATAGTAAGGGGGACAATACACTTCCTTGACGGAGACCCGTTTCCACCTTGAACCATTCTGTTTCTCCTATAGTGTTCTTTACGCTACTGACACAATATTTGTACATAGCTTTCACCATTTGCACTTCTGCACTGTTAACTTGCCTTTTTCTTAATACATCCCACACCACCTGTCTAGGCACACTGTCATAAGCTTTCTCAATATCAATAAAAGTCATCACCATGTCTTTTCCAAACTCCCATCTTTTCTCCATCATATGCCTTAGTGTAAAGATTAGATCAAAAGTTGATCTGTCTCTCCTAAAACCATACTGTTCTTCTTCCATCTCTCCATCTGTCTGCCTCCTCAGTCTACCTTCCAATACTCTCTCAAAGATCTTGGCTACATGGGCAATAAGGGTGATCCCTCTGTAATTGTTACATTCCTTTTTGTCACCTTTCTTAAAAAGTGGGATAATTAAACCCTTTCCCCATTCTTCTGGGATCTCTTTCTTCTTCCAAATTATTCTAAATAATCTATACAGCCACTGCAACCCTACTGGTCCTGCTGCTTTTATCATTTCTGTGGTCACCTCATCCACTCCAGGTGCTTTGCCACTCTTCATCTTCTTTATGGCTTCCTCTATTTCTAGCATAGATATCTCCTTTTCTTGTTCTTCTTCTTCCTCCATTGTTCCTTCTTGTTCCCTTTCTTCATCCAGTTCAATGTGTTTAACATTCAGTAGCTTTGAAAAGTATTCTTCCCATCTTTTCAATATACCATCTCTTTCATACAATATCTGTCCCGCTTCAGTTTTTACAAATTTTGTGTTTTCCCTACCTTTCACACTGTTTTTTACTAGCCCATATAGAAACTTTTTACTTCCTTTGATATCCTCCTCTAGAGTTTCAGTGAAACTTTCCCGGCTTTTCCTTTTTTCTTCTTGTACAATCTTTTGACATGCCTTCTTGGCTTCTCTATATTTTTGCCATTTCTCTGCATCTTTGCTGCATATCCACTTTCTCCATGCCATTTGTTTTTCTTTAACTGCTTCCTTTACCCTGTTGTTCCACCAAGGAGTCTCCCTTTCCTTTTTCCTCCCTGATAATCTTCCACAAGTGTTTACTGCACACTTCACAAATCCATTCTTAAAACATGACCATTCCATTTCTATGCTTTTTGCTTCATCTTTGGGAATTTCCTGTTTTAGTTCCTCTTGAAACTTTTTCATTACCTCCTTCTATTTTAGTTTCCATACCTTTATTTTTCTTTCCCTTTTTTCTACTAGTTTTGTGATTTTACCAAGCCTTACTTTGGCTATCACCACTTTGTGGTCTCCTTCAAAATCTCCTCTGGGCATAGCTGTCACATCTACTAACTGTCTTTGTTTATCCTTTTCCACCAAAATAAGGTCAATCATTGTCTTTGTCTTCCTGTCTCCCCATCCATACCTAGTTATTTTTTGCGAGTTCTTTTTCCTAAACCACGTATTTCCAACAGTTAATCCATTCCTCCTACAGAAATCTACTAACAGGTCTCCTTCTTCATCCTGATTTCCATAGCTAAACGGGCCAATAATCTCTTCTTTTCCCTGTCTATCTGTTCCCACATGTGCATTCATGTCTCCCATTATTATCACTTCTTTGTCTTCTATACACTTTTCCAGCTCTTCTAGAAACTCTTCTAGACATTCATCTACCTTCCCTGTTTGGGGAGCATAAACCTGTATAAAATCTTTTGTACCACTCTCAAGTCCAAGCCTGACTTTGATAATCCGGTCACTAATCGGGTCAATTTTTTCAACATACTGGTCTAGGTCCTCTCTCAATATTCAGGGGCCGATAGCCTAGATGTTAGGCCCCTTAAAACAACAATTATCATCATCATCATCCTCTCTCAATATGACACCAACGCCATTCGTTGCCTTCTGTCCTCCACTCCAATATAATCTGTACCCTTTCCCTTTCTTCACTTCTTTTCGCCCTTTCCCTTTCCATTTCGTTTCACTCACTCCCAGCATCGCTATATCTTTCTTCTCCATATAATCAACCAGCTCTTCTACCTTTCTATTGAGTGTCATGACATTAATGAAACCAACCTTCGTTACGTCTGGTAGCCTACTTCTCACAGCTCCCCCAGGACACCGGGAGCTGCGCGTCGCCTCCGGGGGACGCCCTAGCTGTTTCCGAGGCCTCAATTCACAAACTTTCATAATATAGGCTATTTGTTCGATGGGCTCGCCACACCCAAAGGCATTTTATAACCTACTGCCAGGTTTTTACTTTAGACCTCCCCTAACATGGGGAACAGACGCCTTTTGCAGCTGCTCCTCTGGAGTACAGACGCTGCTGGTGACAGTTCTTCCGCCTTCTCTGCCGTTGGGACACTTGTTCCTCATCCGCCTTCAAAGCCGTTCACTGCTACCTACACAAGCTGAGGAAAAATTCCCCTTCTCATTTAATCCCCAGAAGGGAGGGTTGCCTCGTCTGCCAGCTTTGCCGTACCGAAGTCTCCTCCTCCGCCGCCGCTGCCATTAAGGACTTCACCCGTAACCCTGGGCATGGGTTCCGTGCTATACCCCACGGGACTGGGTCCTTACCTGAACTCCGCCATCCCATCACTCCGACCTACTGAAGTGTAGGATGCCCACCCCCGTGACGTGGACACGCCAGGCAAGAATTACTCAAGTGGAGAATAGGGAAGGTGACCCTATCTCCCTTGAGCCGGGTTGCCTTGAAATATACAGTGTGTGGGGACAGGCACTAAGCCTCAAAGGGCAAATCCTTCCAATCCCTTGACTGTTTCCTTCTGCTATCTAGGACTAATGGCATGTCGGAGGCGGTGTAGCTTGGGTTGACCGTCACACGGGGGGAGCGGGCTACGGGTGCCCCTCCCCCAATAAAAACATAAGAAAAACAGGCCTATAGGTTGATCAATTTAGATTCTCATTTTGATAATATGTTTATAAATTAAATTTATACTTTATACTTGGGCCTTTTTTTTCTTCCCCCCACCCTTTCTGTTTTGCTAATTTTTTTTCTTAATAGAATGTTGCATAATTAAGAGGCAAGTTACCAGCTTCAAGCCAGTTCAAGTATGAGTAAGAGGTTCAACAGTATTTAAAAAAAGCTGCTGATGCTGTTTATTGTCATACCATTCATCGTTTCGACTGTCGTCAATAGTTGCACTGGTCTTTAATATTGGCAAAGCTCTCAAGAGATAGAATCCTCGTTTTAACAACACAACACCTGATGTCTTTGGGAGTTTTATCATGATCCCCTCTCATTTCATGGAGTGTATATTAATTTAGAATTATTCTTTTCCTTTTTCTTTCAGAATTGCCCCTAAAAAACAAGACTACTTAGAGTGGATTTAGGCCAAAGCATTGAAAAATCCTTTATTATCTTGCATGTCAAAAGGGATGTGTCTCGATCCTGTCTCCACGAAGGTCTGTGTACGCAAGGAATGAGCACTTACAGAAATAAAGATATAATGAATAATAATAATCTGCAAATATGTACCATTTTATTTCTCCTTTCCTGATCATTCATCCTAAAATTATAAAACCATCACCTTTGAACTGATTATTACATTATTAAAAAGATACTATAAAAAAATGTGTGAGAAGAAAAGAAAATCACAAGTTTATCTATAGCTCCTCAGTAAAACTGGAAAAGCCTTCAGTAAGTATTAATATTCCTTAAATTTTGCATTTTATAAGGTGGTTTAAAAGGCAATGAAGAAACCTAAAGTTATCTTCACAACCATAACACTGGTTATGGGTTTGACGGCAGGGGATGGATGATCAAGATGTCCCTTACTCGAGCAAGCACTCCTTGAGTTTATGTAAAATGTATGTAGGCAAGGAGGTCTTAATTATTTGGTTTCCTTTGGGTTACTTGTTACATGGAAGTATTTGGTGAATTTTTGGTGTTGAATGATGTAAGTTGGTAACACCGATGTGGCGGCCATGTTGGTTTTCTAGTAACTTATTTAAGGTGCCCCGGACTATAACTCTGGTGTTAAGTGATTGAAACAAATGACATGGTACATATTCGAAGTCTTCGTATCAGTATTTAAATGGTAAAATGCCTTAATATCAAACATTGTAAGTAGTCGGCATTGCCGGTATTATGTTTCTGCTCAATGGCTATTAAAATATTAACCTACATATTGGTAATGCAGTCATCAATATAATATAATTGTTGTGGTTATACGAGAATTGAGCAAACCTTCATGAACTATTACTGAATACATTCTCTTTACTCACAAGAGGGCCTATTCATAAGGCATTTTAAACTCAATTTCACGCAGGAACATTATCGAAACAAGCAAAATATAAATGAAACTTAATTCCGTAATGCAGTATTATTGGAACGTGGAAATAAGTCACCATCTTGTGCACAAAATTTGCGTAGTCGAAATAGCCGTGGGGTTAGTGCTTATGACTGTGAATCTAGAGATCTTGGCTTCGAATCCTGGACGGGGTAGATATTTTTGCCACCAGATTATCATTTTAAACGATATTTATCATATCAATATGACTCATTTTAACAGAATCCATATGAAATTACGTGTTGGTCTGTGAATGAAGAGGACCTGTTTATAAGGAATTTAAGATTATGAGCGGTGTCGCGTCTATTAATCTAGTTGATCCATATCGTATTCTTTATTTAGGCTAGTGCTGGTGGAAGCTACAAATCATCTAATAAAATGAGTTCCATATTATAAACTACAATATCTGCAAAACACTCCCTTTTAAAATAGATTAATATTTGTGCCAATAATAGTAGTCTATAAAATACCGGTGTATCAACAATTTCACGTGAGGTTTCTTCTATGTCAGATGTTACACATCATATGCGACTACAGTAAGGCTCGTAATTTTAAAAAATATATATATAAACACTAAAACTCACTCAAAGTATTTTCTTGTACATGCGTTTCCTAACAGTGATCAGTGGAATACCGACCGTGCTAAGGCATAGGACCATGAACCCTGCTTCTCAGGACTGACTAAACGAGAGGGTTCGAATCCCTCCGTTGGACATCCTCGAATTACGTTTCCTTGGTTTCCAATTTTCAACCCCGGCAAATGCTAGGACGATACCATCTAATAGGCCACGATTGCTTCCTTCTAACTCCTTGTTCAGTTTCACTTATTTTCATCCATTTCACCTTGCATTACCTACTCTTTGTGGTCTGTGTCAAGAAGGGTATCTGGCCGTAAAAACCATTCACCGCGTAAATATTCATCGCATTCCAACCCTGAACCCGTAGAAATGCAATAGTAAGGAATAGACATACAGTGAGTAGCAAAATATGAAATCTTCAAGTGCAGTGTCCCTTGTGCCGTTCTTCAATTGACTAACAGACACTCCAAATTTTATATTGTCTTCAAACCTCTTCAACGATGGTTCTCCAATCCGGGGAAAGGTATGTAGATACTTAAAAGCATATTTGCATGATTTCAGTAACTTTTGAACAATTTGTATGGAATTTTTGTTTTACAAAATAATGTGCCGCCTAAAGCCATAAACTACTGCCGCCCGCGAAGGGTTAAATGATATTATACTTTAATATTAAACATTATAACTAGTTATTATTAGACTAAGCGCACTTGTGGAAATAAGGCTAATCCCCAACTGGGCTGTTTTTTAGATAAATAAATATTAAAATAAATATTCCATGTAGTAATTAAGTTTTAGGTTTTACACTTCCTAATAAAATGTTTGCTTTTCAGCCCTGATGGAACACCTCGGGTACCATCCCGAAATTCAAGTATATGCAGCAAACATTTTGTTGGTAATAGAAGATCGGGCCAGCCGAAAAAAAAACAACGTTTCAACCCACTTTATTCCCTGCTGTGTGCAAGAAGACAGCTACTCCGCAAGCTTCCGAGAGGTTTGATAGAGTGACGAAACGAAGAAAATTAGTTGAATGTTCGCAAGGGTTGGAAAGTGTGTGTGTAAGTCACTCCAAATTCGCTATGCAGACAGAAAAAAGTGACATTCTTAGTGGAAGTTTTGTATTTTCGTGCACAGTTAACGACAGAGAAGTGTCTAGCCAGGCGTGCATTCCGTTGTATCCTGAATTGAGACCTAATGTGAAGCTACATGACAAAAATTGTGGAACCAAGGATATTTGTGATGAGGTACTAGGATTTCGAGGATATTCATCAATTCGGGACGAATCAGAAATGTGAGATTTAGCAGGCGTGTCATCACAAGTTATTAATTTGTTCATCATCATCATCTTGCACAGTTTCCAGCCACTGGCCGGGTCTGTTTGGAACACAAGCCTCCACCATCTCTCAGCCTCCTCCCTTGTCCAGTCTTCTCCTCTCTTCTTCACGCTTTCTTCCAACCCCCTTCAGCAACCTGTCTCTCGGTCTTCCTCTCGGTCTCTTTCCTTCCCACTTCGTCTCGTGTATCCTCCTGGGTATCCTCTTCTCCTCCATTCGTTTTACTTGTCCATGCCATCTAAGTCTAGATTTCTCCATACCTTCCTGTAATGGTTCCTCCTTCATTAATTCTCTGGTCCTCTCATTCCTTATTCTGTCCATCTTTGTAGCTCCAATACTGCTCCTCAAGAATCTCATCTCACTGGCCTGTATTTTGCTCTTCTCCCTTCCTTTCATAACCCAGGTCTCCGAGGCATACGTCAGGATAGGGACATAGTACGTCCGATATATGATCTTTTTGCTGTTCTGAGGGACATCCTTGCTCCATAACATGCTTCTCACACTCCTCCGGAATGCTTCCGCCTGTGTGCCCCGCTCATTTATTTCTCTATCGTTTCTTCCATTATCTTGTATCAGGCATCCCTGATACTTGAAACTCTCCACTTTCTTCAGCTGTTGCCCACCAATTGTTATTCCCGTTGTGGTTCTTTCCTTCTTCCTTGTTGTGATCACCATCTCACTCTTATTTATGCTAAATTTCATCCCATATCCTTGTATTATTCCTTCCCACACGTCCAACTGTTCCTGTACCTCCTCCTCCTTGTTTCCCCAAATCATCAAATCATCTGCAAATACCATTGCTGTCATCTTTCCTTCCCCAATTACTTGTGCCACTCGGGTCATTATGGCATCCATCACCACAATGAAAAGTAACGGTGAGAGTGCACTTCCTTGTTTCGGGCCGTTTCTCTGTTCCAACCAGTCCGATCTCTCTCCTCCCACTTTCACACAGCTCATGCTTCCCTTGTACATCTCCTTTATCCTCCTTATAGTCCATTTTTCTACTCCTCTATCCTTCAGGGACTTCCATACTTCGTTTCTGCATACACTGCCATATGGTTTCTCAATGTCCAAGAAGGCTATCAGTAGATCTGTTCCATACTCATAGTGCTGTTCTTGTAACTGCCTTATAGCAAAAATCAAATCCACTGTGGACCTTCCTGCTCTGAAACCATGTTGTTCTTCCCTCATCCCTGCTTCTATCCTTGTCCTAATACTCCTTTCCAAAACTTTCTCAAACATCTTTGCACAATGCCTCATCAGTGTTATTCCCCGATAGTTTCTGCATTCTGTTCTACTACCTTTCTTGAAGATCGGGACAATTATTCCTGTTTTCCAGTCCTCTGGGGTCTTCCTTTCCTTCCATGCTGTCTTCAGCACTCGGTACAACCATTGTATCACCACCTCTCCTGCTGCTCTCACCATCTCCACACTCGACTCATCCACACCCGGTGCCTTCCCTCCTTTCATCTTCCTCACTGCATCGTCCACTTCTTGTTAAGTCCTTTTCTGTTTGTACTCCATCTTCCTCTTCCCCGATTTCTTCCTCCTCGCCGTGGTTTCCATTTGGGTTCAGAAGTTCTTCAAAATATTCATTCCACATTTTCTTCAGTTCTTCCCTATTTTCTATCTCTTGTCCCCTTTTGTTCACCATTCTAACATAATCCGTAGGATCCTTCCGC
Source organism: Meconema thalassinum (assembly GCA_946902985.2). Taxonomy (NCBI): domain Eukaryota; kingdom Metazoa; phylum Arthropoda; class Insecta; order Orthoptera; family Tettigoniidae; genus Meconema; species Meconema thalassinum. The sequence continues at coordinate 46,961,381 of OX336390.1, forward strand.
CTCTTATTTTTTACCATCCCATACAGGACCTTTTTTGTACCTTCACCATCCTCCTTCATCATCTTTGTCCACTCTTCCATCCACTTTCTTCTCTCCTCAGCCACTACTCTCTTTGCCTCCTTCTTTCTTTCCTGGTACTCTTCCCTTGTCTCTACCGTCCTATTTTGATACCACCTCCTAAAGGCTCTATTCTTTTCCCTTACTATATCTTTTGTCTTCTCATTCCACCATGGTGTTTCCTTCCACCTCTTCTTACTACTTGTCCTCCCACATACTGCTTCTGCTGCACCTACTAGTCTCTTCTTAAATCTAGCCCATTCCTCTTCCACCCCTCTTTCTTCATCTGTTGGAATTCCTTCCTTTACCATTTTGAGGTACTCGACCCTTCTATCTCCTTCTTTCAGTTTCCATATCCTTATACGTCTTTCCTGGTTCTCAGTCCCTTTCTTCTCCTTAGACCCTCTCAGGTTCATTACCAGCAATCGATGATCGCTATCCAGGTTCTCCGATAGTATAACCTTGATGTCCGTGATGTTCTTATTTAATTCTTTCTCGTACAGTATATAGTCGACCACCGACTTCCTGGTCAAGTCATTACTGTACCATGTGATTGTGTGGATCTCTCTTTTCTTGCATCAGGAGTTCCCAACTAGCAGGCTGTTCCTTTGGCAGAAGTCCAACAGTCTCTTTCCTTCCTCATTTCTTCTTCCCCAACCCTCTGGTCCAAGCACACTCTCATACCCTTGTCTTTCTCTTCCTACATGGGCATTCAGATCCGCCATAACTAGAGGTGTTAGTTTTTGTTAATTCGCGATAAAACGAAAAGTCATATTTAGAGGTTAGGATGTTTTATTTTCACGTATTTACATGTTTCGTGCCGCCCAGGAGTGAAATTAAATCGCGAAATAACGCGAATTTTGTGAATAACACCACAAATACTGCAATCTGCGAAATAAAAACAAATTTTCATATTTTTTCCCCACACCAATCCGAACATTTTTGTCCACAAGCCGATAATCGAATTTGGTTGGTGTTCAATTCGAGAGAATGATTGATTGTATAGTTTCGCGAGGGGTAATACTACGATATACGTCATATTACGATATACTGTCGATATTCTCGTTACTCGTTGGATTTTAGCGCTGTGGTAAACAGCTGTTATATCGCGGCGTGAATAGTTTGGCCGACTACCTCCAAAAGGTTATGTGATAGTTGTTCATAATGTAAACTACGTTTGCCTCCTGTTACATCGGTAGCGAGTGTAAATTATAGTAGAGAATTCTATATAATTTAATAAAAAAGTGCGCAAATTGTGCTTTATCATCGAAGCTAGTGTGTTATTTGCGTGAATCAGTTGGCGACCACGTGTTCGTCGTATTAGTTCCGAACTTAGCAGTACAGGAAGATGAGACGCGAAGAAATTTAAATATTATGACACGAATTCAGAAATAAATTTTGCGTGTGGTTACGAATTTATACTGGCGTGTGACTACAGTCAACCGTGTGATAACAGTTGAGTTTAAAAATGCCGAAGGTAGCTGTTTCTGCCACAGACAGACTTAAAGAATATAAGAATGAAGGATTTATAATTTCTTGTGTTATTCTTATGTGCAAATATTGTGATTGTCGGTTAGATTATCGCAGGAAAGATGCATTAGAGAAACATTGCAAATCGGAGAAGCATTCAAAACGCCGAGAAAATTCGCGTCTTGAAGTTAGTGTTCCTAGAGTGGCCACCTTGAAAGAAACATTATCAATTGCTAGTCGTGTGAAGGATATGAAAGAAGAGTTTATTTTGGACACTACTACTGCGTTTGTGAAAGCTAATATACCAGTAGAGAAACTAGACAATCCTGCTATCCGTACTTGGTTTAATAAGTACGTTCGCGGAAGTGGAGATTTACCATCAGCAAATCAGATTCGTCAGAAATACATCCCCATGATTGGCGAAAGAAGGAGGGAAGAAATTAGGGAAGATATAAAAAACAAAGACGTGTTTCTGCTATGTGACGAAACAACTGACAAGAATGGCAGGTGTGTTTTCAACATTCTTTTTCGTCCATCAGTACCATCAACTGAAATGAACACCCATCTGGCTGCCTCTGTTGTTCTAGATTCTGCCAATAGCGTAAATTGCTCCAATGCGATATTAGACACCTTGAATTCCTATGAAATTGAACGGGAGCGTGTAGTGGCAGTAGTTACGGACTCAGCACGCTACATGACAAAATGTGTAACTACTCTTCAAGGATTGATTGAAGAATTAAGTCATGTCCAATGCTGGGCTCATAAAGTCAATCTTATCGGCTGCGTATTTGAAAACGAGCTGGACGAATTGAACATGTCTATAGTAAAGACAAAGAATGCCTTTTTAAATACGCGAAAAAGAAAAAGCAATTACGTTGCATTTCTAAGGGAGAAATATGAAAACACAGAAAAAGAGAATGAAATTCTAGCTTTCCCAATGCCTGTATGTACAAGATGGAATTCATGGTTTAAGGCTGCAATGTATATGGCCACGCATGTGGAAGATCTGGTAGAATTTTTCAAAACATTGGAAGATTCAAATTTTTCCAACAAGCATCGACTTCAACAATACAATTTATACAATTACAAGCATTGTATGTTTCTGTTGTTGGTGCCTCACTTATGGACTTGCTTAATTTCTTGGAGGGATCTAAGTACCCAACAATTCACTTACTGGCTGGGAAGCTAGATGACCTTGAGGTAAAGCTCAAGCTATTAGGCGATGGTGGAATGTTCAATCATACGATCCTCCAGAACTTGGAACAGCTTCCTCAAAAGATGCAGATAAAGGCTAAGTCCAATCTTACGTGTGTTGCCCAGTCAGCTCTAGTGAAAGTCAGGACTTTAAGGACCACGGATCCAGCCAGGAAGACTGTAGAAGCCATCGGGTCATTGTTTGATCCTCGGCATGCACCTAAGAACGTATCTCCCACAGAACTGCTCCAATTTAAGAAGAATGCCCCATTTCTTACGAAGATGAGTCTCAACAGTTTTTAGAGGCTCACAGCATTTACCTGACTGCAATCAAGAACCAACTGCGTCATGAAGATAATGTGAATGTTCCAGAGATCCTCATGGGATTAAGGCCTGCTCACCGAGACTATGCAACAGCTGCATTAAAGTGTGTGTGGTATCCTTGTTCAAATGTGGATTCTGAAAGGTCATTTTCGAAATACAGTCTCATAGTAAGTGATAGGAGGCGAAAATTGACAGCTGCAAATGCTGAGACTTTAACCATGATCTACTTCCAGTGATTTCACCGCAGTATTTGGATAAAACTGAAAAAGGTATTCACTGAAATGTGTTTCGAGATGGTGAATGTAAAATAAAAATGTGACTTCCATATAAGTATTATCTCATTCTTCCATAGCCATGTTTAACGTTTTACCCTGCTGTTTTGTTTTTTACTTTGGTTTATTAATTGTTTATATTTTTAAATGCACTTATTGTACAAACCTTATTGCTTTCCAAATTTTAACATGTCATCCCCCGAAAAAATAATAAAAACACAAAACACCACCTTTTGAATTTTAAATCAACAAATCTTCAAAAAAATAACAACACTTTCTAACACCTCTAGTTATAGAGCTACACGGATTGGAGAAGTATTGGTGTTACATATTTACCATTTCAAGGAACTACTATCTGTCATGAGCAACTGATCACCGTCACCATCTGTTTCTCTTCATTTTATTCTATTCTTACACCCTAAATTTTATGGTGCACCATATTAGGTTTTAAACACGTATATTATTACTGTGCTACGCTTAGTTTTTTTTTTGTGTTTTTTCAACAGCTGATGAAGGGGACAAAATATAATTAATCCCCGAAACACGTACAGTAAACAAGTTCAATAATTAATTTTAATCTGTATAGTATTGAGTCAGGCAGATGTTTATTTCTAGTTAATAACTATACCATCAGTGGAGGTCGCGAAAGGCCCATATTTTAAAATATTAATAATTTTTGAATCGGCGTGCCATTTCATGAACAATGCCGGATGTTTTTGTCCTGCCACAAGCATATTTCTTCGCAATTTCCAAATCCGGGAACATTTTTCTAAACAATTGTCCCACGTGATCAGATCATGATAACGAGAGGTTATGTTCTACGATGAACGCCGTGCACAAACATTCTGCTCGAATGGCAGCATTGTCTTCATTCCCGTGAACAAAAAAGTTCCTAATTTTTTGTTCTTCTGTAAACAACTAGCACTGTCCTTGTGTTTTAGAGTGTTGCTGTGAATTACTATGTCAGTTTCTTCCACCATGAGAAATATTTATATCGCAACGGCACATGGAACAAAGAGCAAAATGGTTTCCTCTACTAGATTGTAAAATGAATGGGAATTCAGTTTTATAGCTTTCTTTGAACACTTGGAGATAACGTTTCTGAGGTTTTGTCGCCATAACGAGACGAGGAAACTTAAAACACACGACACGAAACAATCCTCGACACAACTCGCTGAAATAATTATCTACCGACGCACACATTAATACTAAACGTGACGCTAGCAGAGTATAAACACGTGGCGTCAAACGGAGTTAAGTCACAATCGCCGCGCGTAGCATACAAGGTTTCAATCCCCTTCTGGACAGTCACGTGGCCAGCCTCGACCAATCAGCGTAAGGTTGACACCTGTTTGTCCGTAAAATACCACCAATCAGTATGCGGTAGGCCGATCACCTGACTCACCATTCTGAGATCGCAGCTATGGAGCTCACTGCCAAGTGAGGAACTTACAAAAACTTACACAAAAAACCAAGGTTCCGCAAATCACAAAAGCAATTACGACTTACGAAGGAATCTCCTTGAGAATGGAAATTATTTGCAGTTCCTTTTTCTTTTACAATATATCACTGGGGTCCGAAATTCGGAAGAAATAATAGTAATTAAGAAGATCGGAAGACGATGTGAAAATTCGGAAGGTTTCCGAATAAATCGGAAGGGTTGGCAGGTATGTGTTTTACCTATAGGCATGATAGGTTAATATCTCTGACTGGACTATTAATTATACAGTATTATCCTTGAGATGCATGTGCAACGAATTCTTCTCACACGTAATTTAAGAATGGCGAGGTTCGTGAATCACAAATCCACCTTCCATCCAATTGCAAAACACTTATAGTGGGTGATATATAGAAGATAGAGATATGCTCTAGCGGACTTTTTTTGTAAAACTTTTCCTGCTGAACAACTCTTATACACTCATAGTTTTTTTTTTTTTCTTAAAGGTTTGCCCAGCGTAAGCTTAAAAAACGCACGGACGCCAGGTTTTTCCCAGACTTTTTCACTGAAATCATTACTGCTTGGCTTCCTTTGATCATAAATAAATAATTTTCTACAGAAATCTTTCTCGAGGTATCCTTTACAGAATGGTAAAAAATACATCAGAATCCATCCAGTGGTTCTTGAGATTACCCGTGACATCCAAGAATCTGGGACTTTGTTTTATACCTACAAATAGAGATATCGTATGGCCTCGGCTGCCGGGTGCAAGCATTGTTGTTTGACACCCAAAGGGTAGCTTGCATGTTGAATTTCGTTGTTCCTTGACGCACTATGCAAGACAAGAAGGTTAGATATCTCAGCTCCTTGATCACTATAGCACTTTCTAGTAGAGAAATGGGGAACTTTGTGTTGGCGGAAACTCCCGAGATTAATGTTGCAATTATGAACATGGCCTACTGAATTCAAATGGGTTCTTTGACACGCCAACATCGTATGACATGCGTGTCTTATATTTTTGCCGCCTTTCAAAAATCACTTACCACGGCCAGGCGCGAACCGGCAAGCTTGGGGTTGGTAGTCCGACACGATAACCACTCACCCACCGTGGCAAGCAATAGTTTGATTGACATTACGACACACATTTCATTTTAACAAAAAGTAATGAACCGTTATAACCAAAATACTGAATGCACATTCTTGACTAATAGTCTGTCATTTTAACATTTTGAACCTAGAAAAGTACAAAATACAAAAGCAAAAAGATACAGTGAATATTTGTCAGATAAGCAGGGCCCTAGTTTTAAATCAATGATCATAAGCTAGCCTGTAACAAGTTTGGATAGATAATACAGGAAATAAAATTGTTCAATTTTAAGAATATAGTCACGAAAATATCTAGAGTCCTTCTCTACGGTTACACACAGTTGATGTTTCTTACTGTATATAAACTTAGTCCGTTAAGTGCATGAGTATCTTGTTGTTGTTGATTCATTTAGGGGATTTGCAACATCGTGGTTATGCAGCCCCGTGTACGTGGGTGTGTGTATAATTTGCCTGATAACCTGAGTTGTTGTGATGCCTGTATTAGTGAATGTATTTGTAATTCAGATGAGGATTGGGAAGCAGGTGGCCGTGGCCTTAATTTAGTATCCATCCCGGCTTTTGCCTGGAGTAAGAGTGGAAAACCATGGAAACCACTTTCAGGATGGCTGAGGTGGGAATCGAGTCCAGGCCACTGCGGTAACAGCCAAGAGTGCTGGTCACTACGCAATGAGGCGGACGCAAGAGTATTTGGCACTGAGTAAAGTACACAAGAGTACTTTTTAATATAATATGATTTGTCTCGTCTAGGTATAGGCCTAAGTACTTAACATTTAGTTCTCCTGTGTCTTTCACTATTCCCCTATCCTTGCAAGATATCAGACATGTCACTTCCAGCAGTCTCTGTATCCTACTGTCTTTCACAACGATTCCATGTGGGCTTCCACAAAGCTATGGTTGTAAGTTATGAACAATTAAACCACAATAAATTACTTTCACATTAAACATTTCCTGTGGTTCCATTTCCTTCCCATATGCCACATTGTGTAGTGCAATGCCCCTGAGGGTAGAGTCAGTTATCAGAGTTATCAAAGTCTTCCCTTCTGGTTTTGATGCGATAAACATTGCTACTCGCCGATATTCGACATTTTCTTGGTACCATTCTGGGGACTCGCCCTGTTCTCGAGTTGTCATGGAAATGTGAAGAGCTTTGTCACTATTAACATTCACATCGTTTTCAGAAACCCACTGTTACCTCTTGTTCGAAGGTCTGAAAAGTAATTCTCCACGTATGTTGCACTGATTCTCGAGCAATTCCAAAGTAACTTTTTCACACTCCACTTCCAAAATTAAATTTTCAACAGAATTTACACACATCAAAAAAAGTTTTGCATCACCTCGGTTCCCAGATCTCCGGCATATAGACGTTGACTGTGTATATTGTATCCAAGATACAGTCCCTTTGACTGTTCATAGATGTCACTAAAACTGCTCAAAGATGTAAACAACCATGCATGAGCAGGGCCTATTAGACGGAGGGGGTACGACAGCCGATCAGTTCCAGTCATTCCACCAGGACGAAGGTACGCTGCTCATGTTGTCTGTAGTTCTACCATGCCTAGAAGGTCAATACCGCAGTTCGATCGCGTCCGCATTGTTACTTTGTGTCAAGAAGGGCTCTCAACAAGGGAAGTTTCCAGGCGTCTCAGAGTGAACCAAAGCGATGTTGTTCGGACATGGAGGAGGTACAGAGATACAGGAACTGTCGATGACAGGCCTCGCTCAGGCCGCCCAAGGGCTACTACTGTAGTGGATGACCGCTACTTACGGATTGCCGCTCGGAGGAACCCTGACAGCAATGCCACCATGTTGAATAATGCGTTTCGTTCAGCCACAGGACGTCGTGTTTCAACTCAAACTGTGCGCAATAGGCTGCATGATGCGCAACTTCACTCCCGACGTCCATGGCGAGGTCCAGCTTTGCAACCCCGACACCATGCAGCGCGGTACAGATGGGCCCAACAACATGCTGAATGGACCCCACGGAATTGGCATCACGTTCTCTTCACCGATGAGTGTCGCATATGCCTTCAACCAGACAATCGTCGGAGACGTGTTTGGAGGCACCCTGGTCAGGCTGAACGTCTTAGACACACTGTCCAGCGAGTGCAGCAAGGTGGTGGTTCCCTGATGTTTTGGGGTGGCATTATGTGGGGCCGACGTACGGCACTGGTGGTCATGGAAGGCTCCGAAACGGCTTTACGATACCTGAATGACATCCTCCGACCCATAGTGCAACCATATCGGCAGAATATTGGAGAGGCATTTGTCTTCATGGACGACAATTCTCGACCTCATCGTGCACATCTTGTGAATGCGTTCCTTCAAGATAACGACATCGCTCGACTACAGTGGCCAGCATGTTCGCCAGACATGAACCCTATCGAACATGCCTGGGATATGTTGAAAAGGGCTGTTTATGGACGTCTTGACCCACCAACCACTCTGAGAGATTTACGCCGAATTGTCGTTGAGGAGTGGGACAATTTGGATCAACAGTGTCTTGATGAACTTGTGGATAGTATGCCACGACGAATACAGGCATGCATCAATGCACGAGGACGTGCTACTGGGTATTAGAGGTAGTGGTGTGTACTGCAATCTGGACCACAAATGCTGAAAGTCTAGCTGTATGATGGTACAACATGCAATGTGTGGGTCTCATGAGCAATAAAACGAGCTGAAATGTTGTTTGTGTTGATCTCTATTCCCTTTGTATTTAAAGGTTCCGGAACTCTTGGAACCGAGGTGATGCAAAACTTTTTTTGATGTGTGTACAAAAAAGAATTTCAGTACTCTTACAGGCGCGTTCAACTTCTGATTTTTTTTCAGCCTGGAGCATTCCGCGTAATGGACAAGGAATTTTTAAAAGATATGTTGGATTGAAAGTTGGTACTGAAATATGTTTTTCAAGGAAATAATTATTCAATGCGCTTCCCTTTGGAATATTTTTATGTCACAGCACTTACTGATCTTGGTTTTACTCAGGCTTGGGGCACATCAGTTTTAGTAACACATAGTTCATTATTAACATAATAAATCACCGCAGCAATATGCTTACAATTATTTCCAAGACCAGCTGGGCAAGGGCAACTAGAGCTCAGCAACTTGAAGTGTGACCCTGCGTGAGCGCTAGATCCGTAAGCCAGTGTGACAGAGAGGACAGCGAGCTTGTAGTTCACATTTTTTCTGGGGTTTCAGATGGAGTTGCTGAGCTCTAGTGGCGACAATACAATAGCAAGTATAATATGTACCTAAGTAATTTAATAAATCTATAAGTTGTGACAATATAAATTTAAAAATGTATGGGAATACTGCCTAGGACAAAAGCCTCCGTGGCTTAGGCGGCAGCACGCCGGCCTCTCACCGCTGGGTCCGTGGATCAAATCCCGGTCACTCCATGTGAGATCTGTGCTGGACAAAACGGAGGCAGACAGGTTTTTCTCCGGGTACTCCGGTTTTCCCTGTCAAAAATTTCATTCCAGCAACACTCTCCACATCATTTCATTTCATCTGTCATTCATTTAATCATTGTCAGGCCTCGGCAGCCGGCACAGTCCATATCCTTGCCGCTAGATGGGGGCTTCATTCATTCCATTCCTGACCCGGTCGGAGACTGGAAGCAGGTTGTGGATTTTCATTCATGGGAATACTGCCTAGCTTTATTGATATTCAGTAAGACAGAAGTGAAACAGATGTTTTCCTAATGAACTTCTGCTTTTAGAAAACACTCATCGTCTTGCTTCAATTCCAACACTTTATTTACATGTAGAGATTTTTACCGTTACCAACAGTTGATTTGCATGAATCTGGATATCTAACCGGTAAAGAGCCGCAATTAAATCGAATCTTGCACCTTGCTTTTAAACGACCGACGCCTGCCTCACAGTCCTTGATTTGCAACTCAGCGCAGTGCGGCGCCACTAGCACGATTTCAAGGTTCGTGCACGGTGCCTATAGACCTCAAGCAAATGGCAATATTAAAGTTGCTGGCATCGATAGTGGCAACTCGCTCGCCGAGTCGGAATGACGAGTGAGTGTGATGGCTCGTACGGGAGAACGAAGGAGGACAGTGAAGTAAGTATGGTGAAATGTGGTCATCCATGGAGATTTAGGAGGGCTTAGGGAATATTCAGAGGGATAGATCGCATTTCACAGCCTCTGAGCTTTAGAAAGGTTGATAGTTCAATTCAGATAGTTACCACATACTCCATGCGAAATAAGAATTGGGAGAAGACAAATACAGTTTTTGTTTGAGAGAAACTAGCATTAATCAATGACCTCATGCTGTTAAATTTGAGTTGCCGTACCTTACTTTTACTGTATCTATACTAATATACTAAAGCTGAAGAGTTTCTTTTTTTCTTTGTTTGTTCGTTTGTTTGTTTGTTTAAACCCGCTAATCTCTGGAACTACGAGTAGGATTCGAAAAATTATTTTTGTATATGAGAGCCAGATTTAAGAGGAATAGTTTAGGCTATGCAGCATTAGGCTACACCACTCAGATAAATTTAAAGTTTGATTTTTGTTCAGTAAGTCGGAATTTCTGCGCTCTTTTCAACTGCTATTATAATTGATGACGTTCCATTGGAGCTACATTGCGAGGTGCTCACACTTCAATGTGATAGTAAACTCTAGGCTAAATATGAATCACGAACAGTCGAACAAGCTTAGCACACTTTTATGAACTGATTCCCCAAACAGGCACAAAATGACTGTCAAACTTCTATCAATGTTTGGTTCAACATATCTGTGGGAGAAACTGTTCTCTCTAATGAAGATAAATAAATCTCGACGAAGAGCCACTCTAACTGATGCACATCTCACTGCCGTTCTTCGAATTGCAAGTGGAAGATCGATCGCTCCAAATATAACCCGTCTGTTTCAGCGAAAGGATATGCACACCTCCTCATCATCTGCAGAATGACAGTTCAGGTATATAAGGATACATAGGCCTATGTTTTGTTTATGGTGAATGATATTTATTCATGTACCGTACTCCTAGAGCAAGTTATCGTTCCTTGTGTTCTATTCAAGTTGTTAGGTTGGCTTATTGTAATTTCAGGACTATCGGTAGTGGGCAAAGGACTGTGTACTTATCAGCTGTCAAAGTAATTATTTTTGTTTCCTACACAGAACCTAATAAAAGGAATATAATTAAACATGTGTACATAGCACCATAATCTAATCATCTAATGCACAACAAACAGGGCACAAGTATAAAGCTGTTGTGATACGCCGCTTGTAATGGCAAGCTGTGCAAGCAGCTGAAAGATGAACTTCGGTAAGAGCGCATACTCTGCTCTAACTCCTGCCGGAGCGGGAGCGCTGATTTAGAATAACAAACAAAATGAACTTGAAAACCACGTATTAAGGCCCTAGAACCATTCATGTCCGTAGTAGTGTAACTGTAAGAGTATTTAAATAAGCCTATTTTGACTGGCAATTCGGGCTGCATCACATCGCCCCTACCAGTGTTCTGGTGCAGAATTGCGAAAATAGTTAAATCTTACGCTGCTTATAAATTGCAGTCACAGGGAGTAATTAACGCAAAAGAAATTTCTTAGAACCCTTAAAACAGTTAACTTATCATCATGAAAATATGATGCCTCTATAAGTGCAATGGTGTTGGTGAAGTACATTGAGGTTATCAGCTGCAATAAGCGTTGGTGCTTTCAAATTTACCTTCATTTATTCTGAACCTTATCGTTGAGCGCTATGTGGCGATAAATGATACTAATGCTACCTCAGGAGCTCGGGGCAGCCGATGTTTTTCAAAGTGTTCTGATTATTTTCCTACAGCGCTATTCGACAAAAGACGACACTATTGGTCTCTACATTTCTAACAGCCAATGAGATATAGGGACTAGGCAGTGTCTTTTATTTCACTCACTCCTTTATCCAATCATCTTTATAATTAGTTTGTAAATTACATGTGTCAGTGCTGTAGTTAGTAAATAGCCGTTTCCCTATTCATTATTATCATTATTATCATTACGGGAAAATGACCTGAATGTTACGTCCATTATACTGTACCACTCATCACCCCACTACAACCACCACCACCACAAAAAGTTATATTTTTTCTATTTTATTTTTTCTGTTAGTTTAAGTATTATGTGCCACTTCTGTAGTAGTATTCATTATCATCCATAAAACAAATAAATCCACCGGGCGAAGCCAGGCACTACTGCTAGTAAGATATATACGGTATATTATATACATTTAGAATGGAAAATTGGCAGATTTAGTTTTGGACACAAGAGTTTATCGAGGACCTGAATTGGAAACAGACCACTATTTATTAGTTGCTCCTATTCGTTTAAAACCACGGTGGTTCAAGGAAAAGAAACAGAGAACACAGGAAAACGAAACTTTATATAAGGTTAACCTTTTAAATGATCCCAGTATAAAATGGCTATACCAAAACATTCAGATGATTCCACTTTCTGACGATGTGGAAGACGAGTGGTCCAATTTGAGTTCAGCTCTAAAACAGTCAGCATTTGAAAGTTTGGGAGAAAAAAGAAGATGGCAAAAGAAATAGGGTTTAAGAATTTGGGACGAAGAAATTAAAAAAGTAATCTCCGAAAAAAGAAATTCATATAAAACGTTTCTGTCAACTGGTAAATTAGAAGATAAAATTGAATACCATCATAAGAGAGCAATAGCAAAAAGAGAAGTTCGAAAGAAACACAGGGAAAGTTGGGAAAACTTTGTCTCGTACCTGGAGACTGACATAACAAGACCACAACCACAAACCTATAAAAATTTGAAAAACACTAAATAGGGAAGTAAAACAAGATGTAAAAATTAATGCAATATCTCACAAAGAATGGCTTGAGTATTTTCAGAGCCTTTGGTCGAGTCCAAATATTGAACAACTTGTTTTACAAGCATCTAATAACAAGTCATCGGAAAATATTACACTCGAAGAATTAGAACGGGTCTTGAGGAAACTTCGAAATGGGAAAACACCTGGAGAAGATTCGATAAATGCAGAAATGTTAAAATATTCAGGCGATGCCTTCAAGAAAAGATTTCTCAGATTATTGAATTTAATCTGGAAGGGTAACAGGCCTCCAGAAGATTGGCAAAAGGCAATAGTAGTTCCTCTTCATAAGAAGGGAAATATGAAAGTTTTGGAAAATTATAGAGGAATAAGTATACTTAACTCTGGATACAAAATTTTTGCTAACATTGTTAAAGAAAAATTACTGAAACATTACTCTGAGTTAATGGGGAATGAACAACATGGGTTTAGAAAAGGTCGCACATGTGCAGATGCCTACTTCACCTTAAAAATTTTGATCGAAAAACGCAGGGAGTTCAATTTGGAAACACACATATCATTTGTTGATTTTAAGAAAGCCTTTGATTTTGTTGACAGAAACAGACTTATTGACATATTGGCCAGAGATGGTGTCCCCCAACAGTTAATTGATAACATTTCCAACATGTATAGTGGTACTCTTATTTCAGTAAGGTTAAGTAATCATAAATCCGAGTGGAAGCCAATCAGCAGAGGGGTAAGACAAGGCTGTGGACTCTCTCCATTGCTATTCATAATCTACATGAATGCTATAATAAAGGAATGGAGGTGTGAAAGACATGGTTCAATACCTATCAGCAGGCATCTGAAAAATTTAGATGCTATACTATTTGCTGATGATGTTGCATTGGTAGCAGCATCTGAAGATGATCTGCAGTGATCAGTTTTCAACCTCCAGAAAGTGGCATCAAAATTCAGCATGTGCATTTCTACTGAAAAGACTAAAGTAATGGCCTTTAAAGGTAAGGACCCTATCCCCAGTAAAATTTGTCTGGATGGTAAAATTTTAGAAAGAGTTAACGAATTCAAGTATTTAGGATATCATTTATCTTTTCAAGAAGAACGAGACATAACTGCAAAAATAACTAATTATACCAGAACAACAGGAATCATCAATCATGTCATGAAGCCATCTCTTGTCCAAAGGCATACACGCTTGCGTTTATATAACACATTAGCCAGACCAACCCTATGCTATGGCAGCGAGGCATGGACAATAAGATGTCAGGACATCTCCAGACTCACAGCTCACGAAATGACCTTTATGCGCCGAACAGCAGGCTATACTAAATGGGATCATTAGAGAAACGAGGATGTGCTGAAGGAACTAAAAGTGAAACCAATAACTGCATACATTTGTGACTACCAAGAGAACTGGAAGCATCATGTCCAAAGGATGGAACCTGGAAGATTTCCAAAGGAGATCCTTCGCTACCAGCCACGGGGAAATAGATTGATAGGACGTCCGATGAGGAGATGGAGGGAAAGTGCAAGACCGTAACGGGACATTTGACCCAATACTTGGAAGGAAGATGATGATGATGAGAATAGTATTATATCAGCACAATATATATATGTGACTTCGATGGGGTAGTCGGTAGCATGCTGAACTGCTATGCCCATGATTGCGGGTTGAAACCAAGCCAAAGTCGTCAGATTTCTAAGAGCATTAAACCTGCAGTGTCCAAGTGGGGGTTCCACACGCCTATTAACTTTTATGTGTTATCGTTCAAAGGTTGGTAATAAGTGGTGACTCTAGGTAGCTTCTTGAAATAGCACGACTCTGCAGTCCTGGACTTGTCGTTGTCTAGTGTGGACGTGTTCATAACACATTGGCAATAATTCCTGCTGGGGATCTGGTGGTTCCCCACGTGGTAACGAACGCTACGTTGCTCTCCAAGCACTTCTAGTTAGCACCGTATTAGTTAAGAAATGGTGTTAAGTTACTGAAGTTGTATTACTTATTGGTTCTCTTCTTACAAGAGACCTTTCTGTGAGTTATTTCTTTAGACACTTTGTTTATGAACACATTTATATCGGCGTAAACTTAGCACTGTATGCTTTTGTACTTCCTTTTTGTGATAACAGATTTCTTGTAGGAGCATGATGGTTGACAGTGATGCAGCAAGAATACGAGCTATGCTTGAAGAATCATTTGGGGCGGGGAGCAACCATGGACAAAAGGTGATCTCATAAGCTATTTCTTTTTCATAAATGAAAATAGGCTAAAATATATAAACTTCTGCAGTAATAGATGAGGACCTAATAATGGGCCCCCTCCAAACTAAAATCCTGGCTACACTACTGGATAGGATGGATTAATTAAATAATTGTGAACTGCCTGATGATCTCCATCCCATGTATCGTCATTATCTAGTGATGAAGGGTAAAAAAGATGTCTAAACCAAGATGTATTGTTGCAAATGTTACACAAGAATGTGCCTGAAGCACATGAAAACTATAATGTGATAATTGTTTGAAGGACGGAAAGTGATAGCGATATTGTTTTTCAGAACTACAGCATGTAGGCCTGGTACTGATACTGTGAGGAGACAACTGCATTTTTTAATTATTGTAGTAGAATAGAAGAAGCCTCCGTGGCTTAGGCGGCAGCACGCCGGCCTCTCACCGCTGGGTCCGTGGTTCAAATCCCGGTCACTCCATGTGAGATCTGTGCTGGACAAAACGGAGGCAGACAGGTTTTTCTCTGGGTACTCCGGTTTTCCCTGTCAAAAATTTCATTCCAGCAACACTCTCCACTATCATTTCATTTCATCTGTCATTCATTTAATCATTGCCCCAGAGGAGTGCGTCAGGCCTCGGCAGCCGGCACAGTTCATATCCTCGCCGCTAGATGGGGGCTTCATTCATTCCATTCCTGATCTGGTCGGAGACTGGATGCAGGCTGTGGATTTTCAGTAGAATAGAAGAGATAGTTTGTCTGTCTGTCCCCTATGCATTCATATACCATTCATCCGATTGTTGGGTGAGTTGTTGTGTGCACTACAGGGAAGGTTTCTGGCTAAAAATTATTTATGTAACACAAAAGGGTGAGGGACTTAACAGGAACCCTTAAATCCCACAGTAGCCCAATCTGTACACTTATCACACCGCACTGCCAGGTGTGAGAATAGCTTGCTGATTCATCGCGAGGTGACATGAGGAGACGCCGTGTTATCTGGTATCGCTGTCTATTCCAATACAGTTCACGCCACGGTTTTTGGCCGGGGGTTCATTATTATCATCTTCCTTTCTGTCTCTGATTGGCATTGCAACGCATGCCGGGAATAGCTAGTCGATAATAAAATATACTTGCACAAGCCTATGTTTCATTTTAGAATTCATACCTGCCAACCTCTCAAAATGAAAAATCGGGAGATTCGACGCGGTGGCGATGGGGGGGGGGGGGGGGGGGGGCGCGCGGCCGTGATACAACATAATACATACACAGGCTAAGATATTTCAGCAAATATATAGGTTACACTATTAAACTGTACATGACTAACATGATATGACATCCCAGTTTACAAATGTACTTAAGACCGAGTAATTTTAAATTCTAACTACTCTATCAAACAAGCATACCTTTCTTTCGACCACACTCAGGCATACAAAACTAGTGACGTATCGAAGATCATATTATTGGTCGTTGTTGCAGGTGACTGTGGCTGATTTTGCCCTCTTCAAAAAAGGTCTTGCTATATTCTTGCTCAAAACACTTCCCTTTCTGAATCGACTTCAGAGTTATAAGTTTGTCCAAAGTCTTGTCGGAGAGAGATGACCTGAACTGCGTTCTTGGTTTTCTGACAAGACTGAACATCCTCTCACACTCTGCATTACTATGCGGAATGGTCAGAATGGAAAGCATAACTTTAGACAATTTGACATACTTGAGTTCTGGCTGAGCCATATCTCCCGGCAATTTTTGAGTCTGGGAACATCATCCTAAATAAAGGACCAGCGTAATCGGAACAATTGACAGGGAGGTTATGTTCAATAATAAACGATGTGAACAATACATCAGCACGTGTTATACTGTCAGTGTCTTCCTCCTTAAGGCTAGTCCACACCAAAGTTAATGAACAATGTTGATGAACAATGTTCATGAACATTGTTAATGAAAACATTTCTCAACATGTTTACTATACATTTGTTAACAAACTTCAACATTATGTCCACACCAAATAAACTTTTGTTAACCAACATCTTCAACATTAAATAAACTGTTTGTGAAGTTATAATGGATAGGGTCAGGAAGAAGAAAGTATTGACAGCTGCACCTTTCATTATTTTAGTGAGTGCAATTAGAGAAAAGCGCAGACGCAAGGTGTGGCAAAGAAAAATATTGGAAAGGCGTTTAGAATTAAGTTTGGAGAGAACACTTATGTCAGAACTATTAATTCATGATGCAGCAGGCTTTCAAAACTTTCTGAGAATGTCTCCACATGACTTTCAGTTCTTGTTGACAGTAATTGAGCCTGAAATTGCAAGAAATGACACAAATTATCGGCAAGCCATCTCCATTAATGACAGGCTAGGTATAACATTAAGATTCCTAGCAACTGGTGACTCCTACACTTCACTTATGTACTTGCCTAGAGTATCAAAACAAGCAATTTCAGTTATGGTGCCTTAATTGCGTCTTTGCGCATGCGCAAACCAAAATGTTAACGAAAAGTTTCATTCACAAAAGTTAAAGAGATTTTGTTCACGAACATGCTCGAAAAGTTAACGAACATGCTATTTTGTTTATGAACAGTCAAAAATGAACGGTGTTCATTAACAAAGTTAACGAAAACATCTTGGTGTGGACTAGCCTTTACACTTGAAATCATCAAGTTTCTTGATTTTCCCAACACATTGTACAATGTCTTTATGTTTCTTTGAGAGCACATGTTTTAAAATGTCTCCCTTTCCGCCATGTGAGATACTGAAATCACACCTGAAATCACAAAATGCAAATGTTGCGCCTCTTCTTGACTCAGTTATATGCGGAAAGTTATCTGTGTACACACTTTTAAATGTCACATCATATTTCCTCGCCATATTACCGAGGAACGGACGCAATCACTCAGATCGAAAAATCACAATAGCCTAAGGGCATATTAATGCCAACAACATCTAACTAAGTTATAGATAAATCATATAATTTCACGAGTGAAACAGATACAATATTCCGCAGCGCACAACTACCTATCACCCACAGGTCATTATGCAAAACAACTAGGAACAAGCGCTGAATTAACCATCGACTATTTCAAACAAAGATGTATTCAAAGCGAACTTTTTATAACAGAAGTACGTGACGCGGGATGCGGGAGTTAGTACACAGTTGTTTATTATCGATACAGAGCGAAACTGCGGTATCGAGATATAACTTCAAAACACGTAAAGTCGATCCGTCCTATAGACGACTGGAGTGTCATCTCGCACATTCAATCCGAAATTAAGCGGGGGACTTTTGAAAAATCGGGATTTTTAATACGTTAAGCGGGAGGGCGGGAGAAATGGTCTGTAATCGGGATTCTCCCGCCTATATCGGGAGAGTTGGCAGGTATGAGAATTCTTAAATACCAGAAAATGATGGGGGTCTGTTAACACCCCACATGGTAACTCATGTTATTATCCTTCAGTATGCCATCCTTCAGAGGGGAAGTAAAGCCGGCATGCCCATGTCATAGATTTATGGCACGTAAAAGAACCTACCACTGCAATTGGTAGTGTGTAGCAATAGTTGTAGGTCATATTTGGCTCGTCAGAAACACTCTACTAAGTTCCAATGTTCACCGCTAGGGTCAGTGACAGTGGCATCTGGTAGCCACAGTTGGAACTACTTGAAATTGAACTTGTTGGGAGCCCTCGGGCGTTATATCAAAAATACCCAGCTATGGCCTTTTGGCTGCAATTCATATAATTATTATTACTATTACTATCAAACATTCCCTTTCAAGAGACCATGTGAACTTTAACAATTTTTATGACAACCCAGTCTTCCGGCGACGTTGTTCACAAATCCTCTTCATACGTGCACTTTCTATGTTCTTTTTTCCGTTCATCCGTCCTCTTTTTTTTCTGACATCTTTGGTAGCAGTAATTCTTACTGATGATCACCCTATACTTAACTTCAACTTGAATCAAACATGATGATAGCAATTCATAGAACACAAGGTGTATCAAAATGAATATCGAGGTTTTAAGGCTTTGTAGTATTGATTACATAACATACAATTATAATTAATACATCAAATGAAACAACAACTCAAACAGTTTGTCCTGCAAGTGTTCAATGTGAGCTCCATTCGTCACATGGCACACATCGAGTCGATAGCCAAGTTCGCCCCAAACCTTGCTCAGTGTCTCTGGAGTAATTGTTACAACAGCTGCTTCAATCCTGTTTCTTAAGTCGGTTAGGTCAGCTGGTAGCGGAGGCCATGTGAAACAAGCTCTGTCATCCGGAAGATAATACGGAACGCACGTTGCACTGAAACTGCAGATTCAGTCCTTGCAAACTGTAAAACACAACTTTCTGCTCCCTAGTGTCCATTTTGGCTACTACCACTTCTAGCGGAAGACGGAGGAACCAGTGCATGTGCGTGTGCACAGATACAAACACTTGTAGGACAAACTGTTTGAGTTGCTTGAGCTGCTGATGAAGGGGCCATCATAATAGGCCGAAACATGTACCAAATGGGTTTAATATAGCCCTACATATGTAAATATTGTGTATTGATCAGGCGGATCTCCCAAATTTTATTATACTTGATTGTCAATCAATACGGAACCATGACTGAGTCTACTATCAACAAAGCAAGCCAAGCTAACGCAGCTAAAAAGCTAGATAGATATATATAAAGATCTTAGAGTTAAATTATCAAATATTATCAAGGATATTGATTTTTTGAAAAGGTGTAGAGCTACCGTAACAACTTAATTTCGCAGCATATGAAAACTTACCAAAAAAGAGGCCCCCTTAACCATTACGAAAGCAGAACACAAAAGATCATAAACAAACGCATTTTCCAAAGGGAGATCAAGTTTCTTTTCATTAAAAAGAATCACATTAATTTAAAACTATAACTCACTCTCTTGAAGGCAGCTAACCTGTCCAGCAAGAAAGAATGGGACAAGTTTATTCCGATAGTTGACAGTATCGTCCATGTTAAGTTAGTCAGGAAAGTTGCAATTTTAGACAATAAATACAAGACTTTGTTAAACAAGCATACAGTACAAACACCACGCTCTGAAGCAGGTTCACATAATTTTCAGGATACGGTTAAAAACTTAACCAACGTCAAATTTGACGATGCCGAAATGCATATCCTCAACAAAGGACCCAAACACAATTGGCATAAAAAAAAATCAATCAACCCCTGGCACTATCCAGCCCATGACGGGCTAAGGCCGACCAAGCGACCGCTGCCCAGCCATTTGGCCTGCAGATATTGGGGTGACACGTGATCAGCGCGTCGGGTCCCCTCGGCCGTTAATCTTGGTATTCGTGATCGGGGCGCTGTCTCACTGTCAGACAGCTACTCAATTGTCCTCACGAGGCTGAGTGCACCCCATTCCAACCCTCACGTCAGTTTTAAAATCCCTGACGGAGCCGGGGATCGAACCCGGGGCCTCCGGGTGAGAGGCAGGCGCGCTACCCCAACACCACGGGGCCGGCACACACAATTGGCATACTAATATAAATAGAAATTCCCTCACAACCATAGTAGCTGAAACCGAAGCGGCAGTGCGTCTACTTCCCAAAGATAAACAAAGTGCGGCCAGACACGAGGCAAATAAGCAAATCAACAAGTTATTAAAGAATGTTAATAACAGTTCCTCTTCTATTAACCCCAACCCATCCAGTTTAAAACAGAAGATTTCTGATAATATCATTGTCACTAAAGCTGACAAAGGCAATACAAGATTATGGTATATTGGCTTTCACGGCCAGTGAATTAAAACTCAGCAATTCTTCTAGGTGAGGAAAGCAATGGCAAACTACCTCACTCCTTATCTTGCCTAGTATGCCTCAATATAGCACTGCCTTGGGTTTTTGTTGGTATCAAACTACATAACCTATCGGTGGTACTTTTTGAGGATCCAACCAGCCTTCGGGCTGACTACCTAACAGACAATTCTTCTAGGTTTGTGCCGTGTCTTGTGAGGGGTTTCACCTAGGACACCAAGCTGGCTCATCGGCGAGCTCTTGGTGTCCCCGCCCGGACCCCCACAGGAGTGACGAACTGCGCGCCACCTCCCTTTATATTAGGTGCAACTGCAACACTTGACTGCGAGAACTAAAAGCTCAAGCAGCCGGGCGGAGACACCAAGAGCCCGCCGATGAGCCAGCTTGGTGTCCTAGGCGAAACCCCACACAAGACACGGCACAAACCTGGAAGAATTGCTGAGTTTTGAACAAGATTATATCAACAAAACCCATAATTTTTTCAGAAATTCTAACTTCGAAGTCATTAAGAAAGATCCTACTGCCACCATACGGAGAAAGTTAAAAATATCATTAAAAACACCATATTTCTGCTAGACGAAAAACAAGTAGGCCACCTTATCGCTATGAACCCAGGACTTCCCACCTTGCGCGCTTTGCCCAAAATTCATAAAGATAATATTCCCATTAGACCCATAGTTAACTTCAGAAACAGCCCCCTATACAAAACTACTAAATTCATTCAAAAATTCCTAAGTAACCATTACGCTTTTTACCAACACTTTGGATTTTTGCACCAAAACCTCGAACTTGAACTTAAATAACGAACACTCTCTTCACAGTGTTGACATAAAGGATATGTACACCAACATCCCAGTACATTCCGTTTCAAATATCATTAAAAATAATTTAATAGCGAGTGACAAATTGTCTAAAGTTGAAATTGAGGAATTTATGACAACTCTGAATTATGCCTTAAGCAATAATTATTTCACTTTTAATAATGTTATCTATAAACAGAAAGAAGGTTTAGCTATGGGATCCCCGTTATCGGGCATCATTGCCAACATCTACCTAGACCACCTGGAACACACTGAAATAATTAGCAAAATTAAGGGAATAGAGTTTTGGGGCAGATATGTTGATGATGTGTTCATTATTGTCAATGACAACATCCAAAGCATTGATAGAATTTTCAACAATTTAAATAGCATAGACCCCAACATCAAGTTCATCTTGGAATCAGCAATTGATAATACTATTAATTTTCTGGATACTACTGTTACTAAAACAAACAACAGGCTGCATTATAAAATTTTTAGAAAACCTACGCAAGCACATACCATTATCAGACATGATTCCACCCACCCAGGTTCCCATAAAAAAGCCACCTTTTTTAGCCTCGTTAACAGGGCTCTCCCCTCACGATGGTATTCTCATCTTGACGTGATGTGGGGGCTTGAGAGTTCAAATGATCCTGCGAGCTATGCCGGCGGGAGCGTAAGCTCCTGGTAGGGCCACTCATGCCGGACAGGTCAAAGGTGATGGGCCAGACTAAGAGGGATACCCTGGTCCTCCAGGTTGGGGGTTGGGCGTAGGGTTAACAACCCTGCCCTGTAAAAAATCTCAATGTTACGGATACCTTACAAGTGCCTCGGAATGCTGATCACCTGATGACGAACCGGCAAAGGAAACGGTTAATGAGAAGGAAACCGGATATTATGTTAGCGACATGGAATGTGAAAACCCTAAGGAGACCTGGAAAATTGAGAGAGATTAGAGAAGAATGGGGAAATACCGAGTGGAAATAGCTGCACTACAAGAAAAATCGATGGAAAGGCTAAGGAATGATAGCGTCATACTGATGTACAGTGGAGGAAACACCGGTTATGGTGGTACAGGCTTTCTTATACAAAAGTCTGTTAAGTCAAGTGTAATAAACTTTAATGCTATAAATGAAAGGATGTGTTCAGTGCGACTACGAGCAAAGTTTTTTAACATCACCATGTTCTGTGTCTATGCCCCCACAGAAGAGGCAGAAGAAGAAGAGAAGGATAGCTTCTACATTAAGTTGGAGGAGGAGGTCAACCAAGTACAAAGACATGATGTGAAAATAATCCTTGGGGACCTAAATGCCAAAGTCGGGAAGGAAGAGGTGTTCATAGATATAATAGGGAAGGAAAGTTTACACGAAGGGAGTAATGACAATGGATTGCTGTTGATAGACTTTGCCATTGGGAAAGAAATGGTGGTGAAAAGTACTTGGCACCCAAGGAAAGATATCAAGAAAGAGACCTGGGTGTCTCTGGACGGAGTTAAGGAATCAAATAGATCATGTGATTATTGACAAACGACATGCATCAGATGTTATGGAAGTAAGTAGTTGTAGAGGAGCAGATGGGGACACAGATCATTACTTGGTAAGAATCAAGTATAGACAAAAAATAGATTCAGCGAGGAAACAAAAAAGTGAAAGGAAGATGAAGCATAATATTGAAAGGCTTCAAAGCAACAGGGAAGTACAAGATGAGTATAGATTGAAAGTGGGAGAAAACATGGAAAACAATAAGAACCTCTGGGAAGAAGGTAATGAGGAAACTAAATCGGAGTTACTGAGAAACACCATCAGTGAAGTTGCAGAGGAAACGCTGGGGAGAGCCGAATTCAAGAGAAATATACAATGGTTCGATGAAGAATGCTCGGAGGCAATCCATGAAAGAAACGAAGCAAGGCAAAGAATGTTGCAACGGAGAACAAGACAGACAGTGGAGGAATATAGAGAGAAAAGGAAAGGGCAAGTAAGTTAAGCAGGGTTAAGAAAAGGCAGTATGAAAGAGAAAGAATAGAACAATTAGATAAAATGAGGGAGAGTGGGGAGATTCGGAGATTTTATGAAAGAGCAAGAGATTTGAGGAAAGGGTTTCAACCAAGAGCAGTCTTTTATAAGGACAAAGAAGGAAATTTTATAGGAGATAAGAACAAGATGCTACAGAGATGGCAGGAATATTTCACAGAGCTACTCAATGGACGAGGTGAAGAGGAAACCGTGAATGGGGAAGAAGCGGGACATGTAGGGATTGATGAGCAAGAAGAAGTAGAAACACCGTATTTAGAGGAAGTTAGAGATACAATCAAGGAATTAAAGACCAATAAAGCCGCCGGAGAAGACGGAATAGAAACGAAGTTGCTAAAATTAGGTGGAGAGGTAGTGGTAAAAGCAATACATGAACTAATAAAGGAAGTTTGGACGAAAGAAGAAATGCCCAGGGATTGGACTGTAGGAATAATATGCCCTGTGTATAAGAAAGGGGATAAATCAGTATGCGGCAATTATCGTGGGATTACTCTGTTGGACGTAACATATAAGGTGTTCAGTAAGATTTTAGCCTCTCGACTGGAGCGTTGTGTAGAGAAAATATTGGGGGACTATCAAGCTGGATTTAGAAGGAATCGCTCTACAATGGACCAGATATTTGTAGTGAGGCAGATACTGGAGAAGTTTTATGAACATGATAAGCAGCTGGATCAGCTGTATATAGATTTTAGGCAGGCATATGACAGTTTGGATAGAAAGGAGATTTTTAAAATTATGAAAGAGTTTAAGATCCCGATAAAATTGGTCAAGCTGACAGAAATGACTATGGAAACCACAATCTGTAAGGTTAGATTAGAACAAGAGATGTCTGAAGAATTCATTGTAGAAAGGGGTTTGCAACAAGGAGATTTCTACATTACTCTTTAATGTAGCTCTAGAAAAAATAATTCAACAACTGCCAATCAATCCAGGAGGGACCATATTTAACAGACAAGTGCAGGTGATAGCATATGCGGATGATGTAGCATTAATTGCAAGGAACAGTAAAGCATTAGAAGAGAGCTATGTCCTGTTAGAAGAAAAGGCACGAAAGTTAGGATTGGAAGTGAATACAAGTAAAACTAAGTATATGAAAATGGGAGACTCCAGAGAGGCAAGAAGAAGAGAGCCGTATGTTAAATTAAATGGGAAAGAATATCAAAGAGTAGAAGAATTCAAATATTGGGCTCAATAATAACTGAGGATAACAGAACATCAGTGGAAATACAAGAAAGAATTAAAAGTGGAAATAGATGCTATTACGCTCTGCAAAGCATGTTTAAATCGAGAAATGTTAGTAGGAATACTAAAATAAAAATTTACATTACAATACTAAGACCTGTGGTTATGTATGGATCGGAAGGTTGGGTTCTCAATAGAAGAGAAGAAGACTGGCTGCGAAGATGGGAAAGGAAGATCTTGAGGAAAATATACGGGCCAGCGAGAGAGGAGGAAGGTTGGAGAATAAGGACAAATGTGGAACTACAGGAACTCTTCGGACAGGCAGATATTGTGGTCAAAATTAAGCAGGGGAGGATAAGATGGGCAGGACACGTTCAGAGAATGCCAGAATCACTTAGTGTCAAAAAGGTGTTCACACAAAGACCGGTTGGAAGGAGGAGAAGAGGAAGACCCAGGAGACGGTGGATAGATGACCTGGAAGACGACCTTAGGAGTCTGGGAATCGGGAACTGGAGAAGGAAGGCGGAAGATAGAGATGAATGGAGGCAGGTGATAAAGGAGGCCAAGGTTCTTCAGGGACTGTAGCGCCGACCTGTAAGTAAGTAAGTAACAGGGCCCTCAGTTTACCTTTATCTACAGGATATCAATACCGAAATTAAAATTATCCATCAAATAGCCAAAGTTAATGGTTTTAGTCGGAACTATGTGAATAATATTCTCAGGAAAATCAAAAATAAACCAGCCACCTACCTCATACCAGAAAAAATTGATAAACCAACATATGCGGTTTTTACCTATCACAATAATGCCACATACAGTATCACCAATACTTTCAAGAAATGCAATATGAAATTAGCATATAAAACCAGTCATACCAATAAAAACCTATTTTTTAATTCACACACTTTGAATCCTAAAGATAAGCACAGTAACTCTGGTATCTACAAATTAAATTGTAATGACTGCAAAATCAATTATATTGGACAGACCGAGAGAAGCTTCATTACTAGATTTTCTGAGCATGTCAACGCTACTAAATATAGAAAATTTTCAGCCATGGCTTCCCACATGAATGATATGAACCATAATATCGCAAACATTGGCAATGACCTTGAAATTCTACATCACGTTAACAAAGATTCTTTAATGAACATTCTGGAGTCCATCGAAAACAACACCGCCCAAAGAATTTTCAACCCCTCTAACCTCAATGAAATATATTTCGACTCTAATGTTTTGTTCGACACCCTAGCAGATTTCATCACAACAACAAACAAAGATTATAATAAACCGCCTTGAGCTCTCTCCTCAGCTGTTCCGTCCTCCCCTATCACCTTCCCCTTAACACCTCCTAAACCCCGCCTCTCCATCGCCACAACAGCGCTCCTCCACCTCCCCTCTTTCCTTCCCGCATCTTGCTCTGCTTGCGAACTCAGCTGTTTGTTATTGCACTTCCAAGTCTGTTGGACGCTGCGCTTCCTGCTTCGGACACCCGGTGTTCGTTCCTTTATGAAAATGAAAATCCACAGCCTGCTTCCAGTCTCCGACCGGGTCAGGAATGGAATGAATGAAGCCCCCATCTAGCGGCGAGGATATGGACTGTGCCGGCTGCCGAGGCCTGACGCACTCCTCTGGGGCAATGATTAAATGAATGACAGATGAAATGAAATGATAGTGGAGAGTGTTGCTGGAATGAAATTTTGACAGGGAAAACCGGAGTACCCGGAGAAAAACCTGTCTGCCTCCGTTTTGTCCAGCACAGATCTCACATGGAGTGACCGGGATTTGAACCACGGACCCAGCGGTGAGAGGCCGGCGTGCTGCCGCCTAAGCCACGGAGGCTCCTCGTTCCTTTATACTGTAAGTTATTTTTTCTTTCGTACCGGCCTAAAGAGCTCTCTATTTTCACTATTTTTTGGTCCCAATAAGGTAAACATTTTTCCGTTCCCTATACTTTATTTATTTTTCTATACTAAAATTTTCTTTTCTAAAATTCATTTTTTGTTTCCTCCTCAGGATCTCTCTAAGGCTCATTTGCCGCTTAGAAAATGGAACCTTTTTGGACTAATCAATATATGTCACCAAGTTTTTAAGGATTTCCCCTCGCTTCTATCCTCAAGAGGCTCTGTCTAACTTGGCTTGTTCGATCCTCATCATAGGCGAAGTATTGGTCTCTTAACAAACAGCAATTTTCTCCTTTTAACAGGAGTAACAAACAGCCAGATCCAATAGAACTGAGTTTTTAACAATATTTTCAACAATTTATTATGGAATGAACTTTTTATTTAGACACGATACCCTGCTGGTATTATTGTTCATAAGGACTCACAAAAGACTTGTTTTGACAAACACTTAAAGGGCCCCCTACACACTAATACAGTCATCACCAGTAGCGGATCCAGGCCTCGCGGGGCCCTGGGCGATATGATAAGGTGGGGCCCACAACGATAGGAAATAACAAAATCAAATCAAATGGAAATAGTTTTGTAATAATAATAAAAAAGAATAGTTACAATATTTTGAATACACTACAGTACATTTTTAATAATATGAAAGAAACTTTTAAGTCCCCTTGAAGAAGATTATGTAAACTATGAAATATTAAAATATTACTTTGCGACTTTTTTCCCGGCTGAAGTCTTCCATCATTTCACTGATAGACTTGCTAAACGGTCACTGCACTCAATAAAGAATATTATGAATTATAAATTAATTTGAAAAGTATAATTAATTACTCAATTATATTTAAAACATCCATGGCGCGGGGCCCCCGGACCGCGGATCACTGGGCGGTCGCCCGTCTCGCCCTCCCCTAGATCCACCCCTGGTCATCACAATTAACACCGGTTATCAGACAGATTCTACACTAGTCTTGT
Organism: Meconema thalassinum; assembly: GCA_946902985.2. Classification (NCBI taxonomy): domain Eukaryota; kingdom Metazoa; phylum Arthropoda; class Insecta; order Orthoptera; family Tettigoniidae; genus Meconema; species Meconema thalassinum. The sequence goes on from OX336390.1 coordinate 46,988,923, forward strand.
GCATAATAGTTCGCGGCTGGGAGCGATCAGTTTAGTTCGCACTTTCGCAGCTCCTTAGCGAACTAGGTCGCTCTTCTAGTTCGTTAGTTCCCATCACGAGTTCCCTGAAAGACAGTTCGTTCGCTCGCCTTGCTACTGCACGAGCTCTTTTGCTTGTTATAGCAGTTTCTTTATAACGATCAGTGCAGTCAATGCCTGGGTTATTACCCGTATTTTGGGTAATTAAACATCAAATGGGAAAATAAATCAGTAGCCTAATTTACACAAAATGTAAAATGGCATATTCAGCTATTCTGTTCTTATTTTTTACTTTACATACATTGTAAGCGTACTCGTAGTATTTTAATTTTTAAATGGATTTGTTCATTTTTTAAATTCTTTATTTTGTCTTTCAATTGTTAATTGGATGAAAGCGTGTTTTGTTTTCATTTGCCGGGTGAAAGTTCCGTTTGAAGAAATATTACTTATTGAATATTCTAAATAAGTTTATTTTACTAAATTAAAATACCATTATATATGGTAACAAAAATACTTCTACTATTGGGTACAGGTTAAGTAGGCTATGCCGCACAAGCAATATTACCAATTAATAACCCCTTATGGGGTAGTGGCCTCTTTATTAACCAAAACCAAAAGTCGTCATTTGTGTATCATTAGTGAAATACCGTACCTAAAAGAAAACAATATGGACGATGTGTTTGTGGAAGCATACACTAATTTTTCTCTTTAATATTTTTTTTTGCGTAAATTGGCGCATCACCATCCGATTCATGAACGCCCACAGGATTTTTTGACATTATCTTTATTATCATTATCTAAATGGGAGGAATAGGATTTCTTAGTTCAGAGTTTTTGTCCATCGCTTTTCTTTGTGAATCATCGTCATAATGTTCATTTGTTAAAAACAGGTAAAAAGTAGTTGTGTCACCATGTATCAACAAAAATAGAAAACATGCAGTTCATTAAAATGGTAATGTTAATCCAGTTCGCCAATTTTATAAATAATTGGAGATATTTTCAAATAATCCCATATGACTAAGTTAAATAAAACCGTGGAATTATCCCCACATCTAAATCAGTTAACTATCAGTAACTTGAATTTATAAACTGCCACTGTATTACATTACAAATATCAGGTAGTTATTACCTGTTAGCGTGTTAGCACTAGTAGTGTGTTAAGCTGTTATTACTGTATTATAAACCAACATTCAACATTCGCCGCACGACGCCAAAACTTGACAATCTTGCAACTAACAATAGATACACTCAATCAACTGCACCGAACTAACTGACTGAACGAACCAAAGCGCATGCGATTGTGCAATGAGTGGTGATGTGACGAGCTACGGCGGTCCCTCGCTCTCGCGCTGTTACAAGGATCGAACGAACTAACAAGAGAGGGATCTGGGAACTAGTTCGGTAGTTCGTCTGTGGGACCCGCTCTTACGAACTAGTTTGTTCGCGAACTACACAAGACTATTCTACACACACCCAAAGTACACGGGGCTACATGACCGTGTTGTCGCAGCCCCTAAACTAAAGAACAAACCAAAGTGCCCCCCTTTTCAAATGTTATTTTAATGTGTATTTTCATCTGTCGCCTGTAACATTTTTAAGTGTCTCTTTAATTTGTCGCATTCAAGTGTTTTATCACCACATCATCTTTCATGATTATTATGTTTCATTTTCATCCATTCTTTTTTATGTTAGATCTACCTTTTGTGATGTATCCTGTGATTATACAAATGATCTGTATGTTTTTGGCTGATGAAGGGGCCATCATAGGCCCCGAAACATGTACCAAATGGTTTAACCCTCTCAGTGCCACGCGGCGATCAGATCGGCTCTCGCTGCTTGCGCCAAAAGTGCCAAAGCCGATTCAATCGGCGCGCTGTTTATCTTATATTTGTAGATTTCGGTAGACATATGTCCGTGATTATTTCATACTGTTGGAAAGATGAGGTTTCAAGTTTGCCTGTGCGGTGTTTACCTTTTTCCTTCGAAGTCCGTTACGCGATAGGATTGAGTTTGTATTTTCGCCCTCCCATTGTGCTACCCCAATCACACGCGTTCCCGCCAAATTTGTGGTGCAGTTGATTTCTTCTTGTTGAAGTTTTCTGCCTACAGATGTATCTAAGAAATTTCTACAGCTGGAAACGTAGTGTTTCTTCGAATATGACTCTTAGGTGTCCTTAATTTAGGCTCAAAACTGATTTTTTACAAAACAAAATTGAAAAATTGGACAATTATCACAATAACCTCAATTAAACAGGTTTCGATGCCGCATTTACTTTTATGAACATAATGTATGAATGAATGAGGTATTGGTTATAATACAAAGCAAAAATAATGATTCTATCATTGGAAATGTGGTATATATGATTTGTTTCGAATAGTCTGCATGACCATTGAATATGGCTTGGCATTCTTGGCAAGTATTTCAGGAAATGGGTTGGCACTAAGAGGGTTAATATAGCCCTATATACAGTATGTAAATATTGTGTATTGATCAGGCGGATCTCCCAAATTTTATTATACTTGATTGTCAATCAATATGGAACCATGACTGAGTCTACTACTTTGTTACAGTCCAGATTTTCACAAGACTCTATGTCAGGCGTCAGCTCCTCTTAATATTTTCTTTCCCAACATCATTTCTTTTAAAATCCCTACTCCCTTGTGGCAGTGGACGTATCTTGATGTGCTCCATTTATTTTACATTCATCCTAGCTTGTTATTGTTCCTCTCACTTCGGATCTTTTACATATTTGAAATACACGTCGTCTCGACAATTTCTTGCTTATTCCTTGTCTTATAGTCTTTCTTTATTTTAGTTCTCGGCTCATGTTTGGCGAGATACTGTCATATGTGGGGACTTGGTTGAACTTACTCTCTTAACAAGGGTACGTTCGTCCACGACCCTGGGGTGCCCAGCTCATCATCTTGAGTCCTGGCACGGTAGTTTCGCAAAACAATGGGCCCAGCATGGAACTATTCTCTCTCTCTTCCACCGCCAGTTTTACATCCTTCTCAAGAAGATTGCTTACACTCTTACACTCAGGTAAGTGCGAACCTAGTTCATCACTACGTTTAGGTTGGTGCAAGGATAAGGAAATGCCAGAGGAGGACAAGTTTCAGTACTTGATACAGACGACTGTTAGGGAGTCTAGAGCCAGAGAAATAATTCAGAGTTTTCCACCAACTGCTAATAACTTTCAAAAGGCTATTCATAGTCTGAGGAGCAAATTTGGAAGAGACAAATTACTTACAGAGTATTATGTAAGAGATAATTATAATAATACTAATCTATTAGAAAAAAGAAGAATAGCCACTCAAACTTTTAAAAGGGAAAGAAAATTGTTCTTTCTGAAGGAACTACAACAAATAGAGGATGAATTTAAAAACAACAGTGTGAGAAATTTCTACCAGCTATTTCGAAAACAGTTGAATAAATTTGAATCTCCCACATTATTACTTGTAAATCCAAAGACAAAACAAATATCATATTCTAATCAAGAGAATTGTAATATAATGGCAGACTATTTTGAAGAACTACACAATTGGCATAAGCCGGAAGACAAGTTTATCACTAACACTACTAACATTCAAAATGAAAATTCTATAGCACCAGATTTGGACGAAATTAAAGAAATTATACACAACTTGAAAAACAATAAAGCTGCTGGTGAAGATGGGATTAGGGCAGAGTTGCTGAAAGCCCTAAATGATGATATAATCATACAATTTAAAGATATAATTGATAAGATCTGGGAAAATGAAAGAGTTCCTGAGGAATGGAAAGTCGCCATAATACACCCTATCCACAAGAAGGGATCTAAATCTGACACGAATAATTATAGAGGCATATCGCTTGTGTCAGTAGCTTATAAAATTCTTTCCAAAGCTTTACTCAATCGTGCAGAACCCCAATTAGACTTACAAATAGGAGAGTATCAAAATGGCTTTCGTAAACATAGATCTTGTGTTGAACAGATATGGAATCTTAAAACTATTTTGCAAATGAGACAATTAAGAAATAAAGACACGACAGCTACTTTTATAGATTTTCCAAAAGCCTATGATTCCATTGACAGAGAATCTCACATTAACATTCTAAAAGAATTTGATTTGGATCCTAAAACACTAACATTATTCAGGATTCGCTAACAAATACCACGTCCAAAGTCCGATTTTGTGGGGAGTTCTCCAAGGCTTTTGAAATAAACATAGGAGTCAGACAAGGTGATGAATTGTCACCAATACTTTTTAACTGTGCTTTGAAGAAGGTGATCCGAGAGTGGAGGAAAACAGACACCAAAGGGGTTAAATTAGGATATCAACGAGATAACATCTATATAGATTGTTTGGCTTTTGCTGACGACATTGCCCTAATTACTGATACACCAGAAAATGCCCAAAATACAAATTGGTAATTTAATACAAGCAAATAAAATAGGTCTACAAATTTCCTTCACAAAGACAGAATTTATATCCAATGCCAAAAACAGTCCTGATAAATTATGTATTCAACAAAAGGAAATCAAAAGAGTGAATTCTTTCAAATATCTCGGTGAATGGATTACACTAAATAATAACGAGGGAAACAGCCCAACAGTTAGAACAAAACTTTCCAGCTCACCAGGAACAAGCATTATCTAATTCTATTAAAATTAAACATTATAATACTGTTGTGAAACCAGAGGCCGTATGGATCTGAAACGCTCAAAGTAATGAATAAAGGCGAAATTAACAAAATCATGGTCATGGAAAGGAAAATAATTAGAAGTACTATACTTGGCTCTAGAAAAGTAGGAGCAGATTACAACAGACCTAGACCAAATGTTGAAATTTATGAGCATGTAGAAAACATGCTACATACCATGTGAAGAAGAAGATTATCCTTTTATGGACATTTACAAAGAATGAACGATGATAGATTGACAAAGAAAATTTTCAATAAAATTATGAAACTTAAGATACAGCCAGCTTGGTTTCAACAGACCTTGAATGACCTTAAAGAGGCCAATAAACAAATTGAAGGCATACCTAATTGACAAGCATCTGTCCATCATGCCAACAATTTTATTGAAAATCTGCAGAATATCCGTTTGTAACCTGGAGACCGCCTAGTTAGCTTCGACTTAGTATCCCTCTTCACAAAGGTGCCTATGAAAGAAGCCATCGATCATCCAGCTCATTACGGAAGAGATCACCGACTTGTTCTATCACTGCCTTACAGCGAGCTACTTCTAATGAAGCAGGAACTTCTACGAGCAAATGGAAGAGGTTGTCATGGTTAGCCCACTAAGCCTTGTGATTGCGAACTTCTTTATGGATAAGTGCAATCAGATGGCCAGTGGGACTACACCATTCAAACCGAAAGTATGGCTACGTTATTGGACGATAAGTTGGTAGTTTGAAGCCATGGAGAGGAAGAGCTAGAACTCTTCCTGGACCCCTTCAACAACCTCATCACCACCATCCTGTTGACCATGGAGCACGAAAAAGATGTCTGTCCTTTCTTGATGGTCTCATCATCAAGACTAAGGGCCTACGCTTCAGGCACACTATACACAGGAAACCTACACTCGCCGACTGGTATCTACACAAGACGTCCAATTCACCCTCGACAGATACATGGGTAGAGAATCTGTGAGCCATCCCTTCCCAACGAAGAGCTGTAACATTTGAAGAGGGCCCTATGCACCAACAGGTACAGCAATAAGGAGATTGAGCGGGCCACTCATCCCATGTGCCGGAGCACGAGGAAAGAGACAGAAGAAACTCTGCCAGCCGCAGCCTTCCTGCCATATGTGAACAAGGTGACGGACAGGATCGGAGAGATAGCAAAGACCTATGGCGTGAAGACAATTTATAAACTCACCACAAACATCCGGAATTTCCTGCTATCTGCCAAAGTCAAGTGCCATCCACACTCCACTGCAGATGTCTACAGAATCCCGTGTTCCCGTGGACAGGTGTACATAGGAACTATGGAGAAAAGCGTGGCAATCAAACCCAAGGAACACAGCAGACACAGCCGCCTGGGTCAAGCTGAGAAATCGTCAGTCGCTGAGCACTCCCTCTTGGCTGGCCAGGATGTACAGTACAGGAACACCAGGATACTCTCCAACACCACACACTATCACGCCAGGCTGCAACAAGAAGCGATTTAAATATTTTAACACTCTGACACTCCTATATCACTTCAGTCTACAAACCACCCGAGACCACCTTCGACTTTGAAATGCCTGCCAACCTCAACCTTTGTGATAGGCGACTACAACTGCATAAGTACAGCGTGGGGTTACCCAGATACCGACGGTAATGGAGCAAGTTTTGAAACATGGGTGGAAGCACACGATTTATCTTTGATCCACGATCAGAAGCTCCTGTCTTCCTTTAACAGTGGTAGGTGGAAAAGAGGCTACAATCCTGACAATATCTTTGTGTCATCAAAGGTAGCTGGACTATAGGCACCATGCGTGGCACTCTAGTGGAGCACAGCGGTACTAAACGGGTGTGGCGAGGCGAGAGTGTGGCATATAGCAGTGCATAAACACAGGTGAAATATTGTATAAAAATGCAGAATCAGACAAAGTGAACAGAGAATAATAACTGTTGTGTTGTTGGGTGCTTCAACAAGTACGGAAATACTACACCCAAGGAAAAATATAGAAATTTTCAGTGCGCAAACATGAAGATTGTACAATTTTCAAAACAAAATTATGTATTGCCCATTGAGCCATTATATATTTAAACACAAATTGTCTTTTGAAAATTGTATATTCAATGCCAAGGTAAGGTTATAATTGCTTTGGAGTGGAGTTTCGACTCCCATAGTGCACTGGCTTTGCTCGTGACGATGATACACATTTATCAAATACGTCTTGCATTGGCCTTCCCAGTGTGTACTAGACAGTGTCTTGGTGAGGTGTGCTTTAACCAACTGAAGAGCCCAATAGCATACCGGGGCGAAACGATGTCATTTTGTTGAGTTATGCCGGAACATTTAGCACAATTTGTGTTTAAAAAACATGAAGATTAACGAAGAAAGCTCTGGATACGAGCGGTAAATCGCATATTTTAAATTCTTGCCACCTGAGTGGAACTGTTTCATAAAACTGACTTATAATATAACCTAATACTCTTAGTACTCTTAATAATTCTTATTAGTTAGCCAAATTCTGTTTCATAAAGAATCATGAGGACTGATAAAATTTCTACTCAGTCTTCGTATCAGTATACCTTAATATGAAACATTATAACTAGTTATTATTAGACTAAGCACACTTGTGGAAATGAGGCTAATCCCCAGCTCGGGTGTTTTTTAGATAAATAATTATAAGAATAAATATTCCATGTTGTAATTACGTTTTAGGTTTTACACTTTCTAATAAAATGTGTGCTTTTCAGCCCTGATGGAACACCTTGGCTACCATCCCGAAACTCAAGTATTTGCAGCAAACATTTTGTTGGTAATAGAAGATCGGGCCACCTGAAAAAACCAGCGTTTCAACCCACTTTATTCACTGCTGTGTACAAGAAGACAGCTACTCCGCAATCTTCCGAGAGGTTTGATAGAGTGACAAAACTAAGAAAATTAGTGAATGTTCGCAAGGGTTGGAAAGTGGGTGTGTAAGTCACTCCAATGTCGGTGTGCAGACAGAAAAAAGAGACATTCATAGTGGAAGTAGCTTAACACGGTGGGTGAGTGGATAGCGTGTCGGTCTACTAACCCCAAGATTGCAGGTTCGCTCCTGGCCGAGGTAAGTGATTTTTGAAAGGCGGCAAAAATACGACGCACATGTCATACGATGTTGGAATGTCAAAGAACCCATTTGAATTCAGTAGGCTGTGTTCATAATGGCAAAATTATTCTCGGAAGTTTCCGCCAACACAAAGTGCCTCATTTCTCTACTAGAAAGCGCTATAGTGTTCAAGGAGCTTAGATATCTAACCTACTTGACTTTCATAGTGCTTCAAGGAACAACGAAATTCGACATGAAAGCTACAAATTACAAAGCTTGCACCCGGCACCCAAGGCCATACGATATTATTATTAGTGGAAGTTTCGTATTTTCGTGCACAGTAAACAACAGAGAAGTGTCTACCCAGGCTTGCATTCCGTTGTATCCTGAATTGATACCTAATGTGAAGCTCGATGACAAAAATTGTGGAACCGAGGATATTTGTGTTAAGTACTATGATTTCGAGGATATTCATTAATTCGGGACGAAATAGAAATGCGAGATTTAGCTTTAACTTTAGTTTTAACTTGTTACTTAAAATAATATCTCGTGAAAAACGTATGGGTAACGTATCTCATGAAAATCGCTTGTTGATATTTTTAATGAAGATGAAGACAGGACTGTCTCATTCTGCTATGAGAGTTTTGTTTGGAGTCCATCGCAAAACTGTGTCACGTATTTTCTCCACAACTGTGATGCTTCTAGCTTCGGCAATGACAAATTTCGTGTTCTGGTCCAGTAGGAGAAGTATAGATGAAACTATGCCCGCAGTGTTCAAGAATAAATACCGAAATGCAGGGTAATTATTGATTGTACGGAAATTAAAGTTGAACAACCTCCTACGGTAGATCGCCGAGTATTTCTCTATTCCAGTTACAAGGGAACATACACAGTCGTCATCACACCCAGTTTTTTTTTTTTTTTTTTTTTTTTTTTTTTCTTTTTCGTGTGGTCTCCTCAGAGACCTAGTGCAGGTCTTTCTATTCGACGCCCGTGGGCGACCTGCGCGTCGGGATGAGAGATGGAATCGATTAAGGTGAATGAAATTGGAGAAGGATGTGGAAGGAAACGGCCGTGGCCTGTCAGAAGGTACCGTCCCAGCATTTGCCTGGTGTTGAAAATGGGAAACCACGGAAAACCATTTTAAGGACGGCCGACGGTGGGGCTCGAACCCACGCGTCTACCGAGTCAGCAGAGAGCTTGGCCCCATGACCTAACACTGCGCTTTAGCCAGCGTAGCCACTACTGTCGGTATCACACCCAGTGGCATGATTAGTTTTACGTCCAAATGATATGGTGGGAGATCGAGTGACGTGTTTATCCCATTATTAGAACCAGGTGATGAAATCATTTTTGACAAAGCCTTTCAAACCCCTCCCTTTCTTCATGATGGGAAGCTGACAGCTGACAAGGTCAGGAAGATGGACAGCGTTGCAAGTATTCGCATTCATGTTGAAAGGTGTAATCAGCTAAAAAAAATATACAATATTTTACAGAAGCTTTCGATAGAACCTCAGCCTCATATTGACGACATTGTTCATATGTGTTGCGTTCTGACGAATTTGCAGTCCCCGGTTATCCAAGAAGATAATCAAAATTGACGTGAAATAGAATACCTTGGCAATAACTAAATAGTTTGATTAATAATAATAATATAAGGCCTCCGTGGCTTAGGCGGCAGCACGCCGGCCTCTCACCGCTGGGTCCGTGGTTCAAATCCCGGGCACTCCATGTGGGATCTGTGCTGGACAAAACGGAGGCAGACAGGTTTTTCTCCGGGTACTCCGGTTTTCCCTGTCAAAATTTCATTCCAGCAACACTCTCCACTATCATTTCATTTCATCTGTCAGGAAAAGAGTATCTTAGTGATGAAATCTGCAAAATTGTAAATTCAAATGGTAAGAATAATTCAACAGTAATATCATTAGAGTGGAAGCAGGGAAACTGGTAGAAGAAGCCAAACGTGAGGTTTGGCATTCACATCTTTTGAAGTCAAATTTAACGGAGTGCAACAATGGTATTTCGGATTTGTCTAGCAACAATAATAATAACAATTATGATAATAATAATGTAAATAAATCACCAACACAAGCTTGCAAAAGTAACAAATTTAAAATTTACCACCAGAATGTCCAGTCTCTTTATAATAAAATTGATTACATAAATCTAATGCTTAAAAATGAACTTAAAGACATCTCAGCACTATGTATTTCAGAACATTGGCTGAAAGAGGAACAAATCGAATTAATTCAATTCCCAGGGTTTATACAAGCTAGTAAATACTCTAGATCTAATATTAGCCATGGTGGTACTTGCATCTTCTTAAGAAATAATTTAGATCATGAACAGATAACAGCTTATGATTATCTAATTATGGAACAGGATTTTGAATTCTCTGCCGTAAAAATTCAGCAGTTTAAGTTAATAATTGTATGCGTATACCGTTCTCCGTCAGGAAAGTTTCCTCTATTTATAGATAAACTAGAATTGTTACTCAATAACATGAGCAAAGTAAATTTCGATATAATAATTTGTGGGGATGTAAATGTGGATTTCTTAAAACTTGATAGAAATTGTGAATTATTAAACCAGTTACTAATTTCCTATGGACTGAAACCTACAGTAAATACACCAACAAGAATAACAAAATTTAGTAAAACCACTCCTGATCAAATTTTTATAAATACAGATAAATATCACCATTCAATAGAAGTCTATTGTCCGGGTTTTAGTGACCACCATGGACAAATACTGAGTTTTGAAGTATCCGAAGTAATCAATAATAATGATAATGGAGTAAAATCAAAGTGCAGGTCATTCACTGAATCAAATGTTACATATTTCAATGACTTATTAAATAAGGAAACATGGTCAGAAATTTATGAACTAGAAAATGTAAATGATAAATTTAATGCATTTATCAGTACCCTAAAACACTATTTTGAAATAGCATTCCCCTTTAAACGAAGAACTGTTCAAAATAACAAAACTAGCAATTGGATAACAACAGGGATTATAAATTCATGTCAAAGAAAGAAATTTCTACACAAATTATATAAACAATACCACACAACACCTGAATTCAATTTATACTACAAAAAATACACTAGCATATTAAATAAGGTAATAAGACTAGCAAAGAAAATGCATAATGATAATTTTATTTCCCAATCATCTAATAAAAACAGGGCTATGTGGTCCGTAATAAAGAAAGAAACTGGAAAATCTGCTAAAATACAAAGGAACATTACACTGACCAGAAATAATAAAGTGATTAATAATCCAGAGGAAATAGCAAACACTTTTAATGACTATTTTCTGGAAATTCCGCAAAAATTATTAAATAAATCACAGGTAAATACACTAAATTCTAATAATAAAATAAATATATGCAGTGATTCTTTATTTATAAATCATGTCACAAGTGAAGAGGTAAGAATAGTTATAAAAGAGCTAAAAAATAAATTCTGTGCTGGCATTGATGGCATCCCTGATGCAATTTTAAAGAAATGTGCAGAAAATATAATAAATCCACTTACGCACTTAATAAACAGTTCAATTCTCTCAGCAACTTACCCGGATATTTTGAAGTTATCAAAAGTAATTCCAGTGCACAAAAACGGTTCAAAAGATGAATTAGATAACTATCGTCCTATTACCTTACCAACTGGTATTGCAAAAATTGTGGAAAAAATTATGTATAAGAGACTGATAAGTTTCATAGAAAAAAATAAAATATTATCAAACTCACAACATGGATTTAGAACGGAAAAATCTACACAGACAGCAATTTACGAATGTAGTAATAGTATACTGAAATTAATTGACAATAAGGAACATGTAACTGGCCTATTCTTGGATTTATCGAAAGCATTTGATGTAGTTGACCATAAAATTCTCCTTACCAAACTAAATCAATATGGTGTTAGAGGTCTAGCTAATAAATGGATAGAGTCTTACTTAACAAGGCGTAAACAAATAGTAAGCTTGAGACACAAGGATGATGGAACCAAATTACTTAATGAAACATTGTCCAATGAGGGAATTATTGAATTTGGAGTACCCCAGGGATCGGTTTTGGGCCCACTACTCTTTCTTCTATATATCAATGATATAACACAGAACGTTCATTCACATAAGGAAATTTTGTTTGCGGACGATACAACACTCGTAATAAAAGGTGAAACTAAACAGGTCATACAGCAGTCTGCTGACTCCGTTACAGGAGAGTTAACCAAATGGTCACAAGATAATCGCCTCATAATAAACTATAAAAAGACAGTATGTCTAAATTTCCACACTATACAGAATAGGAATCCTGCGATGCCCAATATAACATTAAATGGTCATCAAATAGAAAATAAATCAGAAACAAAGTTTTTAGGACTATGGATACAACAAGACTTGAAATGGAATAAACATATACAATATCTGAATACTAAACTGAACTCGATGTGCTTTGCGTTACGTATTTTGAAAACCTGCACTAGCATGCACACATTAAGAAATACTTATTTTGCTTATTTCCATTCATACTTAAGATATGGGATCATATTTTGGGGTATGTCGCCAGATGTACTAAGCACGTTTAGGATACAAAAGAGAGCGATTAGAATTATGGCAAATGTAAACTCTAGAGAATCATGTAGACCTCTGTTTAAAGATTTAAACATTCTCCCACTGCCCTGCATATATATCTTTGAAAGTATTATGTTTTTTAAAAAGAATTTAATGAATAAAGATGTTTTTCTTAAAACAAACAATGATGTTCATAGGCATAACACAAGACAAAATCAAAACATTCATATTTCACACACACACACAAGCATATATCAAAAAGGAACTTTTCACACTGGAGTTAAATTATACAATAAACTACCCCAGTATATAAAACTGGCCCCAAAAATAAAAACCTTTGATAGAATGTTGAAAGCTTATCTGCAGTGCCATTGTTTTTACTCAGTAGTTGAATATTTTAGCGTATAGGAGTGATGGAATCTATAACTATATTTTACTTTTTTAATTTAATTTTAATACCTAGCTGTATGTTGTTGTATTTATAGAATTAAGTTTTCATATTATGATAATAGAGTGAGGTGTAAATAGTTGTGCAATAAGATTGTATCTATTAAGATTTGCTATTATAATAAGTTATAAATAGTTATAATCTTAGTAATATATACCTGTTAGTTCTTTTATTTTATGCATGTAAATTCTGACGTGTCCTATATCAAAAATGTATTGAATGCATGTATTTGATCAAATGGAATTAATAAAAATCTATCTATCTATCTATCTATCTATCATTCATTTAATCATTGCCCCAGAGGAGTGCGTCAGGCCTCGGCAGCCGGCACAGTTCATATCGTCGCCGCTAGTTGGGGGCTTCATTCATTCCATTCCTGACCCGGTCGGAGACTGGAAGCAGGCTGTGGATTTTCATTTTTCAATAATAATATAACTAGCAACGTGATAAGTTTTTTTTTTTCGATGTCAATGAACTACGACCTATATCTGTTTTACGTCTCGGCATGATAGGTTAAAATCACTGACTGGACTATTAATTATACAGTATTATCATGGAGATGCATGTGCAACGAATTCTTGTCAGACGTAATTTAAGAATGGCGAGGTGCATGAATCACAAATCCTCCTTCCATCCAATTGAAAAACAGTTATACTGGGCGATATATAGAAGATAGAGATATGCTCATGTGGACTTTTTTGTAGAACTCTTCATGCTGAACAACTCTTAACACTCATAGTATATATATTTTATTAACGGTTCGCCAAGTGTAAGCTTAAAAAGCACACGGACGCCAGGTTTTTTTCAGACTTTTTCACTGAAATCATTACTGCTTGGCTTCCTTTGATCATAAATAAATTATTTTCTACAGAAGCCTTCCTCGAGATATCCAATACAGAATGGTAAAAACCGCATCAAAATCCATCCAGTGGTTCTCGAAATTACCCATGACATCCAAGAATCAGACTAAATAGAGATATCGTATGGCCTCGGGTGCTGGGTGTAAGCTTTGTCATTTAACACCCAAAGGGTAGCTTGCATGTCGAATTTCGTTGTTCCTTGAAGCACTATGAAAGTCAAGGAGGTTAGATATCTAAGCTCCTTGAACATTATAGCGCTTTCTTGTTGAGAAATAGGGAACTTTGTGTTGGCGGAAACTCCCGAGATTAATTTTGCCATTATGAACATGGCCTACTGAATTCAAATGGTTTCTTTGACACGCCAACATCGTATGACATGCGTATTGTATATTTTTTCCGCCTTTCAAACATCACTTACCACGGACAGGAGCGAACCGGCAAGCTTGGGGTTGGTAGTCCGACACGATAACCACTTACCCACCGTGGCAAGCAATAGTTTGATTGACATTACGACCAACCTTTCATTTTAACAAAAAGTAATGAACCGTTATAACCAAAATACTGAATGCACATTCTTTACTAGTAGTCTGTCATATTAACATTTTTAACCTAGAAAAGTACAAAATACAAACGCACAAAGATACATTGAATATTTGTCATATAAGCAGGGGCCCTAGTTTTAAATCAATGATCATAAGCTAGCCTGTAACAAGTTTGGATAGATAATGCATGAAATAAAATTGTTCTATTTTAGGAATATAGTCACGAAAATATCTCGAGTCCTTCTCTGCGGTTACACACAGTAGATGATTCTTACTGCATATAAACTGAGTCCTGTTAAGCGCATGAGTATCTTGATGTTGTTGATTCATTTAGGGGCTTTGCAACATCGTGATCATGTAGCCCCGTGTACTTGGGTGTGTGTGTGTGTGTAATTTGCCTGATAACCTGAGTTATTGTGATCCCTGTATTAGTGTATGTATTTGTAATTCAGATGAGGATTGGGAAGCAGGCGGCCGTGGCCTTAATTTAGTATCCATCCCGGCATTCACCTGGAGTAAGAGTGGAAAACCATGGAAAACCACTTTCAGGATGGCTGAGGTGGGAATCGAACCCACCTCTTCTCAGTTTTGCCTCACGAGGATGAGTGTACCCCATTCCGGCCTTCAGACCAGAATTAAATCTCCTGGCAGAGCCGGGAATCGAGTCCGGGCTACCACGGTGACAGCCAAGGGTGCTAGTCACTACGCGACGAGACGGACGCACGAGTATTTGGCACTGAGTAAAATACACATGAGTTCTTTTTAATATAACATGATTCGTCTCGTCTAGGTGTAAGTACTTAACATTTAGTTCTCCTGTGTCTTCCACTATTCCCCTATCCTTGCAAGAGATCAGACATTTCACTTCCAGCAGTCTCTGTATCCTACCGTCTTTCTCAACGATTCCATCTGGGCTTCCACAAAGCCATGGTTGTAAGTTATTCACAATTAAACCACAACAAATTACTTTCACATTAAACATTTCCTGTCTCCCACAAATCCAACCCCTCGTCCTCGTCGTGGGAGATGGGCAACGTAATTATGTAGGGGATTGCCTGTAGGGGTGAAGTACAGTGGGGACTTAGTGTGTCTCAAAACCGCTACGGTAGCTGTGAAGGCCCTACAGGAAGCCTGAAGAAATTACGGCTAACGGGGCTCTGGTAAAACAACTGCTGCCTTGTAGTTTGGAGTTGGTTCTTCAAAGGCTAAGGGAAGAAACCCTGACAGAAAATCAGCCTGGTGCCTCAGGCTTAAGGTGGCAGCCCCTCCAAGGCACTCGGAGGCAGTGGGTTAATCACTCGCTCCTCTTAAATAAACTGATTACGGAAACTGAAGCGAAATTACAAAACCGGACGGATAACCTGATGACGACTTTTGGCATGAAGAGGACTACGAAAATCGGTTTCTGGAATGTGAGGACCTTGATGGAGAAAACCAGACTGAAACAAGTGACACGGGAGATGAAGAACTATGGGCTGGATATCCTAGGATTGAGTGAAGTGAGGTGGCCAGGATTTGGTGAAATACAGACAACAGATGGAATTACATTTCTCTATTCTGGGGGCGATGATGAAGAACACAGGGATGGAGTGTGGTTGCTGCTCAACAGAAATGCAAAGAGAAGCCTTATGGAGTGGAAGCCAATTTCTAGTAGGCTCATGTTTGCTAGGTTCAAGACAAAAAGCAAGGAAGGAAGCTTGTAGTTTAACGTGACCGTTAATCTCGAGATCATGAGCCACGGGACCTCCTTTTTACGTGGAATCCGAACCACAGGACATGGCATTTCACTTCGAAAATCTCACATGCATTGACCGGGAATCGAACCCGGACCGCCTTGGTGAGAGGCATACAGCTAGACCGCTGAGCCACCACGCCCCAGCTAGGTTCAAGACAAAGATCAGGAATGTGATCATCATCCAATGCTATGCGCCTACAGAACAATCGGAGCCAGAGAAGAAGGAAGAATTCTACCAAATGCTGCGAGACGTCACAAGACAAACAAGTAAGAAGGACATTCTCATTGTTATGGGAGACTTCAACGCGAAGGTGGGCTCAAACAATGAGGGGTTGGAGCAGATCATGGGTAAACATGGCCTTGGTGAGATGAATGACAATGGGGAGAAATTTACGGAATATTGCGCCAGTCAGGATTTGGTGATGGGTGGCACGGTATTTCCTCATAGGCGGTGCCACAAGGTCACCTGGGTGTCTCCTGATCAAGTCACAGAAAATCAAATTGATCACATCGCGGTGAGCAGGAGGTTCAGAAGAAGCTTGGAAGATGTTAGGAACAAGAGAGGAGCGGACGTTGGTAGTGACCATCATCTTGTGGTTGCCAACTTCCGCATGAAGATCGTCGCAGTCCGCCGAAAGTTTAACACTCGGCACAACAAGTTTGATGTGGGCAAGCTTAAGAACCAGCAGAGATTGGACCAATTTAAACTGGAGCTCAGAAATAAATTCCAGGTGTTAGACTCCGAGACAGAGAAGGACGTGGAGACTGTGTGGAGCGAGGTAAAGAATATCTTCGTGGAAACCAGTGAGATGCAGCTCGGGTACAAGAACTACCTGCGGAAAGAATGGATATCCGATCAGACCTGGGACAAGATAAATTATAGGAAGGAGATTAAGGCCAAGCTCAACACCTGCAAGACTAGGCAGCAGAAGGCTCTCACACAAGCAAAGTATTCAACAGCAAACAGGGAGGTAAAGAGGAGTGTACGGAAGGATCATAGGAGGTGGATTGATGAGCAGGCGGAGAAAGCAGAAGAAGCGGCAAGAAGGGGGGAGGTTAAGGAGCTCTATGGCATCACAAAGATGCTTGCGAAGAAAGGTTTTAATAAAACTAGGCCTGTGAAGAGCAAGACGGGCGAGATCCTCACGACGTGTGAACAGCAGCTGACAAGATGGAGAGAACACTTTGCGGAGGTTCTTAATAGAGATAGAGGACCAGAAAGTAAGTAGCGAGGAGAAGATGAAGAGGAAGCAGAAAGTGACCCAAGCATCAGCCTCGACTCCCCAACTCGAGGCGAAATACGGACAGCGTTGAAGCAGATGAAATGCGGGAAGGCACCAGGTCTGGATAATATCCCAGCGGAAGTGCTGAAAGCAGACCTGGATATTACGATCGATCTGCTGCACCCGCTGTTGGAGAAGATCTGGGAGGAGAAAATACCAACCGACTGGAAGAAGGGGTTGATAGTCAAGTTGCCGAAGAAAGGGGACACCACAAACTGTAACAACTGGAGGGGTATCACCTTGCTGTCCATTCCAAGCAAAGTGCTGGCGAGAGTCATCCTGAATCGTATAAAAGACTGCGTAGAAAAAAGGCTTCGGAAGGAACAGGCTGGATTTCGACAACATCGCAGCTGTGTGGATCTCATCAACACCCTCCGAATCATCCTGGAGCAGATTGTGGAGTGGCGGAATACCCTTTACCTCACATTTGTTGACTTCGAGAAAACCTTCGACTCCGTAAATCAAAGAATCATGTGGAAGACCCTCGAGGAATATAAAATTCCAACAAAGATCATCAGAATCATGGAAGAGATGTACGAAGGGTATGAGTGCCAGGTTCTTCACGAAGGCAAATTAACAGAAAAGATAAAGGTCAGTTCCGGAGGGAGACAGGGGTGTGTCCTTTCCCCCACTCTGTTCCTGATGGTCCTGGATAGTGTGATGAAGAAGGTAATGGGAGGTCGGAAGAGGGGTATTCAATGGGGTATAAATGACAGGCTTGAAGATCTGGATTTCGCAGACGACATTTGTCTTATGGCACAACAGTACCGAGACATAGAAGATAAGCTGGGGAGGTTGCAGAGAGAAGCAGAAGGTGCAGGACTGATGATCAAAACCAACAAGACCAAAGAGATGAGGATAAATTCTGACATCACGACTAGTTTGACAGTCAACGGAAAGGACATTGAGCGAGTTGAGTGCTTCCTCTACCTTGGAAGTATAGTCACAAATGATGGGGGAGCAGAGGAAGATGTTCGAAGCCGAATCAGGAAGGCAAATGGTGCCTTTGTTCAGCTCTACCCCATCTGGAGAAATAGAAACATTTCCAGGAAGACCAAGCTCCACCTTTTCAATAGCAACGTAAAGTCGATTCTTCTCTACGGCTGTGAAAAGTGGAAAGTCACAAAATCTATCAACAACCAGCTACAGGTGTTCATTATCAGATGTCTGCGTCGCATCATGAATGTGAGGTGGCCGGACATAATCTCAAATGAAGATCTTTGGACCATCACCAATCAACAACCGATTAGCATCCAGATCAAGGAGAGGAAATGGCGCTGGATTGGTCACACACTAAGGAAGCCGGACGGAGCTATTGAGAGGGCGGCGCTAGACTGGAATCCTCAAGGCGCCAGGAAGCGAGGTCGACCTAAGAAGACCTGGAAGAGGACGATTGAAAATGAAATTGCAGAGGTGGACAAGAACTGGAGTCAAGTGAAGAGAATGGCCAGGAACCGTACTGCGTGGGGAAATTTCGCCAAGGCCCTATGCTCCGGAAGGAGCGGCAGGAATTAAGTAAGTAAAGTTTCCTTTATAAATTGGTATTATTATAGATTCCTTCCATTCCTTTGGTATTCTACTATTGTTCATGACGTAGTCGAAAAGAAACTTTAATAGGGCACTATGTACCACCCCATTGCGGTGACCCCAACTTGATTCGTTGTTTCAATGCGAGTCGACCTTCTGAAGTGATAGCGGCTCGTAACTTGTGGCTTCTACATTGTAATTCAGGTGAGGCCTATCATAATATTTGGTAAGATGGAAGTTCCTACAAAGAGTGACCAGAGCACTTATAACTATTTGAAACGGTTATTTGGTGAAAGTGATCTGGATAAAGAAAGTGTTAAGAAAGTTCAATACATTGATAATATTGAGTAATATTGAGAGTGAATGGTATGAACTAATCAATTGAGAGGACAGAACACATGATGATTTTGATACAGATTACCCTGATTTAGAAGAGTATAAGGAAAAATTCAACAAAATGGAAGTGAACCACTGTACAATGTTTCTCTTACAAAGCACCAAGTGAATAGGCTACGTAGTGTGAGTCTCCAACTCCACGGAGGAATCTCAGGCTATCTAAAATAGAGCTTAAACAGTTTAATGGAGATGTTAAGGACTGACTTAGGTTTTGTAACCAGTTTAGTAGAATCCATGAGGATGAACCATTTTCCTGGTTCAGCCGAGTCCAAATTTCTATTCCATCACTTCTATTACACGAGCTGAATATGGTATTTAAATATCTATTCCCTTATTATTATTATTAATTCATGTATTTAATTCTTTTATTATGTCATTTTGCAGTCCTCCGCTGTACTTTTCTCTTTGTTTACTGTAGTTCTCTTATCGATGCCATCTGGTGGCATGAATGTGGCATCTCTTCCTATTCTTTTCTCGTTCACTTTGGACGACTAACCCAACTTTCTGATCTCTCCAATTTCATTGGAAGTTTTCGATTCCAACTTTTTTTGATAAGTATACATATTGAGATGAGGTGAAATACGTATATTTTTCTATTAATTAATGTAATTGGATTTCCTTTCGTTCGTTTATTTGTGTCGCTTTTCACCTAACGAAAACACAGCAATATCTCGGTAAGTTGTCGCCACGTTCCTTTTCTCGATATGCATGAATGAGTGAACTGTTACGTGCGTCTTGTACGAGCATGTTTCACTATTCTGCATATCTTTTATGTTCTCCTTTTCTCATGTGTTTATGATTTTTGTCCCTTTCCCCTTTTCTTATTTATTCTTGAGTTCAGTATTTAGTTGGGTGTTGTATATCTTGGACGTGGTGTTGGGCATACAAGCATGTTTTGGGATCCCGTGTGTGTGTGCAGTGTGTGCTTCGGCCTGCTTGCATCTTATACATTTTCGGGATGCTCATATTACTGCTATGATGTTCGTCTGTGCCTGGTGTACGATCTTTTGGTCATTGCATATTACTTCGGTATTGCTATGCACCTGAATCTTAGGACAGACCTGTACTGTCGCATCATATACTTCTTTCTTTTCTGACCCAAGCAATGTCTTGATTTTACACCACTATCTACTGAGCTCAAGTTCCTTTTCATTCGTGTCTTTGAGTGAGTTTGCGGTTTGTTACGCAAATCTTTTTCTCATGACCGTTTTCTCCCCTTTTCCTGCCTGTTCCCCTATTACTGAGATATCTACCTTTAGCTATGTTTCTGTAAGTCTATTTTGTTTTGTTTCTGTTTAATGGTGTGTTTATGCATGATTTTTTTGTAATATGTAGTTCGTTCTCGCCTCAATATGTATTCTTATTTCTTTCTTTACCTAACTCGGGAGCTCCTTTTGGGACTGTAACGCCTACTTTGTTACAGTCCAGATTCTCACAAGACTCTACGTCAGCTCCTCTTCATCTTTTCTTTCCCAACGTCATTTAAAAAAAAACTACTCCCTTGCGGCAGTGGAAGTATCTTGATGTGCTCCACTTATTTTACATTCATCCTAGCTTGTTTTTGTTCCTCTCGCTTCGGATCTTTTACATATTTGAAATACACGTGGTCTCGACAATTTCTTGCTAATCCCTTCTCTTATAGTCTTTCTTTATTTTCGTTCTCGGCTCATGTTCGGCGAGATACTGTCATATGTGGGGACTTGGTTGAAATTACTCCCTTAACGAGGATACATTCGTCCACGACCCAGGGCTGCCCAGTTCATCTTCTTGAGTCCAGGCATGGTAGTTTCGCAAAACAATGGGCCCAGCATGAAACTATTCTCTCTCTCTTCCACCGCCAGTTTTACATCCTTCTCAAGAAGATTGCTGCTATGCCTGGTGTCTCTTACACTAAGGTAAGTGCGAACCTAGTGCATCACTAAGTTTAGGTTGGTGCAAGGATAAGGAAATGCCAGAGGAGGACAAGTTTCAGTACTTGATACAGGCGACTGTTAGGGAGTATAGAGCCAGAGAAATAATTCAGAGTTTCCCACCAACTGCTAATAACTTTCAAAAAGCTATTTATAGTCTGAGGAGCTGATTTGGAAGAAACAAATTACTTACAGAGTATTATGTAAGAGATAATAATAATAATAATGTTATTAGTTGTACATCCATCTTAACTACAGCGGCATTTAGTAACACCGGGGTGCCGGAATTTTGCCCCCAATGGTTCATTATTAACATGCCAGTAAATCTACTGACACGGTTTCCTCGCATTCGCACACCCTCAAACGCCAGCTGACTGCACCAGGATTCGAACCTGCAACCTTGGGGAAGCGGCTTCGGTGGCGTAGTTGGTAGCATACTGAGCTTCTATGCCCAAGATCGCGGGTTCAAACCCGGCCAAAGTCATCGGATTTTTTAAGAACGCTAAAAATCCCTCAGTATGCCTTCCTTCGGAGGGGAAGTAAACCCGGTGGTCCCATGTCATAGATTTATGGCATGTTAAAGAACTTTCCACTAATTACACCTGTGTGAAGCTAAATTAATATTCTGTAGATTAAACATTTGGCTAACGTTCATAGGTTCCTACGTTCGTCGTCAAGAGCCGACTGCGGTGGCATCTGGTAACTAATTTCTGTACAAATTGGTCGTTGACGGTGGCATTTGGCGGCAAAAGTAGGAACTACTTGAATAAATTCAATGCCTGCAGTCCTTACTTGAATTAAAACAGATAACACACACTAATACAGCCATCCCAATTAACACCGGTCATGCGAATGTCATAACCTGAGAAACGAACTGTCCTCAAAAGACGAAATTATAAAGCTGCTAAAGGAAGATATTGCTAAGTTAATGGAAGAGTTGAATAAATTAAAAGGAAACAGAGAGGAAAGCAAGGAAACTTGGTCGACAGTGATTGCTGGTAAGGTAAGATTGAATAAGCCTAGGCCTATAAATGGAGTACATGTAACTGAAATTCCCGTCTCAAATTCATTTGGAGTGCTTGTCGAAGAAAATGATGACTTTCCTCAAGAAGAAAAGAAGAAAGTGATAAAGAGAAAATCCAGGAAGATGCGGATATTTGCGGATAGCCACGGGCGAGATGTAGCAGCAAGCGTTTTGGAGAGAAGCCGAGAAATGGAGGTCACTTCGACAGTGAAGCCAGGAGCTCAGATTGCAGAAGTCACGAACGGGATGATAGGAGAGTGTGCGTCCCTTACTGCAAAGGACTACGCAGTGATCATCGCTGGAGCAAACGACGTCTATAGAAATGAGAGTAAAAAGGTAATCAAAGATTTAAAGGGTACATTGCCATCCATGCAAAAAACAAATGTCATTATTGTAAATATTCCGCAGAGATACGATTTAATTCCCAAGTCATGTGTAAATGTAGAAATAGAGGCTACAAATGGAAAAATTCATAAAATTTGTAAGAGTTTTCCAAATGTCCAAATTGTAGATGTAAGTAAATTAGACAGGAAGTTCCACACTCGGCATGGCCTACACTTAAATAGATTAGGAAAAGAGTATCTTAGTGATGAAATCTGCAAAATTGTAAATTCAAATGGTAAGAATAATTCAACAGTAATATCATTAGAGTGGAAGCAGGGAAACTGGTAGAAGAAGCCAAACGTGAGGTTTGGCATTCACATCTTTTGAAGTCAAATTTAACGGAGTGCAACAATGGTATTTCGGATTTGTCTAGCAACAATAATAATAACAATTATGATAATGAAAAATGAAAATAAATCACCAACACAAGCTTGCAAAAGTAACAAATTTAAAATTTACCACCAGAATGTCCAGTCTCTTTATAATAAAATTGATTACATAAATCTAATGCTTAAAAATGAACTTAAAGACATCTCAGCACTATGTATTTCAGAACATTGGCTGAAAGAGGAACAACTCGAATTAATTCAATTCCCAGGGTTTATACAAGCTAGTAAATACTCTAGATCTAATATTAGCCATGGTGGTACTTGCATCTTCTTAAGAAATAATTTAGATCATGAACAGATAACAGCTTATGATTATCTAATTATGGAACAGGATTTTGAATTCTCTGCCGTAAAAATTCAGCAGTTTAAGTTAATAATTGTATGCGTATACCGTTCTCCGTCAGGAAAGTTTCCTCTATTTATAGATAAACTAGAATTGTTACTCAATAACATGAGCAAAGTAAATTTCGATATAATAATTTGTGGGGATGTAAATGTGGATTTCTTAAAACTTGATAGAAATTGTGAATTATTAAACCAGTTACTAATTTCCTATGGACTGAAACCTACAGTAAATACACCAACAAGAATAACAAAATTTAGTAAAACCACTCCTGATCAAATTTTTATAAATACAGATAAATATCACCATTCAATAGAAGTCTATTGTCCGGGTTTTAGTGACCACCATGGACAAATACTGAGTTTTGAAGTATCCGAAGTAATCAATAATAATGATAATGGAGTAAAATCAAAGTGCAGGTCATTCACTGAATCAAATGTTACATATTTCAATGACTTATTAAATAAGGAAACATGGTCAGAAATTTATGAACTAGAAAATGTAAATGATAAATTTAATGCATTTAACAGTACCCTAAAACACTATTTTGAAATAGCATTCCCCTTTAAACGAAGAACTGTTCAAAATAACAAAACTAGCAATTGGATAACAACAGGGATTATAAATTCATGTCAAAGAAAGAAATTTCTACACAAATTATATAAACAATACCACACAACACCTGAATTCAATTTATACTACAAAAAATACACTAGCATATTAAATAAGGTAATAAGACTAGCAAAGAAAATGCATAATGATAATTTTATTTCCCAATCATCTAATAAAAACAGGGCTATGTGGTCTGTAATAAAGAAAGAAACTGGAAAATCTGCTAAAATACAAAGGAACATTACACTGACCAGAAATAATAAAGTGATTAATAATCCAGAGGAAATAGCAAACACTTTTAATGACTATTTTCTGGAAATTCCGCAAAAATTATTAAATAAATCACAGGTAAATACACTAAATTCTAATAATAAAATAAATATATGCAGTGATTCTTTATTTATAAATCATGTCACAAGTGAAGAGGTAAGAATAGTTATAAAAGAGCTAAAAAATAAATTCTGTGCTGGCATTGATGGCATCCCTGATGCAATTTTAAAGAAATGTGCAGAAAATATAATAAATCCACTTACGCACTTAATAAACAGTTCAATTCTCTCAGGAACTTACCCGGATATTTTGAAGTTATCAAAAGTAATTCCAGTGCACAAAAATGGTTCAAAAGATGAATTAGATAACTATCGTCCTATTACCTTACCAACTGGTATTGCAAAAATTGTGGAAAAAATTATGTATAAGAGACTGATAAGTTTCATAGAAAAAAATAAAATATTATCAAACTCACAACATGGATTTAGAACGGAAAAATCTACACAGACAGCAATTTACGAATGTAGTAATAGTATACTGAAATTAATTGACAATAAGGAACATGTAACTGGCCTATTCTTGGATTTATCGAAAGCATTTGATGTAGTTGACCATAAAATCCTCCTTACCAAACTAAATCAATATGGTGTTAGAGGTCTAGCTAATAAATGGATAGAGTCTTACTTAACAAGGCGTAAACAAATAGTAAGCTTGAGACACAAGGATGATGGAACCAAATTACTTAATGAAACATTGTCCAATGAGGGAATTATTGAATTTGGAGTACCCCAGGGATCGGTTTTGGGCCCACTACTCTTTCTTCTATATATCAATGATATAACACAGAACGTTCATTCACATAAGGAAATTTTGTTTGCGGACGATACAACACTCGTAATAAAAGGTGAAACTAAACAGGTCATACAGCAGTCTGCTGACTCCGTTACAGGAGAGTTAACCAAATGGTCACAAGATAATCGCCTCATAATAAACTATAAAAAGACAGTATGTCTAAATTTCCACACTATATAGAATAGGAATCCTGCGATGCCCAATATAACATTAAATGGTCATCAAATAGAAAATAAATCAGAAACAAAGTTTTTAGGACTATGGATACAACAAGACTTGAAATGGAATAAACATATACAATATCTGAATACTAAACTGAACTCGATGTGCTTTGCGTTACGTATTTTGAAAACCTGCACTAGCATGCACACATTAAGAAATACTTATTTTGCTTATTTCCATTCATACTTAAGATATGGGATCATATTTTGGGGTATGTCGCCAGATGTACTAAGCACGTTTAGGATACAAAAGAGAGCGATTAGAATTATGGCAAATGTACACTCTAGAGAATCATGTAGACCTCTGTTTAAAGATTTAAACATTCTCCCACTGCCCTGCATATATATCTTTGAAAGTATTATGTTTTTTTAAAAGAATTTAATGAATAAAGATGTTTTTCTTAAAACAAACAATGATGTTCATAGGCATAACACAAGACAAAATCAAAACATTCATATTTCACACACACACACAAGCATATATCAAAAAGGAACTTTTCACACTGGAGTTAAATTATACAATAAACTACCCCAGTATATAAAACTGGCCCCAAAAATAAAAACCTTTGATAGAATGTTGAAAGCTTATCTGCAGTGCCATTGTTTTTACTCAGTAGTTGAATATTTTAGCGTATAGGAGTGATGGAATCTATAACTATATTTTACTTTTTTAATTTAATTTTAATACCTAGCTGTATGTTGTTGTATTTATAGAATTAAGTTTTCATATTATGATAATAGAGTGAGGTGTAAATAGTTGTGGAATAAGATTGTATCTATTAAGATTTGCTATTATAATAAGTTATAAATAGTTTTAATCTTAGTAATATATACCTGTTAGTTCTTTTATTTTATGCATGTAAATTCTGACGTGTCCTATATCAAAAATGCATTGAATGCATGTATTTGATCAAATGGAATTAATAAAAATCTATCTATCTATCTATCTATAACAGACTGATTCTGCACACACCCAAAGTACACGGGGCTACATGACCGCGTTGTCGCAGCCCCTAAACTGAGGAACCAACCAACCAACCTATGACACAGCAGGCGAGATCGTTACCACTGAGCCATGCATCCAGTCTTGAGGGCATTAGAATACTGTACACCATTGGTTAACATATAAATTCTACACAAAAGTGTACCATCAACTGGGGTTACTTTACACAGACCGGGTAACTTAACACACTTTTCGCTAAAATCTTTTGAGCACTGTACGTGGTTGGTTTTGGAAGTTTTGAGTAAAATGCCTGTTTATACAAGACGCTGTGGGCTGTACGAGTAAGAAGACCGTGTTTGTGTTATTTGTACTTCACTCCTTTGGATAATAATTGCCACTTAGTGCACTTGAGTAAGTGGTATAGAAACTTTCATTTCTATGACAGTCATATTTTTTACAGATGTTCTAATTTGTGACAAATCAATTTCCCTAAAGACTTGAGAGGCGGAAATTAGATGTGGAGCATGTTTACTTGTTGAGTCACTTTACTAGGAAGCCTAAAATAACCGAAGGTGCACGACTCGCCCTTGGAGGGGGTAACTTTACACAGGCTATTTGACACAAAAGCCAGTGTGTACTATTTCATATTTGAATTCCAGAGTATTTGAGTGCTGTGGATTAGTAAGAGCCTAGTAATGTGACTCAACAAGGAAACATGTTCCACATCCACCTCCCGCCTCTCTAGTCTTTAGGGAAATTTATTTGTCACAAATTAGAACATCTAGTAAAATATGACCATGTCATAGAAATGAAAGTTTCTATACAACTTAACAATGTACAGTGCATTTATAGCTGCAGTTAATATCCAAAGGAGTGAAATAGAAACAACACAAATACGGGCTTTTACTCGTACAGCTCGCAGCGTCTTCTATTAACAGGCATTTTACTAAAAATTTCCAAAACCAGCTACCTGCAGTCACTGATATAAATATAGAGTCTATTAATGTGACATTTCTGTTAATGATGCCTTAGGCTCCTGTAAAAACAAAGTTTGGTACCTTTCTACGACTAACACTTCAGCAGCATTGTTTTTCTTTATATTTTCTACAAACATAAAATTAAACATTTGACACATGTTTAATTTATTTTATAATGTATTCAGACAATTCAATTAAGCTATGAAAGCATCCTCTTTACTTCAAATGAATGTTATCTTTCCAATGAAAAGTTCCAGGCATGTGTCAAGTTACCCTTTGTGAGGCTGTATAGCCAAACGCCATGATAAGTGCATGTCTGTGTAAAGTAACCCCAAGGGTGGGGTAACTTTACACACGTGTTCATTTATTTTTAAAAGTGTCTGAGAGATAGTTTGCACTCACGGTGACGTTATGTTCTTTTGTAAGTACCCTTAAGGAATACATAAACATGTCGCAATCAATTTAACAACCTATCACGACAAATAAAATTTAAAAAACACATGAAATGTGTGTAAAGTATTCCCAGCTGACGGTATTAATACATGAATGTTGTGACCCAAACACCACATCTGAATGTCCATGCTGCATTTGTGGTTTAGCTGTGCCAGAAGTAGAAAGGGCAGGAATAAACCGAGTCTCATCAAGACAAACCTTCTGTGACCGTGGAACACATAAGTTAACATGGAAGCTGCCATACACATTTTACCCAGAAAATTAACTCAGATGTCGCACGCAACCTTTGGAAAGCTTGTGTGCCCAGCAGTAACCTCACATCTCAGGAGAAAACTACCTTTGAAACCCTTAACAGGCATAGAAGCATCACCATTCTACCTGCAAACAAGGGCAACGCCATGGTAGTCATGTCATCTAAAGACATCCTAACATCCTGTCGCTTCAAGAACCTAGGACTTACCGGATACTCACGAGAGACCCCACAACACAGATACTCAGAGACCAACAGATTAATAAAGACCTCTTCACTACCAGACCACGCGAAGGTGACATGCAGGAGTGAAGCTCGACCTCCCAGGATGTACGGTCTACCCAAGATCTCCCACTGAGGCCTATCGTGAGTGCCATCGCTTCTCCGAACTACAACATCGCCAAGCATCTGTCCATCATGCCAACAATTTTATTGAAAATCTGCAGAACATCCGTTTAGAACCTGGAGACCGCCTAGTTACCTTCTTCGACTTAGTATCTCTCTTCACAAAGGTGCCTATGAAAGAAGCCATCGACCATCCAGCTCTTTACGGAAGAGATCCAACTTGTTCCATCACCTCTTTACTGCGAGCTACTTCTAATGATGCAGCAACTTCTACGAGCAAATGGAAGGGGTTGTCATGGTTAGCCCACTAAGCCCTGTGATTGCGAACTTCTTTATGGATAAGTGCAATCAGATGGCCAGTGGGACTACACCACTCAAACCGAAAGTATGGCAACGTTATTGGACGATACTTTGGTAGTCTGAAGCCATGGAGAGGAAGAGCTAGAACGCTTCATGGACCACTTCAACAACCTCAACACCAGCATCCTGTTGACCATGGAGGAGGAAAAAGATGTCTGTCCTTTCTTGATGGTCTCATCATCAAGACTAAGGACCTACGCTTCAGGCACACTATAAACAGGAAACCTACACACGCCGACTGGTATCTACACAAGACGTCCAATCATCACCCTCGACAGAAACACTGAGTCATACACATTCCGACTGGTATCTACACAAGACGTCCAATCATCACCCTCGACAGATACATGGGTAGAGAATCTGTGAGCCATCCCTTCCCAACGAAGAGCTGCAACATTTGAAGAGGGCCCTATGCACCAACAGGTACAGCAATAAGGAGATTGAGCGGGCCACTCATCCCATGTGCCGGAGCACGAGGAAAGAGACAGAAAAAACTCTTCTAGCCACAGCCTTCCTGCCATATGTGAACAAGGTGACGGACAGGATCGGAGAGCTACTAAAGACCTAAGGCATGAAGACAATTTATTAACTCACCACTAAAATCCGGAATTTCCTGCTATCTGCCAAAGACAAGTGCCATCCACACTCCACTGCAGGTGTCTACAGAATCCCGTGTTCCTGTGGACAGGTGTACATAGGAACTATGAAGAAAAGCGTGGCAATCAGACTCAAGGAACACAGGAGACACAGCCGCCTGGGTCACGCTGAGAAATCGTCACTCGCTTATCACTCCCTCTTGGCTGGCCAGGATGTACAGTACAGGAACACCAGGATACTCTCCAACACCACACACTATCACGCCAGGCTGCAACAAGAAGCGATTGATATATTTTAACACCCTGACACTCCTTTCTTCTACATCACTTCAGTCTACAACCACCAGAGAGCACCTTCGACTTTGAAATGCCTTCCAACTTAAACCATCAGAATATAACCTTTGTGATAGGCGACTACAACTGCAGAAGTACAGCGTGGGGTTACCCAGATACTGACGGTAATGGAGCAAGTTTAGAAACATGGGTAGAAGCACAAGATTTATCTTTGATCCACGATCCGTAGCTCCGTCTTCCTTCAACAGTGGTAGGTGGAAAAGAGGCTACAATCCAGACAATATCTTCGCATCATCAAAGGCAGCTGGACTATAGGCACCGTGCATGGCACTCAAGCGGAGCGCAGCGGTAATAAACTGGTGAGGCGAGGCGAGAGTGTGGCATATAGTAGTGCATAAACACAGGTGAAATATTGTATAAACATGCAGAATCAGGCAAAGTGAACAGGGAATAATAACTGTTGTGTTGTTGGGTGTTTCAACAAGTATGGAAATACCACATCCGATGTAACATTTTACAAATTTCCAGTGCGCAAACATGAAGAGGAACGAACAAAGCTCTGGATACGAGCGGTAAATCGCAAGAAGTAAGTTCATCACCGATATTTTAAATTCTTGCCACCTGAGTGTGCCTGTTTCATAAAACTGACTTATAATATTACATAATACTAGTAGTACTCATAATAATTCTTATTAGTTAGCCAAATTCTGTTTCATGAAGAATCATGAGGACTGATAAAATTTCTACTCAGTCTTCGTGTCAGTATTTAAATGATACATATTATACATTAATATGTAACATTATAACTAGTTATTTTTAGACTAAGCCCATTTATGGAAATAAGGCTAATCCCCAGCTGGGCTGTTTTTTAGAAAAATAAATATTAAAATAAATATTCAATGTAGTAATTACGTTTTAGGTTTTACACTTTCTAATAAAATGTTTGCTTTTCAGCCCTGATGGAACACCTTGGGTACCATCCCGAAACTCAAGTATTTGCAGCAAACATTTTGTTGGTAATAGAAGATCGGGGCACCCAAAAAAAACAGCATTTCAACCCACTTTATTCACTGCTGTGTACAAGAAGACAGCTACTCCGCAAGCTTCCGAGAGGTTTGATAGAGTGACGAAACTAAGAAAATTAGTTGAATGTTTGCAAGGGTTGGAAAGTGTGTGTGTAAGTCACTCCAATGTCGCTGTGCAGACAGAAAAAAGTGACATTCTTAGTGGAAGTTTTGTATTTTCTTGCACAGTAAACGACAGAGAAGTGTCTACCCAGGCGTGCATTCCGTTGTATCCTGAATTGAGACCTAATGTGAAGCTCCATGACAAAAATTGTGGAACCGAAGATATTTGTGATGAGGTACTAGGATTTCGAGGATACTCTTCAATTTGGGATGAAACAAAAATGCGAGATTTAGCAGGCGTGTCATTTCAAGTTTATAACTTGTTGCTTAAAATAATGTCTCCCACAAGTCCAACCCCTCCTCCACGTGGTGGGAGACAGGCAACGGCATGAAGTAGGGGATTGCCTGTAGGGGTGAAGTACGGTGGGGACTTTGTGTGCCCCGGGACCGCTACGGTAGCTGTGAAGGCTCTATGGGAACCCTGAAAAGTGACGGCTGACGGGGCTCTGGTGAAGCTACGATAGGCCTAGCAAGCCAGTAGTGGATATCATATTTGCTTTCAAACCAGGAACAGGCCTCGGAAAGGACGGATGCAAACGACGACGACCCGGATATGCTAATGGACTACGAGTTGGGACATTAAACATACAGACACTGACAGGAAAAGTGGAGGAGATTGTAGATGTGATGGAGAGAAGAAAACTGGATGTACTGGGCTTGGCAGAAACAAGATGGAAAGGAGAAGGTCGCAGAGAACTGAGGAAAGGGTACCGGTTGTACTGGAGTGGGAACAGTGAAGGAAGGAGCAGCGGAGTAGGAGTAGTTGTGAGAGATGGAATGAAGGAAGAGGTAAAGGGAATAAGTGACAGGATCATGAAGATCAGAGTAACTGTAAAGGGAAGAAGCCTGGAGATAGCCCAGGTATATGCCCCTCAAGTTGGATGTACAGCTCAAGAGAAGGAAGACTTTGAGGAGGAGCTACAACAGCAGTTGAATGGGCAGAGCATCATTGTCATGGGAGATTTGAATGCACATGTAGGAAGTGAAAGGCAAGGATATGAAAATGTATTGGGAGCAGAAGGATGGGGTAGCAGGAATAAAGAAGGGAGAAAGTTGCTGGATTTTTGCAAGAGAAACGGTTTAGTGGTAGGCAACTCCTGGTTCCGGAAGAAAGAAAGTCACAAGGTAACGTGGTACAGCAGTGATTTAACAAAGAAATCTTTGGTAGATTACATGCTGTATGACTGGGAAATGAAGAGAAGTGTCAGAGATATAAAGGTAATACCATCAGAGGCCTTAGATAGCGACTACAGAATACTTGTAATGAACCTGGGAGTTGTTAAGGATAGCAAGAGGACAGAGTACCAGGAAAGGAGAATCAAAGTATGGAAACTCAAGGAAAAGGAAGTCAAGGAAGAATTCCAGAAGATAATAAGGGAAAGGATGCCAACAGACAATCCTAAAAGAGGGGAAGAGGAATGGAAGCAATTCAAAAACACAATGGTGGAAGCTGCAGTGGCAGTATGTGGAAGAACAAGCAACAGAAAGCGGTGTAAAGAGACACCATGGTGGAATGAGAGAGTAAAAGAAGCTGTGGGAAGGAAGAACCAGGCTTTCAGAGTGTGGTTCCAGGAAAGAACTGATCTGGCAAGGGAAGATTATAAGATAAAGAAGAAAGAAGCAAACAAGATTGTCGCAGAAGAGAGGAAGAAGTGGATGGTAAAGTGGACAGAGATGATGGAGGAAGACAGCAGAGGAAATAAGAAAGTACTTTATGGGATGGTCAAAAGTAAGAGAAGAGGTCTGCGAGAGGATGTGGTAATGATGGACAAAAACGGAAATGAGGTACACAACAAAGAGACACTCAAGACAGTGTGGAAAGAGTACTTTGAGGATTTGCTGAATCCAAATGGTCATAGGGAGGAAGACAATGTATTGGAAGATGGAGAAGACAACACAGGAATGGAAAAGGACCTGACTTGGAGAGAACTGGAAATGGCTATAGACAAGATGAAAGGAGGAAGGGCACCAGGTGTGGATGAAGTGAGTGTTGAAATGGTGAAGGCAGCAGGGGAGGTTGGGAAACAGTGGCTGTACCGTGTGATGAGGGTGATATGGAAGGAGAAAATGACCCCAGAAGATTGGAAGAAAGGATTAATTATCCCAATATTTCAGAAAGGAAGCAGAAAGGAGTGCAGAAATTACAGGGGAGTCACACTCATACCTCACTGTGCCAAGATATATGAAAAGATATTAGAAAGTAGAATACGAGCCATAGTGGAGAGAAAATTGAGAGAGGAGCAGTATGGATTCAGACCTGGGAGATCAACAGTGGATCTCATATTTTCAGTGAGACAGCTCCAGGAACACCACTACGAATTTGGAGAGGATCTGTTGATGGCCTTCCTGGACATCGAAAAGGCCTATGATAGTGTGTGTAGGGAGAAGGTTTGGAAAGCAATGGAAAACATGGGAGTGGAAAAAGAGACTGTAGGCAGAGCGAAGGAGATGTATTGTGGAAGTGTGAGTTGTGTGAAAGTTGGAGGGGAAAGAACAGACTGGTTCAGACAAATGATTGGCCTGAAACAGGGTAGTGTGCTGTCACCCCTTCTCTTTATTGTGGTTATGGACGAGGTAATGACACGGATAGCAGGAAAGATAGGAGAAGATAAGATGAAAGCAATGGTGTTTGCAGATGATCTCATGGTCTGGGGAAACAAGGAGGAGGAAATTCAGGAGCAACTGAAGGCTTGGGAAGAAACAGTGGGAGAGTACGGATGGAAGTTCAACATCAGTAAATGTGAGATCCTGTTAACAACCAGGAAAAAGGACAGACCAATGAGTGGGATAACACTTGGAGGTGGACAGCTGAAGAAGGTGGAAAGTCTCAAGTACTTGGGAAGTATAGTGGAGGAAAATGCGAGAAATGACAAAGAGATTACGGAATGTGGCAGACAGGCAGAAGCATTTCTGAGAAGCATTAGGAGCTTAGTGTGGAATAAAGATGTCCCACAAAAAAGCAAGGAAGTGTTATACAGAAGCTACTATATCCCGATACTGACCTATGCTTCAGAAACGTGGACAATGAAGAAAAGAGACATAAGCAGAATACAGGCAGGTGAAATGAAGTTCCTGCGAAGTAGGATCGGAGTAACAAGAAGAGACAGGGTGAGGAATGAAAAGGTCAGGGAAATGGTGAAAGAGGAGCCCTTGCAAGGTAGGAATGAGACATCAAGACTGAGGTGGTATGGACACTTAAAGAGAATGGATGAGAAGAAGATTCCCAAGTGGATACATGAGATGCAGATGCAGAAGAAACGACCAAGGGGAAGACCAAGAGATAGATGGCTGAAAGGAGCGGAGGAATGTGTCAAGAAGAGAGGCGAGGACTGGACCAGAGTGACAGTGGAGAGGTGGTGGGAAGAAAGAACTAAGTGGCGAGGCTTATGTTCCAAACAGACCCAGCCTGGGGCTGGAAACTGTACAAGATGATGATGATGCTTAAAATAATATCTCGCGAAAAACAAACGGGTAAAGTAGCCTATCTCATGAAAATCGCTTGTTGATATTTTTAATGAAGATGAAGACAGGACTGTCTCATTCTGCTATGAGAGTTTTGTTTGGAGTCCGTCGGACGACTGTGTCACGTATTTTCTCCACAACTGTGATGTTTCTAGCTTCCGCAATGTCAAATTTCGTGTCCTGACCCAGTTGGGAAAGTATAGATGAAACTATGCTTGCAGTGTTCAAGAATAAATACCCGAAATGAAGGGTAATTATCGATTGTACGGCAATTAAAGTTGAACAACCTCCTACGGTAGATCGCAGAGTATTTCTCTATTCCAGTTACAAGGGAACATACACAGTGACATTTTTAGTCGGCATCACACCCAGTGGCATGATTAGTTTTACGTGCAAATGCTATGGTGGGAGATCGAGTGACGTGTTTATCCCATTAATAGAACCAGGTGATGAAATCATTGTGGACAAAGGATTTCCTGCAATAGCAAGAAGCCTTTCCAACAGAGGAGTGATTGTCGTAATCCCTCCTTTTCTTCATGATGGGAAGCTGACAGCCGACGAGGTCAGGAAGATGCCCAGGGTTGCAAGTGTTCGCATTCATGTTGAAAGGTGTAATCAGCTAAATAAAATATACAATATTTTACAGAAGCATTCGATAGAACTTCAGCCTCATATTGACGACATTGTTCATATGTGTTGCGTTCTGACAAAATTTACAGTCCCCGGTTATCCAAGAAGATAATCAAAACTGACGTGAAATAGAATACCTTGGCAATAACTAAATAGTTTGAATAATAATAATATAATTAGGAACCCGGCCCGGCTTCGCCTGGGAACAGTTATGAATGCATTACGTGATAAGCGCATTTCTTTTTTTGATGTCAATGAACTACGACCTATATCTGTTTTTCGTCTCGGCATGATAGGTTAAAATCAATGTTTGGACTATTAATTATACAGTATTATCCTTGAGATGCATGTGCAACGAATTCTTGTCAGATGTAATTTAAGAATGGCGAGGTACATGAATCACAAATCCACCTTCCATCCAATTGAAAAACACTTATAGTGGGTGATATATAGAATATAGAGATATGCTCTCGCGGACTTTTTTTGTAGAACATTTCATGCTGAACAACATTTACACTCATAGTATATATATATATTTTTTAATGGTTTGCCCAGTGTAAGCTTAAAAAGCGCACAGACGCCGCGTGTTTTTCCGATTTTTTCACTGAAATTGTTACTGCTTGGCTTCCTTTGATCATAAATAAATTATTTTCTACAGAAACCTTCCTCGAGATATCCTTTACAGAATGGTGAAAACCGCATCCAAATCCATCCAGTGGTTCTCGAGATTACCCATAACTTCCATGAATCGGGAACTTTGTTTTATACTAAATAGAGATATCGTATGGCCTTGGGTGTCGGGTGCAAGCTTTGTTATTTGTCACCCAAAGGGTAGTTTGCATGTCGAATTTCGTTGTTCCTTGAAGCACTATGAAAGTCAAGGAGGTTAGATATCTAAGCTCCTTGAACACTATAGCGCTTTCTAGTAGAGAAATGGGGAACTTGGTGTTGGCGAAAACTCCCGAGATTAATTTTGCCATTATGAACACGGCCTACTCAATTCAAATCATATGACATGCGTGACGTATATTTTTGCCGCTTTTCAAAAATCACTTACCACGGCCAGGAGCGAACCGGCAAGCTTGGGGTTGGTAGTCCGACACGATAACCACTCACCCACCGTGGCAAGCAATAGTTTGATTGACATTACGACAAACATTTCATTTTAACAAAAAGTAATGAACCGTTATAACCAAAATACTGAATTCACATTCTTTACTAGTAGTCTGTCATATTAACATTTTGAACCTAGAAAAGTACAAAATACAAACGCACAAAGATAGAGTAAATATTTGTCAGATAAGCAGGGGCCCTAGTTTTAAATCAATGATCATAAGCTAGCCTGTAATAGTATTGTGCATAATAGTTCGCGGCTGGGAGCGATCAATTTAGTTCGCAGCTCCTTAGCGAACTAGTTCGCTCTTTTAGTTCGTTAGCTCCCATCTCGAATTCCCTGTAAGGCAGATCGTTTGCTCGCCTTGCTACTGCCACTGCACGCGCTCTTTGTTTGTCATGACAGTCTGTCACCACTGATTATTCGTCACCAGTGATTGCTCATTCACATTGCTCTCGTTTCAAGCAATACTGTAGGCTACTGTTAAGTTACTATGCTCGCTGCACGTGCAGTTTGTGTATTTGATATTGGCATGTTGCGTGTGTAGTAATGTGTTTTACATTTTGATATTCGAAGATAAGAAAATACAAAAAAATATGAGTATTGAAACATTTTATGAAATTCCTTATTCCTTCCTTATTTCCTTTTATTCCTTGTAGGAACTTAGGGTAGCTACAAACTTCTTTTATCTCACTCTATTGTTGGCCATCCTTTTAATTAGGGTCCATGTTTTTCCCTCTGAGAAAACTTCTCTTTCAATTGTTTATCAAGCCAAAAGTCGTCATTTGTTAATCATTAATGAAATACCGGCACCGTACCTAAAAGAATAACAGTATGGACGATGTGTTCGTAGAAGCATACTCTTATTATTCTCTTTATTTTTTTTCTCGTGTGGGGCCGATAACCTAGATGTTAGTCCCTTAAAACAACAATTATCATCATCATTTTTCGCGTATATCGGCGCGTCACCATCCGATTCCATTTTTTACTAGTCACTAGGGGATGATAAGATGTACACCTCCCCTCCCCACAATTTTCGTTTCATTTCTTACTTGCTTCGTGACATTCATTATTTGGCTGCTCTGAAACCGTTTGGTACATTATCTTAATGGCATGAATGGGAGGAATAGGTTTTTTAGTTCACAGTGTTTGTCCATAGAAGTTGGCTTTTCTTTGTGAATCATCGTCATAATGTTCATTTCTTAAAAACAGGTAAAAGTAGTTGTAGGCCCTATCTCCATTCATCGAGAAAAATAAATATCGACCAGTTCATTAAAATGGTAATGTTAATCCAGTTCGCCGATTTTCTAAATAATTCGACATATTTTCAAATAATCCAAAATGACTAAGTTAAATAAAACTGTGGAATTATCCCCACATCTAAATCAGTTAACTATCAGTAACTTCAATTTATCAACCGCCACTGTATTACATTACAAATATAAGGTAGTTATTACCTATTAGCGTGTTAGCACTAGTAGTGTGTTATACTGTTATTATTATCAACCAACATTGAACAATCGCCACACCAAAACTTGACAATCTTGCCACTAACAATAGATACACTCAATCAACTGAACTGACTGAACGAAACAAAGCGCATGTGATTGTGCAATGAGTGGTGACGTGACGAGCTGACGAGCTACGGCGGACCCGCGCTCTCGCACTGTTACAATTTGGTCAGCGGAAAAAGATCGAACGAACTAACAAGCGAGGGATCTGGGAACTAGTTCGGTAGTTCGTCTGTGGGACCCGCTCTTCCGAACTAGTTCGTTTGCGAACTACACAAGACTAGCCTGTAACAAGTTTGGATAGATAATGCATGAAATAAAATTATTCAATTTTAAGAATATAGTCACGAAAATATCTCGAGTCCTTCTCTACGGTTACACACAGTTGATGCTTCTTACAGTATATAAACTGAGTCCTGTTAAGCGCATGAGTATCTTGTTGTTGATTCATTGAGGGACTTTGTAACATCGTGGTCACGTAGCCCCGTGTACTTGGTTGTGTGTATAATTTGCCAGATAACCTGAGTTATTGTGATGCCTGTATTAGTGAATGCATTTGTAATTCAGATGAGGATTGGGAAGCTGGCGGCTGTGGCCTTAATTTAGTATCCATCCCGGCATTCGCCTGGAGTAAAAGGTGGAAGTCGAGCCCGTCTCTTCTCTGACCCTCAGACCAGAATTAAAACTCTTGGCAGAGCCGGGAATCGAGTCCGGGCCACTGCGGTAACAGCCAAGAGTGCTGGTCACTGTGCACTGTCACTGTGCAATGAGAACTAAATGTTAAGTACTTATACCAAGACGAGACGAATAATATTATATTAAAAAGAACTCATGTGTATTTTACTCAGTGCCAATTACGTGATTGCGTATTATTATTTGTCTAATTATGTGCGTTTGGGTAAGAAAGTACATCAAGCACTTGCTTAATTTCCATAACATATTATTTATGCCAAAAAAAAATGATGATGATAATGATGATGATGATATATATATATCTCGTATGGTTGTACAAGTACACAAAAGTTTACAATTATTTAAATTGAAATGTCCAAATTTGACAACCATTCCAGAGCACTTGGTGTCACTTGGTGTAGAGTCTTCAGACCACCATCAAATGCACGGATTGGGCACTCCTGAACAATGTGTTTTATAGTTTGGTCCTCCACTCCACAGTCACAGGCAGCAGATGTACGGAAACCCCATTTCTTCGAAGTGTGACCACACCTTCCTTGACCTGTTCTAATGCGGTTCAGCTTCGACCAGGTTTGGCGTGGAAGTTGGAATCCCTCAACCTTCTTTGTAGGATCTTTAACCAGGTGAGCATTGTTGGGTGGATGCTCATTCCAACGTTGTTGCCACTTGGTCATGTTGAAAGAATTGATACCTTCTAAATCAACCCAGGGTGGCTTGCATGATTTCAGACGTGTTGTTGGTGGATCTTGCAGGGCAACATACAACAGAGAGTTCTTATCAGAAGTGGTCTTCTTGAGCAAGCTTACCTTAGCTGCTTTCCTCCTTATATCTCGCGGAGCGATATTAGCTAGGACTGGTAGCCATTGTGTGGGAGTAGATCTAACAGTACCAGTGATGACTCTCATGGCCTCATTGAGTTGCACATGAATCTTGGTGGTATGAGCACTGTTTTCCCATACAGGGGCACAGAATTCACCAGCAGAATACACGAGAGCGAGTGCAGCAGACGACTGCTCCCGACAGCCCGACTCCGCTCCTTATATACTTTGCCTGAGACAGGCGTGTATAAAGGGCGAAGCCGAGCAGCACGGGCGCAGCCGCCTGGCGAGGAGCGGCGGGCTGAGGGCCCATTGCTTTATTAAATAATTAATTACATTGCAGCGGTTACAAGAATAACAACACTTTCCCCCCTTACGGGGAGACAAAACAACAATCATGCACACAAGACATATATATAAATATATATAACCCTCACAATTTCACTTATAAGCACTGTCCAAGCACAACATCACTTCCCTACTATTCTTCCTCCCGAGTGTCCGGACCGCAGAGCTCCGCTGCGGCATGTGAACCAAGTCTGGCCAGGGCGAAGTGGTAATCACCGAGGGAACGCCACGATCGGGTTCTCGGAAGCTGGGTGGTAGTGGTGCTGGACGTGTAGTCTGGAAGGCTCGGATGATCGGTCTGCCGGGAAGGCCGTCTCCGAAATCCTATTTGGTCGCTGCTGCCCCTCGTCCGCCCCCGCGTGATCCGCGTCCTCGGCTGGTGCCCCTGGGGAACCCTCCGCGGGTGACCGCGGGCTGACGGACTGGCTGGTACTGGAAGTTCGGCGGGAGTTCTAGAAGTTCGTCGCCGCCGGCACTGTCCATTTGTATGGCGAAGCCCCAACCCTTGGTGAGTGCTGCATATAGTAAATTTGCACGGTTGAAGGCGTATTTCTTCTGGCAATTGTCGAGATGGCGCCAATTGGAAAGAAGAAAGAGCGTTGTCTGGACGTCGTGATGATCGCGCCCACTGGGGACGTATATGAGCTGCTGTTGCAAGGCGAGCGCTAAGTTGTAGACTCGTTGATCGGTCGGTGTTGGAAGTCCCTTGGGATAGTCTGCAGGAGCCAAGGCCCTCCAGAGTAAGATAGGCTGGGGGGCTGGCGGAAGTGGTTCCTCGTTGTCGTCCTCGTCCTCTTCGTCGTCCGGGGGTTCGTCTTGAGCGTGGCGATCCTCCAAAAAAGTCAGGCGTTGGCGAATATCCTGCATCAACTCGAGCAGTTCTGGAGGCACCGCCGGCGCAGTCATAACTGCTGACGCAACTGAAATGGTGTCGTCGACTGAGTCTGTCCCTGTTGATTGTGTAGGGGTAGACGGCGGAGGTCGCTTGGCGGGCGACGGTGTCCTTGTTCTTGGAGGGTGCTGCGTTTTGGTTTTGTTGACGTTCTTAGGTGTCGATGTCCCTGCCCGAGTCTCTTTGAAGTGAGTCGAGTATTAGCGTCTGCACCCCAGCTGCTTCCGGCAATCTTGCGAAGTAGATTCACTCTCGAGCCAAGTTTCTTCGATAACTTGATGCACTGTTGTTTGAATGCCAAGGACCGATCCAGAGTGATTCCAAGATATATTGGATTGTAGTTATGGGGTACTTCGATTCCGTCAAAAGTAACATGCAGCTTCCTTTGGGCTTCTTTATTATTTAGATGGAATGCAGTAACCTCAGTCTTGTTTGGGTTGGGTTGAAGTCTCCATTTATGGAAGTAATCACTCAGTTTCGTCAGATCACTAGTTAGGGTATTCTCACAGTTCATAAGGTCTTTATTTTGGATAATTAATGCTAGGTCGTCTGCATACTGGATTTTCAAGGAATCTGTGTGAGGCATGTCATGAATATATAGATTAAACAAAATGGGGGCCAAAACTGATCCTTGAGGTAGGCCATTGTTTAATGTCCTCCACCTGCTAGTTTGCCCATTCAGGAACACCCTAAAACGCCTGTCAGAGAGCATGTTGTTCATTAAAAGTGCCAACTTTTGACATGGGATGATTTCAATAAACTTGGACATCAAGCCCTCCCTCCACACAGTGTCGTAAGCTGCTGTGAGATCCACAAAAACCGCAGCTGATTTTAGACCTCGTTGAAATCCAGCTTCTACTATAGTTGTCAATGTTAGGACCTGGTCGCAGCAACTCGGTTGTTTCCTAAATCCACCTTGTTCGATCGGGATGATTTGTTCAACGGCCTCTAGAATGCGATTTAGAATAAGCCTTTCTAGTAGCTTATAGGTCATGCTGAGTAGTGATATCGGTCGATAGTGAGAAGCATCAGATCCGTCTTTTCCCGGTTTCAGGATAGCAATTATCTTAGCCTGTTTGAACAGCTTTGGTAATTTTCCAGTTTTCAGAATCTCATTGAAAAATTCAATAAACCACAACTTTGTTTTTGGTCCGATGGTTTTAAGAAACTCTGGATATATGCCATCAAAGCCAGCGGCTTTGTTTACCTTTAGCATACTCAAGGCTTTATCAAGTTCCTCAATGCAGAAATCACGTGAGTAGTCTGGGTGTGGTTTTAGTTGGGACTTCTTTATGTACAGTTCATTATTCACAGTTCGTGTCTGTTCTTTGTCTATTTTAGTTTTTGAAATATTCATCAGTCTGGATGCAACAGCATTAGCAATCACATGTGTAACTGTATTTGACAACCTGGGATCTGTACCAAGTTTTCTAATAAGATTCCAGGCTTTCCGACTAGAATATGTGAAGTTGAGTCCTGCCCTTGTTTTATGCCATTTTTATCTTCTGTTCTTGTTCAGAGCTCTCAATAGGTCATCAGCTGTTACCTTGTTGTGAGATTCTTGATATTTGGCGTATAACTCATCGCATTCTTGGGACCATCCTGGAATGTATTCCTTCTGAAAACAACGTGGGATATATTTTCTGGCATTTGTTTTAATCGCGCCCACAAATCGTTCATAATTGGATGGAACTGGAGGAATCCATTGAACGGTATTATCTAGACCTTTCTGAAATAGTTCCCAGTTTGCAAGTTGAAAATTCCATCGAGGTTGAGATATGGAGGTGACTAACGGAATTTCAGTACCAAAATGAATTAAGACTGGCCTATGCTGGCTGTGTGGGAAAGACTTGATGACTTTTCGTTGTGTCATTTCGTTATTTCCAGATCTAGATGTGATGCACAAATCAGGAGAATAATCTTTTAACCATCTGCCAGATCGGAACGTTCCTGGATCTTTAGCATTGTACACAAGCTGGAGATCGTGCATATCCATCCATTCATTTAGAATAGCTCCATTTTGATCTTCATTCTGATATCCCCAGACATGACTTTGGCTGTTGAAATCACCAACATACACAACTGGATGACTGAAGGATCTTACAGGTGGATTTGGCCAACTAACTTGCGGTGGTTTGTAAATATTTGCAACCGTGGTGCCGGCAACTTCTACAGCCAAAACAAAAATATCTGTCGTTCTGTCTTGGTAAGTTAGTTTGTAGTCAGTGAGACGGGATCTGACGTATGTTGCAATGCCATACTGTTCATCATTTACGGCCCCAACCAGAACGTATCCGTAAATTCTACCTCTTCTGTAAAGATCAGCATCATCCTTGGTGTGAGTCTTCTGTATTGCAATAACATCTACTTCATTCTGCAGCATCAGACGTGAGAGGTATTGACTCTTAGCAGATG
Organism: Meconema thalassinum; assembly: GCA_946902985.2. Taxonomy (NCBI): domain Eukaryota; kingdom Metazoa; phylum Arthropoda; class Insecta; order Orthoptera; family Tettigoniidae; genus Meconema; species Meconema thalassinum. The sequence goes on from OX336390.1 coordinate 47,031,336, forward strand.
AAATCGATTCAATGTTCAAGTGACATATTCGTAAGCTGTTACCAATAGGAATTGATGAGTGTTCTGTGCATGGTTGGTCCTGAAAGGGACTTATCATTGGTAAGTTCTCTTGCATACTTGTTGCTGTGTAGCAGCACCTTTGTATTGAAAGAATCAGCAGGTAAATTTTACAGTGTTTTTTACAGTTGCCCAGGGGATGCCCGAATGCATGTAATTAGTGCATTCTTCTGGGAGGCTTCTTTCGTGCCCCCATGATGATGATGATAATTGTTGTTTTAAGGGGCCAAACATCTAGGTTATTGGCCCCTAATCGTCTGGGTGATAGCGAAAGTGACAAAAAGTGGAAATCATAATGAAAATTAAGTGAGACTGAAAATACTTACAAAATGGAACTCAGATTGAAACGACTAACACAATGGCGAGTGGAAATACTTACAAAAGGGAATTGAAATTCAAAATACTTACAAAATGTCCTGATCTTGAAAGACTTACTAAAAAGCAATTTGGATTGTCAATCCCTACAAAATGTAATTGAGGTTTAAAATACTCGCAAAATGCATTTTGGATCGAAAAGAATCACAAAATGCAACTTAGATTGAAAATATACACAGAATGTAGTGTAGATTCAAATAATTCGCAGATAATTTGGATACACGGGGCCAATTAACAAAAACAGTGCGGGAATCTGAAAGAAAAAGATACAGGCAGTCTGAGAGACTAGACTATATATCATTTCAAGTGACGCATGCTACAAATGCTACACATGTTAGAAAGGCTCTTTCAACGGACTCCATTACCCATTAACGTGGGGAACGGAGAGCGGGAGGTGCACTCTGCTGCATGACGTCACGCACTCGCTGTCTCCGCATCGCATAACGCCATACCCCAGGAGTAAACTCAGGCTCAACAGACTCCATTACCCTTTAACTTAGGCTTCCCGTGCGGGTAACGGAGAGCGGGAGGTGAGCTCTGCTGCACGACGTCACGCACTCGCCGTCTCCGCACCGCATAACGCCATACGCCAGGAGTAAACTCAGGCTCAACAGACTCCATTACCCTTTAACTTAGGCTTCCCGTGCGGGTAACGGAGAGCGGGAGGTGAGCTCTGCTGCATGATGTCACGCACTCGCCGCCTCCGCACCGCATAACGCCATACCCCAGGAGTAAACTCAGGCTCAACAGACTCCATTACCCTTTAACTTAGGCTTCCCGTGCGGGTAACGGAGAGCGGGAGGTGCACTCTGCTGCATGACGTCACGCACTCGCCGTCTCCGTATCGCATAACGCCAGACCCCAGGAGTCAACTCAGACTCTGTGCATATGCACTGAACAACATGGTGACGTCCTACACGCCGTAACGGTAACGCATAACGGTAGACCCCAGGAGTCAACTCAGACTCTGTGCATATGCACTGAACTACATGGTGACATCATACACACCGTTACGGTAACGCATAACGGTAGACCCCAGGAGTCAACTCAGACTCTGTGCATATGCACTGAACAATATGGTGACGTCATACACGCCGTAACGGTAACGCATAACGGTAGACCCCAGGAGTCAACTCAGACTCTGTGCATATGCACTGAACAACATGGTGACGTCATACACGCCGTAACCGTAACGCATAACGGTAGACCCCAGGAGTCAACTCAGACTCTGTGCATATGCACTGAACAACATGATAGACGTCATACACGCCGTAACGGTAACGCATAACGGTAGACTCCAGGAGTCAACTCAGACTCTGTGCATATGCACTGAACAACATGGTGACGTCATACACGCCGTAACGGTAACGCATAACGGTAGACTCCAGGAGTCAACTCAGACTCTGTGCATATGCACTGAACAATATGGTGACATCATACACGCCGTAACGGTAACGCATAACGGTAGACCCCAGGAGTAAACTCAGACTCTGTGCATATGCACTGAACAACATGGTGACGTCATACACGCCGTAACGGTAACGCATAACGGTAGACCCCAGGAGTCAACTCAGACTCTGTGCATATGCACTGAACAACATGGTGACGTCCTACACGCCGTAACGGTAACGCATAACGGTAGACCCCAGGAGTCAACTCAGACTCTGTGCATATACACTGAACAACATGATGACGTCATACACGCCGTAACGGTAACTCATAACGGTAGACCCCAGGAGTAAACTCAGACTCTGTGCATATGCACTGAACAACATGGTGACGTCATACACGCCGTAACGGTATCGCATAACGCCAGACCCCAGGAGTCAACTCAGACTCTGTGCATATACACTGAACAACATGATGACATCATACACACCGTAACGGTATCGCATAACGCCAGACCCCAGGAGTCAACTCAGACTCTGTGCATATGCACTGAACAACATGGTGACGTCATACACGCCGTAACGGTATCGCATAACGCCAGACCCCAGGAGTCAACTCAGACTCTGTGCATATACACTGAACAACATGATGACATCATACACACCGTAACGGTATCGCATAACGCCAGACCCCAGGAGTCAACTCAGACTCTGTGCATATGCACTGAACAACATGGTGACATCATACACGCCATAACGGTAACGCATAACGGTAGACCACAGGAGTAAACTCAAACTCAGTGCATATGCACTGAACAACATAATGACATCATACACGCCGTAACGGTAACGCATAACGCCAGACCCCAGGAGTAAACTCAGACTCTGTGCATATGCACTGAACAACATAATGACATCATACACGCCGTAACGGTAACGCATAACGGTAGACAAGAGGTCTGACTTCTCGAAGAAGGAGGGATCAGTAAAGATGAGACAAGGGGAGTTGACCAAGGGAGGTCGACAGGAAAGAAGACGGAGAGGAGCCCGGCACAAGTAAGTGGAAGCAATGCCGGACTCAGCTGGGGTTCCGTGGTCGCCAACCCACGTCCCACTAGATGTGAGCCCCTGGGGGATATGCCAAAAAAATCACCTGTGTTAGCTCATTATATCAGGTTTCCATTGATATTGCTTGCTGCTTTTATCTGATCAGGTGCTTCATGTATCCAATTTTATGCTTATCCTTTGTTGAGGTTTGTTTAGAAACTAGAAATGAAATAAAATGAGTTTTAACTAGCCTAAAATTGTAATATTATTTCTTTTAAAACATCACTCTCCATACAAAACAGCCACTTACAGTCTAAACTTGGAATTAACTACTCCCCCCCCCAACTCGTGCCTACTAGGCCCCGCGCACCCTTGCGACGGCCCTGTTTTGCCCTACATAATCATTGATGTATTAACAAATGATAAAAACCACTGATGAGGATAGCCATAGGATCCGACATCAACAATATCGAGTAATTATGCGATATTTGCATTGCATATAATAACTCTATTTTACTCTTATTTCTCCGCCAAGTTATAAAAAGGTGCGGGAAGAAAAATACTGTGATCGCCCTCCCGACCGAAGAGTTTGCCAGGCCCCACTGGCTACTGGGTTAGACCACTGTCTGAGTGAAACCATTAGTCGCTACTAAACTAACATAACCATTGGTCGCTACTGGGTTAGACCAGTGTCTGAGTGAAACCATTAGTCGCTACCAAACTAGACCATTGTCTGAACATAACCATTGGTCGCTACTGGGATAGACCACTGTCAGGGAAAAACCCATTGGTCGCTTCTGGGTCAGACCAATGTCGGAACTTAACCATTCGTTGCTACTGGGTTAGACCACTGTCTGGGCTAAACCATTCGTTGCTACTGGGTTAGACCACTGTTGGGGAAAACCATTGGTTGCTACTGTGTTAGACCACTGCCTCGAGTGAAACCATTGGTCGCTACTGGATTGGACCTCTGTCTCGAGTGAAATCATTGGTCACTACTGGGTAAGGCCACTCACTGTCTGGACAAATGCATTCGTCGCAACTGGGTTAGACCAGTGTCTGGGTGAAATTATTGGCCGCTAATGGGTAAAACCACAGTCTGAGTGAAACCATTAGTCGCTTCTGGGTCAGACCAATGTCGGAACTTAACCACTGGTCGCTACTGGGTTAGACCACTGTCTGGGGGGAACCATTCATCGCTACTGGTTTAGACCACTGTCTGAGTGAAACCATTGGTCGCTACTTAACTAGACCACTGTCTGAACATAACCATTGGTCGCTACTGGGTTAGACCACTGTCTGAACATAACCATTGGTCGCTACTGGGTTAGACCACTGTCTGGGGGAAAGCATTGTTCGCTACTGGGTAGTCCACTGTCTGGGTGAAACCATTGAACGCTAGGCCTAATGAGTTTCTGTCTCGACAGGGTTAATTTTCGTAGTTATGGTAGAAGCAACAGTACTAAGTGGATCCATGATTGGAAGTAAACGCCAAACGAATTAATGTTGCCACCACATTAAAAAATCACACCTAATAATTAATCTCCTTAATCTCATCAGTGAGATAACCTATTCCTATAGAAAATTTTACAGATATTCGTTGTGGCTTGCTACTAAAAGTGTTGGAAGTAGGCTCAAGTTATATTAAGGAGGAAATATGTTCATTGATTTACGGGGATTGATTGTAAATGCGTATCATTTCCATGTGGAAGTTCATGGGGTACCCTAGTCTAACAAGTCGACCAAAGAAAAGTGGCGTAGATTTACACCCAAGTTTCTCCTTAGGCCAATTCATGAATAACGATGCTCTACGTACCTTAATGTAGTAGTTGGCAGCGAAATAACCGTCACTCGTAGTTGAAATTTAGGCTATCTCCGTGGTGTATATAAGGACTCCCAAGTTCAAAGCAAAGATTATAGGAGGCTCCAAGAATATGGAATTCATCTTGTCTTGCACGTATGTTCCATGGTTACCAACGTGTCGAATCATAATGTCACATAGCAATAGCAGAAAATCTCCAAAATAAACATTTTTATTTTACTTGAAAGAGAACATCTGGGTAAAATCTAAGTTACGTTATTTCAGAATAATAAGGATGCTTTTATTAGTTCTTCAACAAGTGGCGTTGGTATGGCAACCACATCCCCGGCACAAAAACATAAACATGTATAATATGTCCCATTATTACGAACAACTCGTCATACAAGTGATTTTATTATCTCATGCAACATTTTTTTCAGGATTTGGGAAACATCCATCACAATAACCGACGTTCAGCACTTTGCTGCACACATCGTGCATTTGAAACAAGCGTGGCAACGCTGAGTACAACCATCACATGAGGTTATTTTGTTAGCACATTAATGTTCAGTAGTCCTAATTATCGTGTTAGAAATTATTTTTCAGTGTTGAATTATTAACTCACATTCAATGTTTTTCAGTCGGTCAACATGATTGTCCTCAAATATAACGGATCTTTTATTCTTTAGGGGGATTCACCGTTATCAGTTTACATGTAAGACCAAGACGATACGCATAATCTTTGTGCTAGGCTTCCCTTGTGAATACAGAGATATCTACGCTTATTTCGCAGCCAACTTGTGAATTAAGGTACGTGCAGCTGGTTTATTTTAATGTGTTCTTTAGCATTGTTATTCAGAAATTGGCCCAGAGTCTGTAATGCACCTAACGGAGAGAAACTTGGGCCCGCTTGCATCACTTCGACCGCTCCACAACGAAAGTCTGTAAAATTCACTGTAGGAATAGGTTATCTCACGGAGTTATTAGTTAGTGTTGTTTTAAGGGCGGAACTACGAGGTCATCTGCCCCATATCTCACTGAGAATACCGTACCCTAAGGAGATTGACTATTATGTTTTTTTTTTAATGTAGGCTACCGGGTAGGCCTAAGCTTATTTATTTTTTATCTGGTGGCAAATTTCGTTTGGCGCTTACTTTCAATCGTGGATCCGCTTATTACTGTTGTTTCTAACTTTCTACCATAACCATGAAATGATATTAAAGCCCAAGGTGTCAGTACCGAATATAGCCCAGTGGTGACTGGCGGATAATTGTACATTATTAAAATGATATTTCGATTATTCATAAAAAGCAATAATTAAATAAACATTCTCTTTGCACGAAAACTATTTTAAACGTATTTTCTAGCACAATAGACAAGGAAAAATATCATTTTTTAAAAACATATGGTAAACAGTAACCTAATATTAAAACTGAAATGATACAGTGGTACCAACATGTCCATATGCGACTGCTTATAATAATGATGTTATGTGAGAGAAACATAATGTTTTACTCTCCATGTTCTTACTGCCATTAGGCTACTTTTGACTCTCAAAATCCACCTGTCTTGATGGCTTTATCAGCATCATTGATAGGAATAAATTGCAGAAACTCCTCATGTACCAAAATATCATTAATGTAACGCCTGCACAGTAACACAGATATGCACATTTAAAGCAGCCTGAGGGACGCGAAGAAAGCTACTGATCGCACACTTCAACAGCAAAACTGATCCACGGCTGGGTCCAATGCTGAAGGAGTCTATCCGTCCTTACCTAGCAATATTCTGTGAGGGTTGCCGTAGCATTAGGGTCGTTCTTTTAGATATCGAGCTACGCTATACAACATTCGTACAATAAACTTAACTCCTGAAGTTCATAGCTCATTATCTCTGGCCATGTACCCGTGCTTGTGTTGAAATTGTTTAAAACCCTATGTTGGGGAAGAAGTGGGACACCACGAATAATTACTTAGCCTATAGGATACCTAGGGTGGGAATGTTTGCCCACAGGTCTAAAATGCAGCCTGTTCTAACCCTCAGACCCTCTTTTTTTACAATATTTGATGTCAATGTTCTGAAGTTTATCCCATTCTTGCAGGAAGGATGACTTCAGAGAATCTCTCTCGTAATGTGTTAAGCACATCACCAAGCAATGGGTTTAAAACATTTTATATCTACAAAGGAATACATTTTGAAAGATGTGGTTAACATTCACGCTCAGGGGATTGGGAATTCTCATTGCAATCCATCTGTTAAATAAATAATTGATAAATGTTCAAGGGTCTGCAATGGTTACGAGAAAAATAAAGTTGTACATTGATAATACTATTCCACATTTATATATACAGGGTGTGTATAAGCGATGCAGAGAGAGCGGCAAGGTCGACTAGAATGAAAATATTTTGGGAAAAGAAGAAAAATAAGAAGCTGAATCTTTAATATTGTTTTTGAGATATGTATATACTTGTTTTGGTTAAGTGCTCCAATGGGGGCGTAACATATGTAAATAAATAAATAAATACAGGGTGTGTAAAAATGAATATCGGAGTTTTAAGTCTTTGTACAGGGTCTTTATTTTTGCTTGGCAAGGACATTCTTGCTCACGCGCTCCGCCAGTGGCAGCTCAGTTCCCGGCGACCACGTGCACGTATATACGACAGAATACCGCGCTAAAAATCAGTATCATGGATTTTTACTCACCATGCTTACATCAGATGCTGAAAATGCTCCCCATCCGCTGTCAAACATAATCGGCATCTCCTTATGAAGTTTCCGGTTACTCCGGTTAATTTAGCTTCAGTAAGGAAATAACAACATTTTCGTCTATTTTTATTGTTTACTGAACCTGTACGTTTGAATCTCTTAGCCAGTTGATTTATTGTCCGATTTATAGGAATGGGTCTTCCTGGAAATGTCAATCGAAACTTTTGTCTTGTTCTAGCCCACGTTATGAACGGCACGTAGGCCTATTATGCAGACCTTAGCTCGACCTTGGTCCCCGGCGCGTGGTCTCCAGCCGTATTGCCCGGGTATTCACTCGCTCTTCTGTAGACGTGAGCTCCGAGCTAATTGGGTGTTTCAGTCTTTCAGTGTTTTTTAAAGCTACTGTGTACCGGTACTGTATATCTTATTGTGTAGTGTTATATTGTGATTGTGTATAGTACTGTAATGCCTTATGTGAAATATTTGTTACGTGAACGAGTATATCTGCACGATACGTACATAAAGTGCAGGAAATCGTCGCTGGAATAGTTAAGAGCCAATATAAAGACGTGGATCTTCTTGTCTCTAGCGTGAAAAAAGTATTTGTAAAGTCAACGATTAGAGTTCAAAAATGTCATGATGTCCTTCCAAATTTGTCTTTACCTCCTATGTCAGTTTTAACACGATGGGGTAACTCAGTAAGGTATTAACGAAAAACCCTGGTTTATAAACAAAGAGTCTAATGAAATAACTCGCTGAAAGGTCACTTGTAAAAAGAGAACCAATCAGTAAAACAAATTCAGTAACTTAACGCCATTTCTTAACAAATACGGTGCTAAATAGAAGTGCTTGGTGAGCAACGTAGCGTTTGTTACCACATGGGGAACCACCAGATCTCCAGCAGGAATTATTGCCAATGTGTAATGAACACGTCCACACTAGACAACGAGAAGTCCAGGACTGCTGAGTCGTGCTATTTCAAGAAGCTACCTAGAGTCACCACTTATTACCAACTTTTAACGATAACACGTAAAAGTTAATAGCCATGTGAAACCCCCACTTGGGCACTGCAGGTTTAACGCTCTTGAAAATCTAACATTTTCGGCTGGGTTTCAACCCACAATCATGGGCATAGCAGTTCGGCATGCTACCGACTTCACCATCGTAGTCGCATATATATATATTGCGCTGATATAATACTATTCTAAATGTAGCCTATATAATTTACTGTATATATCTTACTAGCAGTAGTGTCCGGCTTCGCCCGGTGGATTTATTTGTTTTATGGATGATAATGAATACTACTACAGAAGTGGCACATAATACTTAAACTAACAGAAAAGAAAAAAAAAACAACTTAAAATATAACTTTTTGTGGTGGTGGTGGTTGTTGTTGTTCTCTACCGCAGTTCTCCACGATCAGCCAGTACTACTTTGGAGAGAAAGAAGAAAGAGTGCGGGTGTTCGCTATGACAACGGCTTGTTTACTTCCAGGAGCCTTCTGGCTCGGAACACTGCTATGGCCGATGGAGGGTACACCAAGAACGCCAGGTCGTCCTTGATTGGCTAAGACAGGGGGTGTGGCGTTCCATAGCCACAGGGCTGTCGTCGAGACAAGTCAAAGCGGGTAGCAAGGTCTGCTTCGGTTCGGGCGGCTTACCCTAGCGAGCCTGGACACCAGCACTGCTTAAAATTATTTGGCGCGCCTCTCCAGTCCCCACCCTCCATCTGACCATCAGACCCGACCTTTGCTGGGCGCGGTAGTTAAAATTCTTCTTCGTCCGGTTAACTCACAACTCTATGTTTTTGAGTGCAATTAGCAAAATTTAGTATACCGTAATTACTGTTGATATTATTGTGTTGGGAGTGAACAGTGCGTTGGAATCTTCAGAGTGACCCTTCAACCCGACAAGTTCCTCTGATTATCATTCAAATTATATTCAAAGAGTAGGTGTAAAGGATACATAATTTTAAATGTATGTACATCCGTATAATTTGAATAATATTTTAAAGACCTATCACATTATTATAAAAAATATTCGGTAATTACGGTAGGTAGGGTCTATCAAATTCTCATTTGTAAAAAATTAATTAATGCCACTATTTACTGTACCTTGGCGGATCATTTGTAGCGAAGTTCAATTCTTCTCTCCCTCTTAGCGAATTCATCAATTACATGGTCGTGAAAATCGGTGTTCCCCTGACGGATGCACAATAACACCTTTTCAATGGAAAGAAGCGCGAGATGTGAAAGTCCTTCTTGCTGCATTGAGTTTCGGGTGAAGGTTTTTATACGTTTCATGGTAGAAAACATTTTTTCCACTGATGCACTAGACGCCGGAATTGTCAGTACTAGTTTTAAAAAAGAAGGAAGCTTTTAGTTTTACGTGACCATTAATCATGCGATCATGAGCCACGGGACCTCCTTTTTACGTGGAATCTGAACCACAGGACATGGAATTTCACTTCGAAATCTCACATGCATTGACTGGGAATCGAACCCGGTCCACCTTGGTGAGAGGCCAACAGCTTGACCGCTGCGCCACCACGCCCCCCTTAGTACTAGTTTGCATAGGTTATAGGCCTACGCCCCAATTAAGTCATTCAAACTAATGAAGCCGTGAAAGCCTACATCAGTACAATTTGAGTGATATTTGCAAATAAATATTAACTGAACATGCAATCCAATGACATAAGAATATCTATTAGTCTACTAATAGCATGTTTATTATTTTAATGTTCACTTAGGTCTCATAATAGAAAATAATAATAATGTTATTGGTTTTACGTCCCTGTTAACTACTGAGGCTTTTAGAGACGCCGGGATGCCGGAATTTTGACCCGAGGGGATTCTTTAACGTGCCAGTAAATATACTGACACAGCTCCCTCGCATTTGCGCACCCTCAAATGCCGACTGGCTGCGACGGCATTCGATCCCGCTATCTTAAGCTCAGCAAGCTAGAACGTTACCGCTGAGCCACGAACAATAGAAAATTTACGGGTAATAACCTAAAAGTTTAGCTCCTTAGGCCAAGAAATGCGAACAAGAAAAACACAAATTGCCACACTGTTCAATCGTCATATGGTACACGACAAGAGAAGCCCGCCAACCCTATTGATGAATAATTTTCTCCGCACTTAATGTACATGGATTGGCATGCCTAAAGTTGAAAAGGGAAAAATGAGCTGTGCTGTATTACAATTCTTTCTATTTTTATTTTTTAAATGTGAAAGACTAATAATTATGTGTGTAGAGTAATTGTTGCTACTTCAGATATCAACCTCAACATTGACAAGGGCATAGCTGGAACCGGGTGCTGAAGTTGCTTTATGGTGTAAGCCTATATTTTGAGTCTTCTTCACAGCTTACCCTCGAAAAAATTCCACGCCACGCCACTGGGTGGTGGTGGTTGTTGTAGTGGGGTGATGATGGTACAGTATAATGGACGTAACATTCAGGTCCTTTTCCCGTAATGATAATAATGAATATGGAAACGGCTATTTACTAACTACAGCACTGACACATGTAATTTACAAACGAATTTTAAAAAATGATCAGAAAGAGGAGTAAGTGAAATAAAAGACACTGCCTAGAACCTATATCTCATTGGCTGTTAGAAATGTAGAGACCAATAGTGTCGTCTTATGTCGCATAGCGCCATAGGAAAATAATCAGAACACTTTGGAAAACTTCCGCTGCCCCGAGCTCCTGAGGTAGCATTAGTATCATTTATCGCCACATAGCGCTCAACGCTAAGGTTCGGAATAAATGAAGGTAAATTTGAAAGCACCAACACTTATTGCAGCTGATAACCTCAATGTACTGTGCCAACACCATTGCACTTATACAGAGGCATAATATTTTCATGATGATAACTGTTTTAAGGGGCCTTAGAATTTTTTTTGGCATTAATTACTCCCCATGATTGAAATTTATAAGCAGCGCAAGATTTAACTATTTTCGCAATTATGCACCAGAACACTGGTAGGGGCGACGTGATGCAGCTCGAATTGCCAGTCAACAATAGACTTATTAAAATACTCTTACAGTCACACTGCTACGGGCATGAATGGTTCTGGGACCTTAATACGTGGTTTTCAAGTTCATTTTGTCTGTTATTCTAAATTAAGGGAATGGAGAGCGTTGTCCAAAATATCAAGTGGACAGTGAATGTGTATGTAAAATTTGGTGCAATTAGGAGGAACGGTATAGATTTGTGATAAAGGGCCTAAATGCAGGGAATGGACTGTGCTGTCATAAACTTTATGTAAACAGTGATACTCGTAGGGTTCCAAAGTATACTACAAGTTTTGGTTCAGATCCGTGAATCGGTATAGATTTGTGCCAAAGGGCCTAAATGCAGGGAATGGAGTAGTCTGTCCGAATTCAAAGTGGACAGTGTTACCCGCAGGGTTCCAAAGGGTAAGTATACCAATTTTGGTTCAGATCGGTGAAATGATGTACGAATCACTCACCATAACGCAAGCTCATGCGGATAGAGCTGTTCGGGAGCGCTTGTTCTTCCGACTTACTGAACAAAAATCAATCTTTAAAGTTACCTGAGTGGTGCAGCCTATTCCTCTTACATCTGGCTCTCATATACAAAAAGAATTTTTTGAATCCTACTCGTAGTTCCCAAGATTAGCGCGTTTGAACAAACAAACAAACAAACAAAAAAATCTTCAGCTTTAGTATAATACTATAGATACAGTAAAAGTAAGGTACGGCAACTCAAATTTAACGGCATGAGGTCGTTGATTAATGCTAGTTTCTCTCATACACAAACTGTATTTGTCTTCTTCCAGTTTTTATTTCACATAGAGTATATGGTAACTATCTTAATTGAACTGTCCACCTTTCTTAAGCTTAGAGTCTGTGAAATGCGATGTATCCCTCTGAATATTCCCTAAGCCCTCATAAATCTCCATGGACGACGACATTTCACCATACTTCCTTTACTGTCCTCCTCAGTTCTCCATTACGAACCATCACACACACTCGTCATACCGACTCGGTGAGCGAGTGCCACTATGGGTGCCTGCAACTTTAATATTGCCATTTGCTTGAGGTCTTTAGGCACCGTGCACGAACCTTGAAATCGTACTGGTGGCGCCGCACTGCGCTGCGTTGCGAAACAAGGAATGTGGCGTAGATGTAAGTAAAGCCGAGTAGTTTGAAAGCCATGTCTGAGATTCGACTTAATTGTGGCTTTTTACCAGTTAGATATCCAGATTTATGCAAATCTACTGTTGTTTACGGTAGAAATCTCTACATGTAAACAAAGTGTGGGAATTGAAGCGAGAAGATGAGTGTTTTCTGAAAGCAGAAGTTGATTAGGAAAACGTCTGTTTCACTTCCGTCTTACCTAATATCAATAAAGCTAGGCTGTATTCCCATACATTTTTTATTTATATTGTCATATCTTATAGATTTATTAAATTACTTAGGTACATATTATACTTGCTATTGTATTTCACTGACTCTGAGCGAAATGTTGTCGCCACTAGTTGCCCTTGCCCAGGTGGTCTTGGAAATACTTGTAAGCATATTGCTGCGGTGATTTATTAGGTTAATAATGAACAATGTGTTTCTAAAACTGATCTGCCCCAAGTCTGGGTAAAACCAAGTTCAGTAAGTGCTGCGATATAAGAATATTCCAAAGGGAAGTGCATTGCAGAATTATTTCTTTGAAAAACATTAAATATCTCAGTATCAACTTTCAATCCGACTGATCTTTTAAAAATACCTTGTCCTTTACGCAGAATGCTCCAGGCTGAAAACAAATCAGAAATTGAACACGCCTGTAAGAGTACTGAAATTCTTTTTTGTAAATTCTGTTGAGAATTTAATTTTGAAAGTGGAGTATGAAAAAGTAACTTTGGAATTGCTCGAGAATCAGTGCAATATATGTGGAGAATTACTTTTCAGACCTTGGAATGAGAGGGAACATTGGGTTTTTGAAAACGATGTGAATGTTAATAGTGACAAAGATCTTCACATTTCCATGACAACTCGGGAACAGGGCGAATCCCCAGAATGGTACCAAGAAATTGTAGAATATCGGTGATTAGCAATGTTCATCGCATCAAAACCAGAAGGGAAGACTTTGATAACTCTGATAACTGACTCGACCCTCAGGGGCGTTGCACTACACAATGTGGCATATGGGAAGGAAATGGAACCACAGGAAGTGTTTAATGTGAAAGTAATTTGTTGTGGTTTAATTGTTCAGAACTTACAACCATGGCTTTGTGGAAGCCCAGATGGAATCGTTGTGAAAGACAGTAGGATACAGAGACTGCTGGAAGTGAAATGTCTGATCTCTTGCAAGGATAGGGGAATAGTGGAAGACACAGGAGAACTAAATGTTAAGTACTTATACCTAGACGAGACAAATCATATTATATTAAAAAGAACTCATGTGAATTTTACTCAGTGCCAAATACTCGTGCGTCCGTCTCGTTGCGTAGTGACTAGCACTCTTGGCTTTTAACGCAGTGGCCTGGACTCGATTCCCGGCTCTGCCAAGAGATTTAATTCTGGTCTGAGGGCCGGAACGGGGTACACTCATCCTCTTGAGGCAAAACTGAGAAGAGGCGGGTTCGATTCCCACCTCAGCCATCCTGAAAGTGGTTTTCCATGGTTTTCCACTCTTACTCCAGGCGAATGCCGGGATGGATACTAAATTAAGGCCACGGCCGCCTGCTTCCCAACCCTCATCTGAATTACAAATACATACACTAATACAGACATCACAGTAACTCAGGTTATTTGGCAAATTACACACACACACCCAAGTACATGGGGCTACATGACTGTTAATGAGTAGACTTCAACCCGTCGATGTTGAAAGGAAGGAGTCGATTGCGCGTTGACTGGTTTTTATTGCGACCCGTACTCGCGGGAGCGTATAGTCAATTGTTTGAAATTGTTAAAAACTTACGACAGAAAGTAAGGACACAAAATAAAGATTTAAGCAATCGGTAAACGCAACAGCGTTTTAGTCACGTCAAAAATACATACAATAACATTGGCACCCAACGGTACGGCCTTCGAAAACCGGAGATATTCAGAAATAGCATCGGCAACGAGCCGATATTACGGGAATCGGCAAGACGGCAATACGCTTCACGGAGACAAACGTCACAAGACGGCAAATAGGTTAGAGAGTAGCCCAGACATAAAAATAAAGTAATAAAAACTTTCCTAGAAATCCTTTGATAACCTAAACATAACATAATCCTTCAGAAGCTACTCATAACCTCAATTGTGACATGTCGCGACTTGAGAAATTAAAGCAATCGCGTGGCCGAGTAAAAGGCATGTTAACAAGAATAAACAATTCTATTACAGCTGACACATCATAATCGGAAGCAAAGGTTAAAATTAAAAAAATGTGATGAAGTATGGAGTGCCTTTGAAGAACTACAGATCAAAATAGAGGAAACAGAGATCACTCATGAATTGGCAGCACATGAGTTTCAAGTGGAATGTGAAGGAGAGCGGCAGCTGTTCGAATCCATTTATTTCAATGGAGTTACACGTTTGCAAACAATTATAGATGAAGCGGAAGAGGTTCAAAGTAATTTACTATCTCAATTGAATCCAGCTATAAACAACACCATTCATCAACAAGAAGTAGGCCTACCAGCAATTCACTCTAAAAGAGTACAGAAATTACCAGAAATCAAATTACCGGAATTCAATGGAGAATTCACAAAATGGTTGTTCTTTTAAGAATAGTTACGAGTCAACAATTCATCATGATACTCAGCTGATAAACATCCAAAAATACCAATGTCTGATTGGAGTCCTGCAGGGTGAAGCACGCAAGGTCATACAAGGATTTACTATCTCAGAGGAAAACTACACAAGTGCCTGGAACTTGCTAGTAAATATGTATGATAATCGAATTCTGATCATTAAGACACATCTAGATGAACTTTTCAAGTTTCCCACAATTTCAAAAGAGAATAAATCTGAATCCCTCAGGCGGTTACATCTTCATATCCAAACTCACATAGCTTCATTAAATGCAATGAAGCAACAGGTGCAACACTGGGATACACTGATTATTTACCTAGCAAAGAAGCAGTAGGATTTCGTGGAGCAAAGAGATTGGCAAGAAAGAGTAAAAGGATGCACTCCAGAAGAGATGCCAACATTAGAAGAATTTTTACATTTTTTAACTGAACGTTCACAATCATATATACTGTTGAATTATAATAAAAACAAAGACTTCAATACTAAGACATATTCAAAGGACAAAAGGCCTAGCAAGAGAGTTGTTATGACAGCCACTCAGGAGGGTTGCATTTTGTGTGGAGGAAGTCACCCCATTTACATTTGTGAGGAGTTACTTCAACGATCAGTAGAAGACAGGAAGAAGCTTCTCCGAGAGAAAAAACGGTGTCTTAACTGTTTGAAGCCAGGACACATTGCGAAAGACTGTAGAGGATCAAAGTGCAAGAAATGTGGAAATTTACATAACACGTTATTACATGCAGAGGACGATAACAAACAAAAACAAAATATTGGAAAAAACGAAGCGAGTGTGAATCATTGCGTCAAATTTCAGGATTCGCCTCCCCTCAATATAAGCTTGGAAAAAGAAAACACATCGCAAATACTTCTGTCAACGGCATTAATCGATGTGAGGGATGCTCAAGGTAGGAGAACAACATGTCGAGCCTTATTGGATCCTGGATCTCAAATCAATCTGATGAAAGAGAATCTGTATAAGAAGCTCAGCTTGCCAAATGTTAAGAGAAGCATGCAAATCATGGGAGTTGATTGTTTCAAAGTAGAAACTGCAAGAGTACAACTCGCTTCAAGAAATGACGACTTTGCCATAGAATAAGAATTTGTGGTGTTGCCATCTATTACAGAACGACTGCCACAGCTAGAGATCAAGAAAGACAAGTTAATTATTCCAAAGGATATTTGCTTGGCAGACCCGACTTTCAGCAAGCCTGGGGACATAGACATGTCGATTGGTGCGGGACTCTATTGGAAGCTTGTTATTGGTCGACCCAGAAACGAAGTACAAGGGCAACCAGCTCTACAGAACACCCGATTAGGTTGGATTATTGGCGGTGAAGTTTTCGAGAATCAACAAGGATTATCAATCACATGCATAAAGATCAGCAACCAACAATTAGGAGGTCATTTAGAAAGATTTTGGAAGCAAGAAGCAGTTCCGGAAATTCAGCATTACACAAAAGAAGAAAAAATGTGTGAAAGGCAGTTCACAGAGACTGTTTCGAGAGATGAAACAGGTAGATTCATCGTAAGGCTGCCATTAAGACCAGATGTCGTACTTGGAGAGTCTAAAGGTCATGCACAAAAGAGACTAGAATCATTAATCAAGAGATTAAGCAGACAACCAGAACTCAAGACTGCGTACGCATATGACTTTGATGGAAGAGCAGAAAAATCAGGAAATGACAAACTCATATTTCATACCCCATCATGCAGTGGTGAGACCAGACAGCGACACTACTACAGTTAGAGTGGTATTTGACGCCTCTGCAAAAACATCACACGGTACATCACTCAACGACAAGCTCATGATTGGGCCTAATTTACAGAGAGACCTTTTTCATATTGTACTTAGATTTCACAGTCCTAAGTATGTCATAACAGCGGATGTGGAAAAGATGTTCAGGCAGATCCTCGTCCACCCTGATGATCGAGCATTACAGCAAATTATATGGAAGAAGGATCCTTCAGCCCCTGTGAGGATTTATCAACTAAACACAGTGACATACGGAACAGGGTCTGCACCGTACCATGCCATGAGATGTTTAAATGAATTGGCTAATCTCCATGAGAGTGAACTTCCAATAGCAGCCAAGGCTATTCTTGATGATTTTTACATGGATGACTGTTTGAGTGGAGGAAATATTCTTGAAGATGTGATTCAGCTACGGCAACAAATACAAAGTAACCTTTTGAGTGGTGGAATGCATTTGAGGAAGTGGAGGTCCAATGACAGACGTATTTTGCAGGAGTTGGAGAGCAAAAGTAACGAGGGGACTTTGTTGATTTTAGATAAAGGTGAAGCCAGTAAGACTCTTGGACTTCTCTGGGACTCAGCACGGGATTGTCTTCAGTTTCGAGCTATACTAGCAAGGCAAACACCAAATTCCAAAAGAGAAGTGGCTTCCAAAATCGCACAGATTTTTGATCCTCTTGGGCTTGCGAGTCCAGTACTGATCAAAGGAAAATTGTTGATGCAACACTTAAGGGCAGATGGATTAGATTGGGATCAGCCATTGTGTCCGAAGCACCTTCAAAGTAGGAACGACTATTATTCATCATTGGAGAGACTGAACGACATCAGAATAATCAGAAATGTAAATCCTGGAAATTGTTCTGACACTTTTGATTTGTTCGGATTTAGTGATGCTTCCGAGAAGGCCTTTGGAGCCTGCATCTATGTAGTTAGTCAAACACAAAAGGATCACTTCGTGTCTAATTTACTTTGTGCCAAGACGAAGGTGGCTCTGTTAAAGACCATTTCATTGCCCAGGCTCGAATTAGAGGCAGCACTTCTTCTTGCACAACTTGTCAAAACGACGGCAAGTGCTTTGAAAGAAGGAGTTGGTCGTATCAGATTGTGGAGTGATAGTACAATTGTTTTAGGATGGATCAACACGGAGCCACGGTTGTTGAAGACGTTTGTTGCAAATAGGATCGCAAAGATTCAAGAAGCCACCGATCCCGTCATGTGGAATCATGTTCCATCAACAGAAAATCCAGCTGATCTTCTCTCAAGGGGAATTTCTTCTATAGAACTTGAAGGCAAAACACTTTGGTGGAAAGGGCCTCCGTGGCTCTGCACACAAATTCAACAACCGAGGCAATCCAAGGAATTTGAAACAGAACTGCCAGAACTGAAGATTACAACAGTGACATTAAAGGCAACTGCAACCAGCAGTTTGCGTATCAAATTTTCGTCGTTCTTGAAATTATGCCGTATAGTAGCATACTGTCAGAGATTCATCTTGAAACACTCTCACCTCCTCGCTGGAGTTGATTTACCATTAACTACCCTCATTTACCACAAACCTACAGAATTTACTGCCTTTAAATACAGGCCACAAGTGATTTTAACATTACTCCCGACTTTGAATGGGCGCCAAGGTCGACCATATGGGTCTTCCTGAATAAAATAGGATAAAATACGGTACATAACTGTTGCCCCGACTATGAAAACCCTTTCTCAGGCGTAGGGCATTTGGCATGCTTTTGCTGATGTACCAGGTTCATGCAAGACAGGAATATAAACACACATGAATTTTAAAGAGATAATCTATTGGCTGTACTAAACACATATATACAAATATACAACAAAATACCCTTCATACACTCGTGCTAAAACTTTATACAGTACCTTGCCACTGAATTTAGGCTCTGAGAGCAGGAAAAACACTACGGTCATACCATACCCAGGCATAACAGCCACTTACGTATATACACTGTACCGTCCGTACACAAAATATCTACACACGTTACGACTGGTTCACTCCACTTTCTTCCTTGTCGAACTGCTCGTTCCCATCTCCATTCTCGCATGACTTCGATGAAATGTTTACGACAGATTTATCCTTTAGGCGTGGTAAGTTATTACCAACAGCCCATGGTATGGATGGACCCATGAAAAAAAATCGTAGCCTCCGATAGCCCGTAAGAGCTCAGCGGATAGCTAAACATTAGTCACCGCTCGTTTGTATTACGATACCATGATCGAGTAATAACGACACAAATTGAAAGTTGACAAACGGACTTTCGTAGTACAAGCCAGAAGACGATCTCTAACTGTTCGTTACGGAAACCATGTCACGTAAAACGACCCTGGGCGTTAGTAGATCAGTGTTCTGCCGATAAAACAATAAGACGAGCTCAGAACGCCAGACACACCATTATATGCGCTGGCGTAAGGATACCATAACCCCAAAGTTTCTGCCGGAACTAAATTGCGCGTGGCCCGCTCCTAGCGGAATATCCGTGTCAACACACGAACATCAGACAGTCAAAATCCACACTGACGTCACACAATGGTATTCCTCACGAAGTTCATGGGAGTTCATGCCATAAATAGCCTAGGTAATCCCACACAAGCCGAATTACTGCCTGTCTTTTCCGGGTATGTAATAAATCCAGCACTCGAAAAGACCAATACATTGTACCTTTATAGTACAGCCACGAATCTAACCTTTAACATTACTAGGTCAAAATAAAGCAATTAACCCCAAACCAAAATGAAATAATGCTTCTACTTAAATACAGTCTTATATATCCTTATTCCCAAAACGTAATAAATCGCAAAACCCCGTATTTTATAATATCAAATATCAAAAAACCGATAATTAATAAACAGTGATCCTAGGTTGTCCGGACCATCCAAAAATGAATCCGTCCACAAAGACACACAGGCACAATAAAAATCACCTCTGCAACCCCACATTAACCCAATATAATAAGATACGAATAAAATACCCCAAACTAACTGCGCGAAGCAAAACCCGAGGGTGAGCTACTGTAACTGAATAAATTCGGTTACAATCTACAACTGCAAACAGGATATACCAGAAAGGAAAACAAGCTCACTAGAGACAGAGGAAATTTGTCAAGCCGAGAGACATGTGGTCAGGTGGACACAGTTGGAAGCTTTCTCTGAAATACAAAATTGTTTAACAAATAATCAAGACCTCCCAAGAAAGAGTCCATTAAATTCACTCAGTCCTTTCCTAGACAACGATGGGTTGATTAAGGTTGGAAGAAGGCTTCGGTTTTCAGAGTTAGCATCGGAACAGAGACATCCCATACTTCTCCCAGCAAATCACCACATCACCAGGATAATCATGGAAGGGGAACATCGTCGTCTTAAGCACAGTCCGCCAGAGCAGTTATTACATGCAACACGACAGCGATATTGGCCCATCAGTGGCAGAAGAGAGGCAAAGAAGGTCATTAGAAGATGTGTGAAGTGTTATTGCTTTAATCCTACAGTTCCTGAGGTACGCATGGCAGATTTACCAAAGGAAAGAGTCAAGCTGGTTCTTCGGCCCTTTGTCACCACGGGAGTGGACTACGCAGGTCCCATATCTGTGAGAAAGAGCCGCAGAAGAGGCCGGTTCCATGTTTACAAGAGTTACATAGCTGTATTTACGTGCTTCAGCACCAAGGCAGTGCATCTGGAACTAGTGTCAGAGCTAACAACTGAAGCTTTCTTAGCCGCACTGCAACGTTTTACAGCTAGACGAGGTTTATGTAACCAGCTCTTTTCCGATAATGGAAAGAATTTTATTGGAGCATCCAATGCGCTTCAAGATATCCAGTCCTTTTTAGAGAAAGAATCATCAGGCATTGCCTCCTCACTTGCTCAGCAACGAATCAATTGGAAGTTCATCCCTCCCCGATCTCCACATTTTGGGGGATTGTGGGAGGCAGGTGTAAAAATTATGAAGAGACATTTACTAATTGAAACACAGGGACGTATACTAACCTTTGAAGAGACCTACACTATTCTTTGCGACATTGAAGCAGTATTAAACTCACGCCCTCTCACTCCGTTAGCAAATGATCCCAATGATTTGCAAGTTCTAACACCTGCACATTTCATCTTGAGTGACTCGCTTATGCAACCTGTACAGATGGATGTGTCGAGGGAACCTGACAACCGCTTGTCCCATTGGAAAAACTTGCAGAAAGTCCGACAACGGCTCTGGCAGAGATGGCAGCAAGAATACTTGCAGGAGTTGCAAAAGCGTGTCACGTGGCACAGTACTGATCGGCGTATTAAAATTGACTCTTTAGTACTGTTGATCGAAGACAATATCCCGCCTCTACAGTGGCCATGAGGTAGGATAATTCAAATTCATCCCGGACGAGATGGCGAGGTGAGAGTTGTCACCGTTCAGACTCCTGGTGGAACCTTCACTCGAAGTATCAAGAAAATATGCCCTCTTCCCATAGAGGATGAAGAAAAGGATCATTATTAATTATTATGAAATAGATTCAATCTGTATAATTGTATTAATTAATTAATTAATTGAAAGAATTCCTTTCAAGGTGGGGTGCATGTTAATGAGTAGACTTCATCCCGTCGATGTTGAAAGGAAGGAGTCGATTGCGCGTCGACTGGTTTTTGTTGCGACCCGTACTCGCGGGAGCATGTAGTCAATTGTTTGAAATTGTTAAAAACTTACGACAGAAAGTAAGGACACAAAATAAAGATTTAAGCAATCGGTAAACGCAACAGCGTTTTATTCACGTCAAAAATACATACAATAACAATGACCATGATGTTGCCCATAAATGAATCAACAACAACAAGATACTCATGCACTTAACAGGACTTAGTTTATATACAGTAAGAAGCGTCAACTGTGAACCGTAGATTAGGACTCGAGATATTTTCGTGACTATATTCTTAAAATAGAACTATTTTATTTCCTGTATTATCTATCCAAACTTGCTACAGGCTAGCTTATGATCATTGATTTAAATCTAGGGCCCCTGCTTATCAAACAAATATTCACTGTATCTTTGTGCGTTTGTATTTTGTACTTTTCTAGGTTCAAAATGTTAAATTACAGACTATTAGTAGAGCCCTGCGCGGATAGACAAAACATTATCCGCATCCGCCCCGCATCCAAGCGACTTTTACCCACACGTTTGTTATCCGAATCTACTGGCATTACAATGATATTTTCAATGTGTTGCTTTGTACTTTATCTTTTAGACATTTGAGAAGAAAGTCGAACCCATAGGCTATGTACTGTATGTCATGTCCTATGTCAAAAATGAATGTTATATAGCCAGAATTGCAACCCTTTTCAGTTGGGAGTGTTGATTGTGCTTTTAAATGGGATTAGCGTAAATCATCATCTTACATTTGTCATGAAAAAATATAACGGTCAAATATGATATGTCATGAACATCCAGGCCCTAGTAAGGGAGAGTGGGGGAATTGTGCACACTTAAGCAAGAATCGGTCTTGTGATGGTCTCATAATAGATAACACAGCTGCAGTTGTGAATAAGGGAGCCTGAGTAACTCTATATTCGATGTGCAGAAACAAATTTATTTCAAAAATAAATTTGGACTATAATTCGAAATCTCACAAATATGCATTTGCACACAATTACCCACCCTGCAGGGAAATTATGCGTATGGGATGAGTGATGCAAAGCCATACCAATACAATGTGAATTGGCTGAAACTTGCACTGAGCATTAATATTAGAATATTCCAATATATTTTACAATAGCATAACAATGCAATGATACTAAAATTCTGCAGTTTGGGATATTAGAATAAAATATCTTCGTTTCGTCAGCATTAAAGGAGGCAATCCTATTTAGGCTTGTTCCTTCAGGTTGTCTCAACGTTAATGCAGGATATCTCTTCAAGAACTCACACAACCAAACTATGCATGCTAGACTTTTAACTTTATGGAAATTATGGGGAACCTTATTCTCCTCTGCAAATTTGAACTCTAACCGTCTGACAAGCTTGGTGGGCGTTAAGCCGTAAAATAATTGTGCCAATGTCAAAAGGTATTCGGATAATTATGACTCCATTTCGTCGGTAAAAACAGCTTTCCGGACTAGACGAGGTGGAGCAAGACAATTTTGCAGCAACTGCTTTCGTAGGATTGACTGGGGAATGTTGAAACTTATCCCCACTTCCCTTATTTTCCTCCCATCATACCTAATTGCACGTAGATCTTTCTGCACATTTTCTGCTGGGTAGGAGTTTTTCTCCGTTTTCCGCGTATAATTTCTTGGCATCTGGAGAACAAACACGAAATATTTTGCCATTAATGTCGCGTT
Organism: Meconema thalassinum; assembly: GCA_946902985.2. Classification (NCBI taxonomy): domain Eukaryota; kingdom Metazoa; phylum Arthropoda; class Insecta; order Orthoptera; family Tettigoniidae; genus Meconema; species Meconema thalassinum. Next base: position 47,054,557 of record OX336390.1, read on the forward strand.
GTATTTACTTGTATCATATATGTTCTGCGCACCATTACCCCACTCTGCTTTTAAAAGGTAACTCACTAAATCCCTTATTTGCTGGCTACAGAAAATAAAATGCAACTTGTTAAGTTTCTTCATCCAAGCCTCCGGTTATCACATAGCGACTGGCATCATGCTGACTGTCCCTATCTGAGCTGATAGGAACGATGACAGCTTTAGGGTAGCAGTGAACTGAGTTGCTAGTTGTACTACCTACTCAAAAAACATAGATGCACACAATTACCCGCTGCGCACAATTACCCAACTTTTCCCATGATAATCTACGAGTTCGGATCGTATTCTAAAAACTATCCGCAAACTTACTACAAACATTACCCGCGGCTTATCCGCTATCCGCAAAGCCATGCAAAGTATATCCGTACGGTGCAAAATGTTGCGGATATCCGCATCCGCGCAGGGCTTTAACTATTAGTTAAGAATGTGCATTCAGTATTTTGGTTATAACGGTTCATTACTTTTTGTAATAATGAAATGTTTGTCGTAATGTCAATCAAACTATTGCTGGCCACGGTAGGTGAGTGGTTATCGTGTCGGACTACCAACCCCAAGCTTGCCGGTTCGCTCCTGACCGTGGTAAGTGATTTTTGAAATGCGGCAAAAATTATACTACACGCTTGTCATACAATGTTGGCGTGTCGAAGAACCCATTTGAATTCAGTAGGCCGTGTTCATAATGGCAAAATTAATCTCGGGAGTTTCCGCAAACTCCAAGTTCCCCATTTCTCTACTAGAAAGCGCGATAGTGTTCAAGGAGCTTAGATATCTAACCTCCTTGACTTTCATAGTGCTTCAAGGAACAACGAAATTCGACATGCAAGCTACCCTTTGGGTGTCAAATAACAAAGCTTGCACCCGGCACCCGAGGCCATACGATATCTCTATTTAGTATAAAACAAAGTTCCTGATCCGTGGAAGTTGCGGGTAATCTCGAGAACCACTGGATGGATTTTGATGCGGATTTTACCATTCTGTAAGGGAAATCTCGAGGAAGGTTTCTGTAGAAAATAATTTATTTATGATCAAAGGAAGCCAAGCAGTAATGATTTCAGTGAAAAAGCCAGAAAAACACCTAGCGTCCGTTCGCTTTTTAAGCTTATGCCCGTTGCTCATGGTAAAATTTCCTTCAAATTTATTGTACAATAATTTAATTTTATAAAATTTCTGTTGCTCACGGTCAAATTCAAGTTTTATAAAACCTTTGATAAAACTTTCCATAAAATAGGACATGTTCTATTCCATAAAATTAATTTTACGAAACGAACCAATCAGGGAAGCTGACATGAAGATGATGCTGGCGCCACGTGGTGAGAAGATTGTGAAGCTCGCTTGTAAACTAGCACTTCGAAAATGGCTCCGGCTGGACTAAGGAAGCTGTTAGTTTTTTACTGGACGAGTACCAGAAATGTCAGTGTTTGTATGAGGTTAAAACGCCCATATACCACAATAGAAATGCAAGAAGGGAGGCAGAAATCTGAATCGCTGAATATGTTTCACAAATTCGACCGAACACAAGCCAGGCTGATGTGAAGGCGAAGATAAACGGGCTTCGAACCCACTTGCAGTCTCATTTCAGGAGAAATGGCTTGCCTTATGTTAGTGTCCTGTCGAATAATTTTGGGACCAACAAGATCTAGGAGTTTTTAAAACTGCTTTCCTCCATTCTTAGAAAATTCCTATATGAATTCTGATCTTCTAACCTCAACTCATTTTCAACTACAAAAGGAAAGAAACATATAGAGATTCCATGCAAATTCATCCAGGAACACGTGGGCAAAACTGTTGCTCTCAAACATGTCGAGAGCTCCAAGCAACTTGCTGATATCCCGACCAAACCCCTCAATAGAAAATTGTTTGAATCGCTTCGTTGTAAAATAATTAAGGAGGAGTGTTGAAATTTAATTATGTTTACAACAGACTATAACCTCTACTGTAAATCTAAGTTGGCAACAATGTGATCAAAAATGTATTTTACTTTTATAAGTTGGCAATTGTTTTAAACCAGAAGAAGATGTACAGCTAATGGCGGAATGTATGTGTAAGATATTGTCTGTGATTTCTGAAGCCATCAGCCATCAAAATTGTATCTATATTGTAACCGTACGTCTTCTATTCTTTGGGGGTGGGGTAATTGATTTACCATGAGGGATACTTTTTTAAAAATATTCTTTTACTTCTCTTTCCTCATACCTTTTCATAGCACAAAACAATATCTTTGCCAAGAATCACTTACAATCCCTCCACACAAAACCAAGTCATATCACTTCTACCCTCATACCTTTCTACAATCACCCTAGATGATCTAAACAGATAATCAGACTTCCTCTGTCTCAAAGAAATTCTCATACTATTCTCCCAAAAAACAATAGACAATTGAAAAAGGAAATATCTTTTCAGATAAGGAACTCAAATTTTGCATGGCCTCCTACTCCTTTACTAGTGAACTATTGCAAGGAATCTCTAAGCTCAGCGCTAAGGCCTTACAATAGTTACCAGCAAAGAGTAGCAATCATCCTAACCTAAAACTATGTAACCACATAGGGTTACAATTCGCCCCCCATATATATGTTATTCTTGCATGAGAATCATGTGAGAATCACATATATATTTAAAAAAACTATACAAATGAAAATGATACATATCAAACATACACAAAATTAACGAACACTCTACCTAAAATTATCCTTAAATTATGTTCACATTAATCGGATGTTACCATTAAGTCTCTTAGATCAATCAACAAAACATTGATATTGCAAAGATGGAATGTCACTGTCTTCTCGGAGCCTTTTTAAGTACATGCCATAATATCTCTTCTCTGGACTATGATACCAATCACATGCTTCTGAATGGGCTTTATTTCAGATATCCTCTCTTTTAACATTATCGAATACAAAATGCCGTAACCCACTGTTCTCAAATCTTTCAAAACGGCATCTCCAGTAACCTTCACTCGAATCTTGTCATATTTGTCAACACTTATACAGGAACAAATACCTCCAGCAAATATAACGCTATCATCTTCAGTTGACTCGAAAAAATATAAAGTTCTACATTAGACCTCTCATATCCATCTTCATTCTCAGCAATAACATCTTCTTCCTCCTTCTTCCACTTTTCGTTCTTCCTGTTCATCTGTTTCTCCTTCATCCCCATTCTTCTTTCTTCCTCTGCCTTCCATCTCGTCTTTTTCTTCATCCTCCATGTCATTCCGTACCTTATACTCCTCATCTTCCATCTCCACCGTTCCTGTTCCCTTCCTCATTTTCTTCTTCTTCTTCTGATCCTTCACACTCTTATCTTCCTTTGCCTGACATCTCATCTTCTTCCTACTCCTTTTCTTTGCTTTCCAACTCATCCTTTCATCCATTCTCCTGGTCCTCTTTGTCTTCATTCTCAACCACTTCTCTCTTCTTTTCTGGACCGATAACCTAGATGTTAGGCCCCTTAAAACAACAATTACCATCATCATCTTCTTTTCTTCCACATTTTCCACCTCGTCTGTCTTGTCTTATTCAACAGTTCCTTTCTCTTCTTCCACTTTGTTTTCCCCTGTTTCTTCATCACCTCATCTTCTTCCAGTATGTTGTCTTCTCCATGACCTCTTGCACTCTTACATTCTTCCTTATCCATTTCTCCTTTCTCTTCTGCCTTTTCCTTTCTTTCACCTGCCTCCTCTCCGTCAGTTTCTTCCATATCACCTGCTTTCTCACGCCCCCCACATCGCTGATAATTTTCTTGTTTTCCTTCAAGTGAATCACTTATCTCATTCACTTCCTCCTCTTTTATCTTATCCTCCACTTCTTCCTCCTCTATAGCCACTTTCCAGGATTCCAACTCCATACTACTAATAAGTACAGACTTATGATCCTGTATTTCTTTCCTCAGACTCTCTATCCTTGTGTTCGTGGCCCTGTTGCTCTCCTGAATTAACTTACTTACAAATTCCTTCACTTCTGCTATCTGTTTGGTCACTGACACTACCTTCTCATTTACAGAGCCTACCTGCTCCTTAATCTCCTTACTCATAGACTCCTTCACTTTTACCATCTCCTTACTCATAGACTCATAGACTCCTTCACTTCTACCATCTCCTTACTCATAGATTCTCCTTGCTTCTTAATCTCTCCTTTTATTTCACTCAGTAGCATTTGGATCAAACTATCGTTCATAACCCCCATTAGGTCCCCTCGTTGGTGTGTCATTTTGTAATTTTTCTACTTGCACTGTACTCACTTTATTAAAGTTTACTTTTCTTCAACTTTCCTGGTTCCTCATCTTGCTCATATCCCTCTTTCGATCCCCACGTTGGGCGCCATAATGTAACCGTACGTCTGTAACGTGTTTTTCGAGGGGTTTTATGCAACTGGCATAAGTCAGTAGGAAGCCATTCTATATTTATTTACGCGGCAAATTGTTCAGCCAAGAGAATTTTTCATGGTAATTTATTATTATTATTAATTTATTATAATTATTATTAAGGTATTTTCGGAGCATTTTATAAAAATTATTAGCATTCAGATAGGTTTTCTATGTCTTAGAAAACACTATCAAGCAAATTATTACGAACGACAATATTATAGAAAATTATGTGATTACGGAATTTTACGGAGTTTTGTCAGTTAGGGTATTTGAGAGACATGACTCACTGGGAATTCGAGTACACGCTTAATCTTGTCGGAAAGCATGACGCAATCCTGGGTCGCATCGTCCAGGAAAGGCGAATTGTTGGAACGGAACCCTCCCGCCGAGTGTAATGACCCAGAGAAGGGGAGTATAGCGCGTGGGGTGCAGCCAATCAATGTGGACCACGCGAGCTACAAGTCGGTACCAGAGTGGGGGAGCCGACGTGTGCATATATCGTTCGACGCGCCGTGAAACGAGGACAATCTGTATAGTTCTTGCCGAGTGTGGATATACGCGGGAGTCGCTACGATGTTCCGTGGGACGAGGACTATCTGTGTAGAACTTGCGGAGTACGGTTGCAAGTGCGTGTCGCTCCGATGTTCAGTGGAGTTGAAGACTAACTTTTGCAAAACTTAACCAGTGCGGTTGTACGAGTGTTTGGGTCCGAGGTACGGACCATAGAATTATCTAATCTACCAGAATATCATCAAATTCCGACGGAGATGACGACGTCCAGGAGACTGTGGGAAGCTCACAGCATCAGCAAGTACGAGGGAAATGCCTTGGCAATTTCCAATGGTAAGCGCAAATGACGCAGAAATACGCAATCTCTCATTTTTCTTTGTTTTACATTTCATATTTCAGTAACTTCATAGCTTGGAAATAAGAGTAAAATCAATTTATCAGACTCCGTTTTCACGTAATTTTCTATCGGTAATATTCAAATCACAACGCTCCAATTTAAATTTTGTACTTATTATTATTATTAATTTTGCTATACTTGTTTTATATAATAAATTCATTTCTTTTACAATGCAATCTTTGCTTTCAGTAGGTAGCATTAGATATAGACCAATTCCTTCTCCTGATACAATTGTTTGTTGGGTTAATGATCAAATCATACCACGATCTGAGTGAATAGGGTCTTGAAGGTGTTCTGCCAGAGCTAGACGTTGTTAAATACAAATTTAGATTTCAACATTGCATTGAGGTCTTGGCGCCCATTAAAACAACATAGCTTAGGCAAAGGTAAACAGTTACATTTATCTCCCAACAGTGTGGGCTAGCCAAACTGCCACATTGTACGCTCAACGTTAGGGGCTAGCAAAACGTTACACTTGTCGCTCAACGTGAGGGCGAAAGAAACCATTACATTTGTCGCTACCAACATGGGGCACTAATTAACGTTACACGTCTTCTATTCTTTGGGGGTGGGGTAATTGATTTACCATGAGGGATACTTTTTTAAAAATATTCTTTTACTTCTCTTTCCTCATACCTTTTCATAGCACAAAACAATATCTTTGCCAAGAATCACTTACAATCCCTCCACACAAAACCAAGTCATATCACTTCTACCCTCATACCTTTCTACAATCACCCTAGATGATCTAAACAGATAATCAGACTTCCTCTGTCTCAAAGAAATTCTCATACTATTCTCCCAAAAAACAATAGACAATTGAAAAAGGAAATATCTTTTCAGATAAGGAACTCAAATTTTGCATGGCCTCCTACTCCTTTACTAGTGAACTATTGCAAGGAATCTCTAAGCTCAGCGCTAAGGCCTTACAATAGTTACCAGCAAAGAGTAGCCATCATCCTAACCTAAAACTATGTATCACATAGGGTTACAATATTGAATGTAGGGAAGTTTTTGATAACTCATGAACATGTGTTATGCTGTAGAGTCAAAAGGCGCCTTTTGATGATACTAGCTGTTTAATTTTTGATAAATAAACGGACGTCATACATATTGACAATGACTTGATCATTCATCCCTGCTCGGAGCATAAGAATTACAACAGGGTGTTAAAATATTTCAATCACTTCTTGTTGCAGCCTGGCGTGATAAGTGTGTGGTGTTCCTGTATTGTACATCCTGGCCAGCCAAGAGGGAGTGCTCAGCGACTGACAATTTCTCAGCTTGACCCAGGCAGCTGTGTCTGCTGTGTTCCTTGGGTCTGATTGCCACGCTTTTCTTCATAGTTCCTATGTACACCTGTCCACAGGAACACGGGATTCTGTAGACACCTGCAGTGGAGTGTGGATGGCACTTGTCTTTGGCAGATAGCAGGAAATTCCGGATTTTAGTGGTGAGTTTATAAATTGTCTTCACGCCACAGGTCTTTAGTAGCTCTCCGATCCTGTCCGTCACCTTGTTCACATATGGCAGGAAGGTTGTGGCTAGCAGAGTTTCTTCTAGGGGCAGATGCCCTCGTAGTTCGGCCCCTTAAAAAAACAATAACTAACTAACTATAGTTTCTTCTGTCTCTTTCCTCGTGCTCCGGTACATGGGATGAGTGGCCCGCTCCATTTCCTGTTGGCACATAGGGTCATCTTCAAATGTTGCAGCTCTTCGTTGGGAAGGGATAGCTCACAGATTCTCTACCCATGTATCTGTCGAGGGTGATGATTGGACGTCTTGTGTAGATACCAGTCTGCGTGTGTTGGTTTCCTGTATATAGTGTGCCTGAAGCCTAGGTCCTTAGTCTTGATGATGAGACCATCAAGAAAGACAGAAATCTTTTTCGTCCTCCATGGTCAACAGGTTGCTGGTGTTGAGGTTGTTGAAGTGGTCCAGGAAGTGTTCTAGGTCTTCCTCTCCATGGCTTCAGACTACCAAAGTATCGTCCAATAACGTAGCATTACTTTCGGTTTGAGTGGTGTAGTCCCACTAGCCATCTGATTGCACTTATCCATAAAGAAGTTTTCAATCACAGGGCTTAGTGGGCTAACCATGACAACTCCTTCCATTTGCTCGTAGAAGTAGCTCGCAGTAAGGCAGTGATGGAACAAGTCGGTGATCTCTTCCGTACAGAGCTGGATGGTCGATGGCTTATTTCATAGGCACCTTTGTGAGGAGGGATACTAAGTCGAAGCTAACTAGGGCGGTCTCCAGGTTCCAAACGATGTTCTGCCGATTTTCAATAAAATTGTTGGTTTGATGGGCAGATGCTTGGCGATGTTGTAGTTCGGAGAAGCGATAGCACTCACGATAGGCTTCAGTGGGAGATCTTGGTTAGACCGTACATCCTCCTTGCATGTCTTCTTCACGTGGTGTGGTAGTGAAGAGGTCCTTATTAATCTGTTGGTCTCTGAGTATCCGTGTTGTGGGATCTCTCGTGAGTCTCCGGTAAGTCTGAGGTTCTTGTAGCGACAGGATGTTAGGATGTCTTTAGATGACATGACTACCATGGCATTGCCCTTGTCTGCTGGTAGAATGGTGATGCTTCTATGCCTGTTAAGGGTTTTAAAGGTAGTTTTTCCTGAGATGTGAAGTTACTGCCGGGCACTTGAGCTTTCCAAAGGTTGCGTGAGGCATCTGAGTGAATTTTCTGGGTTAAAGGTGTATGGCAGCTTCCATGTTAACTTATGTGTTCCACGGTCACAGAAGGTTTGTCTTGATGAGACTCGGTTTATTTTTGCCCTTTCTACTTCTGGCACAGCTAAACCACAAAGACAGCATGGACATTCAGGTGTGGTGTTTGTGTCACACCGTTCATGTATTAATACACTTGTGTGTAGAATTTATATGTTAACAAATGGTGTATTCCAATGTCCTCAAGACTGGATGCATGGCTCAGTGGTAACGTTCTCGCCTGCTGTGCCCAAGGTTGCAGGTTCGAATCCTGGCGCAGTCAGCTAGCATTGGAGGCGAGGGAACCGTGTCAGTAGATTTACTGGCATGTTAATAAAGAACCATTGGGGGCAATATTCCGGCACCCCGGCATTTCTAAATGCCGCTGTAGTTAAGAGGGACGTAAAACCAATAACATTACTATTATTATCTCTTACATAATACTCTGCAAGTAATTTGTCTCTTCCAAATCTGCTCCTCAGACTATAAATAGCCTTTTGATAGTTATCAGAAGTTGGTGGAAAACTCTGAATTATTTCTGTGGCCCTAGACTCCCTAACAGTCGCCTGTATCAAGTACTGAAACTTGTCCTCCTCTGGCATTTCCTTATCCTCATGGATTCTACTAAACTGGTTACAAAACCCAAGTCAGTCCTTAACATCTCCATTAAACTCTGTAACTCTTACAATACCAGAGAGCGCAAACGCGTTCCTCGGCGTGTTAGCGAAAACAGCCAAGAACGCAATAGGCAGTTTTATATATGCTTGTAGTTCTCAGTTTTCTAACAGATCGCAGCACAATGCAGATGATCCAGAATCGGCAAAGCCTGCTGTTCGTAAATCTACCACAACTATTGCGGTAATATCTTTATTTACGGAGATATGATATTTTTGAAAGCGTCCACTGTTTTGTCCACCACGCACCCTTGTTACTACGAATATGGCCTCAGGGTCGTGTAGTAATAATGTTGATGATTTTATTTCTGATACAGGAAGTGAAAGCAGCGATGACATTCCCCAGTTCCATAAACCTCTTGGTATTGTCATTAGTGAAAGTGACAATTTTACTGATTCGGAGAGTGACAGTGACGCAAATGAAGACAGTGTAGGCGGTAATGACAATAATGCATATGTACCTAATACAGGGTTTAGTGAAGTTCCAATTGTTAGTGACCGTCGGTTCGAAACCTCCCTGCAGTATCTCGAAACACCAGGTCCCAAACATGCCCCTCCCGCCGACGCAGAGCCTGTACAGTATTTCAACCTGTTCTTCAGTACATATCTAGAATTTATTTGTAAAAGAAACAAACAGGTATGCAAATCAGTTCTTATCTACTCATAAGCAGCTCAACTACTCGACAATGGAGGCCTGTTTCGGTCACAGAAATAAAAGCCCTTCTGGCAGTATTATTGGAAACTAGCAGTAGTGCCCGGCTTCGCATGGTGGATTTGTTTTTTTTATGGATGATAATGAATACTACTACAGAACTGGCACAATACTTAAACTAATAGAAAAAAATATTTTAAAAATACAGTATAACGTTTTGTGGTGGTGGTGGTGGTGGTGGTGGTGGTGGTGAGGATAATAAGTAGTACAGTATAATGGGCGTAACATTCAGGTCTCTTTCCCGTAATGATAATGACAATAATGAATAGGGAAACTGCTATTTACTAACTACAGTACTGACACATGTAATTTACAAACGAATTGAAAAATATGATTAGAAAGAGGAGTATGTGAAATAAAAGACACTGCCTGGGGCCTATATCTCATTGGCTGTTAGAAAAGTAGAGATCAATAGAGTCGTCTTTTGTCACATAGTGCCATAGGAAAATAATCAGAGCACTTTGGGAAACTTCGGCTGTCCCGAGCTCCTCAAGTAGCGATAGTGTCATTTATCGTGACGTACCGCTCAAGCATAAGGATCTGAATATATGAAAGCACCAACGCTTATTGCAGCTCTATGTACTGCACCAACATCATCACACTTTTACAGAGGCATAATATTTTCATGATGATAACTGTTTTAAGGGGCCTAAGAAATTTTCCTGCAATAATTACTCCCAGTGACTCCAATTTATAAGCAGCGCAAGTTGTAACTATTTTCACAATTCTGGTAGGGGTAACGTGATGCAGCTCGCATTGCCAGCCAACAATTGACTCATTAAATGTTCTTACAGTTAAACTATACAGACATGAATGGTTCTAGGACCTTAAAACGTAGTTTTCAAGTTCATTTTATCTGTTGTTCTAAATGTAGGGAATGGAGAGAGTTGTCCAAAATATCAAGCGGACAGTGTTACCCGCAGGTTTCCAAAGGGTAAGTACATTAAGTATGGTTAAGATCGGTGAGACAATGTAGACTTGTGCCAAAAGACCTAAATGCAGGGAATGGAGTGGTCTGTCCCAAATTTCACGTAGACTGTGTTACTCGTCGGGTTCCAAAGGGTAAGTATGTAAAATTTGGTTCAGATCGGTGAAACGGTGTATAATTTCATGTAGACAATGTTACTCGCAGGTTTACAAAGGGTAAGAATACACATTTTGGTTCAGATCGATGAAGCGGTGTAGATTTGTGCCAAAGGGCCTAAATGCAGGGAATGGAGTGGTCTGTCCAAAATGTCATGTAAACAGTGTTACATGCAGGGTTCCAAAGGGTAAGTATACAAATTTTGGTTCAGATTGGTGAAACGGTGTAGATTTGTATAAATATCAGACAGACAAACCAACATTGAGCTTTATACCTTGTTTACACATGCTAGTGCAACAGTCACAATCAACACAAGTTATCACAAAAATTGAACACACACCCATGTACACGGGGCAACATGACCACGATGTCTAAGCCCCGCAAATGAAATATTAACTGTGGATACGATAGCATAGATAATACTACAGTCCAATAAATCCTTGAGCAACACTGAAAAATGGCTTCAAATACCATATCCCATCTCCAATTTACACATGCTAGTGCAACAATCACAATAACGCAGGTTATCACAAACATTCTACACACACACCCATGTACACGGGGCAACATTACCACGATGTCTAAGCCCCACAAATGAAATAACAACTGCCTACACATGAAAACTGCAAAACGGTGATAAGAGAATGTAGGAATGTTTGCCACTATTTTTCTCTGACAGGATAGCATTACATTACAATTTGCAAATATGCTTATTTACTGTGCATACGATAGTATAGAGATTACTGTTGTTTGAGTCTTCAGTCATTTGACTGGTTTGATGCAGCTCTCCATGCCTCCCTGTCCTGAGCTAATCGTTTCATCTCTACATAGCTACCACACCCTACATCCGAGGCAATCTGTTTAACATATTCTAACCTTGGCCTACCCCTACAGTTCTTGTCCTCAACCCTTCCTTCCATAACTAAGCTTGCTATTCCTGGGTATCTTAGTATGTGTCCTACTAACCTATCTCTTCTACAGTCCAATAAATCCTTGAGCAACACTGAAGAATGGCTTCAAATACCATACATATTCTATCTCCAATTTACACATGCTAGCATAGAGAATACTACAGTCCAATACAATCCTTGATTGTCAATCGGTCAGTTTTCCCATGTGTTCTTTAGCAAATGTTACCGGACTATCATGATACAGAGTAAATCGTTGTTGCCTAGTGACAACCTGTCCATCAATGGTGCGGCGTTGACTATCATGATACAAAAAGGAAGCTTGTAGTTTAACGTGACTGTCAATCTCGCGATCATAAGCCACGGGACCTCCTTTTTACGTGGAATCCGAACCACAGGACATGGCATTTCACTTCGAAAATCTCACATGCATTGACCGGGAATCGAACCCGGTCCGCCTTGGTGAGAGGCATACAGCTTGACCGCTGCGCCACCACGCCCCTATCATATCATGATACAGTGTTAGTCGTCGTCGCCTAGCGACAATATGTACGTCAAGTTATTAGATCGGTGAAACGGTGTAGACTTGTGCAAAAGGGCCTAAACGCAGGGAATGGAGTGGTCTGTCCGAAATTTAACATAGCCTAAACTATTCCTCTTGAATCAGGCCATCATATACAAAAAGAATTTTTCGAATCCGACCGGTAGTTCCAGAGATTAGCACATTTAAACACATAAACAAACACACAAACTCTTCAGCTTTATTATATTAGTATAGATGGGCATTACTAGAAGGCCAAATATACTGTCATACAGGTCGGACGTTTGTCTTAGACGATTGCCCTTGACCTTGAATCCTGCGGATGAGCCTACACACACTCACTCTCTCACCCTATCGCTTCACACTTGTCACCACCGATCTGATGTAATCGAATTCCAGACTTGAGCAGGCAGTCCAGTCCACGTCGAAGTATTGTGTGACGCGGAAGTACACATTACGTAGTTACGAACAGAACATCATTATATTTGCCAATGACTGTACTTCAGCAGTAGTGTGAAACAGCTTTGTCAATCATCGGACCGCTTGGGGCAGCTGATAACAACACAGGTACTATAGTAACTCGCCTCCAGGCTTCCATTAAGATTTTTCACTCGTCTAAAACAAACTTCCGGCCTGTACTGGTCGACTAACTCACGACAAATTCCTTGGTTCAGTTCCATGTTTTCCCGCAATAGATTCCAATTAATTCTGAAATTTTTCCATCTCATTTTTCCACCCAGCCGTCCTAAATATGATCCATGTGCAAGCTTTCAGCCAATAGTTGACCATGCCAATAGACTATTCCAGTTTTCTATACTCCTCATCAGCATCTAAGTGTAGATGAATCATTAGTGGGCACGAAATGCCACTCATCTCTGATGCAGTACCTTCCTAATAAGAAGCATCATAGGTGGGGCATTAAGTTTTGGATGATTTGTGACTCCGTTACCAATTACTGTCTTGGTTTTTATTGCTACAGAGGGGCAAAGAGTGTTGTGGACAAAGAGAAAATTAAGAAGTTTTGCTTGGGACATGTAGTAGTTCATACATTACTGACTATGGGAAACTATTTGAAGAAAGGCTACCATATTTTTACAGACAATTTTTTCACTAGCATTCCTTTGCCCCGATTCCTATTTGAAAATGGCACTTACCTAACAGGCACCCTCAGACGCAACAGGAAAGACATTCCACAGGGGCTGAAAGGGAAATTTGATGTTGGGCAAGAGAAGTATTTTCGGAGTAATGAGGTCCTTGTTGCTGGTTATCGGGAGAAGAAATCACAGAAAAAATCCTGTCCTCCTTTTGTCTGCATCCTGCACAGATCAAAGGAAAACAACAGTCAAGAGACGTAGAGGAGAGCAAGTTGAAATATCGAAGCCAGCTATAGTCCTCGAATACAACAATTCAATGGGGGGAGTGGACGCATCTGACATGATGTTGTACACGTACTTCGATGAGCGACGAACACTGAAATATTGGAAGAAGGTGGTATTTTTCATCTTTGCTTGAATGGTGCTGAATGCCTATTTGATATTCAAAGAAAATACTCCGAGTAAAGTTATGACACGGCTCAAGTTCACATCCTCAATAATAGAGTCCATAGAAAAGGAATGGGTCCAGGAGGAAAACCTACAAACCAAAATGTTACCTAAGCTTCATCCACCAAGGGAAGGTGAACTTTTGGTGAAATTAAGTGGTAGATTATTAAAAAGATGCATCGTGTGCCGCAAAATAGGTGGATGCCCAGTAAAAAGGTCACGAACTGCGTGTTCCAAGTGTATGAAAGCTCTTCATGGTATCTGCATAGGGTATCGCAAGTGCTAAAAGTGAAACAGCATAAAATGTGAAATATGTACAGTGCAAGGTGTATTAAAAGATTTTTTAAATTAGAAACTATAGTACCTACAAGTCCAACCCCTCCTCCGCGTGGTGGGAGACGGGCAACGGCATGAAGTAGGGGATTGCCTGTAGGGGTGAAGTACAGTGGGGACTCTGTGTGCCCCGGGACCGCTACGGTAGCTGTGAAGGCTCTATGAGAACCCTGAAAAGTGACGGCTGACGGGGCTCTGGTGAAGCTACGATAGGCCTAGCAAGCCAGTAGTGGATATCATATTTGCTTTCAAACCAGGAACAGGCCTCGGAAAGGACGGATGCAAACGACGACAACCCGGATATGCTAATGGACTACGAGTTGGGACATTAAACATACAGACACTGACAGGAAAAGTGGAGGAGATTGTAGATGTGATGGAGAGAAGAAAACAGGATGTACTGGGCTTGGCAGAAACAAGATGGAAAGGAGAAGGTCGCAGAGAACTGAGGAAAGGGTACCAGTTGTACTTGAGTGGGAACAGTGAAGGAAGGAGCAGCGGAGTAGGAGTAGTTGTGAGAGATGGAATGAAGGAAGAGGTAAAGGGAATAAGTGACAGGATCATGAAGATCAGGGTAACTGTAAAGGGAAGAAGCCTGGAGATAGCCCAGGTATATGCCCCTCAAGTTGGATGTACAGCTCAAGAGAAGGAAGACTTTGAGGAGGAGCTACAACAGCAGTTGAATGGGCAGAGCATCATTGTCATGGGAGATTTGAATGCACATGTAGGAAGTGAAAGGCAAGGATATGAAAATGTATTGGGAGCAGAAGGATGGGGTAGCAGGAATAAAGAAGGGAGAAAGTTGCTGGATTTTTGCAAGAGAAACGGTTTAGTGGTAGGCAACTCCTGGTTCCGGAAGAAAGAAAGCCACAAGGTAACGTGGTACAGCAGTGATTTAACAAAGAAATCTTTGGTAGATTACATGCTGTACGACTGGGAAAAGAAGAGAAGTGTCAGAGATATAAAGGTAATACCATCAGAGGCCTTAGATAGCGACCACAGAATACTTGTAATGAACCTGGGAGTTGTTAAGGATAGCAAGAGGACAGAGTACCAGGAAAGGAGAATCAAAGTATGGAAACTCAAGGAAAAGGAAGTCAAGGAAGAATTCCAGAAGATAATAAGGGAAAGGATGCCAACAGACAATCCTAAAACAGGGGAAGAGGAATGGAAGCAATTCAAAAACACAATGGTGGAAGCTGCAGTGGCAGTATGTGGAAGAACAAGCAAGAGAAAGCGGTGTAAAGAGACACCATGGTGGAATGAGAGAGTAAAAGAAGTTGTGGGAAGGAAGAACAAGGCTTTCAGAGTGTGGTTCCAGGAAAGAACTGATCTGGCAAGGGAAGATTATAAGATAAAGAAGAAAGAAGCAAACAAGATTGTCGCAGAGGAGAGGAAGAAGTGGATGGTAAAGTGGACAGAGGTGATGGAGGAAGACAGCTGAGGAAATAAGAAAGTACTTTATGGGATGGTCAAAAGTAAGAGAAGAGGTCTGCGAGAGGATGTGGTAATGTTGGACAAAAACGGAAATGAGGTACACAACAAAGAGACACTCAAGACAGTGTGGAAAGAGTACTTTGAGGATTTGCTGAATCCAAATGGTCATAGGGAGGAAGACAATGTATTGGAAGGTGGAGAGGACAACACAGGAATGGAAAAGGACCTGACTTGGAGAGAACTGGAAATGGCTATAGACAAGATGAAAGGAGGAAGGGCACCAGGTGTGGATGAAGTGAGTGTTGAAATGGTGAAGGCAGCAGGGGAGGTTGGGAAACAGTGGCTGTACCGTGTGATGAGGGTGATATGGAAGGAGAAAAAGACCCCAGAAGATTGGAAGAAAGGATTAATTATCCCAATATTTAAGAAAGGAAGCAGAAAGGAGTGCAGAAATTACAGGGGAGTCACACTCATACCTCACTGTGCCAAGATATATGAAAAGATATTAGAAAGTAGAATACGAGCCATAGTGGAGAGAAAATTGAGAGAGGAGCAGTATGGATTCAGACCTGGGAGATCAACAGTGGATCTCATATTTTCAGTGAGACAGCTCCAGGAACACCACTACGAATTTGGAGAGGATCTGTTGATGGCCTTCCTGGACATCGAAAAGGCCTATGATAGTGTGTGTAGGGAGAAGGTTTGGAAAGCAATGGAAAACATGGGAGTGGAAAAAGAGACTGTAAGCAGAGTGAAGGAGATGTATTGTGGAAGTGTGAGTTGTGTGAAAGTTGGAGGGGAAAGAACAGACTGGTTCAGACAAATGAGTGGCCTGAAACAGGGTAGTGTGCTGTCACCCCTTCTCTTTATTGTGGTTATGGACGAGGTAATGACACGGATAGCAGGAAAGATAGGAGAAGATAAGATGAAAGCAATGGTGTTTGCAGATGATCTCATGGTCTGGGGAAACAAGGAGGAGGAAATTCAGGAGCAACTGAAGGCTTGGGAAGAAACAGTGGGAGATTACGGATGGAAGTTCAACATCAGTAAATGTGAGATCCTGTTAACAACCAGGAAAAAGGACAGACCAATGAGTGGGCTAACACTTGGAGGTGGACAGCTGAAGAAGGTGGAAAGTCTCAAGTACTTGGGAAGTATAGTGGAGGAAAATGCGAGAAATGACAAAGAGATTACGGAACGTGGCGGACAGGCAGAAGCATTTCTGAGAAGCATTAGGAGCTTAGTGTGGAATAAAGATGTCCCACAAAAAAGCAAGGAAGTGTTATACAGAAGCTACTATATCCCGATACTGACCTATGCTTCAGAAACGTGGACAATGAAGAAAAGAGACATAAACAGAATACAGGCAGGTGAAATGAAGTTCCTGCGAAGTAGGATCGGAGTAACAAGAAGAGACAGGGTGAGGAATGAAAAGGTCAGGGAAATGGTGAAAGAGGAGCCCTTGCAGGGTAGGATTGAGACATCAAGACTGAGGTGGTATGGACACTTAAAGAGAATGGATGAGAAGAAGATTCCCAAGTGGATACATGAGATGCAGATGCAGAAGAAACGACCAAGGGGAAGACCAAGAGATAGATGGCTGAAAGGAGTGGAGGAATGTGTCAAGAAGAGAGGCGAGGACTGGACCAGAGTGACAGCGGAGAGGTGGTGGGAAGAAAGAACTAAGTGGCGAGGCTTATGTTCCAAACAGACCCAGCCTGGGGCTGGAAACTGTACAAGATGATGATGATGATGATGAGTACCTAAGATAATGAAACTTATCAGAGAGTTAACCAACAACATGTGACTGCAGACAATAACAACCGTTTGTGTGTAATTTTAATTTTGAATTGTGTTTCTTTCCCTCAATTTTGGCTTTTCTCTTTTTATTTTCACAGTAATAAAACAAATATTTTTTAATATGTTGTAGTGTTATTGAAACATAGTATGTGACTTAGTAGAATGGTAAAGCAACTCATTTTCAATTATCAGGAAAATGTTTGGGGGTATATCTTCAAAAATACAAAAGTTATAATGATTTTAGTACAACGTTGCAATTTCTTGAAGAGAAGCTTGGTATTCTTCACATATACCACCTATAAGCGACTAGTACTAAAAGTGTTAAGCTCTATTTTAGATAGCCTGAGTTTCCTCCGTGAAGTTGGAGACTCACACTACGTAGCCTATTCACTTTGTGCTTTGGACTTAACCTTGGTAAGAGAAACATTGTACAGTGGTTCACTTCCATTTCGTTGAATTTTTCCATATACTCTTCTAAATCAGGATAATCTGTATCAAAATCATCATGTGTTCTGTCCTCTCAATTGATTAGTTCATACCATTGACTCTCAATATTACTTAAGTCTTTTGAAACTCTTATCAATGTATTGAACTTCCTAAACACTACCTTCATCCAGATCACTTTCACCAAATAACCGTTTCGAATAGTTATAAGTGCTCTGGTCACTCGTTGTAGGTACTTCCATCTTACCAAATATTATGATAGGCCTCACCTGAATTACAATGTAGAAGCCACAAGTTACGAGCCGCTATCACTTCTGAAGGTTGACTCGCATTGAAACAACAAATCAAGTTGGGGTCACCGCAACCTACCTGGTCAATGTTCCCCTCACTATGACTGCTCATTGGTCTACCACGATACTGTATCCCGTACAGTTTCCGTCTGCTGCCGAACGCAGATCTCTGGTACTTTCTCGACAGAGCCTGCATCGTCCAAATGTGCTGAATAAATAAGTTGACTGTTCTCAACACTCAATGTAATATACGCTAAGACTTTATTGTTTTTCTTCTGCACACCGCGTTAACATCTTCAGGCTTTGGTTCACTGGCAACATCCCACAAATCATCACGCACTAATACGGCTTGCAACTTTGTTTACCAAAATATAAAATTGCCACCATTTAACATTGGAATATTCAACATATAAACCACACAAACGTTAGTTGAACAGACCTGATGAAATAGCTACAATCGATGGAACACTTTGACTTCAGTGCTTTTATTTGAAAAATAATATGACAAGTTAAAGCATAATACATGTTCTCTAAGTACAACACAGGCGTCAGAGATAATAATATGTAAGTAACGACAGGTTTCTTCTGTTTCCACGCAGTGTACATTCAAGACTAGACACTGCCTTGCAACCCATGGTGGCGCCCTCGGCAACCAGCCTGGAGTATCCAAACCTTGTAGCAAGCACTCTCGGTAACTAGCCTGGAATATCCGAACCTTGTGGTAAGCACTCTCGGTATTTATTTATTTAATCGTATGGTGAATTATATACAAAATTTACATTATACAACATTATCCACATTCTGCAACCAAGTTATGACATTTGGAGTGACATGAAAGAGTTCAGCAGGGTTCCCAGGGAACGAGAACAGAGGGCAGCGTCGGAGCAGATGATCCATTGTCTGCTCCTCTTGATCACAGTCGCACATTGCTGAATTGATCCAGCCCCATCAGTGTTGAAAGAATTTACAGCAGCCATGGCCGGTTCTGAATCTGTTAAGACGGCACCACAGTTTCCTTGGGAGGTCAGAACCTTTCAGTTCCTTTGTAGGATCAAGAGAATGGGCGCTTGTCCCCGCTGTTTTTGTTGACCACTCGTTTCTACAACTTTGGTTTAAATTAACCCTATCCCGCCCGAAAGCGCCCGTCTCTTGACTTATCCTTCCAGTCCTTAGCGCCCGAAAGCGCCCGGTCGCATTATCTGCACACGTCTGCCATCTATGCGTCAGGTTTGTAGTTTTCTAAACTCTAAAGTGTTTATAAAACATTTACGAACGTGCAGTACAATCCACAAGGCTGTGAAATCAAAACAATAGCGTAAATCTATCTTGAACTTCCGTGCACACTGATCAGGTGTTTCGTTCGTAAACATGGCGGGATTGAGTAATGCAGATAATGAAACCGAGCTCAATATAGGCGAAGAAAGTGACGCAGAATCATTTAGTAGTGGTGAAAGTGAGTTTTTAGTCAGTGAAGAATGATGATAATTTCAATGATAATAGTGATGTAAGTGAAAACGGAGACCAAGAAATCGGACCTGACGACGATGTCCCGGCATTTCAATAACACAAACATTTCGTTTTTTTTACTCCGAATGAGTTTTTGGAGAAATTATTTCGTAGTTTCATTTGGTTGTGCTAATTAAAGGAATATTCCAATCGTTAGTATCGATTCTTAAAAAAAAATAGAGTAATAAGTTTATGCTTATACCGGTATTGGTTTATATCGGGCCGGCCCTCATTTCTAGTATTTGACAATTATAAATAAAACTGTAAAGTACGTATTGTGATATGAATAGACAATGTTTGTTAGGCGTTCTCCTCACTTTGGGAAATGTTGTTGTTTCCTATGGCTAGCCCGGATTCCAATCCATCAGCTTTCTTGCGTTCCAATAGAGTTGTGTGAGGTTTCCTGAAGTTCTAGCAGTCACATCAAGTTTGTTGCAATGTAGCAGGTGCCCCTTATCCATTTTACTTCCAGGTTCGTGACAAAGTGTGCATTCTTCAGATCTCAGGATGTTGATTCGTTTCAGATGAGCTGCAAGGCAGTCGTGGCCAGTGTTAAGTCTGAAGAAGGCTACAGCTTCTCTTCTTGGTGTTAATTTATATTGATCCCATTTGGCATCAATGTCTTTCCATAATTTGGTTTCTGCTGTTTTCTTTGCCATTTCTTCATACCTGTTTTTGATAGTATTTTTCAAGATCCTTTTTGCTGACCTAAAATCAGTCTGACAGACAGGTTGTTGTAGTGTGGTACCTTTCTTTGCTAATCTGTCTGCCTCTTCATTTCCTGCTATTCCAACATGAGAAGGGATCCACTGAAATGAGATCTGTTTGTGGAGTCTTTGAAGGGTTTTTATCATACAAAAAATTTCTTTCAGTTCTTTATTTTGGGGCTTGTAATTTGACGAGATGACTTGGATGGCTGCTTTTGAATCTGTAATGATAACACATTTTTGATAATCAATGTTTCTGCCTAATAACTGATGGAGTGCATGTGAAATTGCTCTTATCTCAGCATCAAAGTTTGTTTTGTTTTGGCCTACTGGGAAGTAGAGTGAGAAGAGAGGTGAATGTATTCCTGCTCCAGTTCTATTTTCTTTGTCTTGTGAGCCATCTGTAAATATTTTTAGCCATTGATTAGATGGATATCTTTCTTCTATTGTACAGAGGGCCAGTTGTTTTAGATCTTGTGGTGAAGAGTCTTTCTTGCAGACCTCTTCTAACAAAGTAAGATCTGTAGTCACTTGTATATATTCAATGGGGTTGACTGGCATACAGAGTGGTTCCAGTTTTATTTGCAGATTGCTCTTATTGATATATTCTTTGGCGAGACTTAAGGGATCTTTTTGTGTTTTAAGATTGGGGCTAGAAACTGGTTTTTTGATCCATGTCATTTGTGGTAGTCTTTGTATACTGAGATATGCATTGGCTGTTTGATGTCTCATCTCTTCTTCTATTGGTAAGTTGTGGGTATATAATTGCAAGGCGGTTATAGGTGTGGTTTTTATTGCACCTGTTATGATTCGTAGGGCATTATTCTGACACCTCTCGAGGCGATCAAAGTTTGACTGGGGTGCTGTAGAGAGTACTTCACTGCCATATTTTATGATAGGTTTGATGTAAGTATTGTAGGTTTTGTTGAGTGTGTCTTGAGTGCTCCCCCAAGTAGCTCCTGCTAGTCTCTTCAGTAATTTCATCCCTTTGCTTACCTTATCCTCCACATGTTTTATGTGTTTGGTCCAGTTCAGCTTCTTGTCCATGATGATACCTAAGTACTTTGTACTTTCACTTTTTGGAAGGTCTTGATTACTAAATTTGAGACTGAAAGTTGGATTGTGGTGTCTCAGGGAGAAAAACTGGTATACTGTTTTGGAAGTATTGATTTCCATATTATTGTTTTCAGTCCAGTTTTTGAGTTTTATAAGTGCCTGGTTCATTCTGTGTTCAAGGAGCATTTGCTGATTTGGGTTGTTACGTGCTGTGGTCCAAATGATAACATCGTCTGCAAACATGCTGATATTCACATTACCTACTTTCTTTATTGTTTTTGGAAGATCGTTGATGTACACATTGGATAATGTTGTGCTTGATACAGCTCCTTGTGGAAGGCCTAGTTTTGATTGCTTGCATCCTGAAGTTTTGTTGTTGTAACGAACATTGATCATTCTTTGTGAAAGTAATCTTGAAAACCAGTTTAACATACATCCATTTACCTTGAAGTTGATAAGTTTCTTTAGCAGCATGTTTCGCCATACAGTATCATAGGCTCCTTTAAAATCGATGAAAACTGCAAGAACACTTTCCCTTTCGTTAAAGGCTTCTTTAACAGCTTGTGTAAATCTCATTATTTGGTGGGAGGGGGACCTGTTTTGTCTAAACCCTGCTTGTTCTTCTGGTAGAAGAGATTTTGTTTCCAAGTACCAATTGAGTCTATTTGTAATCATCCTTTCTAGAATTTTTACCAGAATGGAGGTAAGTGCTATAGGTCGGTACGAGGGGACTTGGTTTTTTGGCTTGCCTGGTTTTAAGATTGGAATGATGGTTGCTTTAGTCCAGTCTTTAGGTAGGTTATCATTTGATGTCCAAAATTTGTTGAATATGTGTAGCAGTATGTTTAGAGCAGATGGACCTAGATTTTTTATGAATTCAGGGAATATCTCATCTGGTCCTGGTTGTTTTCTGACTTGTGTGTTCTTTATTGCTAATGTTAACTCTTCCATTGAAAATTTATTGTTAAAGATATCATCTGCATTATTATTCATGAATTTTTTGACTATTTTTTTGAGAATCTTGTCTTCTTTCTTTATCGGTTTTGATAGTCTAATTGAAGTGAAATGTTTACAGAAGTGCTTTGCTATTTTATGACAGTCTGTGATTTCCTTAATCATTTATCATAATAGGATTCAAAGGAGTGACTACGTGTTTGTTGTTTAGAGAATTGATAAGTTTGTGAGCTTTATTGCTGTCTGTCCTCTAGTCAACTGTTGTTAAAAATGTGTTCCAAGATTCTCTTTTTGATACTGTTGTTGCTTGTTTTAATTTTGCTGTTGCTTGTCGCCATTTCCGTACATCATTTTGATCCTGAGTAAGTTCAGCTGTTCTTCTTGCTTTGTCTCTGGCGGACTTAAGATTGTTCAATTCATCTGACCAGAAAGGTTTATATTTTGTTTGGGCACCTCTGGGTATGCACAGTTTGGCTATGTCTTTTATGGCTGTAGTAAATTTATTCAGGATGATGTTAGGAGGTGCATCAAGATCAATTTCCGACATTTTAGTTTCAAGTTTGTTTCTGAAATTTTCCCAGTCTGCCTTTTTAAAGTTCCACCGAATCTTCTGGTCTGCACTTTGGGCAGGTTCACTGTATGATGTAATAGTAAGAAGGGACATTCTATGTCCACTGCCTGGATCTTCGAGAACTGATCGATGACTGTGGTTTGTAAGATCTGTTGAGACTAATATGAGATCTGGGTTAGTTGTGCAACCAGAGTGGTGAATGAATGTTGCTGGGTCTTTGTTACTATATAATAGCTCAAGAGAGCTACTCTCTATAAGGTCTTTTATTGTTTTACCAGCTGAATTTGTGTAGTTGTAGCCCCAGACTGGAGAAGCTGCATTGAAGTCTCCTATAAAGATAGTAGCTGTTTTGATTTCTAAAAGGTGAAGATTCAGATTTTTATTGTTTGGAGGACTGTAAACACAGAATATTGTTATTTTCTTGTTGATCCATATGGATAATTCGATAATTTCTGATGTATCTGTTGGGTCCATTTCTTTTACAATTCTGAATTTTGACATGATGTTCTTCACTGCTGCAAATATTCCGCTTGCTATTTGTCTTGTTTTGAAGAGAGTGTAGATGGTATACCCTTGGATCTTTAAATATTGTATGTTTTCAGGTGTAGTGTTGGCTTCATTGATTAGAAGGATGTCTATATCTCTGTCTATCATGATTTTCTTTACTTCCAAGAGTTTCTTTGTTGATAGACCACCTGCATTCCATTGCAGTATTCTTACTTCGTGTTGTTTTGTTCTGAAAAGAGCAATTTGATTTTTTTGCATTTGTTTGCTCATGTTTCTCTATTCTGGAACGTTTTTGCCAAAATTGTTACTCGTTTAGCACCACCCACGGGACACAACAGCTTAAGGTATGCTGCGGACGTGAGTAACTTCATAATATATATTATAATATTATGAAAGTATTCTCTACAATAGACCACCTGCATTCCATTGCAGTATTCTTACTTCGTGTTGTTTTGCTCTGAAAAGAGCAGTTTGATTTTTTTGCATTTGTTTGCTCATGTTTCTCTATTCTGGAACGTTTTTGCCAAAATTGTTACTCGTTTAGCACCACCCACGGGACACAACAGCTTAAGGTATGCTGCGGACGTGAGTAACTTCATAATATATATTATAATATTATGAAAGTATTCTCTACAATATGAGAGTTATAGGTTATGTTTACATGTCGTCTGGCGATTTCTCCAGTATCACCAAGATACTGGTTTGAACCAACAACCTTAGGACTCCAAGAAGGGAGATATGGATGTGGAGGTATGTTTTCTAATATTGTTGAAAATTTGAATACATTATAGTTAGTCGTTTTCATTATATTTTACTTTTTCTGAAACAATGTACTTAGGTTCATTTCATTCTAAATAATAGGGTAAAACCTGGGGATAGGCAACCTGAAAATGTGGGCGGGAAAAGGTTAAACCCATCCACATACAGTATTTCTGCAGTAACACATGTTGGCCTCCTAGACCATAGTCGTTGTTGCGAGGGATGGCAAAATTCATGGTATAGTGGTAAAGTAGGTGAAGCCCTCATCTTCTTAGCCTCTCTCAACAATGCTTGTTTCCTTCTTAGCTGTGGTGGAGGAATGTGGCTCAGCACAGGCAGCCATTGGCAAGGCGTTGACTTAATAGTACTTAATAGCACTCTCGGTAACCAGTCTGGAGTATCCGAACCTTGTGGTAAGCACTCTCGGAAAGCAGCCTGGAGTATCCTAACCATGCGGTAAGCACTCTCGGTAACCAGCCTGGAGTATCTGAACCTTGTGGTAAGCACTCTCGGTAACCAGCCTGGAGTATCCGAACCTTGTGGTAAGCACTATCGGTAGCCAGCTTGGAGTATCCGAACCTTGTGGTAAGCACTCTCGGTAACCAGCCTGGAGTATCTGAACCACGTGGTAAGCACTCTCTGTAGCCAGCCTGGAGTATCTGAACCTTGTGGTAAGCACTCTCGGTAACCAGGCTGGAGTATCTGAACCATGTGGCAAGCACTCTCAGTAACCAGGCTAGAGTAACCGAACCACGTTGTAAGCACTCTCGGTAACCAGCCTGGAGTATCCGAACCTTGTGGTAAGCACACTCGGTAACCAGTCTGGAGTATCTGAACCTTGTGGTAAGCGCTCTCGGTAACCAGCCTGGAGTATCCGAACCTTGTGGTAAGCACTCTCGGTAACCAGCCTGGGGTATCTGAACCTTGTGGTAAGCACTCTCGGTAGCCAGCCTGGAGTATCCGAACCTTGTGGTAAGCACTCTCGGTAACCAGTATGGAGTATCCGAACCATGTGGCAAGCACTCTCAATAACCAGCCTGGAGTATCCGAAGCTTGTGGTAAGCACTCTCGGTAACCAGCCTGGAGTATCTGAACCTTGTGGTAAGCACTCTCGGTAACCAGCCTGGAGTATCTGAACCTTGTGGTAAGCACACTCAGTAACCAGTATGGAGTATCCGAACCTTGTGGTAAGCACTCTCGGTAACCAGCCTGGAGTATCCTAACCATGCGGTAAGCACTCTCGGTAACCAGCCTGGAGTCTCTGAACCTTGTGGCAAGCACTCTCAGTAACCAGTATGGAGTATCCGAACCTTGTGGCAAGCACTCTCAATAACCAGCCTGGAGTATTCGAACCTTGTGGTAAGCACTCTCGGTAACCAGCCTGGAGTCTCTGAACCTTGTGGTAAGCACTCTCGGTAACCAGACTGGAGTATCCGAACCTTGTGGTAAGCAATCTCGGTAAGCAGCCTGGAGTATCTGAACCTTGTGGTAAGCACTCTCGGTAGCCAGACTGGAGTATCCGAACCTTGTGGTAAGCAATCTCGGTAAGCAGCCTGGAGTATCTGAACCTTGTGGTAAGCACTCTCTGTAACCAGCCTGGAGTATCCTAACCATGCGGTAAGCACTCTCGGTAACCAGCCTGGAGTATCCGAACCTTGTGGTAAGCACACTCGGTAAGCAGCCTGGAGTATCCTAACCATGCGGTAAGCACTCTCGGTAACCAGCCTGGAGTATCCGAATCTTGTGGTAAACACTCTCGGTAAGCAGCCTGGTGTATCCTAACCATACGGTAAGCACTCTCGGTAACCAGCCTGGAGTATCCGAACCTTGTGGTAAGCACACTCGGTAACCAGACTGGAGTATCCGAACCTTGTGGTAAGCAATCTCGGTAAGCAGCCTGGAGTATCCTAACCATGCGGTAAGCACTCTCGGTAACAAGCCTGGAGTATGCGAACCTTCTGGCAAGCACTCTCGGTAACCAGCCTGGAGTATCCTAACCTTGTGGTAAGCACTCTCGGTACCCAGTCTGGAGTATCCGAACCTTGTGGTAAGCACTCTCGGTAACCAGTCTGGAGTATCCGAACCTTGTGGTAAGCACTCTCGGTACCCAGTCTGGAGTATCCGAACCTTGAGGTAAGCACTCTCGGTAACCAGTCTGGAGTATCCGAACCTTGTGGTAAGCTCTCTCGGTAACCAGCCTGGAGTATCTGAACCTTGTGGCAAGCACTCTCAGTTATCAGTCTGGAGTATCCGAACCTTGTGGTAAGCACTCTCGGTAACCAGGCTGGAGTATCCTAACCTTGTGGTAAGCACTCTCGGTTAGCAGCCTGGGGTATCTGAACCTTGTGGTAAGCACCCTCGGTAGCCAGCCTGGAGTATCCGAACCTTGTGGTAAGCACTCGCGGTAACCAGTATGGAGTATCCGAACCATGTGGCAAGCACTCTCAGTAACCAGCCTGGAGTATCCGAACCTTGTGGTAAGCACTCTCAGTAACCAGCCTGGAGTATCTGAACCTTGTGGTAAGCACTCTCGGTAACGAGCCTGGAGTATCTGAACCTTGTGGTAAGCACACTCGGTAACCAGACTGGAGTATCTGAACCTTGTGGTAAGCACTCTCCGTAAGCAGCCTGGAGTATCCTAACCATGTGGTAAGCACTCTCGGTAACAAGCCTGGAGTATCCGAACCTTCTGGCAAGCACTCTCGGTAACCAGCCTGGAATATCCGAACCTTGTGGTAAGCACTCTCGGTACGCAGTCTGGAGTATCCGAACCTTGTGGTAAGCACTCTCGGTAGCCAGTCTGGAGTATCCGAACCTTGTGGTAAGCACTTTCGGTACCCAGTCTGGAGTATCCGAACCTTGAGGTAAGCACTCTCGGTAACCAGCCTGGAGTATCCGAACCTTGTGGTAAGCACTCTCGGTAACCAGCCTGGAGTATCCGAACCTTGTGGTAAGCACTCTCGGTAACCAGCCTGGAGTATCTGAACCTTGTGGTAAGCACTCTCAGTAATCAGTCTGGAGTATCCGAACCTTGAGGTAAGCACTCTCGGTAACCAGCCTGGAGTATCCGAACCTTGTGGTAAGCACTCTCGGTAACCAGCCTGGAGTATCTGAACCTTGTGGTAAGCACTCTCAGCAATCAGCCTGGAGTATCCGAACCTTGAGGTAAGCACTCTCGGTAACCAGCCTGGAGTATCTGAACCTTGTGGTAAGCACACTCGGTAACCAGCCTGGAGTATCCGAACCTTGTGGTAAGCTCTCTCGGTAACCAGCCTGGAGTATCCGAACCTTGTGGTGAACCTTGTGGCAAACGCTCTCCAACCAGGCGCGGATTCAAGGGGGGGGTCACGGGGGTCATGACCCACCCCAAACGGAGACCAAATTTTTTTGCAAACTCAAAAAACGAAAACACAATTACCAGACAAATAAAACTTAATGAATTTTAACTGAAAAACAGTTTTTTTTTCATTTTATTCAATACTGAATTATCTTTATTGGAATTATTATGTTCTATTACAACTGTACATATTTACAACTTCAAACCTCTTGTATAAAAACTATTAGTTATACAACAAAATCAACTCGTCTATTTTGTTTAGCAAACCTTGTGATTACCGAATCGATGTTTATAGTGATGTCACGATGAATGAGCAGCAATGCACGGATAGAAAACTGGGTTTTTTTTCGCACCAAAAATTTTTGACGACGTCCAAACTGCAAGCTTGGTTGGTAATTTAAGCTGTGACTTTCTCCCTTTGTCGGTATCAACTCGACTTGCCGAAACTGTAACGTACCTTGATCCTTTTCTCGAAGCTCGATGTAAAAGTCACAAAACACGCCGTTGCAATTTGTACGAATATTTTTGGTGCGCTAAACACATCAAATTTCTATCCATGAATCTTGCAAAAAAATTGGGCTGGTTTTGTACGTTTGGTTATTTTGTGATTGCGTTTTTAGTGATACCATTTTTCTTAACAATTTCGATTCTCTGACCCCCCCCCCCCCCCCCACAGACAAACTCTACATCGAATCTCTGACCCCCCCCCCCAAAACCAAACTCTAGATCCGCGCCTGTCTCCAACATTCATAAATGACAAATGTACAGAAGAATTATGTCAATATCATATTACAATCGAATTTAGATGCCCAACAATAAATACAACTCAATATCTGCAACATCAAACCATAAATTGTAACTCTAGTACTTCAGTAAATTAGAATAGCTTCAGTACCGTCCTGGAATAGAGATATTTCACAGCCTATTTTACTGTGTTAGCTCAACAAGCGAGGCCATCAAAAGTCCACAATTGAGGAAGGAGTACCTTAATTTGGTAATCTTCCACTATTTTGTGGTTCAGCAATGTAAGTAAAGCAGCTTAACAGTGGCTGTAAGGAGATACTGACATAGGAATTTCCTCCCTCAAACTTATTTTTAATCCGGCCACTGTTGTTTAATTATAATTATAGGTACATACTAGAACTAAAATTAGGAACTATTTATATCCTTGTGGTAGTTACAGCAAATAGCTTATGAAGATAATAGTGGAAACTCCTAACCTAAATGAGTGACAGCACTCTCCAGCATCTCCTAGCAGTTCGAGTAGGAAATGTACAACTGAAAGGATCAAACATTGTAAGAAATATAGACATGTAGATGACCTAATTATCCAATAGGAATGATTGGTACGGGGAGTATTTTTACCACATATGCTGTAATAATAGTAAAAAACCAAGGTAAACCAAAATCTGTCTTCAAATTCCCAAGAAATAAGGTAATGTACGTACGTACCTACGTACGAGTTTATTGTAATCAAGTAGCCTACCGTTACACTGATATTTAAGTTTCTTTTAAAACGGAATGCTTTTATAATTTATTATTTATTTATAGATGCACGCAGTGGGCTATTCACAGCCGAAGAGCTGACTTAGTTGAAGTACTGAAGAGGAATGGTCCAGAGCATTTAAATACAACTCATGTTGTGTGCTTAGACTATTTTGTGGAGAAAGATTTCGAGAACTAGAACTTGTTGCAGTATGAATATGTGGTGTAGCTGCTAGCGTTCTTGGTTGTCGCCCCAGTGGACTGGGTTCGATTCCCAGCTCTGCTAAGAAATTTTAATTCTAGTGTGAGGGCTGGAACGGGGTACAATTAGCCCTGTGAGGCAAGGCTGAGAAGAGATTCCCACCTTAGCAATCCTGGGAGCGGTACCTATCTTTACAACAAAAATGCAATTCTTACATACTCCCTCCAGTTTATACACTAGTGCAGCCCTCACTATCACACACACCCAAGTACATGGGGCTACATGACCATGATGGAACAGTAACAAAAATTCTCATTGCGATAAGTACACATGGAAACCTATTTAACTTTGCGCTCAAAAAATACGAAGCACATGACTTATGTGAAGAGTAGTTTTGTTGTGTTATGGGTTGGCCCTGCACTGAACTGGAGCATGGCATAATGAGCATGATGTAGGCAACTTTCACACACGAATGAGAAGTTACGAATCAAACAAAATGGGTTTTCCAAATGAATGTGCTCAAGACCTGTCTAAACAAAATGTCAGAAATATTCAGATACCGTATAATTTTCATTAATTTTTGATTCAAAGCACTCATTGTTGTTAGCTGGCAACTATTTTGCAATCCTCTCAAAGGCATTTGTGAATAAGTCAAATGCTCCCTATGAATCGTATGTAAAGATAGGTAGGTACCGGTAGTGTTAAACTAAGAGAAGTCACTCAATGTTTACGAGTTGTGATTAAATGTATGGGCCTATTCCAGACTTCAGTAGCTCATACCAACACCATCTCATAAATTATCTGCTATATGTTTTTGAATTTTAAGTAAGCTGTACAAAATCAAATGTTTCTTTGTTTCCTTTAATCCTACTCTTTAAATTAATTAATGCCTAAACATCATGTCACGACAAATGTTTACATCACAAACAATTTAGGTTGGTGTACATTGAAAAATTTTCTAGCTTTAGGCGGCAAGGTGTCAACTCGCACCAAGAGATAGCACTGTGATTGCTGTCCCCCGGCAAGGGCATGCTATTACGGCAGAGTTTCCGCAATTATCTTCATAAGCTATTTGGCTACAGTATGTGTGGCAATGTACAACATCAGTTGGTCTAAGAGCCCCAAAATTTGGCATCAGCTGATCAGATTGCCAATGCGATTAACTAGGAACTAAAGAATGGTGCAAGATGTCATAAGTGTTGACAAGATAATAAAACTAAACAAACCAGTGAGGCTATCAGGCCCGTGAGCGGCTAACGAAGGACAGTATTAACTTTCACACTTATGGCTATTGGCTCAGGAAGGACAAAGTTTATCTCCCTTCTTAAATAATTTATATAATACTATGAACCTACTCCGGCTTCGCTCAATATCTTCAACGGTTTACCCAGGGTAACCTTTAAAGGCGGATGGATGGCAGGTCCCAGACTCAGTTCAGAAAAGCTGAGGTGAACAGTGAAACTCCAAACACATATACCCTTCTCTGAAGTCTTAATTCGACATGACTCGACAGTTAGATACTGGCTGGGTGATAGGCTTGCTCGCTCTGAAGCTAGTAGTTTAAATTTCCACTGAATGGAGATTGTTGGAAGAAATGAAAACGTCAAATCACTCATAGTGGGCGATGTGCTGTCCGGGACATTTTTGTACTCTCTTCATGCTGAAAAATTTTTACACTCATAGTATATAGATGTATTTAACAGTTTACCCAGCGTAAGCTTGAAAGGCACACGGAAGGCAGGTTTTTCTTTGACTCAGCTCACTGAAATCGTTACTGCTCGGCTTTCTTTGGTCAAAAATGAATGTTTTTCTACAGAAACCTTCCTCTAAAAATCCTTTACAGAATGGTGAAAACCGCATCAAAATCCATGCAGTGGTTCTCAAGATTACCCGTTGCATCCAAGAATCGCGGGGACTTTGCTTTATACTACAGTATGTAGAGAAGCATTGACCAGGTGAATCGTGGTTTTCCTGATAGATAGAATTTCTATTTTTTAATATAGTTAATGCGGAACCCATGGTCATCTAAAACTAAAAGTTCCCTCCTTTAGTAGTGTGTTTGATCAAGGAGGCCCTCAGT
This sequence comes from Meconema thalassinum, assembly GCA_946902985.2. Lineage (NCBI taxonomy): Eukaryota > Metazoa > Arthropoda > Insecta > Orthoptera > Tettigoniidae > Meconema > Meconema thalassinum. Next base: position 47,085,514 of record OX336390.1, read on the forward strand.
TCGATTCTTGGCAATGAAACAGGATGCATTCAGCCTCGTGATGACAATTGAGTAGCTCTTAATATGAGCAGTGGCATCCAATGGCCAAAATCTTGGTCTTATTGCTGACAGCCCCCCGTAATTCACTGGCTATGAGCTGGGTGGCAGTCCTCTGGGCCCAGTCAATGGTGTTGCCTAGAGCTTGTACACTAATTATGGCTTCCTCTCATTTCAGGCAGAAGAATGTGCTCCATTGAAGACATGCCTTATGAAGTACTTGTGGAGATATTCTCCTATCTCTCGGCGAGAGACATATTGTCTTCGACCGAACACGTCAGCAGTCGTTGGAAGGAGGCTTGCCATGACATTGGTACGTGGAAACATCAGTTGTACCAACCTGGCAAAAATTTGAAAAATGATACGATTGTACAGGAAGTGCAGAGGATGCCTAAACTTCAAAGAATGCTGCTATGCTGCAAGTTTGATAATGCCTTCTTCATGGCAGTTACGAGTAAATGTCGGTATCTCAGAACACTGGTATTGACATGCTACGAAGTGGACTGCGACATGATGCATACTCTCCGATTGAACTGTCCAAATATCCAGGAACTGCGGATACCCATCCAGAGAACCAGTGGTAACATGTGCCTGGAGGAAGTTGCCAGGTTGCCGAATCTGAAGATGCTGATACTAACAACATTCTACCATCGGTATCCCGGCAGGGAAAAATTCCATTTCTATCTGAAACCACTCGCAGATGGCTGCCCATCCTTGGAGGGGATAAGCTTCGGAGCTTTACGGTTTCTTAAAATAGACCTCGTCTATTTTCTAGAGAAGAAAGGAGCTACGTTGCGACAGCTACATGTTGATTGCAGATGGGTGGGGGAATGTGTACTGCCGTTGTTGTCGGTGTGCAAAAGGCTCGATTGGCTGCAAATCAACTGCTCCTGTGAGGACAAGGAGGCAGACAAGAAGCATTGCAAGGATCGTGCTAGTGGCAGTAATAGGGAAGATGTTAGTTTAGAACAGCCGTTGAATCTCACGAATCTACAAACAGTCACACATTTTAGTTTTTACCCTCATAGCTACCACTCCGAATACCACCCAGTAGAAGATAGGCTCCCACTGATGGTAGAAAAACTCTTACACAGCCTTTGTCTGAGAGGGCTGGTTTCTCTGAACCTGTACCTACTAAGGGAACCTCCCAAAATGTACATGGATATCATCATTGTGAATTCTCCGCTGCTTAAACGACTGCACTTAGTTGACTGTTCCACCCTGACAGACAGTTGCCTGATGAACGTACCCTCTCTCCAGTTGCTGGAAGACGTCTCATAGGAAGGTTCAAGCATAAAGGGAGGCTCCATTGGTTATCTCAGCTCCTGCCGCAGCCTGCAGTACCTCAACCTCACGCGGTGTTATAAGCTTGCTGAAAGAGCCTTGAGGAAGATTTTAACCCTGAGTAATCTCAAACGCCTCATCCTAGATGGGTGCTTTGTCCGTGACTTCCCTTTCCATCTGGTCTCGTTCCATTTGAAGAATCTCACCTATATCAGTCTGTACAACTCCAGGCAGGTCGACTGGATGAGTATCTCGAAACTGAAGGAAACGAGTCCACTTGTGACTGTCGTAATACGACCGCCTGTTAAAACTGAATGTATGTGTGGGTTGTGTCCACTAACGATGATGTTGGGTAACCTTTCTTTTAAAGGTAGAGTGTCATATATTCGGTGCTCACGTATCTGGTAGTAAGATGGACAAGGAAACAGACAATGTGTGTCGTGTGTGACTTTTTGATGACTATTCTTAGTTTACATGTGGCACTGAAGACAGCTTCTTCTGTTACGCTCAGCAGTGCTGGACTGATGTGAACACTGTGCTCTAGCTGCTATGATCAACATACTCGTTCCTTAAATTATATGTGTGGGGTTTATCTGCTCATACCATTGGCATGCTGTGATTATTAGGGTCTAAAATTTTTGCCATCCTAGCGTTTACCTCCGAGGGTAAGTAACCATAATGTGAAATCCAGCAAGTTCAGATAACCTAGAAAAGCACAATAACACAGGTGTCCATGCACAGGTACAGGGTTGATGATCAAACTATATTTTAAGGAACAACAAAATCATTAATATATTGATAAGTTTATTTGTTATAAAAGTTTTATAAAAATATCTGAAGTAATTTTAAAGATCAGCAATTTTTCTAGGTTCATGCCGTGTTTTGTGTGGGGTTTCGCCACCAAGCTGGCTCATCAGCGGGCTCTTGATGTTCCGTGCCCGGATCCCCACAGGAATTAGCGAAATATACACTAGCTCCCTTCTTACGAAGCGCACGTGCGCCTCTAACTCCGAGAGCTAAAAGCAGCCTTTCAACTTTCCTGGGCGAAACCCCACACAAGACGCGGCATAAACCTAGAAAAATTGCTGAGTTTTAATTCACTGTCCATGAAAGACGATATACCATATTTTTAAGGCATTGCTAATTTAGTAAATTTCAAGAATTATGATAAATATAAAGAATAAAGTTAGTTTTAATATGAAGACAACAATAAAGGAAATGTAAGAAGCACTTTATCCGCCCCCTCTCTCATTGTCCAGGGACAAAGGTATGTTACGGTAAATGATGTATGTTAAGAGAGCCTTATTCTATACTGTTACGTTATGAATAGTGTTTGGTTCCTCTTGAATGTGTGCTACTGGTTTACAAGCGCACAGAGGATCTCACAGGCTGGTAATTGTGTACAAGGAAATAGAGAACCATTTTCACTCTGAAAGAGAGTTAAATGTGCGGTTTTCCATTGTTTGGATTTCGTGATAACATGTGGAGAATATTTCAACTCTATAGGAGGAGAATATACATTTAACAATATTTCCGACCAACACGGGTGACAGCTGGAATACTGAGGGTTAGACTGCCATTAGCGGCCTGTTAAATCATCGGTGTATATAATGTCCTTGTACATTTTGTTTGGTGGAGTCCCTTTCACGAGTTAGTAAATACTCTTCGTTCTTCCACGAAGATAGGTCAGACCTAATAATTAACTAGTGTTGTGTCGTTGGCTACGTTCTTCTCCAAGTACAGTAACTGAGATTGGCTCCAGTCAGATCCACAATCTCTGTTGATATTGCAGAATTGGTCGCACTGCTCCAAGTACAGTAACTGAGATTGGCTCCGGTCAGATCCACAATATCAGTTGATGTTGCAGGGTTGGTCACACTGCTCTAAGTACAGTAATTGTGATTGGCTACGTTCAGATCCACAATCTCCGTTGATGTTCCAGGGTTGGTTGTACCACTCCAAGATTGACTCGGATCACATCGTACATCTCTGTTGGAGTTGCAGAGTTGATTGTACCACTCCAAGATTGGCTCGGGTCACATCGTACATCTCTGTTGGAGTTGCAGAGTTAGTTGTACCACTCCAAGATTGGCTCGGGCCGTATCGTACATCTCTGTAGAAGTTGCAGGGTTAGTTGTACCACTCCAAGATTGGCTTGAGTCACATCATTTATCTCTGTTGAAGTTGCAGGGTTAGTTGTACCACTCCAAGATTGGCTAGAGTCACATTGTTCATCTCTGTTGAAGTTGCAGGGTTGATTGTACCACTCCAAGGTTGGCTCGGGTCACATCGTACATCTCTGTTGGAGTTGCAGGGTTAGTTGTACCACTCCAAGATTGGCTCGGGTCACATCGTACATCTCTGTTGAAGATGCAGGGTTAGTTGTACCACTCCAAGATTGGCTCGGGTCACATCGTACATCTCTGTTGGAGTTGCAGGGTTAGTTGTACCACTCCAAGATTAGCTCGAGTCACATCGTACATCTCTGTTGGAGTTGCAGGGTTAGTTGTACCACTCCAAGATTGGCTCGGGTCACATCGTACATCTCTGTTGGAGTTGCAGGGTTAGTTGTACCATTCCAAGTTTGGCTCGGGTCACATTGTACATCTCTGTTGCAGTTGCAGGGTTAGTTGTACCACTCCAAGATTGGCTCGGGTCGTATCGTACATCTCTGTTGAGGTTGCAGGGTTAGTTGTACCACTCCAAGATTGGCTCGGGTCACATCGTACATCTCTGTTTTGGTTGTACCACTCCAAGATTGGCTCGGGTCGTATCGTACATCTCTGTTGAAGTTGCACTGTTAGTTGTACCATTCCAAGATTGGCTCGAGTCACATCGTTTATCTCTGTTGAAGTTGCAGGGTTGGTTGTACCACTCCAAGATTGGCTCAGGTCGTATCGTACATCTCTGTTGAAGTTGTATGCTTACAATATTTTTCAAGCTAGTACATTTATGACCATGCCAATCCTTAATATGTGTCGACTCGACACATGGAACTTGCTTCCTCTGAAAGGATATAGGTATATTGTATTGATGTGAATATATTGGTTATACCAATACAGAAGACTTGTTAGATATACCACCATATCCTAACAGTGCAAGCTGTAGGTGCACTCTGTAAATGACTTCTAGCTCAAGCCACTAGAGCAGGGATTCTCAAAGGGTGAGTCGTGAAATTGTTGGAAAAAATTGCTTGTGTATTCAATATTTTAGTAAAACTACAGAACTGCGTAAGAATTCAAAAATAAGATGCTCTGTCAATAATATTACACCATTGTTGCAGTTTAGTGGGAAAGGTGGGCTTGGTTACTTTTGCACAATTGCTCAATGCAGAGAGGAATCGCAGACAAACACATCCGTAATTCTTGGTCTACAGAAAGAAGTCGCTCACATTTTTTGTAATGCAGGTCAGTGCCGAAAATCCCTGTTCGCACAGATATGTGTTTGAAAACTGCATTAATATAGATATGGCATGCTCTGATAACACTGTGAACTCTCTTTTCACTAAAATCCGGAACTGAAGTAGTGTTTCTTCCCTAAATTTCAGCTTCAAAGTTCGATTGGTTTGAAGTTCAGCCAATTCTTCTGCCTCTTCTAATGGTAGATGTTTTGTGTCTTCAGCAGTAACGGCAAAGTGGTTTGTGAACCCAGTCGCATTCGTTAACGTTGAGGTAAGGAAAATATTCTTGCAGTTTGTTCTCCAAAACAGAAAGATGTTCTAAAATCAGACGGGAACTGATTTCGGTATCAGCTGTGAGAGGAAACATTCCAAGCCCACTTGCTTCAACTTTTGGCTTCCACAGTTGAATTTTTCTTAAGAACCCATTCAGCTTGTCAGCTGATGTAAGAATACTCTCTTTCTTTCCCACTAGCATTTTCAAATGTCCAAAAATATCAGCTAGGACTTCTCTGTATTGTTCAAAATTCCTCTAAAGCAGGAACAGTTACTTGTAATTTTTTCAAGATTAGGGTATAACCCAGCTCTTTTGGGTACATTCTCGTTGACCGACTGAAAAGCGCAAAACTTTTGTTTTCAGTAGGCTATTGGTTGTACTACAAAAGATTCTTCTGCTTTTCATGTCATCCATTATTCCTGTATTTTCCTATACAGACTTTTGATGCTTACGATAAAGGAACCTGTTCACTTGAGGGGTTCGTTGATGCTTACTTTTCTGTGGGCGGCTTTTATCAGAAATAAAGTTTAAAATACCTTGTTACAAAAATAATTCTGTAGATCAATTTTAATTTAGCTGTCTTTCAATGTACCATTTTTAATTATAAGAAAATATATTTATAATTTGAAAGAAGAAGTAAGTGTTGTTTTAATTGATATTGATAAAATTAACATGAGTGTGCAGACAGTTTAGATATGTGTTAAAATCCAGGGTTGTAATTCCTGTCTGTGTCGGCCATAGCTGTTGAGAAAGGATGAGGGTGAATGGTTGGTCGAGAGTCTCGGTGGGGACACAAATGTCAAGTAGGTGTCACTAGTGTTGTTAACTAATCTTCAAGTTTCAGTGGAAATAACGAGAGTTTGTTAACGAAATAGTAGATCGTATATTTACACGTCCATCACGTTACAAGGCACAAACAACACAAGGAATACTAAAATATAAAATCAATGCTGCCAACTTAAATTGTTAACTACCAACTCCAACACTTCCCCTGGTAGTTAACCTCAAACAATGACAATCCTTTAATTCAACAAAAATACCAAAAAATTCAGTTCCTGTTATAAACTAAACCAAATTGAGGATCTTTATGAAACTCTGGGTCTTTGCCCCATTCAATGACTTCGTAAACAAGTCTGCAACATTCTTGTTTGAATTCTTTCAATACCCTTTTAATGTAGTCAGTTTGATGAACAGACATTACTCCTTCCCTGTACTCCACATTCATAGAAAGAAAGTTGGTCATATTTCCTAACTTCTTAATCTCCAATCTAATGTCCAACTCTTCTTTGAACCATTCAACCCGTTCTCTTTTTCCCCAGCATGCCAAGTCATCAACATAAACACCAATGAACAGATCCTTATCTTTGTTAACAAACACACATGGATCCTTCACCAGAGGTTTCAAACCTAATTCTGACAAATTCATATACAAGGTCGAATGCCATTCCATAGCACTTTGTTTAAGCCCATACAAGCTTTTGAGCAATTTACACACTTTATTTTTATCCACCTCAAAATATTTAGGTTGTTCCATGAAAACTTCCTCATTCAACTCACTGTGCAAATATGCTGTGAGCACATCAATATGTTCCTGAACCCACCCATTAATGACAGTTATGGCCATCATCAGTCGAATCGTTTTTCTTTTAATTACTGGAGCATAAGTTTCATTAAAGTCTACCCCTGGCACTTGGGAAAAACCTTGTGCTACCAATCTCACCTTAAATCTATTAACAGTACCATCTGGATTTCTCTTAAGTTTCAAAACCCACTTACAACCCAACACATTTCTACCAGAAGGCCTGTCAACCAAAATAAATATCCCTTTACGTTGGATACTGTCTAACTCGCTTTTCATTGCATCTCTCCATTCATCAGAGAACTCCCCATTCAATGCCTCACTCACACTCAATGGTTCTTCGATATAATCAGCAACATATACCGACAAATTACAGCAAGAACATTCTTTACGCTTCCTTAACCTTTCACTCCTTCTCAAAACGTTCTCATTATTTTCAGCCTCAATCACATTTTTATCATTCTCTTGGACATTGCTTTCAATCTCAATCTCTGACTCATCACTACAATAATTTCTTATCATAACATCAGTTTGAACATGCTTAATAGTAGGCCTAACCTGTTCTACCATGGGAAATATACTTTCATCAAATTTTACATGATATCCAATCACAAATGATTTCGTCTCAAGATTAAACAATTTATACCCTTTCACATTGTTTTCATAACCTATGAATACACATCTCACTGCTCGGGGCTGAAATTTACCTACTTTCTGAAATAACCAAGCTTTACAACCAAAAGCACGTAACCTTGGATATTCTTTTTCAGCACTCTCTCCCTTCCACATTTCATATGGGATCTGATTCCCAATAGCCCTGGATGGACATAGATTCCTAGTAAGGCAAGCAGTGTTGGCTGCTTCAGCCCAAAACGAATCTGACAAACCTGACTGCACTAACAAACACCTTATCTTATCTTCTGCAATCCTATTAAACCTCTCAGCTATACCATTTTGTTCTGGAGTACAAGCTACCGTCTTTCTATGACCTATCCCATTCGCTTTCAAATAGGTCTCGAATTTATTACCACAATATTCACCACCTCTATCTGTTTGAAAGCATTTAAGTTTCAAGTCATGCATTTTTTCTACTTCAGCTTGATACTCCAAAAACTTTGAGAAAGCCTCACCTTTACTTTTCAAGAATTTAACAACTGTAAATCTGGAATAATCATCCACAAAACTCATCATGTATTTATGATCACCATTTGATTTAACAGGAGATGTTAACAAATCACTATGTACCAATTCCAGTGGTTTACTGCATTGGCGTTCACTCTTCTGCGGGAAACTACATCTTCCCCAGAACACACACATCACAACTCTTATTCTCACTCTTTAAACCTGACAAATATGGAATTTTCTGCATAGCAGCTTCATGTGGATGCCCTAACCTTACATGCCACAAATCTGAACTCCCTGCTCGCAAGGCTACAGCTTCAATTTCATCACTCATCTCATCTTCACTGACATCAGCATTCGATATACAAGCTACACTGTGATTAGGTTCCAACAAATACAACCCATTTGATTCTAGACTTGTAAACACGCACTCATCATTATACATACCTTTAGCACCTTCTTTGTTAAAGTGAACAAATACATCATTCTTGGCTAAGCGCCCAACTGAAATCAAATTGAATGCTAAATCTGGAACGTGCAAAACATTTCTCATCTCAAGCACATTACCACCGCACTTATCAGATAATGCAAGTTTGACAATACCTTTTCCACTAACTGGGAGTTGCCCTTGTCCAATCTTAACATTGCCCTTACACTCTGAATAGGAGGAAAACAACTCTCTTTTAGACGTCATATGTTCTGACGCTGCCGAGTCAAGGTACCAAACATCAGAACTGTTCATTGACACCATTGCGGACACACTGATACAGGCTATAGTCTTCCCCGTTTTATTGGAATTTCCATTGTCGTCCCTTTTTCCATTATTTGATTTCATTTTGGTACAATCTGATGCCCAATGACCATACTCGTGACAGTTAAAACATTTAACTTCTGGACAAAACTTGCTAATATGCCCTAACCTCTGACATTTGTAACATTTAACACTATTACTATCACCACTTTTTCCACTCTGCACACTATTCTTCTTACTGTTTTTGTACACTAACTTGTCATTCTTGCCTTTCTTGGAGATGAGTGCACTTGATGCGGAAGTCTCCTGCGCGGCTTCTAACTGGGTCCGGCGTCGCTCCTCGTCTAGAAGTCGTCCTATAACCTTCCGTGTTGTAAGATCCGGCTCCCTCAGTAGATTTTGGACGAAGGTCTCGTACTCCTCCATCGGTAGCCCGACTAGCAGGAAGTTGGCCATCATCTCGTCGTCGAATATTATGCCACCCCTGGCATTTTTTTTGTTCAATCTCTGGATACTGGCCGCATACTCTTGCATCGACATATTTGGGGTCTTCGAAATATTTGTCATTTCTTTCAAAGACTGAAGTGCATTAAACTTGGTAGAAGAGACGTGAATTTCTTCCAGAATTTCCCAAGCATGCTTTGCTCTAATACAATCTTCCACATCTAACAAGAAATCATCCCCAACGGATTTGTATAATACCGACAAAGCTTTCCTATTTAAGCGTGCCTGATCCACATTCAACTCGTTCTCATCGAAGCCTGGTTCAATCGCCACCCAACAGTTCTTATCGATCATATGCGCCTTCACTCTCAGTTTCCAGGCGAAGTAGTTTCCATTTGCTAGCTTTGGAATGGAAACGAGGTCTTTGTCATCTCCGTCAGCCATCTTGGTACTGTCGCTGTAACGTTCGCCGGTTCAGTCACAAACACTCACAATCTGTTTTTAAAATTCAGATTTCATCTCAATCTCAACAATCCGTAATTCACGCTCTGATCTACGTACTTCGCACTGCTCTGGGCTCATAACCTGTTGTTAACTAATCTTCAAGTTTCAGTGGAAATAACGAGAGTTTGTTAACAAAATAGTAGATCGTATATTTACACGTCCATCACGCTACAAGGCACAAACAACACAAGGAATACTAAAATATAAAATCAATGCTGCCAACTTAAATTGTTAACTACCAACTCCAACAACTAGTAAATACCGGGAAATGCTCTAGTGGTTGGGCTTGCCTAGCCACACCACCAACAAATCCTAATCCCAGCCCTGTTGGGGAGGGGTGAGGGTAAATAACCGGCGCACTAAAACCGGAACACCTCGGCTAAGGTATGGTAACCCTGACAGAAGAGTCCCTGGTCCTCCAAGTTAGGGGTTGGACGTTACGCTAACGAAACCACAAGATGTCAAAAGCCGGATGGATTTATCGGACAGACCCAGGCAAAGGAAAAAGTTGAACGATTTGGAAGAGGATCTGCATAGTATGGGAGTCCGAGGATGACGGAGGAAGGCAGTGGGCCGAGTAAAATGGGCGAAGGTCGTCAAGGCCCTTCAAGAGCTGTAGAGCCATGGAATATGTAAATAAGCATCACAATAAGTTTGATACAGCTCTCCATTCCTCCCTCCCCCAGGGGCTCACATCTAGTGGGACGTGGATTGGTGACCACGGGGTCCCAGCTGAGTCCGGCATTGCTTCCACTTACAGTACTTGTGCCGGTTTTCTCTCCGTGTTCTTTCCTGTTGACCTCCCTCATCAACTCTTGTTCTTTTCCAACCCCGATGGTATTAGGGTATCCGAGGCCTAGGGAGTCTTTCGCTTTCCCGCCTTAATTGGCCCTTGTCTCATCTTTCCTGATCCCTCCTTCTTCTTGTTTTCTTTTCAATATATTTCCTTTTCTCTTTAAGATTCCCGCACGGTTTTTGTTAATTGGCTCCCCGTGTATCTAAATTCCCTTTAGCGAATTGTTTGCATCTATACTCGATTTTGTAGGTATTTTCAAATCTACTTTGCATTTTGCAAGTCTTTTCGACCTAAATTGTATTTTGCGAGTATTTTCAACCTCAATTCCATTTTGTAAGGATTGACAATCTAAATTGCTCTTTAGTAAGTCTTTCAATATAGGGGCTGGGACTTCGGTGAGTATTTTGAATTTAAATTGCATTTTGTAAGTATTTTCAACCTAAATTGCTTTTTGGAAGTATTTTTAATCTAAATTGCATTTTGTATGGTGGGCATTTTGTAAGTATTATGATTCTTAATTGCATTTTGTGGGTATTTTGAATCTAAATGACATTTTTAAAGTATTTTCAATCAAATTGCATTTTGTAAGTAGCCTATTGTCCATCCAAATGAGTAGTTTGACTCTACAATACATTTTGTAAGCATTTTCAATTTCAATCGCATTTTGTAAGCATTTTAAATTTAAATTACACTTTGTGAGTATTTTGGATCTGAAATGGGCGTTTTTCAATCTAAATTGCATTTTGTAGGTTTTTTGAATTTCAATTGCATTTTGTACATATTTTGAACCTAAAGTACATTTTATGCATATTTTTCCATCTATTCCTTTTGTGAGTATTTTCGTTGTAAATTCCCTTTGTAAGTATTACCGCTCTCCATTTTGTGAGTACCGTATTTTAAATCCGAGTTCCTTTTTGTAAGTATTTTCTATCTCACTTAATTTTCGTTCTGGTTTCCATTTCATTGTCATTTTCGCTATCACCCAGACAATTAGGGGCCGATAACCTAGATCACGACTTCCCAACCTACGGCCCGCCAAAACTTTGAAACAACAGTTAACTGGACAAAGAAGTGCGCATCCCTACCCACAGCAGTTCCAGTCGTCGCACAAAACTAAATTATCATGTACTTTATTTCATAATTTGATTAATAATTGTGTCAAATGAACATAAATACTCACTCTCTGTCATTCATGTTGTATTTGTGTTGAATATCACCGTACTTCTATTTTAAAGGGATTTATTAAAAATATGTAAATTTATTTTTAGTGTTTAATTGTTCTCCACTACAAATAAACATAGAAAACTGCAACAATACTAAGAAAACGAAGGTCAGACAGCCACAAATCTCACCATATTGCACCTATATGTTTAAAAAAATTCCATACCCCGCAAAACCCCCGGAGTGTTATTGGCCCGCAAGGTCCCCCAACTATGTACAATGTGGCCCCTAGTTAAAAAAGGTTGGGCACCCATGACCTAGATGTTAGGTCCCTTAAAACAATTATTATCATCATCATCAACCATTCCTCCCTGTTCTGAGTTACCAGTAATCATTTCATCTCTACATAGCTACTACACCTTACATCCAAGGAACTTTGTTTAACATATTCTAACCTTGGTCTACCCCTACAGTTCTTGTCCTCGACCCTTCCTTTCCTAACTAAATTTGCTATTCCTGAGTGTCTTAGTATGAGTCCTACCAACCTATCTCTTCTCTTCATTAGCAGTCGCCAGAGACAACTCTCCTCTCCCACTAGTCTTAATACCTCTTCGTTTGTAACCCTATCTACCTACCTGATTTAGTTACGAAAGGAAGGGTCGTGGCTTAGGCGGCAGCACGCCGGCCTATCACCGCTGGGTCCGTGGTTCAAATCCCGGTCACTCCATGTGAGATTTGTGCTGGACAAAGCGGAGGCAAAGAGGTTTTTCTCCGGGTACTCCGGTTTTCCCTGTCACAATTTCATTCCAGCAACACTCCCCCCTATCATTTCATTGCATCTGTCATTCATTTAATCATTGCCCCAGGGGAGTGCGACAGGCTTCAGCAGCCGGCACATTTCATATCCTCGCCGCTAGATGGGGGCTTCATTCATTCCATTCCCTGACCCAGTCGTTCGACTGGAAGCAGGCTGTGGATTTTCATTTTCTGAGTGTCTTAGTATGTGTCCTACCAAGGTCTTCATTAGCAGTCGCCAGAAACATATCTCCTCTCCCACTCGTCTTAATACCTCTTAATTTGTTACTCTATCTACCCATCTGATCTTCATCATTCCTTTGTAACTCCACATTTCAAATGTTTCTATTCTTCCATTTTCTGATGCACCAACAGTCCATGTTTCACTTCCATAGACCGCCACGCTCCAGACAAAGGCTTTCATTAATTGACTTCCTAATATCTGAATCTATATTTAATAAATTTCATTCCGGTAGAAATGCTATCCTTGCCTGAGCCAACGTACATTTTATATCCTTTTTGCTTAGTCCATCACTGGATATTTAGTAACTTCCTTTAGCTCTTCACCTGCCAATTTGATGTCAATAAGAGTTTGTGATTTATAGGGATGAGATAATGCTGAAGGAGCTGTAGTACCTCCAGCAAAGAAGTGTTATAATTAGGGCTCGGATTTTTAGGTGCTAAAAATCGGGAAAATATTTATTTTTTATGTATTAAAAATACCTGAAATGTGTGACAAAAAGGCAAAAATATTTAATTATAATTAAAATTATTAATGTGAATATAAACATTATGCAGTACTCACGAATGCAATTTATGCTATGCCTCACTGACTGCTGAAGCATTACAATACACAACGAGATACATCTTCAGGTTGTCCATCACAAATGACCGACGATTATTGCGAAACACTGCCTTATGCTGGAAAAATGAACGCTCCACGTCACAAGATGTTTGACTTACTTGGCTTATTTCCTTTATCTCCTAAGTGGAGCATAGGGCATCAATGAATTTCCGCCATCGGACTCTGTTCTGCGCCATCCTCCATTCCTTCTGTTATTACAAATCGAGCTACTATTGTCCTTTCTGAGACTGGATACCACTCCATCAAGCTCCTCCTTGTCTTTTGTGTGATTAGTAAACCAACACCCTCTCTATGTTCTTCTTCTGTTCCTGAGTACGAGTCCCCTTCCTGTGTCCTTATTTCCCCGAACCCACTCCATTTCATCTCACTCAAACCTAGTAAGTCCAACCTGTAGCGCTTCATCTCCCTAGATACTTTGGCCAGTCTACCTGTCTGCCACATTGTTTGTACGTTCCAAATTCCAAATCTCGTGTCCGATTTCATGCTAAAGGTCAAATCCGTTTTATCCATCCGGCTTCTATTCATTTCTGTTTCTGTAATAGGAGTAATCTCGGGTGTGTAGGTTATTGGCCTTCAGCACCCAAAGCCTGGAGAAGGGGCTGCCTTCTAATTATCCAGGCCTACTGATTTTCTGTCCGAGTTTCTTCCCCTAGCCTTTGAAGTTCCCACTTCTGTCCACAAGGCAGTGGAGGTCCTGACCTCTTAACCCTGGTCAGCTGGGCTGCCTCTTCCGCCAGCTCCGCTGTACCGAAGACCATCTTCTCCGCCTTCGCTGCCGTTGAGGTCTTGAGGGTTCTGGGTTGCTTTTTAGTCTGGATCTTCACCTTTGGCCTGTCCGGCAAGGGAGGCCCTACCAGTAGCTATGCAAGTGCCGGCATAGCCCAAAGGATCATTAGACCACACAAGCACTCCCACCACGTCAAGGTCATGCAACCCCTAGGGAGTGACAAGATGTTAGTCGAGCAAATTTATAGCAGGGCATGTCACTCACACTCACATCGATATCCTCTTCTTGATGGCCATCTAACACATTTCACATAGTTTGAAACCCACTATTGTTTTCAAACACACATCTGAATTTATTTTGTAAGATTTGTGCTGTAGATCCACTAAGACTGTTAAGTTTCCTTTCGACATCATGAACTAGCTGAACCGTTTCTGACAGAAGGATGCCTCCCTTTTCAAGTTTGTCAATTGCACTGATAAGGAAACACAAGTTAGCAGATAAATAATAATATCTTATGGCCTCGGGTGCCGGATGCAAGCTTTGTTATTTGACACCGAGAGGGTAGCTTGCATGTCGAATTTCGTTGTTCCTAGAAGCACTATGAAAGTCAAGGAGGTTAGATATCTAAGCTCCTTGAACACTATAGCGCTTTCTAGTAGAGAAAGGAGGAACTTTATGTTGGCGGAAACTCCCGAGATTAATTTTGCCATTGTGAACACGGCCTACTGAATTCAAATGGGCTCTATGACATGTGTATCGTAATTTCTGCCGCCTTTCAAAAATCACTTTCCATGGCCAGGAGCGGACCTGCAAGCTTGGCGCAGGTAGTCCGACACGATAACCACTGAAAGTTAGCAGATGTGTATGCCAAGTCATTTTTAGCCTATTTACAATTTTGAAAGAATAGGCTTATGAGATCGCCTTTTGTCCGTGTGTGTGTGTCCCTAATAACTTCTGAACGGCTGGAGCGATTTCAATGAAACTCTGTAAGTTCATAGCACTCTTCCGGACGACCCCGACCGTGCCCTTCAAATTTTGTTACGTCTCACCAATCCAACATGGCGGCTGTGCGAAATATTTCACCAGCATTCAATATCTCCGAAACTATTCCCGATAACACCCTGGATTTTTTTACGGTGATAAAGGCAACTACTAGAAGTTCACCTATATGACTTTTGAAAAACTGGTAACTACAAAACCAACATGGCAGCCACGCGAATTTGTGACTTTTAAATAAACGTTGCTCGCAATTTAACAAACCAAACGCAATAAAACTTGGTACAGTATATGTTTATACACATTGTAATGCACCGACATCTAACTTCGTTCAATTGTTTACATAACCACAAGATGGCGGATGTGCGAAATATTTCAACGGCATTCTATATCTCTGAAACTATTAGCGGTATCACCCTGACATTTTGTACGGAGATAAAGGGCACTACTGCAAGTTCATTTATAAGACTTTCAAAAACCTGTTAAATACAAAACGAACATGGCGGCCAAGCGAATTTGAAAATTTTAAATAGACCTTTCTCGCGATTTAATGTTCCAACCGCAATGAAATCTGGTACAGGAAATGTTTATACACATTGTAATACACTGGTATCTAATTTAGTTCAATTGTTTACATAACCTCAAGATGGCGGCTTTGCGAATTTCAAAATTAAGTTTATGTGTCAGAAAACTGTATCATAATGATGGTCATTATAACACTGTTTTTCATGACGATGCAGTTTCTCCAGCCAATCAGAGCTCGTTCATTGACCAATTAGGTAACGATACATCCACGCATGCGCTCAAAAGCCAACATGTCGGACATAAACACAACATCGAACTATAATAAATTACCGACATGGAATACGCACCGTCCATATGTTCGCGTAAATAAACTGGCGAATATGAGACAAGAAATAGCACTGTACCTTAATATCACCAACCCTAATTTCTACACAGCGCATTGCCTTCAAACGACTCCGGTGACAATATTACTGAGGGACGGCAGATGTAAACATATGGCCTGCATAATATGGCATTGCAAGCACACAGAGCGCATGCGTCGGTCGTTCAGAGATCTTGAAAGACAGAGATATACCCAGTGCTCGCTCTCCGATCACAAAATTCAAGTGGCTGACTCGCAACAGATATTTATGAATATTTATGTTAAAACATAAATAAAATTATAATTATCGTCAAACATAAACAGTCGTATGCAACTCTCCTATAATGGTAATTAAGACACTCGTATGGAAATTTTAAAACTCGCCTACGCTCGTTTTATAAAAATACTCGTGTCTTAATTATAGCCATTATAGGCTCGTTGCATAATGTACTATTTTATTTCTTGTGTCGTAATCATGCGATCAATGTGAAAGTTTGAATAATGAACCTACGCAATAATTTTCCTTTAATGGTACATGACTCTATGGCCTATGCATTTAACAATCCAACATGGTGATCAACCAAAATATTTAGACGGCTCTGAATATCTACAAATCTATTACAGCAATCAAACTGATTTTTTTTATGTTCATAGGGGCTATGAACTTCAGTTCACCTATAGGACTTTAAATAACCTTGTGATCACAAATCCAACATGGCGGCGACGCGAAGTATAAATATTCACATGGACGTTTCTCGCAATTTAACCATCCGAGTGCAGTGAAACTTGGTCCAGTAAATCCTTATACGAATGTTAATCCACTGGCATCTAATTTATTTCAATTGTTTCCATAACCACAAGATGGCAGCTGTGCGAAATTTTAAAATCTCCTTGTTACTTCTTGTGTCCTAATCATGCAATTGAAGTTTGAATGCTACATGTACACAATAATCTTCATGTAACAGTACATAACTCTAAGACCTACATATATAAAATCCAACATGGCGACTATCCGAAACATTTAGTCGGTTCTCAATATCTACGATTCTATTACAGCAATCAAGCTGAAATTTTGTATGTAGATAGAGGCAATTAACATCAGTAGGATATATGAAAATAGGTTGTATAGTTCTTCACGGAACTACTTGTTTAACATTGTGTCACTTAACAATTCCTGAACGATTCCAATTGACATTGCAGCATCTTTGTCCAGCATATTAACTACTGAAGCAAAAGCATCAAAGATACACACACTAATACAGCTATCACAAATAACACCGGTTATCAGACAGATTCTACACACACCCAAAGTACACGGGGCTACATGACCGCGTTGTCGCAGCCCCTAAACTGAGGAACCAACCACCAAAAGCATCAAAATGTTTTACATAATACTGAACTGCAGAGAGTCAAGTTCCCTACCGCATAATTACTGGGGTATGTGGCAGTGGTAAGTTGGGATTTTTAGTCTTGAATGTGTGAATACTTCTTGGTGACATAATGAACACTTTTTTCCCCATTAGAAATCAATTTATCCACATTACTGCTCTAATTTCTTCACATAGTCTGTCTAAATCATGTGCAATGAATGTAACATGGATCATTTTGGGATAACTAATGACAAGACCTGCCGCTCCCTTTTTCATATATGCTTAGCATCTGTCAATAACAGTAAAACATTGTCAAACTTCTCACCACTCAAAAAAAAAGTCAACCCCTGGCACTATCCAGCCCATGACGGGCTAAGGCCGACCAAGCGACCGCTGCCCAGCCATTTGGCCTGCAGATATTGGGGTGACGCGTGATCAGCGCGTCGGGTCCCCTCGGCCGTTAATCTTGGTATTCGTGATCGGGGCGCTGTCTCACTGTCAGACAGCTACTCAATTGTCCTCACGAGGCTGAGTGCACCCCGTTCCAACCCTCACGTCAGTTTTAAAATCTCTGACGGAGCCGGGGATCGAACCCGGGGCCTCCGGGTGAGAGGCAGGCGCTACCCCAACACCACGGGGCCGGCTACTTCTCACCACTAGGCCACAAAATTTGCATTGCTTCATTGAACAATCTTGCAACCGTCACATGGTTCGCAGTAGTAATTTCTTGGCATGTTAACAGAAAACATTTCTTCGAAATCACTTCATCGTCTTTCAACACCCCGACAATGACATACCAAACTTTCCTGCCAGTAGAGTCTGAAGTTGACAGAAGAAATTATTGAAGAACTATACAGCCTATTTTCATATATCCTACTTATCTTAATTGCCTCTATCAAAATACAAAATTTCAGTTTGCTGTAATAGATTCGTAGATATTGAGAACCATCTAAATATTTCGGATGGTCGCCATGTTGGATTTTTATATATGTAGGTCTTAGAGTTATCAACAGTGCGCCCGGGAATGTTCTCCGCAGTGACTAAAAGCTGCCGCGAGAGATTACGTCACCAGTTACGTTGGCAGCATGGCTGTCGCTTGTATCATAACAAACAAATAGTAAACTTTATACTCACCACAGCCATTCATAACTGATGCTAGAAGTGCTGATGACACACATGCTCGCTTATTGTAATACACACTGACGAATTCAACAGCCCACACGTGGCCTTCACCCTAGCCTAAATATTTAAGATGGTCGCCAAGTTGGATTTTTATTTATGTAGGCCATCGAGTTATGTACTATTAGATGACGATTATTGCATAGGTTCATTATTCAAACGTTTACTTCAATCGCATGAATAATACTCAAGAAATAAAAACTTAATTTTAAAATGTAGCACAGCCGCCATGTTGAGGTTATGTAAACAATTGAACTAAATTAGATGCCAATGCATTTCAATGTGTATAAACATTTACTGTACCAAGTTTCACTGAGTTTGGATGATTAAATCGCGAGAAGAGTCTATTTAAATATTTCAACTTAGCTTGGCCGCCATGTTCGTTTTGTGGTTAAGAGGATTTTGATCTCATAAGTGATCTAGTAGTGCCCTCTATCGCCGTACAAAACTTCAGGGTGATATCTGTAATAGTTTTGGAGATATAGAATGCCGGTGAAATATTTTGCACAGCCGCCATCTTGAGGTTATGTAAACAATTAAACTAAATTAGATGCCAGTGCATCGCAATGTATATAAACATGTTCTGTACCAAGTTTCATTGCGTTTGGATGGTTAAATCGCGAGGAAAGTCTATTTAAATGTTTCAACTTTGCTTAGCTGCCATGTTCGTTTTGTAGTTAACAGGTTTTTGAAAGTCTAGTTAGTTATTTTTGTTTAAAGGGGCGGAACTACGAGGTCATCTGCCCATTTTTTAAAAGTCTCATAGGTGAACTTCTAGTAGTGCCCTTTACCACTGTACAAAATTTCCAAGTGATATCAGTAATAGTTTCGGAGATATAGAATGCTGGTGAAATATCTTGCACAGCCGCCATGTTGGATTGGTGAGACACAACAAAATATGAAGGGCACGGTCGTGGTCGGCCGAATGGTGCTATGACCTTACCGAGTTTCATTGAAATCGCTCCAGCCGTTTAGATTTTATTACGGACACACACACACACACAGACAAATGGTGATATCATAAGCCTATTTCTTCATAAATGAAAATCGGCTAAAAATATGAAGTTGCGGGTAATTGAAACTATAAGGTAATTTTGAGATTCTCTTAAAATATTCCAAAAATATTGAAATCAGATGTGTTACAATTTAACCAAAAAAATAAATTAACTTATAAAAGTGTTGTGTTGCTCACAAGATTTAAAATCAAAAACAAATTTTTACAACTAAAAGGAATTTTTATACATTAAAATCAAATATTTGTTCTTCTAATATTTGTTCGTTGTGTGTGCTTCTTGAGATGTACTGTGCTTTAATATTGCTTGAATGCCCATTCTGCAATTCACTTGATAAACTTACTTCGAAGGCATAATGGCAATTGGATAGGCACAACCTTAAATATGCCCTGGATATACAGGGTCATCAATTTAAGTCTCGCATCCGATACCGATCACGGCGCGGCAAGCTCTCGCGCTGACACCCGCTCGCTGGCCGGTAAAAAGTGTGCGACTTCTCCCCACTACTTCGCGTCAACATACAGTCATTTAATAGCAATTTCTAGTGAAAATAATTATCTACAAACTTACCTGGTTTTACAAGAAATGTTCAAAGTGTTGTCCGTCAGCTCGCAAGCATGCCTGGCACCTCGTAAACAAGTTCCTAAATACACGGCGAATTTCTTCCTGGGTGACATTCGTTATAACTTGGCGAATATTTTCTTTTAACTCCTCACTTGTGAGGATTGTTTGCATTGTAATGTTAATTAATGCCCCATGTTGGTAGCGACAAATGTAACCGTCTGGCTTAGGCTGAGATGACAAGTGAAACGGTATTTACTTTGCTCCACGTTGAGCGTACAAATGTAACCTTTTGACAGCCCACACGTTGAGCGTACAATGTGGCAGTTTGGCTAGCCCACACTGTTGGGAGATAAATGTAACTGTTTACCTTTGCCTAAGCTATGTTGTTTTAATGGGCGCCAAGACCTCAATGCAATGCTGAAATCTAAATTTGTATTTAACAACGTCTAGCTCTGGTAGAACACCTTCAAGAATCTATTCACTCAGATCGTGGTATGATGTGATCATTAACCCAACAAACAATTGTATCAGGAGAAGGAATTGGTCTATATCTAATGCTACCTACTGAAAGCAAAGATTGCATTGTAAAAGAAATGAATTTATTATATAAAACAAGTATAGCAAAATTAATAATAATAATAACTATAAAATTTAAATTGGAGCGTTGTGAGTTGAATATTACCGATAGAAAATTACGTGAAAACGGAGTCTGATAAATTGATTTTACTCTTATTTCCAAGCTATGAAGTTACTGAAATATGAAATGTAAAACAAAGAAAAATGAGAGATTGCGTCATTTGCGCTTACCATTGGAAATTGCCAAGGCATTTCCCTCGTACTTGCTGATGCTGTGTGCTTCCCACAGTCTCCTGGACGTCGTCATCTCCGTCGAAATTTGATGATATTCTGGTAGATTAGATAATTCTATGGTCCGTACCTCGGACCCAAACACTCGTACAACCGCACTGGTTAAGTTTTGCAAAAGTTAGTCTTCAATTCCACTGAACATCGGAGCGACACGCACTTGCAACCGTACTCCGCAAGTTCTACACAGATAGTCCTCGTTTCACGGCGCGTCGAACGATATATGCACCTGTTGGCTCCCCCACCACGGTACCGTCTTCCAGCTTACGTTGTCTCCCCTGATTGGCTGAGCACGCCGCTAGTTCCCCTCCTCTGCCTCATTACACTCGGCGCGCGAGAGGGAGAAGTCGATTTCCGTTCCAACAATTCGCCTTTTCTAGACCTTGCGACCCAGCCTTGCGTAATACTTCTCGACAGGAATCAGCTTGTACTAGAAATCCCAGTGAGTCACGTCTCTCGATATACCCTAACTGACGAAAACTCCGTAAAATTCCGTAATCACATAATTTTCTATGATATTGTCGTTCGTAATAATTTGCTTGATAGCGTTTTCTAAGACATAGAAAACCTATCTGAATGCTAATAATTTTTATAAAATGCTCCGAAAATACCTTAATAATAATTATAATAAATTAATAATAATAATAAATTAACATGAAAATTTCTCTTGGCTGAACAATTTGCCGCGTAAATAAATATAGAATGGCTTCCTACTGACTTATGCCAGTTGCATAAAACCCCTCGAAAAACACGTTACATATTCGCCTCGGATCATCGGATTATTTACCGTGACGACGGTCCATTATCCGATTATCCCAGACACGTTAATAAACCCCATCCAAAATACATATTACATAGACGAAATCACCCTAAATTACAGATATATACACTCATATTTTTTCTTCACGCACTTTGCGTCAAAGTTTGTTGTCACTATGGATTGCACTTTGCAACCAGTCCAATGTTTTACATATGGAATAGTGTTCCACGGATATTTCCGCCTCTCAAATTTCTCTATGTTGGAGAAATAGACATAATTAATGTGTGAGCACTATGTATTTATGATGTCATATCACACGCATTGAAGGTGTTCTGATATATATATATCACCATAGAACTCCCTAATTTCACTGGAGGTCCCCTCCTTATGGTGAAATTTAATTCCACTTATCACTGAGCACACGATCACACTATTGTGGCAGCGCCTCGTGACCATAATACTTAATCTCTCTTTAAAGTAGATTAAATTAATATTGACTTCTGAAAAAAAAAAAACAGTAAATGCGCATTACATATAACACCAAATATTTCTGTGCCGTAATCGCCCTGTCTTGTTAAGTTCCCGTTAACCATATTCTACTTAATACTAGTTCTCAACACAGACCATTTCTCCTCACACAAATAATACCATTGTACAAATTATCTTAAATTACACCCTAACAAATCTTACATGGCGAGGCCGTAAACAGAAATCACGTGTGCTGATATGTATGAGTTTCATGAAGGACTGTCTCGCATTCTGATGGCCCATCTTTTATCTCGTGGACGCCTTAAGCTAACAAGCCCTATACAAGCGCTCCCCCATCTCTTGGAGATAAATGGGAACCCATCAGCGCTGCCAAAATGGCCTTGGTGCATCGAGACAATTTAGTGCTCAACAGCATCCGACAATCCCGTCATATTTCCCTGTACCTTAAAAACTCTCATTTACTTACATACTACCCCCCTGTGTGACTTCTGATACGCCTGCCTGGAAGACCATCTCCTCCCACGCACCAAATACCACACTTACTCATTTGATAGGCTGGCTCGCCAGCTAAACATCCTTACTTTATGACACATACTTTCGGAGACTATGTATATTATACGTCCCGTATAATCTGTTTCCCTTACTATTCTCCAGCACATATGCTGTTTTGCCAATACGTTTGGAAACTATAAATGGGCCCTCGTAGAGATAAAAGAACTTGGACATGACTTTCTCTAGCTTATTTGACTGTTTCGGCACTCTAAGTAAGACTCTGTCTCCCGGCTCGAATAGGTCAAATTTAGTTTCTTTTTGTTGGCGAATTCTCTTTTGTGCTGCCTTAGATAAATTCTGTTTCGCCAACTGGACAATGTAATCCATCCCCGGTTGCTTACCCTCATTTAATCCCAACACCCTCGCTAGTTCATTTTGTGGTCTTTTTCCGAAGTGAACTTCGTATGGCGTCAATTTCGTGCTCTCATGCTGGACAGAATTCAGCCAAGTCTCGACCTTGGGAAGATGTCCAACCCAGGCCGCATGCTTGTCATGCACTAGAGTCCGAAAAAGACGAGCCACTTCCCTTAATGGACGCTCTGCAGAATTACCCTGAGGGTACCTTACAGAGGAATGAACGTGTGTTATACCAGCTTCCTGCATACTGGTTCTCCATTTCTTTGCAGTAAACTGTGGTCCACTGTCAGATAGTATCCTGAGAGGAATGCCAAACTCAGGTACATACTTATTAATGATCAGACGGCTACACGCTAGACCCGTGGCTTTCCTTAGCGGATATAGCTTGACATACTTACTAAAAGCGTCAATAACTATAAAAATGTACTCGTAGCCGTACTGTCCTTTAACGATCGGGCCAAATAAATCCACACACAGTAGTTCGCCGGGACTACTGGTGAGAACTGCAGATCTCTCCCCCACTAAATATTTACTCCTTTGACAGGTGTCACACTTAGCTAAAATCCTCCTAACGTCCCTTCCCATTTTACTCCAAATGAAGTCACGACCAATTTCATAGAAGACCTTGGCAGCACCAAAGTGTCCTAATTCCCTATGAATGAACCAAATTAGCTCCTCCCGCAAAGTGGCAGGAACACATATTGCCCACCGATTATTCCTACATTTCCTTGCAAGAAGCCCATCCTGCATCTTGTACGTGAACCGTCCTACTTTCACATACTCTTCTTCACCTATTTCCAACCTAGCCAGTGGCTCCTTTAACTTAACGTCATCACGTTGCTCCACTAGCATATTTCTCAGTGTCTGTAACGATGCCCTGTTGCTACTGTCCACACATGCACATATTAAAATACCATCCTCTGCTTTAACCACAGGATTATCCCTACATAAATTAGTGTCCCTCGATAGCATGTCTGCAAGAATGTTATCTTTACCTTTAATATATTTTACTGTGAATTCGTATTCCTGCAGAGCAAGAATCCACCTACTAACTCTGTTAGAACTGAGTTTACAAGTTCTCATATACAGTAATGCATGGTGATCTGTGTGGATCTCAAATTTCCCCCCTACTAAATACATTCTAAATTTTCCTAAACTGAAAACAATACCTAAAAGCTCTAACTCAGTAATCGTGTATCTTTTCTCTGCTGCAGTCAGTCCTCGCGAGGCTAAAGATACAATGCACAGATTACCCTCATCATCTTTCTGACATAATACTCCAGCAATGCCTATATATGAAGCATCTGTCATAACCACATATTCCTTATCTTTTAACGGATATTTCAGCACTACAGCTTTCTCAAAACCTTCCTTCAGCGCTCTAAAAGCCTGATCATGCTTGGACTCCCATCTCCACCGAGTCCCACTTTTAAGCAATTCCCTGAATGGTTCTACCAACCCTGAGTATTTAAGAACGAACCTCCTGAAAAAGTTGCAAATTCCCAGGTAAGTTTTTAACTGTTTAATATTCTGTGGCACCTCTGCGTTAAGTATCTTATTAACCCTACTTTCTTCTGGTGTTACACCTCTACTCGACACTCTATGACCTAAAAATGTCACTTCTGACTGACAGAATGACGACTTAGACAGCTTCAAAGTGAACCCTGCCTGATCTAACTTCTGAAAAACTATATCTAACTGACGTAGATGCTCCTCAAAACTGCCTGAACTAATTACCATATCATCTATGTAAATGGTTACAAACTCTCCTGTGTCATCCCCTAATGCGATGTTTAAAGCCCTAATTAAAGCTGCTGAACTACTCTTTAACCCATAAGGTGTTCTACAAAATTGATAAAGGTTATATTTATGACTAAAAGCTGTAAATGGTCTATCTTCGTACATAAGTGGCACTTGCCAAAAACTGGAACTCAAATCTACACAAGTGAAATACTTCTTCCCCTCAAATGTTTGCATTAATTCCTCTATTGACATAGATTTCAGCTGATCTGAACTAATTCTACTGTTAACCAAACGAGCGTCTAAACAAATACGAACAGTGCCGTCGGTCTTGGGTACCGTTATCAAAGAATTAACATATGGACTGTTAGAGTGCTCAATAATCCCATCTTCAAGCATCTGATTAATTTGTGCCTCAACTGCACTCTGATAAGCGAAAGGTACAGGATATCTATGTCCTGTGAATACTGACCTATCAATAACGTTCAATGAATGTGTATAGCAATTGGCCATACCAATGCGATCCTCAAAAACTCTCCTATTACACCATAACACATCATAGAGCCGAACACACTGTTCATCCTCTATATTTCCCTGAAATGCAGCCTCACGTAACGAGTCCTCTAGACTTCCGTTCGTAATCACACTGCCCACAAAACATGGAGAATCCCGCTCTACGGCTGGCGATATCTCATTTAAAGTACAAATCACACCTACAATACTACTCCTCTGAATATGGTCATTGAACGCTACTTCTACTTCAGAATCTCCCCATTTACATGTCAAACTCCCTACATCATAACATAAGTTACCAGACACTCTACTTAGCCACTCTGAACCCAAGATAACACTGAATACTAAATTTGGAATTACAAGACAAATCTGCTTCTCTACATGATTATTAATTTTAATGTCTACTAAAACTTGCTTAGAAATTACTTTAGAACTCTTCCCAACAGCTGTGATAACAAAAGTGCTTTTAATTGGCATCTCCTCAAAATTTACTCCAGTTCCTTTCATTTTATCATAAAATGCACTACTTATGCAACTCTTCATACAACCACTATCAATTAAAACATCTGTGTACGCCTCGGACACGTTAAATTTAACTATGGGGCTCTTACTAACCACTTCCTGAATAATACCTTCATCATTTAGTTCATGTAATAATTCATTTCTTACATTTAGGTCATAGGGTTCCTGTATAATTGTATGGACAGGGCATGCTACAGACTGAGATTCTGACCTTACTTCGCAGCCTGGTTCGCGTTTAAAGAACCGCTACAGCTGGCCGTAGTACTACTAACTACTAAACTGGTCTGGTTGTTCTGGCTGTGTTGTCATTGTTTGGCTGTATATTACTACCACTAGGCTGTCCTCTTCCTTGACCCCTATTCTGGTTGTAATTATTGTCATTATAATTTCTCCCTTGATTTCCCCTGAAATCATTGTTTCTCCCTTGATTTCCCCTGTAATCATTGTTCCTCCCTTGATTTCCCCTGAAATCATTATTCCTCCCTTGATACTGATTACCATAGCCATTTCCTCTGTTCTGATTTAGCTGATTACTATTATTTCTATTTTGAGCGTTGGCCCCTTCGCCACCGTTCCCTTGAACTTCCTGATGCCTGGCTTCGTTAGGTCTATTATTATCATTACCCTGGTTCCTATTGAAATTGTCCTCATAACCCCCTCTCCCTAGTGCATCAAATGTGCTTAACAAATTTTCTACTTGTGATATTGTCTTTACATTCTGGATACAAGCAGCCTCCTTGATCCTATAGGGAAAGTGCCTAAGTAGCAACCTCACCACATCACTTTCCTCCTTCAAGCCATCCAGATATTTACACACTAATACCTGCCCTAAAAAGTATTCGGTCATGGTGGAGCTTCCTTTAGGGTTCTATTTACCACACACTACTCCCTCACGATGCTGCGACTGAATAACCTCATTCCAGAACTTTTCACAGAATTTCATTTTAAAATCATTGATATCAGTAAACTTGTCTCTGTAGACAGCAAACCAATTCCTCGTTTCCCCCACAAACACTTGTTCTAAAATTTCAACTACCTGGCACCACTCAATACTACCGTTTTCCAACCTCTCCCCGAATTTATTTTCTATAGTGTTCATGAACTCCATTGGGCACCCCTGTCGATTGCTGAACTTACCCAGTTCTACCTCCCTGTGTGTGCTATTCACAAAAACTGGCCTATTCTGACTATTTTCTTGCCTGATCCTAGCTTTTAATTTTAATTCTAATTCTGCGATTTTCTCCTCAGCCTTCCTCTCAATACTGTTTACTGTTAATTTAATGTTTCCTTCTGATTCTTCTACTTTATCATATAGCTTTGCTTGTTTCTCCTCAATCTTGCTAATGCTCTCTCTATTACTCTCTCTTAAATCATTTACTTCTGCAACTATTTGCGAGTGGACTTTCTCAATTCTACCCCCCAGCTGTTCCTTAACCTCTTCAGTTGCTACCTGAATTTTGTCAATTTCTCCCCCCAATTGCTTTTTGACCTGCTGTGTTTCCAGTTGCACTAGTTCTTTTAAATTTTCAGCCTGTGTACTGATTCTAATTTCCAACTCCTCCTGTACTTTTCCTAATTTTCTGTCTACATCTGCAATAATCTCTTTAGCCTTTTCTTCCATCACCCCCCTGATCTCACCTCTAATCAGTTCGAATTTGTCACTCATTTCCCTACTGTTTTGTTCTAATTTAGCATTTAAAGTTTCAGTACTCTCTCTATTTTCCTTACTGTTTTGTTCTAATCTGGTGTTTAAAGTTTCATTACTCTCTCTATTTTCCCTACTGTTTTGTTCTAATTTTGCATTTAAGGCTTCTGTACTTTCTTTATTTTCCCTACTGTTTTGTTCTAATTTTGCATTATTCTGTTCTAATTTTGCATTTAAGGCATCACTACTAACTTTGTTCTGATACATGAACTCGAGAAGTAAAGTTTTTAATTCTGGCTGGCCGCCTACACTCCCTGTTTCAGTATCGGGATTTACCTCCGCTACCCCGGTACTACCATCACTCGACCTACTGCTCGTATCATCACTCTCCAGTTGATGACCACTACGTAACCTCATCTGTCTTTCTTTCTCATCCCCTATAATAATAATAATAATAATATCGTATGGCCTCGGGTGCCTGGTGCAAGCTTTGCTATTTGCAACCAGAGGGTAGCTTGCATGTCGAATTTCGTAGTTCCTTGACTATGAAAGTTAAGGAGGTTAGATGTTAGATATCTAATCTCCTTGAACACAATAGCGCTTTCTAGTAGAGAAATGAGGAACTTTGTGCTGGCGGAAACTCCCGAGATTAATTTTGCCATTATGAACTCGGCCTACTGAATTCAAATGGGTTCTTTGACATGCCAACATCGTATGACATGCGTATCGTATTTTTGCCGCCTTTCAAAAATCACTTACCACGGTCAGGGGCGAACCTGCAATCTTGGGGTTAGTAGACCGACACGCTATCCACTCACCCACCGTGGCAAGCTATCCCCCATAATGATATACCCTGATAAAGACAAATAACCCCCAAAATACAGGCACAGAAATATATACCCTTCTCCTTCCACAAATGTTATTAGGTTTTCAGCCCCAAGTTGTCGGCGACAAATGTAATGTTAATTAATGCCCCATGTTGGTAGCGACAAATGTAACCGTCTGGCTTAGGCTGGGATGACAAGTGAAACGGTATTTACTTTGCTCCACGTTGAGCGTACAAATGTAACCTTTTGACAGCCCACACGTTGAGCGTACAATGTGGCAGTTTGGCTAGCCCACACTGTTGGGAGATAAATGTAACTGTTTACCTTTGCCTAAGCTATGTTGTTTTAATGGGCGCCAAGACCTCAATGCAATGCTGAAATCTAAATTTGTATTTAACAACGTCTAGCTCTGGTAGAACACCTTCAAGAATCTATTCACTCAGATCGTGGTATGATGTGATCATTAACCCAACAAACAATTGTATCAGGAGAAGGAATTGGTCTATATCTAATGCTACCTACTGAAAGCAAAGATTGCATTGTAAAAGAAATGAATTTATTATATAAAACAAGTATAGCAAAATTAATAATAATAATAACTATAAAATTTAAATTGGAGCGTTGTGAGTTGAATATTACCGATAGAAAATTACGTGAAAACGGAGTCTGATAAATTGATTTTACTCTTATTTCCAAGCTATGAAGTTACTGAAATATGAAATGTAAAACAAAGAAAAATGAGAGATTGCGTATTTCTGCGTCATTTGCGCTTACCATTGGAAATTGCCAAGGCATTTCCCTCGTACTTGCTGATGCTGTGTGCTTCCCACAGTCTCCTGGACGTCGTCATCTCCGTCGAAATTTGATGATATTCTGGTAGATTAGATAATTCTATGGTCCGTACCTCGGACCCAAACACTCGTACAACCGCACTGGTTAAGTTTTGCAAAAGTTAGTCTTCAATTCCACTGAACATCGGAGCGACACGCACTTGCAACCGTACTCCGCAAGTTCTACACAGATAGTCCTCGTTTCACGGCGCGTCGAACGATATATGCACCTGTTGGCTCCCCCACCACGGTACCGTCTTCCAGCTTACGTTGTCTCCCCTGATTGGCTGAGCACGCCGCTAGTTCCCCTCCTCTGCCTCATTACACTCGGCGCGCGAGAGGGAGAAGTCGATTTCCGTTCCAACAATTCGCCTTTTCTAGACTTTGCGACCCAGCCTTGCGTAATACTTCTCGACAGGAATCAGCTTGTACTAGAAATCCCAGTGAGTCACGTCTCTCGATATACCCTAACTGACGAAAACTCCGTAAAATTCCGTAATCACATAATTTTCTATGATATTGTCGTTCGTAATAATTTGCTTGATAGCGTTTTCTAATACATAGAAAACCTATCTGAATGCTAATAATTTTTATAAAATGCTCCGAAAATACCTTAATAATAATTATAATAAATTAATAATAATAATAAATTAACATGAAAATTTCTCTTGGCTGAACAATTTGCCGCGTAAATAAATATAGAATGGCTTCCTACTGACTTATGCCAGTTGCATAAAACCCCTCGAAAAACACATTACAGCATATGAATTGAAAACGGCACTCTCTAACAGAAGAATACTTCGCATAAGAAAGCACAATGAATACACGTTGTTCTATAGAAAACATCACTTCGCATAACAAAGCACAATGAATACACGTTGTTATATAGAAACATCACTTTAAGGCAACACATAAACTGTAAAATTGCCCCGAGACTGCACTGTATGTTAGGTCAAATCAACTAGCACTTCACAAGCTTGAATACGCCGGAGATACTGACAGCTTGTTGCAACATTGCCGATCGCAGCGCACGTGTTCATTGCGGGGAGAACGCAAGGCCACCTAGCGGCCGCATCTGCCACCTTCACCTTCACCGGCCTAGCGGCGCGTACATGGGGGAAATAAAATGATGACCCGGCATTTAGGTTGGATGTAGATGTTGCACGAAATGCTGGGTATCAGTGCATTGTATGTGTCCATTGTCATCTTCATAGAAGAATTATATATGAACCCGCGCAATGAATAAGGGACTCCGCGCCACCTGGGTCTGTTTTGAGATTATGATGGAAATAGGTACCTGGTCGCATAAAATGACGTGTTAAACGTGCACACAAGTGCCTCCTATGGGTAGATATTTGCAATTGAAATGCCACGTGCGTGGAAGAAGGGCTCTGGTATTCCAAGATGGAGGGCGTCAGGAAGTTGGAGATCTCTCCGTCCGGTAGCAAACGTGACAATATTGGCCGTAGACTTAAAGGGAAGATGCAAAAGTGGAAGGATTTTCAATAGAAAGATGTTGAAACATGCTGGGGAAGCATATGAAAGTAAAAGTAAAAGTCCAGAAAAAATACAACCAAAAGAGGTGAGTAAAAAAGGACCTCCGTGTTTTCACCTGGGTGTCTGCATGCCAGAATTTGTTATTAATAGGTCTCAATTTGGGAATGAAACATTTGAATATATCGCTGTTGATAATGTAGAGAGAAAATTGTTTTATTTAGGGACTTGGGGGCATCGTTGTCATCAGCCCCTTGTACTTGAGTGTGTGAGCTGTCTTATAACCTGCGTTATTGTGGTGATTGCTAGGGTGTGTACGTGTTTGCGAGACTAGAATTTGTAGGAATGTGAATTTGGCATGTTAGGTAGGCTATCATCCTGATATTTGTTTGGAGTGGAAATTTGTAAACTACGGAAGACGATTTTTAGGATAGACAAGGGAGGTATCTGGAATCTACTCCTCGGTTATCCTCACAATTTTAAGTGTAATTTGTTCCAACACCCATACCAGGATTTAAATTCCCCATAGCAAACCCGGAGATCTAACCCGAGCCTTCTAAGAAAGGGCAGTTATTACACTTGCCCCTAAACCACTCACAGCTACTGTAGAGAATAAGTGGCTCGTAATGTCTTAGCATGATAGATTCTACAATAATCGATGTCCTCTTTGACATAAGGATGAACCCGGAAAAACTAAACTTTTCAGGGGGAAGACACCATAGTACAACCTTGTCCCCTGAAGTCCTAATTTATATAAATTTAGTGTAATATCCTCAGTTCTGTGAGACCTGCACCGTAGGTTCCAGGTTCGATCCCCAGGTCTACGATGGAGGATCTTTAATGCTGGTATGAGAGTTGGAGCTCATGGACGCAGGTAGCCAAGGGGTGCTAAAAGGTGCTAGTGCACGCGCATCCATCACCTCCTCACCTTTCAGCACACTCTCAGTGTTGTGGGGGAATAATCAAGAGAATGTTTTAAAATATTCGAAACACAATCATGTTCATTTAGAGATTCAAGTCTGTGTTTGCAGCCCAGTAACGTTTTGTGTGTAGACGTGTGAATGAGATCTCTGCATGATGTATCTTTTCTCATCATTTGGTGTTATCATTGGTTTCATTATCGCCACGCTTATAAGGAAGACGTCATTTGAATGTGATAACCTGTTGAAATCTCCCCTAGCTCATTATCTGATGTACAAATGAATCACTGTTTCCAAATTAACTTTGTCAATCTTCACTCTTCCTAAATCATGTCAGTTATATGATTGTGTTTCTTCCCACCCAAAAGAGAAAAGGGGAAAACCACTATAGGATTGTTACAATAGGTCTGGAAAAGAAAGAGAACTACATTTTAGTTGTTCACCAAGAGTAACTTGAGCGTCCCCTCCGCACCCCTTGGTAGCATGCTGAGCTTCTATGCCCAAAATCGCGGGTTCAAACCCGGCCGAAGTCGTCGGATTTTTTAAGAGCGTTAAATTCCCTTAGTATGCCCTCCTATGGTGGGGAAGTAAAGCCGGCGGTCTCATGTCATAGATTTATGGCATGTAAAAGAACCTTCCACTAACTAAAATTGTGTGAAGTCAAATTTGTAGGTTAGATTTGATTAACGCTCTGTAGTTCCAACGTTCGTAGCCAGGTGCTGGTTGCAGTGGCATCTAATTGCCAAGTTCGTGGCTAGGAGTCGTTGACGGTAGCATTTGGTAGCAAAAATAGGAACTACTTGAAATTGATCGTCTGCAGTCCTACTTGAATTAAAACCGAAAACACACACTAATACAGCCATCACAATTAACACTGGTTATCAGACAGATTCTACACACACCCAAAGTACACGGGGCAACATGACCGCGTTGCCGCAGCCCCTAAACTGACGAACCATCCAAGCAGTGTTTTGTCCGCCTCGTTCCGTAGTGGCTAGCATTCTTGGCTGTCACCGTGGAGGTCCGAGTTAATTCCCGGCTCTGTCAAGAAATTTAATTTAGTCTGAGGGCTGAAATGGAGTGCACTCAACCTCTTGAGAAGAGACGGGTTCAATTCCCATCTCGGTCATCCTAGCGTGGTTTTCCGTTACTTCCCTCTTCTACTCCAGGACAATGCTAGGATGGTACTTAACTTAAGGCCACGGTCGCTTCCGACCCTCATCGTACCTCAGTTACAGATACACACACTAGTACAGACATCACAGTGACACAAGCTATCGGACAAATTTTACACATACCCAAATACATGGGGCTACATTACCGCAATGTCGCAAAGCCTCTAAAAAGAATCAACAAAGATCAGTGTGTGTAGGCCTATTAATATAGCTGTTACCATCCGTTCAGTGGAATAAGGACTCCAGTCACAAGAAATGCATGCTGTTAAAGAGTGGGCTCTGAGACAACAAAACCTGTTATGGGGGGTCCTTCTTCCCATTTTACAGACAACAAGAAGTTCCGTGAAGAACTAAAGAGCCTACTTTTCTTAAAATTTAAGATTCACGCCGATGATTAATCTATATGGATCTATCTAGAATAATGACGAAATTAAGTTGGAAATATCGAAATTTCTTTTGAAATACCGTACTGTATACGTGGCATAATGCAGCCTAATAGAGAACTACAGTTGTCAGCCCTGGGAACTGAATATATTCTTAGTTTCATCTCTTAAGGTACAGAATACACAATTTTGTTGATGTCCAATGGATAGCATGGATGTTACACGCAGTTAAACATTGAATCTAAAAGTGCGCGTAAAATCATGTTGGCAACAATGACATACATGTATTGGTCAGGAATAATCTGAAATAATATGATCTATTGTTGTGTCAATTTTGAATGAAATCCATTAGTTAGTATAGAAGTTAATTACATGCATTTTAAAATTGGACCTATCAGCAGGCTTAGAATCATGTTGGCAGCAGTGACGTATATAAGTTACTCCAAATTAATATAGAATGTCGGGTACTATACGTGTGCATAGTTTAAAGCTGTCGGCTTGCATACTTTCTGATATATGGGTTTTTGGATTAAAACAAATGAGAGCATTTATTAACAGTTGGCAGCCCTGGTGGCTCTTAAGAATACGCTCAGTCATATCTTCTTATGTACACATAGCACATACAAAATTTGGTTGAAATCCAATTGATAGTGTAGAAGTTATATGCATTTAAAATTTGGACCTATCAGCAGGCTTACAATCATTTTGGCAACACTGCCATGTATGGCCTCCTGGAAATTAAACTGCAATATTATTATCTACACGTGTGCCAATTTTGAATAGGTCCCATGCATACCTTCCAAGATATCCAACATGGAGCTCAAATTTCAATTGCGATTTTTCAGCAGTTGGTAGCACTGACATAATTTTCAAATATGGCCGTGAGATATTCAGGTATAGATCTTTAATCATACCAAATATTGTTTCGATTGCTGCAGCCGTTTAGGAGTTGATAGGGGGACACACACACACAGCCAGACAGAAGGACAGACAGACAGACACACATTTGCCCGATCTCATGCCTACTTTTTCCTCATTTTTGCAAAATGTGAAAAGTAGGCTAAATAATGCCTATATCTATGTTCAGTGATCACTGAAGCACCACACAAGTAAACTACAATGTTTATATGATAGTAGGGACCACTCATATAAAATTTGGACGAAAATCACGCAATAGCGCGCTTTCAAACAACAAAAAAGTACTTTACACAAAACTACAAAAATGGCGCGGAGTCCCTTATTCATTGCAGGGTGGTCCGGAAGTGGGTGACCCCCCCACCTTATTTTGAACATCATGACAGTTATGGTTGAATGCTTGTTATACACAGTTAACTTGAAGTCTTAAGAGTGATAAACATCGGTATGAGCACCATCCTTGTCGTAACACAGCTGAATTCTGTGCCATGTTCTCGCAGATATTTTGCGGAGATACTCCGGAGTCACGAAAGTAGTTAAGGTGTGTTCCACAGGTGCTCGTAATTCCTGGGTTGTGTGATATAGAGTGTATCTTACTTTTTGCTTTATGAAAACCCAGAGAGCATTGTCTGGTGTCGTCAGATCAGGACTTCTTGGAGGTCAGGCAAAGGGAGCTGGTAAAGATGCAGAACTTCTTCCAATCCACCGGCCAGGAGAGGTCTGATTCAGGTAATTGTGCACGTGAATCGCGAAGTGTGCTGGTGTTCCATCCTGTTGTAAGACAACAGTGTCTTCGATACAACTTTTCTTGCAATTGTGACACCAACCACTCATTAAGCATCTCCTGGTAAGAATGTCCATTAACATTGTCTTCGAAGAAAAAACAAGCAATAAACCATAATTATCATAATGTTGAATATAAAGGGCGGGTGGGCTCACTTCCGGACCACCCTGTAGATACCTACAGTATATTCTTATACTAAAGTACTTGCTTGAATATATAATAACTTAATTAAAAGTATAGTATTAATTAACAAATTAAGAGATCTAGGATGTCCTATACCAGCTGAATGATGCACTTATGCAAAACTGGAACTAAAACTGAGAACCTTTGAAAAAAAGATATATAAGGTGCATTCAAAAAGTAACGAACCGGAGGCTGGAATGCCCAAACCGGTGACTACATCGGCTAATCGTGGCATGTGTAACGAGGTGTGGTTCCGACCAGAGCGTGGAAGGTCACAGCCCATCGCTAGAGGGCACGCGTGCACGTTACGTGACGATACAAAGTGAGCAGCAGCATGCATCAATCGTCCAACGCTGCCAGTCGCATTGCAAACAGTGACATGGAGGTGTCAAGCGAAGAGCAAAGAGGTGTTGTCGGTTTCTGACAACGGAAGGAATATGGGGACCGGACCTTCATCGCCGAATATCACAAGTGTACGGCGAACACTGCATATCCCTTGCAAGGGTCAAGGTGTGGCACAAGCCCTTCAGGGAAGGACGGGTGTCGTTAGCCTATGATGCCCGGTCTGGGGCACCCCTCTGCATTACCGATGACAACGTCCAGCTGGTTGATGCACTCATTACCAAGGACCGCTGAGTGACAGTGAACGCCATAGCCAACGAGGTCGCTCCACGATCTCATAAGGCCAACACAGTCGCGGCACTCCTGCAGAAATTCAAATGCGAGGTTCTCGGCCATCCTCCATACAGTCCCGACCTCTCTCCCTGTGATTACGCCATGTTTGGTCCCCTGAAAAGGGCTCTGCGGGGTGAACGATTCACCTCGGACGCCTACGTCCAGCTGTACGTGCGGAACTGGTTCACATCGCAGCCCAGGGAATTTTATGAGACGGCTATTCTCCGTCTCGTGTCACAGTGGGACAAGTGCCTCAACAGTCAGGGCCAATACTTCTAACATACAGGTACTGGTTGCTGTAATTATGCCTCTGGCTCGTTACTTTTTGAACGCACTATACTTAATCCCTTAGATTACAGAGTAAGGAATACTGTAATATGCTATAATACAACACAATTTACCCTTATTGCTACTGCTTCTTGGGAAGTCCGTGCTGTGCGAAATGCACATAAAGAACTAGGAAACACTACTACTCACAAACAACCTTGCCTTTCAACTAATTTGTGGAATTCCCACTCTTCCCACTTGCTGGCGGACCCTTTACTTCTATAAACAGTTTCTGACAACCACTGCTAACAACGAAATCTGGACCAGTCTGATACCTGCGGCTGTTAGTTACCACCCGACCATCCCCTACCTTAATTTTTGTACAAACTGTTGTTTAGTTGTTGTTTGAGTCTTCAGTCTTTTGACTGGTTTGATGTAGCCCTCCATGCCTCCCTGTCCTGAGCTAATCGTGTCATCTCTACATGGGAATATTAAATGCCATGTATTGACAAATATGATTTAATTTATTAAACAATAATAATTAATAAATCATAAATTAAATCACCTCTACATAGCTACCACACCCTACATCCGAGGCAATCTGTTTAACATATTCGAACCTTGGTCTACCCCTACAGTTCTTGTCCTCGACCCTGAAGCAAAACAATAGATCAAGGAGCTTACTAGGCCAACCGATAACCCCAAAAATAAAATAAATAATACATCATCGTAGATGCTAAATCAGACTCTTATGGAGCACGCTAATAATCGAAGCAGAGGGAAAACTTAAAACAAGAAACGTTAAAATATAAAGGTTAGATAAAACTGCTTTCGAAACAAACAAGTTATCACCGAGAATCGACAGATCGGCTTAGTAAAATATAACAAATATAGAAATAAACATAATTACCTTTTGGAAGACAAACAGTTACAAACAAAACGCTCACATACAGCTTTCACATCAACACAACGACCATGTTTTTCTGGACCAAAAACAAAAGGTAACAGAAGTACCAACTTACAAATTAAGTTATACATGTTTAAGTCCAAAACACATCTCACACGTATACGACCAAGCAGCACACGTCACACGTAATATAATGGATCATGACTCAATTGACAACATCAATACACCCAAAATTAGTAAGAAAAAGATCCAACATATTACCCAAACATACCAACCACAACTCCCAGCACATAACCAAACCTTTCATGCAATTCGTTCATTCACACTGATCATAGTCAATAACTAATTTGTAAACCATTACATATTAACGTACCTTCCGTCGGCATCAGTCATTTAATAAAATTTTATATACTGTATAGCATGTTTAAAACGTGACATTTCTTGACGTTTTCAGTTGTATATCCCTGGATGTTCAATGAACGTACAGGAGTTCCAACCGTAGTCCAAAGGACCAGGCCCCAACCCAAATTATGTCTCCACGATGTCAGTTACATCTTTCTTCTTCGATGTCAAATTAGGTAATAATAATTTCCAACAAAGCATCTTGTTACGTTGTCAAGACGACATTTTTCCTAGATAATCTCGAACCCAGATGAAAATCGCTGGCTAAGATCACAATACTAGTCAAACAACGGGACAGCTTCACAAGATATCCGCCAGGAAGAGCACAAGTCCAAGTAATTGCATGCAATCCGTAAGTTTCCAAGACTCTCACATAGATGGAGCGAGGACTTCCTTATTTCAGTGAAAATACCAGATCGTATTTAAAACGTGGCCAAATATAAATGTCACAACTCTTCCTTCCATAACTAAGCTTGCTATTCCTGGCTGTCTTAGTATGTGTCCTACCAACATATCTCTTCTCTTCATTAGCAATTGCCAGAAACATCTCTCCTCTCCCACTAGTCTACCTCTTTGTTTAGTAGCTACCAAAAAACATCACCTGTGAGTACACAGTCATATTAATATATTATTATTATTATCATTAACTTTATTGGCCACATTGGACCACTCGAGTCTTCCATGTACACTTTTTCTTTGATGGTCGTATTGTTTGATTCTTCTTATCTGGCCAGTACTTCTTCATTCGTTCTGATCGGTGATCTTAATTCGTCTGAAATCTCTACAGGCCGTCTGTGCATCATTTCTGCTGAAAATTTGTGATTCTTAAGAAGGGTGGTGATTTTATTCTTGTTCTCTGCATGTGTAATTTCGAGTCCAACTGTTTTGAGATCCCTTTGAATTCTTTGATCCAATACCCTCCAGTCTTCTTTCCCAGATTTCTCATCACTAGTTGTCATAAAATCCTGTTTTCTGGTAATCGTAGGATGTGAAAAAAATAAGAGATTCTTTTCTTCTTCATCGTGCTGGTAACTGGGTCAATCTCTCGATAGGCTGTTTCATTGGAGAGGATTCTCCAGACTCCTTCAACCTGGTACTTTTTATTTATATATATTTAATATATTATTATATGAAAAAAACTTTTGCCAAATCATGATGAAATATGGGCATTTTTCTTCCACCAGTTAGAAATGTTTGTGTAGTCACCTGACTTATGGGTTATAACATGAAATTTCATGAAAATTTGCTCTATAATTATGAATCAAAACCGTAACAGACAATAAGGACGATGAATCAAACCAACAAAGAACAGTCATTAGAACATTTGATAAACATTTAAAATACAAAGCGCCAGGCTTCAGTATAAACACAATTAATTATGAAGGCAGAATACACA
Source organism: Meconema thalassinum (assembly GCA_946902985.2). Classification (NCBI taxonomy): domain Eukaryota; kingdom Metazoa; phylum Arthropoda; class Insecta; order Orthoptera; family Tettigoniidae; genus Meconema; species Meconema thalassinum. The sequence goes on from OX336390.1 coordinate 47,123,860, forward strand.
AGTATTTCAGTCTCTATCATTATCAACTTTCTCTTTGTATATGTTTATAGTGGAATGCAATTAATAGCTTCAACAAGCTGTACGGTATCTCGCTTTCACTTTGAAGGCTGGGTAGTTCCCTTCACTGTGGTGCGATGCATCACTCTCAACCCCACCTGCTCCGGAGCAATCTGGGTCTGTGGAGATGCTTCATGGGCAACCGCTAAATTGTCTGATATGATGAAATCTCCCTGTTGCCACTGCAAATATACAAAATAAAACTCTTACATGATAAGACAACAAACATGGATTTCAGGGATACATTGGAAATTGTGAATAAAACAAGAAAGAAGAGTCTTTGGTTGTACAGTAGAGCGTCGAAAATCCGAGCTAATTGGGACGGGCGGGGCTCGGATTTCCGATTTGTTCGGATTTTTGAACGTAACCTAGAAATTCCTAGTTACACTAAAAATGTTAGGATAAATAAACACTTTACGTACTTACATAATAAGTACATACTGTACATATTGTACTTTGATTTATTTGTATCTTTAAATCCAGAAAAATGCACTCATTTTACAAAAACAATACACTACATATTTACATAATGTATGTACAGGATGCGGCAGAAATAACCGACGAATTTGAAACGTAAATAACACAGCAACGCAACACGACATTCACAAGTTTATTGCGCAGTTTAAAAGAGCAGTGTTTACCATTTTTGTTACATATGGATGAGAAGAAGATTCCCAAGAGGATACATGAGATGCAGAAGAAACGACCAAGGGGAAGACCAAGAGATCGATGGCTGAAAGGAGTGGAGGAATGTGTCAAGAAGAGAGGCGAGGACTGGACCAGAGTGACAGCGGAGAGATGGTGGGAAGAAAGAAATAAGTGGCGAGGCTTATGTTCCAAACAGACCCAGCCTGGGGCTGGAAACTGTACAAGATGATGATGATGAGATTGGAGCGGCAGATCTAACACCTGCATTGGCCACAGCCCTTAAGCAGGTGTTATTTATGATGTGCGCGTGGCCTGGGAGAACACATGCATCGCCTTGTCAGGGCTAGTCAGTCGCTAGCATGGTGTGGAGTGGTGAGCAGCGAAGTTTCGTGATTGAAACGTATACTTCAAAAATGCTGACTCTGTTACCACAACACAGTGTTTATTTCTTAGACACTTTAGGTTACATAGACATGCGAAAGGTCCAAGCAGGAATACCATTCTGGTATGGGTGAATAATTTGAGAGGAACTGGTTCAAGTCTTAAAGCGAAACCACCTGGTAGGCCTCATAGCGTTACAACACCAGAGAATATCCGTGCAGTGAGACATGCCTTTACGCAATCTCCTCAGAGAGATGTTTCCAGAACTTTTAATCTCCTTACGGGGTGATGTTCCATGGCCAGCCCGTTCCCCTGATCTCGCCCTCTTGTGATTTCTTTCTCTGGGGATACCTGAAGGCTCGCGTCTTCCAACATAAGCCGCGAACACTACACGACCAGAAAGTTGCTATGTGTGAGGAAGTCGAGGCAATACCATTAGACATGACTAGGAGGGTCATGCGGAATTTCAGGAAGAGGCTTCAGAAATGCATCGAAAGGGGCGGTCGACATTTGGATGACATTATTTTCAAAACTTAGTGTGTATGTGTCATCATCATCATCATCATCATTTCCCCTTATCCAGCTCCTGCAGGGTCGGGGTATTTATGGCACTTCTCCACTTTCCTCTTTCCTTCCACATTTCTTCTTCCACGATCTTGTCCCAGTCCAGATTTCTTTTTCTCACGCTATTCTTCACTGAATCGATCCACCTTGTTCTAGGTCTTCCCCTTGCTCTCTTACCCTTGCACTTGGCCTCCAGCATCTGTCTTGGTATTCTATTTTCCTCCATCCTCTTTACATGTCCAAACCACCTTAGTTTATTCTTCTCAATTCTCTCATTTAGTTTTCCCATCCCAACTTCCTTCCTAACATCTTCATTCCTCACTCTGTCTTTCCTTGTCTTACCTATCATACTTCTTAGGAATTTCATTTCACTGGCTTGGATTCTACTCTCTTGCCTGCTCGTCATGGTCCAAGTCTCAGCTGCATAAGTTAGTATGGGTACATAGTACATTTTATACATTACCTCCTTGCTTTTCCTTGGTACTTCCTTGTCCCAAACAAGTTTTCTTACACTTTGATAGAATGCATTGCTCTGCTGTACCCTCCTGCCAATCTCCATGTCCAACCTACCAGTTTGCATCAATTCACTTCCTAGGTATTTGAACGTGTCCACAATTTCCAAACTCTGACTTCCAATTTTCACAATGCCCTTTCCTTGTCTTTCCCCTCTTGTCATCACCATGGTCTTGCTTTTCTCTATACTGATTTTCAGGCCATACTTTTGAATATTTTCGTTCAGTGCATCTAGTTGTTTTTGCACTTCTTCGGTGTTCCTTCCCCAGACCACAATATCGTCTGCAAATAATAGTAACTTCATTTCTTTATGTCCATATGCTTCCTTTGTTTCCTTTACAATTTCATCCATTACCATTATGAATAAAAGAGGTGACAGCACACTCCCCTGTCTTAGTCCAGTCTTGTTCCTAAACCAATCTGTCTTTCCAACTGGGGTCAGTACCCTGCTAACACAGTTGTTGTACATTGCTTGCACCATTTCCAACATTTCTCTTCCCAGTCTCTTCTTAACCATGGTTTCCCATACCTTCTCTCTGGGGACACTATCATATGCCTTTTCTAGATCTATGAAAGTCATGATCAAATCCTCTGCATATTTCCAGTTCTTTTCCATCACCTGCCTCAAGCTAAAGATTGGGTCCACTGTGGATCTTCCACTCCTGAAGCCATACTGTTCCTCTTGCAACTCTCCTTCCACCTTTCTTCTCATTCTTCTTTCTAATATCCTTTCCAGTATTTTTACTATCTGTGATAGGAGGGTGATTCCTCTATAGTTATCACACACCTTCTTGTCCCCTTTCTTAAACACTGGTATTATTAGCCCTTTCTCCCAGTCTTCTGGTACACATTTCCGTTTCCACACACACTTTAGCAGTCGATACAGCCATTGCATACCAACAGGTCCAGCAGCCTTTATCATTTCTACACTGATTTCATCCACCCCTGTTGCTTTTCCCATCTTCATTTTCTGTACTGCTAATTCCACCTCCAGCATTGTTATATCATCTTCTGTTATAGAGTCGTCAGGCTGTGTCACTTCGATCTCACCAGTACAATTGCTCACATTCAATAGCTTATCGAAATACTCCTTCCATCGTCCCTTTATCTCTTAGTGTGTATGTGTATATGATGCAAATGGCAAACATTGCTGTTTTAAATTGTGCAATATATTTGTGAATATCGTGTTGTGTTGCTGTGTTATTTACGTTTGAAATTCGTCAGTTATTTCTGCCACACCCTGTACTTAGGATTTCACAAGCTGGGACTAAGCTGCATATGTGTCTTTTGCGACAAAAAATGTGATATATATCATGCACTGAAATGTTCTAGTAAACAAGGAACCTTGACACAATTGTGTCAATAAATGACAATGTATGAGTTTTATATTATGACCATTTGGTTGCAATAAATTAATAGTATTATAACGTATGTACAGTATACAAAAAATAAACACAACTGTACGAAATCACTAAAACATTTTATTTAAAAAAACTTGCTAATTTTGCGTTTGTGAGTTTCGAAACGTGTTTTCTGCCAGCCAAATCCTTCATTCGCTTGAGTAGCAGGAGCGGAGCTTGACTGCATTCGGACTGCGCTTCGTACCAAGACATCTCTGTCTCGAATGACATAAAATAGACTGGCCCGCTGCGCTGGGGAAAGGGGAGTGGATGATTCAAAACAAACACTCCCAAGGTCATTGTTCTCTCACAGCGCCGTCCAAAATACAGTTCACATGTTTAAAGCGGGCGTTCGGATTTTTGACATTTTTGTTCTTGGTGTACAAAGCTGTCGTCCTCTCAACGCTACTGTATGGCTGTGAAACTTGGACACTCTATCGCCGTGATATCAGGAAACTTGAGCGCTTCCACCAACAAAAGGTGAGATACATCTTGAACATTAAGTGGGAGGACTACATTACCAACATTGCAGTTCTCGAGAAAGCGCATCTCAATAGCATTGAGGCAACCATCATCGCTCATCAACTGAGACGGTTAGGTCATGTTCACCGTATGAGTGATACCAGGCTTCCACGTCAATTCCTTTAAGGTGAACTTTGCTTCGGCACTAGACCTCATGGGGCCCCTCTGAAGCGTTTTAAAGACCAGCTAAAACACATCATGAAGACGACTGGTATACCTATCCACTCATGGGAAACATCTGCTGCGAACCATTTACTGTGGCGGAACACTGCATCGAACGCTGCCAAACGACAAGCAAGATAGCTTCGTCGATTACAACCCCAACCATTGAGTGCAATTTATGTGGGCGCATGTTTCATGCCAGGATTGGCCTGTTCAGCCATCAGAAACACATCCACAAGCTAGTTTGAAAAGCTCTATGCAGGAAGAAATATGTGTACTCGGAATCGAGTTACAGCCACCGACGACGACTGTATGGCCATATTCAACGTTCAGCATATGGTACAGGTGCAAACTCGGTCCTCCATTTTGAATTCTCAAGTCAACATCCTTGAGGGTGATCGAAACAGTACTGGCAAGGTAACACTAATGGAGACCAACTTATACTTTTCAGTCGGTCAACAAGCTTTTACCCAATCACATTAGATGGGAGAAAAACATAAGATGCTCCTTGAGTTCCAGGAAACAAAACACTTTCTCATATAAGAAAACATTTCGAATTAACTGGTTCTGAATTATTGAGATTTTACTTTAATCACCAAGCCATCAACATCCCCTCCACCACCTTTCATCATGAATTCTAGCACAGACTGTTCCTAACCGCTTATTTAAAATAGGAACACATCTCACCTTATGAGAATACTGAATTTTTCCATTATCTTTCACAAATTCGTAATGAATTTCTCGGTTGATTTCATCAAATTCTTCTGGTGTAGCCACTCGTTCATGTTCTGTACCTTTATCCCATATGTATGTACTGGTCATGCCCAGATGGAAACACAGCACCTGCAAACCAGAGAAGAGAAGTACTGTAATAGAGGCCAATAGGTATTAGCATTATACATAAGAGTTTGCAGTTTTCACAATAATAATATTAATAATATCATATGGCCTCGGGTGCCGGGTGCAAGTTTTCTTATTTGACGCCCAGAGGGCAACTTGCATGTCGAATTTTGTTGTTCCTTGGAGTGCTATCAAAGTCAAGGAGGTAGATATCGAAGCTCCTTGACACTACAGCGCTTTCTATTAGAGAAAGGAGGAACTTTTGTGTAGGCGGAAAATCCAGAGATTAATTTTGTCATTATGAACACGGCCTACTGAATTCAAATGGGTTCTTTAACATGCCAACAGCGTATGACATGCATGTCGTGATTATTGACACCTTTCAAAAATCACTTACTATGGCAAGGAGCGAACCTGCAAGCTTGGGGTTGGTAGTCCGACACGATAACCACTCACCCACCGTGGCAAGCAGTTTTCACCATTAGTCATACATACAAAATTTGACCAAAACTGGTCAGTTGATGTATGTTTTTGTTTTAAGACATCCATGAGGACTGTTTTTTATTTCAACCTCCGATCATGCATCTATAGTAAAGCCATCAATAGAGCCCTGCGCGCATAGACGAAACGTTATCCTCATCCGCCCCGCATCCCTGTTCCCCGCATCCGCAGACTTCTGTCCGCATCCGCCCCGCGACTTTTATCCACACGTTTGTTATCCGAATCTACTGGCATTACAATAATATTTTCAATGTGTTGCTTTATACTTTATCTGTTAGACATTTGAGTAAGAAAGTCGAACCCTTAGGCTATGTACTGCACAGTATGTCATGTGCTATGTCTAAAATGAATGTTATACAGCCAGAAGTGCAACCCTTTTCAGTTCGGAGTGTTGATTATCCTTAATGACATAATTTGAATGGGATTAGCGTAAATCATCATCTTACATTTGTCATGAAAAATCCCTAACGGAAAAATATGATATGTCACTCATAAACATCCGGGCCCTAATAAGGGAGAGTGGGGGAATTGTGCGCACTTAAGCAAGAATCGGTCTTTTGATGATGAAATAATTGATAACACAACTGCAGTTATGAATAAGGGAGCCTTAATAACCCCATATTCGATGTGCAGAAACAAATTTAATTCAAAAATAAATTTGGTGGACTATAATTCAAAATCTCGCAAATATGCATTTGCCCACCATTGCCCACCCTGCAGGGTAATCATGCGCAAGGGTTGAGAAATCGTGCGCATAGTAATACAATGTGAATTGGCTGAAACTTGCACTGAGCATTAATATTAGAATATTCCAATGCATTTTACAATAACATAACAATGCATTGATACTAAAATTCTGCAGTTTCGGATATTAGAATAAAATATCTTCGTTTCATCAGCATTAAAGGAGGCAATCCTATTTAGGCTTGTTCCTTCAGGTTGTCTCAAAGTTAATGCAGGATTTCTCTTCAAGAACCCATACAACCAATCTTTGCCTGGCAGACTTTTAACTTTATGGAAATTATGGGGAAACTTATTCTCCTCTGCAAACTTGAACTCTAACCGTCTGTCAAGCTTGGTGGGCGTTAAGCCGTAAAATAATTTTGCCAATGTCAAAAGGTATTCGGATAATTATGACTCCATTTCGTTATAACAACAGCTTTACGGACTAGACGAGGTGGAGCAAGACAATTTTGCAGCAACTGCTTTCGTAGGATTGACTGGGGAATGTTGAAACGTCTCCCCACTCTCCTTATTTTCCTCCCATCATCCCTAATTGTACGTAGAGCTTTCTGCACATTTTCTGCTGGGTAGGAGTTTTTCTCTGTTTTCCGCGTATAATTTCTTGGCACCTGGAGAACAAACACGAAATATTTTGCCATTAATTTCGTGTAGTATTTACTTGTATCATTATGTTCTGCGCCCCATTTCCCTACTCTGCTTTAAAAACGTAACTCACTGAATCTCGGTAAACTAATCTATTATATTGAAAAATAAATACATGCAAACCCACTGTAAACACTGTCATTTAAATCTACATTTAATTTTAAATAATTGAACCACAACTGTAGGCTTACCTTCTTATTTGCTGGCTACAGAAAATAACATGCAACGTGTTAAGGTTCATCCAAGCCTCCGGTTATCACATAGCGACTGGCATCATGCTGACTGTCCCTATCTGATAGGTACGATGACAGCTTGAGGGTAGCAGTGAACTGAGATGCTAGTTGTACTACCAACTCAAAAAACATAGGTGTTCACGATTACGCGCTGCACACAATTACCCAACTTACCCCATGATATTCAACAAGTTCGAATTGTATTCTAAAAACTATCCGCAAATTTACTCCACAAATTATCTGCAGCTTATCCGCAAAGCCATGCAAAGTATATCCGCATGGCGAAAAATATTGCGGATATCCGCGCAGGGCTTTAGCCATCACTACTTCTGACTTGACGTTTCAGTGTTACCATAGAGTTACCTAGCGGTCAGAAGGAAAATCACTTTAACTAGGCAATCACAGGCAGCCATTCAAATCGATATATCACGACAAATTGAGTTTCGTTCGCGATGTCGCGATTTAGCGAACAAAACTCTAGCCTAGCACTGAAACGTCAAGTCGGAAGTAATGATGGCTTTACTATAAGTCAGTGGTTCTGAACCCGTAGAAGTCTGAGGACCACTCAGGGTGAAATTGAATCATGTACGTACCCCCCCTCCCCACACGGCCCTCCCCCCACCCCCAAATACTCCTTATCAGTTGTAACCCTTATTTTAAAGATATTTCGATTGTCATCGCCACGAATAAATTTGGACGATTATCGTTCAACGCACGTCGTTTTCGAAATCCCCATTTATGGGCCACTTTTTTTATACGTGCTGGTGGCCAATTTTCTCCCGCGAACCACCGGTTAATAACCACTGATCTAAGTAGACCAGAGAAAGGCAGGAGCCAGGTCTGTGCATCATGCAATTGCGTTACGTCCCCGCCACAACCTGTGACATTGTGGGCTCCATTGCACCAGTTGTAGTTCAGCTACATGGCCGTTACCATTGTTACTCACGTCAAGTGTGATAAGCAGGGCCTGGAGTTTGACGACTTAAAAATGTTTAAAAATGACCTATAAAATGACTGCAAATATGCCATAAAATGACCCGAAAACTTAAAAACTAATCACCTAAAAATTTGAATGAAACACATAATTTCATCACACAAAAAAATCAAACAGACTACGTCATTGTATGTTGAAATGATTTTAATAGGTACCTAATATAAATAAAGGTTACTAACATGTTGTATGCAGATGATGCTGCGTCGCCAACTCTCACACCAGAAGAGCTGCATGAGTAGGTTAATTGTTACAAAAGTGCATGTGATCGCTTTGGTCTTACCATAAATGTCAATAAGACTAAAGTCTTGGCACAACCTTCACCAGGCACACCTCTTCCTCAGTTCAATATCTCCATCTCAAATTTGCCATTAGAACAGGTTGACCACTTCTCGTACCTGGGCAGTACCATTTCTGTGAGCTGTGCCTGTGAGCAGGATGTGGATAAGAGAATTGGCACAGCCCATGCAGCATATGGACGATTAGAGCACCGGGTATTCATGAATAAAGATCTGTCCATGAGTACAAAGCTTATGGTGTACAAAACAGTAGTCATTTCTACATTGTTGTATGGCTGTGAAACGTGGACCCTTTACTGACGTGATCTCAGGAAGCTTGAGCGTTTCCACCCACAAAAACTTCGATCAATCCTGAGGATTAAATGGGAAGACCGCATTACCAATATTGCTGTTCTGGATAAGACTCAAATCAACAGCATAGAATCATCCATAATAGGTCACCAATTTAGATGGATTGGTCATGTCCATCGGATGGATGATGTGAGATTACCTCGTCAAATGCTATATGGTGAGTTAGGCTATGGCACCAGACCTCATGGTGGTCCTAAGAGGCGCTACAAGGACCAATTTAAGCAGACCCTGAAATTGACAGGTCTTGATTCACAAACCTGGGACATGCTGGCTGAAGACCGCTCAACTTGGCGCCGTACCATCTCGGATACTGTAAAGACATTTGAAAGGGATCGACGCACACATGAAGAGGCCAAGCGTCAAGCTAGGAAACTTCGAGCAGCCCAACCACGTCCTCTTCCAGCAATACTATGTGACTTGTGTGGTCGCTTGTTCCATGCCAGGATTGGACTCTTTAGTCACCGTAAACATATCAACAAACTGGACTGAAGGAAGAAGATTTATACTCTGATTCGAGTTAAAGCCGATGATGATGATGATGGAATATAATTAGATTATTATTTGACAAATACGAATTATTTGCACACAAATACTGGTTATTATTTCAGTCTAGTGTGTCTCCTGGAATCAGGATATAGTAAGAAATAAGGGCTGAAAAAAGTTGTGAAGATTCTCATGTCTTCGTATTCTTCCCCACTTTCAGTTCCGTTAATATCTAGTGAACAAGCAATGAAGGAAATTAGAGAGAAATTTAAAGTGGGAGTGAAAATTCAAGGCGAAAGAATTTCAACTCTGAGATTTGCTGATGACTAGGGGTCGGATTTTTAGGTGCTAAAAATCTGGAAAATATTTATTTTTTATGCATAAAAAACCTGAAATATGTGGCAAAAAAGAAAAATATTTAATTATAATTTATTTGAATAATGTGAATATAAACAATATGCAGTACTCACGAATGCAATTTATGCTATACCTCTCCGACTACAGAAGAATTACAATACACAACGAGATACATCTTCACGTTGTCCATCACAAACGACCGACAATTATCGCGAAACATTTTTTCCGAAGGCGCGAAACTGCGGCAGTATGTTTCTTGCCCTTGAGGTTTGTGTAACTTCAGATCGGTGTTCAGCCTTGATTGCTTTCCCACATGTTTGGCAGAACAGAATGCCCCTATCAGAAGTAAAATTATCTTTAAATTCTGCAACAGACGTTAACTTGTAGTTTTTACTTTAGGCATCGTAGAACTGCCTTACACTTCACAGTGCTAGAAATGAACTGCATGTGATGTGAGTGATACTGGTTCCACGTAGCTGGCGGAAGCAAGGGGGTCTAGCACGTGGTGCAATATGGCTGTGGACAAGGAAATCCCCGGCTTCCACAGTGAGTGGCAAGTTAAGAATAACACAGTTGTATGAAGATAAGATAGCTCACAGGTTCTTCCCCGTTGAAGTAACATACAATAAAAATGCAATAAACTGAAAGAGCTAGCATACTGGTTTTATTAATGTAAATATTATGTCTTTTTATGTGCTAATAAGTGAAAAGCAGGAATTTCTGTATTTAAAGAAAAAATGCTTAAAATATGTATTTACATAAAAAAATATTTATTTACCTAAAAATCCTAGCCCTACTGATGACATCATCATCTTGGCCGACACGCCTGAGGATTTGAATGAGTTTTTGAATGGTATGGACTCCGTCTTGAGGAAAGAATTCATGATGAAAATTAATAAATGTAAAACAAAAATATTGGAATGCAGCCGTAATAAATCAGAAACCTCTATGGACATCAAATGGGCAGGGGGAAAACTAAAGGAAGTAGGAGACTTCTTTTACTTAGGAAGCAAAATAACCAGTGATGGACGAAGCAAAGAGGATATAAAAAGTAGGTTGGCTCAGGCAAGGAAAGCATTTCTACAAAAAAAGGAATCTGTTGACATCGAATATAGATTTAGGTATTAGGAAGACATTTTTTAAACCTTGTCTGGAGGGTCGCACTCTATGGAAGTGAAACTTGGACTATTGGTGCAGCAGAAAAGAGGAGAATTGAAGAGTTTGAAATGTGGTGTTACAGGAGAATGATGAAGATCAGATGGGTAGATAGCGTTACAAACGAAGACGTATTAAGACGAGTGGGAGAGGAGAGATGTTTCTGGTGACTGCTAATGAAGAGAAGAGATAGATTGGTAGGACACATACTAAGACAGCCAGGAATAGCAAGCTTAGTTATGGAAGGAAGGGTCGAGGACAAGAACTGCAGGGGTAGACCAAGGTTAGAGTATGTTAAACAGATTGCCTCGGATGTAGGGTGTGGTAGCTATGTAGAGATGAAACGATTAGCTCAGGACAGGGAGGCATGGAGGGCTGCATGAAACCAGTCAAAAGACTGAAGACTCAAACAACAACAATATCCAGTACCATACACACAAAATGCATAATAAACAATTAAAAATGTGAGAAAATGACTCAAAACATATAAAATATTCTAATAAAATGATGTAATAATGGCGCAAAAAGCGTGAAAATTACTAAAAATAAAATACTTCGAAACATTACGAAAAAATGACAATAAATATGCATGTCTGTAATGTGGGGGTCATGAACAGGATTTGTATATAAGTTAGCAATGTCCGTGGTGTACAATTTAAAAGATGACATGTCATCAGAATCCGGGCACTGGTGATAAGTTTTCTGCAAGCAGAGCAATTCAAAGCAAACTAAGAAGCATGCTCTCGTCCGGCATGGTTTTGATCCATGACAATGCAAGACTGCACGGTGCGAACGTGACGAAAGACCTTCTCAAAGAATTCAAGTGGAAAGTTTATCTAGCACAGAGTGATTTTTAACTCTTTGGAAAAAGAAAAGAGGTGAAAAACACACTGTGCTAGATTTGGACTAAATGGTGGATGGTCATAAACTTTCCACTGGAATTCTTTGAGAAGGTCTTTCGTCACGTTGACACAGTGCAGTCTCTCATTGTCATGGATCAAAACCACGCCACCTCTTTGGAAGCAACTTCGGTGGTATAGTTGGTAGCATGCTCAACTGCTATGCCCAAGATAGCGGGTTCAAACCCGGCCGAAGTCATCGGATTTTTTAAGAGCGTTAAAAATCCTTCAGTATGCCTTCCTTCGGAGGGGAAGTAAAGCCGGCGGTCCCATGTCATAGATTCATGGCATGTAAAAAGATCCTTCCACAGACTAAACTTGTGTGAAGCTAAATTGTTAGGCTAGATTTCGTCGGAACGCTCAATCAAAGTTCCAACGTTCACCACTAGGTATCATTGATATTGAACGGAACTTGTAGCTCACCCTAAGGGTGTCCGCTGGAAGCAGCTACAGACTCAGGCGAGCCGAACATGTCCTCTGACACTCCCGGCACTAAAAGCCATATGATAAATAATAAACCTCTTTGGAGAATTGAAAATATGGTTGGGTGGCAACGCAATCGCCATCAACGAAGAACCTCAAGAGACTGTCCGGACGTACCCACCTCGCTGGCAACAGAATTCTTTGCAGAGGGCATTGGAAAGCTGGTGTCACGATACAACAAATGCCTCAATCGTTTTGGCGATTATGTTGAAAAATAAGTACAAAAGAACTAAATGTTTACTAATAAAATAATTTTATGTCGATCTGTCCTTTTTGCATAGCACGTCGGAGGTTGAAACAAAAACAGCCCTCGTACATGCTGATTAGAGCTCTTTTGATATTACATTTAAATGAAATTCAAATGAAATTCATTACCTGTGAAATAAATGACATTTTTGTGACTTGGAAACAATTTTTTCATTAAATACGAGGGTAATTCCAAAAGTAAGGTCCGATTCGCCGTAAATATTTGAAAGTAGCGCCAAGGGCAAAACACGCATGCGCGCCGACTCCTGGCATGCCTTGCGCGGCGAAAGCCGCCAGTAGCGTTGTTACTGTTGCTGTGTGCTGTTGATAGTGTCAGTTCACAATGTCTAAGACAATTAATCAACCCGCAGATTGTGAAGTAAGGGCAGTGATACGGTTTCTGTCTGCAAGAAACATTTTTGCGGCAGAAATTCATCGGCAGATTACTGAAGTGTACGGTCCTAACATAATGAGTGACAGTAAAGTGCGCAAGCGGGTGCGAGCCTTTAATGAAGGACGGGAAAATGTGCATGATGAACCCCGCTCTGGCAGACCATCAGTGATTTCAGATGAGTTGGTTCATGCGGTTGACGACAAAATTCGTGAAGATCGACGATTCAGCATTTCAGGGACAACGATCAATAAAGCCGCCTACTGCGCTACCCTGACTAAACTTCGACGTGTAATCCAGAATAAGCGACGTGGTCTTTCGTCGTCTGGAGTGTTGTTGTTGCGTGACAATGCCAGACCCCATACTGCGAATGAAACGCAAACTGTAATCAAGAAATTTGGATGGGAACAGATGGACCACCCACCGTACAGTCCGGACTTGGCGCCAAGTGATTTCCACCTGTTCCGCTACCTAAAGAAGTTTCTTGGCGGCAAGCGCTTCGACACAGATGATGAAGTGAAAGAAGCTGTTAAAGACTGGTTAGCTTCGCAGGCGGCCGAGTTCTACGACTTAAGTACAGTGAAACCCCTGAAATCCGAACTAATTGGGGCTGTAGCCTGTTCGGATTTCAATTTGTTCGGATTAGCCGAAAATATCCATAACATAATAAATAACCAGCCCTCGTTACGGTATAGGACTGTACGTTGAGCTAGCGACAGTGAGGAAGAAGAAACTTCGACAGACAGCTTCAGTATATGTGACTTATACTGAAGCTGCATCTGCTCTTGACATCGCATTGCGCTTCGTAGAACAACACGCAGTAGTCACGCAAAACGATGTCATGTTCATGCGACGCTGGCGCACGATAGCCACCGCGGAAATATTTTCGTCGCTTCGACAATTGAGGATAACTGATTTCAAGTGAAAGATTAAGTGATAATTTGTGTTTTTCTATTGTTATTTCATTTGTTTTTGCAAATACGGAATTACAATAACCAACATTTCCGTTTTTCAATCCTGGATGAGATAAGTATGTAGCTTGGGCACATTTACACTTTGTTAGGTATGCTAACTGTACTTCTTTGTTAATTATTTAAAATAACGTTATATTGTAGAATATATAATTGTTTTCTAAAATAAGTTTCTCTCTCTTTTTTTTTCAAACTTGAAAATTTCGAAAATAACTCGTTCGGATTACCCGGGATTTCGGATTTCTGGGGTTCGGATTTGAGGGGTTTCACTGTATTCAAAAGCTTGTGGAACGATGTGACAAATGTGTAAATAAGTATGGAAATTATGTAGAAAAATAGAGAAAGACGTAAGGAATGTCAATAAAACAATTGTTTTGGAAACAATTTTGATTTTGGATGTTTTTTTTAACCGGACCTTAGTTTTGGAATAGCCCTCGTAAATAATACGGTACCTCATTCCTTCAAAAATGAGATTTAAAAAAAAAATTAGTATAAATATCATTTTTGGATTGACTATTTAGGAGTTTGGTGACAGAAAGCATACTTTTCTCAGACCAAAATAATTACTAACTTCATGCTCATGAATCTTGTAAATTACTCTAAATAACGAGCAAGATCAAGTGCAGTGGTGGTGATGATAATCATAATATATTATTATGAAGAGATTTTAGGAAGAGAAGAACCACCAACCATTTGAGATATTTGTAAAACACCATTCCATATCGGGTAAATATTAAAAAATGGTCAGCCGTTGTTTACATGCAACGCTAGTTCGCGAGAGCTCATTAACTTTCCTTCCAAGAGAAAGTTTACTCATTTATTACCTAAAATATTAGGAAAAAAGTATTAATAATAAGATGCAGCTCTAATAGAAGCTATGCGTATAATATTTTGCGGATCCATTCTTTGTTTTATAATTAAACTAGCATTACCCGTCGCGGCTTCACCAGCGAAAATTGTAGTTGTAAAGAGTACACTTAGCAACGTCTCAATCATGAATGCTATGTTTGATTTATAGTTTAATTTTGAATAATAATGATAATAATTTGGTAAAGGCCGTAAACAATCAGACAATAAAGACAATAAAGACAATATAGCACAACAATGGCACATAAGTTAAATATCAAAATCTCCCCAACGTCTCGTCGCATGTATAAAATTAGACTCAAAACCACAACACTTTTTCCGACCAGAAACGTAAATAGGAAATAAGTGAGATACAGTATATTAAACACACTGACTAAACACAAAATCCATTTACCTAAATTCTTATTAAAAATGCACACTTCATAAAATTACCAAGTAAGAAACCTCTATGCCCGAATTTCACCCCCTTTCACCTCATATTATACACCACATCGAAAAACCCTTAGACACGTGTCTGCTTATTTTTTTAAATCATTAGTTAATATGCCGGGTACCACATCCCCAAATGAAACCACTCGTGAGATATTGTTATTCAATAAAATGCAGGTTTAACCCCGTTAACACCCCTTTAAAACCTGAATATCAAAAAAACCTTCCTTGAAGAGCCCTCTCGCCCGTGTTCTTTGTAATGGTGATGGATTGAGTGATGCAGAAGGTAGCACAGCATATTGGGGAGGAAGAAATGAAGGCAATGATGTTTGCAGATGACTTGATGATCTGGGGAAACAAGGAGAGGGATGTACAGGAACAACTCAATGCATGGGAGAAAGTAGTGTCATCCTATGGAATGAAGTTTTCCACGCAAAAGAGTGAAGTGGTGATAACAACATGTGAGAAGGGCAGAGTATACTTAGGCATAAAGTTAGGCGGACAGCGGTTGATGAGAGTGCAGAGCTTCAAATATCTGGGAAGCGTCATTGAAGAAAAAGGGGGAAATGTCTTGGAATTAGCTGAAAGAGGAAGGTGTGCTAATGGATTTGGGTGATGAGGGAGAGAGATAAAAGCAGAATACAAAAAGTGGAAATGAAGCTTCAGAGGAGTCGTATAGGTGTAACTAGAATGGACAGAGTCAGAAATGATACTCAGAGAAATATTAAAGGAAAAACCCCTACAGGATAGGATTGTAAAATCAAGGTTACAGTGGTATGGACACGTGAAAAGAATGGGAGAAAAGAGAATACCACGGAAGATATTGGAAATGGAGTGGAAGAAAAAGAGACCTACAGTAGAGGAAGACCAAGGGATAGGTGGATAAACGGGGTATAGAAAAGTGTCGAGAGAAAAGAAGTGAATTGGACAACAGTGACAGAAGAGAAGTGGTGGATGGACAGAAAACGATGGAGAGGCTTGTGCTCCAAGCGGTTGGAAACTGCTCTATAGTTGATGATGATGATGATGATGATGATGATGAAGAGATACTCTTATATGCTGGTGTTTGCCTTTAACCTTCTTATTGAGTCTAGCATTAGTGTATCTGGAGAAAGCTTTTGACAGCGTGAATTGGAATATACTGTTCAAGTTACTAATAAAAGTGGGGATCTCTTCTAGAGATAGAAGAATAATACATACATAGTTTATATAAGAATGAAAGGGGAATAATAAGATCTGGCAATAACCAGGAAGAGGTTGAAATAAGAAAAGGAGTACGACAAGGATGCTCGCTATCTCCTTACTTATTTAATTTGTATGTCCAAGATGCCATAAATAGGATAAGAGAAGAGATTCAAGTTGGAGTAAATATACATGGGGAAAAGATCGACATGCTCCGATTCGCAGATGACATTGCTTTAACAACAGATAATGAAGATGATCTTCAACAGATACTTCATGTAATAAATAACATCCTTAAAAACGAATTTAACATGAAGATGAATAAAAATAAAACAAAAATACTCGTATGCAGTTGGAACCAGGAAGATCATAGAAGAGCACCAGCAATTTATATCGAGAATGATAGAATACAACATGTGAAGGAATACAAGTATCTGGGAAGCTTGATAACGTCTGATGGAACCAGCAAACGAGAAATTTGGAGTAGAATTATTCAGGCAAAGAACGCCATTTATAGAAAGAAGAATCTCTTCACATCCAGAAGTATAGACCTAAATATAAGGAAAAGACTGTTGAAGACATACGTGTGGAGTGTGGCTTTGTATGGTAGTGAGACCTGGACAATAGGGAAGTCAGAAGAGAGGAAGTTGATGGCTTTTGAGGCTTGGTGCTGGAGAAGAACGCTTAAGATCAGTTGGATACAACATATGACAAATGAAGAGGTATTCAGAAGAGCAGGAGAAAGTAGAAGCTTTATGAAGAGCCTAAAAACAAGAAGAGCAAATATGTTGGGACATATTCTCAGACATAATAGCCTGCTAGCAAGAGTCATCGAAGGGATGTTAGAAGGGAAAAAAACAAGAGGAAGACCACCACTTGCACACATCACACAGTTAATGACAGACACAAACACAAAATCATATCGTGAATTGAAGAGGATGGCGGAGAATAGAGAAGGTTGGCGAGTTGCTGCAAACCAGCCCCAGGGCTGTTAACTTAAGAGAGATTGAGTCTGTGTTCAGTTTTGAGACAGAAGAATGTAAATATGCATGACAAATGGACTTAAAAGATTTGTCAGTTCCCAGTTTAAACTGGAATATCTTCTAAACTAGAAACCGGGAACTGGCACCATTCATAGACACATATGTCAACAAATCAATGATTATTACCTTTTTATTTGTCAGCGGATGTGAGTAAATAAGAGGATGGATTGGTCCAGTACGCCTGTCACTGCACATCCAAAGTCTCTCCCATTTTGCTCGCTTCACCTCGTCCAAGGATTCAATTAACTCAGTGAGGGGAGCAAACACTGTATCTCCTTCCTTCGGTACATTCACAATATGATATAGTGAGTAGCAGAAGGGCGCCTTCTGGAAGGAGCCATCGATATGCCATCCTGTCCTGCCAACTCCTGCCACATGAAAAATGAAAATAATTCAGCACTAAATTTCAGACAACCAAGTAAATTCAAGTTGGAAATGATATGGATAATTACAATGTTTACAATAATTCAATGGCAACCATTGGGCTAGATTTTACAATATTAAGGGGCTGTTCTTTAATATCTGGGTAAAAGTAACTTATTGGACAACTACTCCTGGAGTGCATTTTCCCAATACTTTTATTCCGTTATTATTATGTGCGAATGGACCCAGATGGATCACGAAGTACTTTTATGATTTGCCTTTCTGATTTTCCATAGAGCTCTCGTTCTCTCTCCGTAGGCCATCTTCCTTTCCTCAGTCCACTTGGTTCCTGGTCTCTTAGGAGCGTCATTCTCTGGTGTTACTATCCATCCATTTACCCTACATCGGAATAGGTTCCTGTCAAAGACTTCCACTATTCTTACTTGGGCCTTCTCCAAATCCTGTTTGACTTGCTGAATCCACGGTATATTCTTCATTATTTCTGCGTAGGTCATGATCTCGTGTGTAAGCCAAGTCGGTGGAGGTATTTGAATATGTCCATAAAACTTCAATCTTCATTTTCTGGTGTCCGCCGCAAGATTAGATAATTTCTCAGTTGCTTTACGAGATTTCAACCTGTATCCATCTTCTGTTCTTTCTGGGCCAAGAATTTTCCTCAAGATCTTTCGTTCTTCCTTTAGGATATTTTCCAAGTCACCCTTCCTGTTAAGTATTAGAGTTTCACTTGCATACAGAGATTCCGGTTTGATTACCGTGTTGTAGTGTCTGATCTTTGTACGTGTGAACATGCACTTTTTGTTGTAGATGTCACGCATTGTCCCATACACTCACTTCAATTCCTTTAGTATTCGAAACGTTTTTCTATGCAAAGTTATTTCTTGGCCAACTAC
This sequence comes from Meconema thalassinum, assembly GCA_946902985.2. Taxonomy (NCBI): domain Eukaryota; kingdom Metazoa; phylum Arthropoda; class Insecta; order Orthoptera; family Tettigoniidae; genus Meconema; species Meconema thalassinum. The sequence continues at coordinate 47,142,488 of OX336390.1, forward strand.
CAATCAGAACAGCACCTAATGGTAACACCGAACCCCTGATATATTTACAGTAATATGGACACACGAAAAAAGAGAATACGGTAATTCAACGCTAAATTTTAAACGAGCAAGTCAATTCCTGTTAAAAATCATATGGATAATTACAATGTTTACAATAATTCAATGGCAACCATTAGGCGACATTTTACAACATTAAGGGGCTGTTCTTTAATCTCTGGGTGAAAGTAACTTATTGGACAACAGTAGCGTAGCCAGGATCGACCAATGGGAGGCGTTATAGTTACTCGAAGCCAAATTCTGCAAGCATTTCGTCCCGCAGCGTAGCCGCGCTCGTCAAACGTGCACCATGGCCGCGAGACCAGCTGCAGTAAGTACGGATATCGTAGGTTCGAATCCTGGTGCTGACGGCGGTTATCCTGAGTGCCGTTTTCCCCGGGTTTTCAACACTCCCTACAGGAAATTGCCGGGATAATGTCTTACTTCAAGTCCCGGAGCGTCTACCCCACCCTTGTCCTTGATACATTTACACGCATTACTACAGTCATCACAGCAATACAGGTTGCCAGACAACTTCAACACACACCCAACTATACGGGGATGATGACCAAGATGTCTCAAGCCCCTCAAATGAATTATTAAGAACAACTCTCCAAGTATTTGAAATGAAAATCCACAGCCTGCTTCCAGTCTCCGACCGGGTCAGGAATGGAATGAATGAAGCCCCCATCTAGCGGCGAGGACATGAACTGTGCCGGCTGCCGAAGCATGTCGCCCTCCTCTGGGGCAATGATTAAATGAATGACAGATAAAATGAAATGATAGTGTCGAGTGTTGCTGGAATGAAATATTGACAGGGAAAACCGGAGTACCCGGAGAAAAACCTGTCTGCCTCCGTTTTGTCCAGCACAGATCTCACATGGAGTGACCGGGATTTGAACCACGGACCCAGTGGTGAGAGGCCGGCGTGCTGCCTCCTAAGCCACGGAGGCTCTTCTACAAGTATTTCCATTTCTCAATTAGATATTATTACACAAGAAAAGTTTCATGTATTTTGGCCCAGAAGTTTTCGAGCACTTTAATACAATATGCACAAAAGACAACAACAACAAAAACAGTTCTTCAAAAACTGAAGTTAATTTCTGACTGAACTGGTAAATGTAGAAGATTCCTGTTCCTCTAACAGGAACAAAATAAACTCGATATATCTGTGCTACCAACGTGAAGACTGCGTATTTATCAACAAGAGAAAACATTTATAGAAGTCTCAGCGAAAGTGGGCATGTCCCCTCACGGTGTATCATGTTGATTTATGAGTTATTCAATACTCATTTTTATGGTTCTTCAGTTTTTTTCAACAAGATCCTGTGCTTTATATTGCAATTAGCCCTGAACGCCTAAAATATCAATTTCGAAGATTTTTGTCACCTACTAACCATAAAAAAGCTACATTCAGCCGGAAAATGGTTTAGTTGCTTACACTTGCGACACATTTCACTCATTCGTAACTGTAATCCGGGGAATCACTGGACAGGCTGACGGTTATCTCCTGCTCAACAAGTTAATAAAGATCCCAAAATTAGTGTTAATGTACCCATATAATTTTCTAAGTCCTAATTAAAACGCGTTATTTTTAAATAAAACTAGATTAATTTACATATAACTTCTCACCCGCTAAGAAAAGTAAAGAAATCTAATATTGTCCCGCCAGGTGGGATTCAAAATTATTTGGCGCTAGCATCAGTTTGAAATAAGTTATATTTCGCGGGGGAAAATTTAGATTGGCAAACCTGGAAGGTCGGAGTTGTATTACCACAGACTAAAACACACAGTCTCGAAGTTCGCTGCGTTACGAAATTGCATCCTCTTGGTAGATGGAGCCACACTAGCGCTCGCGGCAGCCAGCAAGCTGGCAATTGCCTTGAGCGCGTTATTCGCGGCACTGATGATTTCACTTTTGTAGGGGTTTAATGAATTTTAAATCACCTGAGTTATTATTTCCATTGTAGACATAAGTCATTTTAAATCACAATATCGATGTACTGTACACTTTTAATTCATAGGAAAATAAAAAAATGCTCTGTTTTTATTAGTTCAGTCCTCTACAAGTATCCCTAGGTACAGTTGTATGACGTATTTAATGAGTCTCACGTAGAATTAATAGCCCATACTAGTTATAAATACATGTATTTGTTTCAATGATAGTCGCGGGCATCTCGACATACTGTATTATAAAACAGAGTCCCCGATTATTGGATGTAAAGGGTAATCTAGAGAACTACTGGATGGATTTTGATGCGATTTTCACCATTCTGTAAGGGATTTCTCGAGGAAGGTTTCTAAATAAAAACATTCATTTGTGACCATAGGAAGACGAGCAGTAAAGATTTCAGTGAATTGAGTGAAGAAAAACCTGACGTGTGTGCGCCATTTAAGCTTACGCTGGATATCTATATAGGCCCACTCCGAGTGTAAGACTTGGTCAGCATGAAAAGTTCGACAAAAGGGCCCGAGACAGCATATCTCTATCTTTAATACATCGCCCACTATAGGCTAAGTGATTTTACGTTTTCATTTCTTCCAACAATCTCCATTCAGTGGAAATTTAATTTACTAGCTTCGGAGCGAGTTTACGAGGTAGTGAGCGAGTCTATCACCCCAGCTTCGGCCAGCATCAACTTTCGAGTCGTGTCGAATTAAGACTTCTGAGAAGAGTATATGTGTTTGGAGATTCACTGCTCACCTCGGTTTTCTGAATTGCGTGTGGGACCTGCCGTCCGTACGTCTTTCAAGCTTACGCTGGGCAAACCGTTAAAGAAACCGGGTGATGTCGGGGCGGGTTACTAGTATGTGTATAATTGTAAATTGCTTTGGTAGGCTATATCAAATTCTTAACCATATCAAAAGCCAGTTCTTCCGTAAAATTGAGTAATATTATAATTAATTAGAAAAATACCGGTGTGATTTGTGAACCGAAAAGTATAAAAAGATCTTCAGGTCTTAAAATGGCTCAATTGTAAGTACTTCGTATCTTTTTGTGATTTTGAAACTTTTCATTCCTATATTTGACAATATAATACAATGTCAATTTTACAAATAATTTCAACAATAACAACAATTGTGTACCGTACCTTCACAGCAGTCATGTGGGACACCAGGTATTTCATAAGAGAATTAACAAACAGTGTACCACATCTTTGTGAGCATTATCCTGACGACATAAATTGGATTATTTCAAAATGATTCGAGAATAAGTTTATATGATTGTACAAAATAGTCATTTGTATTCATTAAATCAGCTCTCTGACTATTTGAAACCCACTTTCTCCATCTGAAAATTAAAATATCGGCACGTGTTTGAGAAGTTAACTTATGTCTTAATTTTCAAAATGCATTGATATTATGTGTATTTGAATTGCAGCCAATGGCCATAGCAGAATATTTCAACTAAATGCCCATAGGCTCCCCAATTTCAATTTCATGTAGCTCCAACTTTGGCTACCAGATGCCACTGTCACTGACACCCAGCGGTGAACGTTGGAACTTGATAGAGCGTTTCTAACCAAATAGCCTACAGATTTTGTCTACGCACTACCATTGTAGTGGTAGGTTCTTTTACATGCTTTACTTCCCCTCCAAAGGAACGCATACGGAAGGATTTTAACGCTCTTAAAAATCCGACCACTTCGGTCGGGTTTGTACCCGCACGGAAGCCATGCATAGACATGCGTCTGATTTATAACCGAATGGCTGCGTGGCTCAGCGGCAACGTTCTTGCCTGCTTTTCCCAAGGTTGCAGGATCTAATCCTGGCGCAGTCATCTGGCATTTGAGGGTGCGTAAATGCAAGGGAGCTGTGTCTGTAGATTTAATGACACGTTAAAGATCTCCTTCGGTGCAAAATTCTGGCACCTCGGCGTCTCTAAAAGCCGCAGTAGTCAAAAGCCAATTTCATTATTATTGATTTATAACCAGTTAGCCTAAAGAACTAGTTCCATTGTTTGTTTGGAAAACTTTATAATACTAGCCTAAAATCCATAGCTCAAGTCTTACCTCTAAGGGTCTTTTGGAAACTCGGGTGTCGCCTTGTTATTTGAACAGTCTACAGTACATTAACAGAATGACATCCCAGTCGGTCAACACGAATACACAATGTTCACATACAGTAAATCCAGCAACAATAACATTCACCAACACAGGGCAATCGGCGCATGATTGTTGGCTGTGTGAGAGCATTGTTGGCGCACGGCGTGCGACAGTAGAAAAAAAAAAAACATGAGCCAAGCTTCGCGACTGTGGTTATACATTGTCATGAAGACGTCTCTAGCCTTAAATATGGAGTCGGGCCGAAAGGCGACAACAGTACATCACCAAGTTGCCGGCGCGGTGGTGAAACAGACACAAATCACAACCATGCCGATTTTCCAATGGGAGGGGTTCTAACCCCCCTTTGGCTACGCCACTGTTGGACAATTACTCACGGAGTGCCTTTTCCTAATACTTTTATTCCTTTAAGTTAGTATTCTAAATGTGTTTCCACGCAAAGATATTTCTGTCAGAAATGATCAAGGAAGTTGTGGAATGCAGGCCACAGACCCTTTTTCTTTTGTGTTCTTTGATTGTTATTAGGAACAGAGGAGATAAGACAACATAGAAGTAAACTTCTAAAATTGATTGTACAAAGTAAAAATTAAGGTTCAATAAAATACATCTCATTTAATAACCTGATCCTGAATAAGAAATACTGGCAACTGTGGACAAGACCAGTTAAGAAGCAATAGATAAATTAGAAAATCTTCAAAACCTAAAGTGGGCGTGCTTTTACACAAGCATACAATGGCTTCAGCAAAGTGCTCCAAGAAGAAACTTCAGTGAAGCTGTATGTATTTCATAGGTCATATTATCAAAAAAAGCGGAACGCTTGTTCATGCTGGAAGGCAAGGTGAGTGAACTTCCTTACTGAATACTGGTGATAAAACGCAGGATGAAATAGATAAAGAGGAATATAGGGAACTATGGTTAACTGCTACAGTGAAATATGAAAGTGCTACATCTAACCAGGCTGTAGAAGGAAAGTCTGTTTCAGACAGATCTCCAGTATATCCAATCAGCATAATTATAAATTACCAAAAGAGTTGAAACAGTTTAACCCTCTCAGTGCTACGCGCCGATCAGATCGGCTCTCGCTGCTTGCGCCAAAAGTGCCAAAGTTGATTCAATCGGCACCCTGTTTATCTTATATTTGTCGATTTCGGTAGGCATATGTCCGTGATTATTTCATACTGTTGGAAAGGTGAGGTTTCAAGCTTACCTGTGCGGTGTTTACTTTTTTCCTTTGAAGCCCGTTACGCGATAGGTTCGAGTTTGTATCGACGCCCTCCCTTTGCGCTCCCCCAATCACGCACGTTCCCGCCAAAATTGCGGTGCAGTCTTTTTCTTCTCGTTGAAGTTTCCAGCCTACAGATGTATCTAAGAACTTTATACAGCTGGAAACGTAGTGTTTCTTGGAATATGACTCTAAGGTGTCCTTAATTTAGGCTCAAAACTGATTTTTTTTACACATACAAAAAATGAAAAATTGAATAATGATAAGAATAACCTCAATTAAAAAGGTTTAGATCCCGTATTTACTTTCATGAACATAATGTATGAAAGAATGAGGTATTGGTTATAATGCAAAGCAAAAGTAACGATTCTATCGTTGGAAATGTGGTATTTATGATTTTTTTTTTTTTGAATAGTCTGCATGACCATTGAAAATCGCTTGGAATTCTTGGCAAGTATTTCAGGAAATGGCTTGGCACTAAGAGGGTTAATGGGCATGTAAGGCAATGGATTGATTTCATGGCATTACTTCCATTTGTGCTGGGCTACTCTCTGTCATCTTTCATTTCAACCTTTCTTCGCGCAGTTAATCTGCTACCCTCCCCTCGTTCACGCTGATCTGATTAGTTTGGCTTCATAAAAGACAGTGCCTGGGTGTCAGGACCTCTTGTCGGTGTTCTCTTTATAAAAATGCCGACTACAAATACCACAATTAAGGAGGCGTTCCTTCTACGAATGTACTGGTTTTTTTTTTTTTTGGTTTCTGAATACGAAGAATTACGTACCAGGTGGAAGGAAGCTTTTAGTTTTACGTGACCGTTAATCATGCGATCATGAGCAACGAGACCTCCTTTTTACGTGGAATCTGAACCCCAGGACATGGCATTTCACTTTGAAAATCTCACATGCATTGACCGGAAATCGAACCCGGTCCACCTTGGTGAGAGGCCAACAACTTGACCGCTGCGCCACCACGCCCCTACGTACCAGGTGGATATTTCCGTATGTGTAGTTAGATTCAACCACAGAACGATTTGCTCTACTCTCAGTAGAACTTTTACCATCCTGAACTTGAAATCTTTCCGCAACATGATCTAATCACGTTGTTCCACTCGCACACAAGTCCTGAAGAATATTTTAGCAGCTTGCCGCCAGAGCGCAGCAACGTTCATTCGCACGAGGTATAGGAGGGAGGGCCCTCACCGTATATAGCCATTAATTCTACAGAACAGGAGAACAAGCCTTGGTAACTTTCAACAAGGTATATTACTGAAAATATAGTATTTATGATTGACAAACCTTTCTCGGAGTTGTTGGGAGTCTTTTCACAATCTCAATTGCCACTGCTGCACCGGAAATAATTACTTTTAACGTAAATAAAGCATTATTGGTCGTGTTCATTTGCACAAGGTCGGCCATTTAACAATCACTCTGGATACTACGTCATACCCACGTGACACGTTGCCAACATGAAAAATGAAATAAAAGGCTAAACCATTGGCCTGGATAAAGATTATTGATGCGTGACTTCCCCCACCTTGCATGACAAAAACCAGGGGTGTTATTTATTAGCTAACGAGGCCCGCAGGGCCACGCTATCAATCCTCAATTGGTCTGGACGAAAATATTGGTCTAGATAAGATAGATAGATAATGCCTTTATTGGTGGCGAAGTTAGGGCTCAAGGCCCTCTCTTACACTTAACCACTAGAAGCATATACATCTACATGACATATAATTACAAATACCAATAGCACAAATAATATTAATAGCTATAAGAATAGTGATAATATGAATAATGGTAGAATCATTGATTTCAAAGATACACAAAGTAAAGTACCCTTAAATGACGTAACTACAGTAATCCGATCATTCATCTCATTCATTCATTCAACATTTATCCAGGAAGTCAGCGGGCTCCACACAGCAAATACTCGCAGCAAGCCACTTTAAACTTGCGATGAGAGGGATTGTCTCTAATGTTCGCAGGTAGCAAATTCCATGACCTGGACGCAGAGATTATGAACGAGCGGTTGTAAACAGCAGTACGGTTTATAGGTATGGCAAGAGAGGAGCCAGATCTCGTATTGTGGTCATGATAGGACGAGAGGTAAGAAAACGGTAAAACAAGATAGTTAGGGGTATTAGTGGAAAGTATTTTGTGCAGTAGTGGTACCAAATGCGTGTGGTTGGCATTATAGACTCATACACAAACATTCACAAAGATGGTCGTCAGAGCAGCAATTTCAGCTACGGTATATAAGTCGTGCTCCTATTAGGGCGGGATGGTGGGTCTACGGCAGTGGACGAGTGAACATCTATTACTATATCATTTCAGATACCATTAAGTTACTACAGTTATTTTGGCCAGTTTCATTACTTACAATTTTTTGAACACATGTTCTCCTGTTCTGTAGCACCTACAGTACATTTTAAAGACATGCAATTTATTTCAGGTTATTTTTTCACATTTTTTCACTGACAATATCAGTCATTATGTGACTTGCGAATGCCTCACTATTTACAAAATGATTATAAATACGGTATTCACTATTTGCAAATGTCAGTCATATTTGGGCCCCCCGCCCGCCCTCCCCCCACCCCCACACACATACACACACTTAAAACATCTGTAGGAGATTAACATTAAAGCATCTGAGAAAGAAGAGGTTACATCTTTAAGTCACACCCCCTGTTTCTGAAAGGCTATTCCTCTGCTGTACGGTACTTAACTGCAAACATGCATAATTTTTGACATACTACTAAGTTGTCTAATGATGTATATGAAGTTATCCAAAGATTTCTAGAGCAAAAACACCTGAATAGTGAACAAGTGTCACGACAGCATGAGAGGCTAGTCCTCAAGGCATCAGCGAGACAATGAGAGTAGCCTAGCATTCCTGTCTAGAGTAGAGTGCACCTTACTGTACTATTATCACTATAGTGAGGAAAACTTTTCTTACCAGTACATCCTTCGTTGTCATCATTCGATACTCGGAAAACGTCCGGATGTGGAGATTTAGGATGCTTGTAAAAGGTTGACTCAAGATCGCCAAACCATTGACTGATTTCAACATGTCTTTTCCCAGTTATTTTACCTTGATTTTTGAAAATAAGTAGTCTGTGAGCCGTGACATCCTTCTTAATTTGTTGGATCACTAAAGGAGAAAATCGTCATTGTATCACATAGGATTATATTAGTACCGGTACTCTGTACAAACTTAAAAAATAAAATGCAACTTAAATTATGAACTAGATCACCGGTACTATAGGTTATGTTCCTACATAGACCAAAATAATTCCTTCGCATTTGATCCATAAGTGTGATACGGTAACAATTTCTGAAAACAGCAATTAATGGACAGGAAAATGCAAATAAATAAATGACATCAGTTTAAACCTCACCTTCAGATCTATTTTCTGTTATAAGGTTTACCCCTCGAACTTCACATCCCAACTTGATGGGAACGAGCTGGTAAAACGTCGACATAACATTCACGGTTCTCCTAAACATAGAAGGACCGTGATTGTCTTAATTAAAAACTAAATAAACATGAGCTGAACTCACATTATCAATAAGAAAGATGGGCGGGCATAAGTAAATATGGGGGAGGGGCGGAGCATGACTGTCGTTCAAACGAGCAATTTAGGCTATTCTGTTAACTTCGAATTTTCCCTCAAAACCTGCCTCGCCTCTTATTACCTTCGTAGCTTCGTGACAGCAGAGACAAAGTCCTCTTCTTCTTCCACTTGGTACAAAAATAGGCACAGTAAACTCTTTACCCAATTGCTACTGTGCAGTGTTATATATCCAAGACCGACTCCAATACTCAGACCGTAACATAGAAAAAACATGGCGGCCGCAGAAGCCCCACTTCTCCTATTGGGTAACACGAAATCAAGACGTACACGGCGGTAATTTGACGTAGGGAAAACGACACAATTGGGAAAATCACTGTTCCATGCATGAAAAAGCTTCACGAACAAATAACTTACATATCACATAATATTACTAGAAGAAATGGCTGTCCCACAGTAAAAGAAAACAAGTTGATTTATTAGAAATTTCACGTAACTATATAATAACATTCTCTCTTCGATTTTACTTCACTGCATGGATGAAAATAATTTTATATTAAAAAAAAGGTTTAAATATAAATGTATGTGAAAAAAATCTCAATTTATTCACTCTCGCGAAAACTATGACAGCATTACTTGAGTTCTTTTACCCTGAGACGGTCAAATATTATAACACAGTACAGATCAGAGTCAATTGGTAAGTAGGTGGGGGCTCCAATATTCCAGGAATAAGTCAGGTTAAGGTTTGAAGGTGGATGGAGATCATCAAGCTGGACCCAGCTGCAGCCAATGGAAATTGCTGCAAATGTTACAGAACAATAAATAAATGTAAAATATTATTCACCTTACTTGCTGCCGAGTTTCAACTCCTTGCGCTTGTTTACTTTAACTCCAAGCTCCTCAGTGGGTCTTCTTTTTTGTGCCTGGTTTCCAAACTTCTTGCACAATTCCCTGGACACATTTTTATCGTGCAACACTTTGGAGTAGTTGTTAACAAATATGTTCGCAAACACTTTAACACATTTTTTAACAATCTTGATCAAGGGCACACCACAACTACATTCATCATTTATATTGCTTATAGAACTCTCTATAAGTTGAGTCCCTAATGCAATAACAGCGTCCCTCTGATTTTCGAGTTTCAAAAATTCAGATTCAAAGCTGCTGCTTATGAGTACCTGAACAAGTCTATATATATCACAACATAAACCCATCAAAAACGAGGAAGGACACTTGAGCCCACCCCTGTTAAGTTCACTGAAGTAAGACAGAAGCTTCTTGTCACAATCAAGGATTAAATCTTCTTCGGATTGTAGCACTTCTTTACACCGAGTGCACTTTCCACTCTTTACCAACTTGGCTAAAACTTTCATGCTCGTGTAACTAGCAATGCATACAATTATCTTCTTTGCTTCAAGCGGAATCGACACTAATGGTGTTTCATCCAGGGCAGACTGAAATTTATCAAGGTTCTCGACTACTTTTTCTTGGTTGAAAGTAACTGTCAGGTCCTTGAGAGTAAATTCTCCTAACTTTGCCGACTGAAGTTTTAGCAAACTTAATACCTTAAGTCTCCGTTCAGATTCTAGCACTTGTTCTACTGAGACATTATATGTGCAGCCACTTAATCTTCTGTATGCTCCGAACCTGCTTTCTAAGCCATCTGTCTGCAGCTTAGCTGTCAGGATGTAGGACCACTTATATGTATTAAAAATATATTTACATAGCTGGACAACTGCAGTCAGTGTGTGAGTGAATGCTAAGAACGTTTCATTACTCAATTTTCCATCATTGTGTGAATGCCATATGTCAACATATGTTTTCAAAGTTTCCAAAAAAGACAAGCTTGGTATCATTGGGGCCACTAATAGGGTTTGCTTCATCATTTCGGGTGTACTTTCCTTTCATTGGGTGCTGAACGTTTGAAATTGTCCACCACTTTGAAATTAATTTCAAAAACTGGACAGTCCCATCAGAAATAGCAACACCCTCACTTTTAAGCATATCCAATGCCACTATATTTTTGGCATCAAATATGCTCATAGCTAGAGCAACATTCTGTCTCTCTATAGCAGTGGGATATAAAGCCTTTCTTGACAAATTTGGAGCCAGTTTTAGAATCATACTCTTTTCAGAATGGAATAGATCTCTAATATCTGAAAACTTAGCCTCGACATTTGTGTACTGAAAAGTTGATTCATTTTCAGTAACATGTAGCATGCTTTCTATTTTGGGAATTGTCTGCTCGGTGTTGGGAATGACAAACGTTTGACTGGGTCGATTTAACCAATTGTTCCTTACACATTTCAGCAAATGTACACTGTCGAACAGAAGAAATAGTGACTTGGAGGTATTAGCTGGATTTGTAATGCAGGGTTTTAGAGTACCACCACCCAAGAGCTCAAACATCTTCCTATTCATGCTGTGGTTATCTGATACCAAACAGACTACATGAAATTGAAGCTCGTCCATCAAGGTTAGGACGTCAATGGTTAGAGTCAGTAGAGTTTTTGCATTTAGGTTTCTCACTGGGAAAATACCTATTATATCTTTACTGTCTGAACGTAAAGAGGAAAACATGAAAGCTTGTATGGTGGTGGCCGAGTCGGCTCCTGAGCTATTTTCAGCCATCCCGATTATTTTCCCTCCTTTATACGTGAGTTTGGAATTAACATATATCTCATCCAGCAAAACAGTAACAACCTTCTCTTCATCATTCAGGAGCTTGCTTTTTTCTTTCAAAAAGGATTTTTGCAATGGCCCAACACCTGAGCTGTTTGGACCTATTTTGGACAAGAATTGCCTGAGATAAACATGGTGAGGTAATGTCATTATGTTTGTCCTTCTTAAAGATTGGTAAGCTCCAGGGTGTGAGTAAGAGAGACTTGCGGCCCATATTAGGAGGTCTGATGAATATTTAATCTGACAAGCAAAAGCAAGCTCCAACTGTTCTAATGCAAATTTTACCTTGCCAGCCCTCTCTACATTCACATCAGCATCAAGTTGCAGGCCCTCCTTTGTAACATTTATCAATGAAGTTACCCTTTCAGAGAGAGATACTGATTCATCATTATAGTTAGCAAGAGAACTCACCAAATTATCCAACTTGCTCCATCTATCACATTTATATGCCTTGCTTCCGTTGCACTCCAAGATCCAGTTAAACTTCTCCGCAGGTAAGCACAGATTCTTGTAAAACACATTTACATCTAAATCACTCGACACTTTGAAACACATTGACACTGATGGAACATCACAATAAGCATTATCATCTATTTTAATAAAAAGGACATAGTCTTCCTTCACAATTGTTATAAATGGATTTACCGGCCTATTCTTAACTTCACTTGTGAAAGATTCGAAATTTGCAATGGTATCCTGTTCACACCATTCATTAAAGTTATCCAAATCTCTCTGTAATATCTGCTGCACACGTTCTTCAGGATCTTTCCTTTCTTTACTAAGCCTAACAGTTAGATAAGAGGGTTGATTGTGAAAAAATGTGGGGTAAGCATCATCGCTTAGTTTTGGAACTTTCCGAGGAACACGAATAGGTTCACTATTTACAACAGGGAACACGTCTTCCCTAACCACAAACTTATCTTCAAAATGGTGTATGCATACTACTGCTTTATCACTGACCACAAAATTGTCACGATGTATACTTCTAATCCATTTTTCTCTTAATGTTTTTTCCTTGGGAAACTTAAAAATAGTTGTATGAGAAGCATTGCCGTAATTACTCTTACAACCCGGTACACAACAAGAGCGACCCATTACATAACTTCAAAACAAACATTCATATGTCACTGCGTATAATTACAGCTGCTAAATATCAACTGACTCACAAATTCAATCTCACGCACCACTATTCTCCATAGGAAACACTACTTATCGCCAACTTTCATCGGTAGCAAACTGAAACAACGTATGTAAACAAACCCACGTTTTCAACAGGCTAGGGCTTCTCGAATCGCCATCTTGAAGCAATCGAGAGTAGCATTAAGGTCTGAGTATTGGAGTCGGTCTTGATATATCATTGGGTAACCGTCGACTACCGATAAGACCAGTGAGTAGCGGGTTATCTCAAACAAGAGTATAACGCAACGCGGAGAGATACCTATAAGGAAAACATAGGAACATAGACGGGGACACGAATGGTATTTGACTTTTCACACCGAAGTGACCCAACTTGGTGACACTACATGACCTTACTTACTTACTTACTTACTTAATTCCTGTCGCTCCTTCCGGAGCATAGGGCCTTGGCGAATTTTCTCCACGCAGTACGGTTCCTGGCCATTCTCTTCACTTGACTCCAGTTCTTGTCCACCTCTGCAATTTCATTTTCGATCGTCCTCTTCCAGGTCTTCTTAGGTCGACCCCGCTTCCTGGCGCCTTGAGGATTCCAGTCTAGCACCGCCCTCTCAATAGCTCCGTCCGGCTTCCTTAGTGTGTGACCAATCCAGCGCCATTTCCTCTCCTTGATCTGGATGCTAATCGGTTGTTGATTGGTGATGGTCCAAAGATCTTCATTTGAGATTATGTCCGGCCACCGCACATTCATGATGCGACGCAGACATCTGTTAATGAACACCTGTAGCTGGTTGTTGATCGGTTTTGTGACTTTCCATGTTTCACAGCCGTAGAGAAGAATCGACTTTACATTGCTATTGAAAAGGCGGAGCTTGGTCTTCCTGGAAATGTTTCTATTTCTCCAGATGGGGTAGAGCTGGACAAAGGCACCATTTGCCTTCCTGATACGGCTTCGAACATCTTCCTCTGCTCCCCCATCATTTGTGACTATACTTCCAAGGTAGAGGAAGGACTCAACTCGCTCAATGTCCTTTCCGTTGACTGTCAAACTGGTCGTGATGTCAGAATTTATCCTCATCTCTTTGGTCTTGTTGGTGTTGATCATCAGTCCTGCACTTTCTTCTTCTCTCTGCAACCTCCCCAGCTTATCTTCTATGTCTCGGTACCGTTGTGCCATAAGACAAATGTCGTCTGCGAAATCCAGATCTTCAAGCCTGTCATTTATACCCCATTGAATACCCCTCTTCCGACCTCCCATTACCTTCTTCATCACACTATGCAGGACCATCAGGAACAGAGTGGGGGAAAGGACACACCCCTGTCTCACTCCGGAACTGACCTTTATATTTTCTGTTAATTTGCCTTCGTGAAGAACCTGGCACTCATACCCTTCGTACATCTCTTCCATGATTCTGATGATCTTCGTTGGAATTGTATATTCCTCGAGGGTCTTCCACATGATTCTTTGATTTACGGAGTCGAAGACTTTCTCGAAGTCAACAAATGTGAGGTAAAGGGTATTCCGCCACTCCACACTCTGCTCCAGGATGATTCGGAGGGTGTTGATGAGATCCACACAGCTGCGATGTTGTCGAAATCCAGCCTGTTCCTTCCGAAGCCTTTTTTCTACGCAGTCTTTTATACGATTCAGGATGACTCTCGCCAGCACTTTGCTTGGAATGGACAGCAAGGTGATACCCCTCCAGTTGTTACAGTTTGTGGTGTCCCCTTTCTTCGGCAACTTGACTATCAACCCCTTCTTCCAGTCGGTTGGTATTTTCTCCTCCTTCCAGATCTTCTCCAACAGCGGGTGCAGCAGATCGATCGTAATATCCACGTCTGCTTTCAGTACTTCCGCTGGGATATTATCCAGACCTGGTGCCTTCCCGCATTTCATCTGATTCAACGCTGTCCGTATTTCGCCCCGAGTTGGGGAGTCGAGGCTGATGCTTGGGTCACTTTCTGCTTCCTCTTCATCTTCTCCTCGCTGCTTAATTTCTGGTCCTCTATCTCTATTAAGAACCTCCGCAAAGTGTTCTCTCCATCTTGTCAGCTGCTGTTCACACGTCGTGAGGATCTTGCCCGTCTTTCTCTTCACAGGCCTAGTTTTATTAAAACCTTTCTTCGAAAGCATCTTTGTGATGCCATAGAGCTCCATTACCTCCCCCCTTCTTGCCGCTTCTTCTGCTTTCTCCGCCTGCTCATCAATCCACCTCCTATGATCCTTCCGTACACTCCTCTTTACCTCCCTGTTTGCTGTTGAATACTTTGCTTGTGTGAGAGCCTTCTGCTGCCTAGTCTTGCAGGTGTTGAGCTTGGCCTTAATCTCCTTCCTATAATTTATCTTGTCCCAGGTCTGATCGGGTATCCATTCTTTCCGCAGGTAGTTCTTGTACCCGAGCTGCATCTCACTAGTTTCCACGAAGATATTCTTTACCTTGCTCCACACAGTCTCCACGTCCTTCTCTGTCTCGGAGTCCAACACCTGGAATTTATTTCTGAGCTCCAGTTTAAATTGGTCCAATCTCAGCTGGTTCTTAAGCTTGCCCACATCAAACTTGTTGTGCCGAGTGTTAAACTTTCGGCGGACTGCGACGATCTTCATGCGGAAGTTGGCAACCACAAGATGATGGTCACTACCAACGTCCACTCCTCTCTTGTTCCTAACATCTTCCAAGCTTCTTCTGAACCTCCTGCTCACCGCGATGTGATCAATTTGATTTTCTGTGACTTAATCAGAAGACACCCAGGTGACCTTGTGGCACCGCCTATGAGGAAATACCGTGCCACCCATCACCAAGTCCTGACTGGCGCAATATTCCGTAAATTTCTCCCCATTGTCATTCATCTCACCAAGGCCATGTTTACCCATGATCTGCTCCAACCCCTCATTGTTTGAGCCCACCTTCGCGTTAAAGTCTCCCATAACAATGAGAATGTCCTTCTTACTTGTTTGTCTTGTGACATCTCGCAGCATTTGGTAGAATTCTTCCTTCTTCTCTGGCTCCGACTGTTCTGTAGGCGCATAGCATTGGATGATGATCACATTCCTGATCTTTGTCTTGAACCTAGCAAGCATGAGCCTACTAGAAATTGGCTTCCACTCCATAAGGCTTCTCTTTGCATTTCTGTTGAGCAGCAACCCCACTCCATCCCTGTGTTCTTCATCATCGCCCCCAGAATAGAGAAATGTAATTCCATCTGTTGTCTGTATTTCACCGAATCCTGGCCACCTCACTTCACTCAATCCTAGGATATCCAGCCCATAGTTCTTCATCTCCCGTTTCAGTCTGGTTTTCTCCATCAAGGTCCTCACATTCCAGAAACCGATTTTCGTAGTCCTCTTCATGCCTAAAGTCGTCATCAGGTTATCCGTCCGGTTTTGTAATTTCCCTTCATTTTCTGTAATCAGTTTATTTAAGAGGAGCGAGTGATTAACCCACTGCCTCCAAGTGCCTTGGAGGGGCTGCCACCTTAAGCCTGAGGCACCAGGCTGATTTTCTGTCAGGGTTTCTTCCCTTAGCCTTTGAAGAACCAACTCCAAACTACAAGGCAGCAGTTGTTTCACCAGAGCCCCGTTAGCCGTAATTTCTTCAGGGTTCCTGTAGGGCCTTCACAGCTACCGTAGCGGTCTTGAGGCACACAAAGTCCCCACTGTACTTCACCCCTACAGGCAATCCCCTACTTAATTACGTTGCCCATCTCCCACGACGAGGACGATGGGTTGGATTTGAGGGAGACCACTACATGACCGGGTCACAAATAAGGATCATGGGCAAGAATTACCCATTCAAATCTTTAAATCAATATTGTCGAAAAATGCTACTATGTTACTAACCAGTGGAATAAAGCCAATGAATGAATGAGGATAAAACAAAACCACCGCCGTCTGGAAAAAAGATTATATAACGGAAAGATCGGAAACACAATGCAAAATGGTGGTTCCAATTTTCGACTGCAGCGGCATCTGCTAGAAATTCGAACATGTATTAAACTAATTTCGAAAACGAAAGATTCGCGTATAGCCATCGCTGTCTACAATTCTCAAGCCATGGCATTACGTTTGGCAACGCCGCCCATCTGTCATCTGGGAGGTCTAGCGCAAGCACATGGTAATTGCTAACACTGCATAAACACACAGATTTTGACGCCTAATGTTTCCGAAAATACAGCAGACCATTACGTCCGCTAAATCTGCACACACATATCATATTATCATGCTAAGTACAGTACTGTCAATTCCCGATAAGGTAATGCTGTAATAAAAGGCTGTACTGTACCTCAATGTCCAAATGTCCGAAGTTTCCTTTTCTTACTGCTATGCTCACTGCTAAATAGCCAAAGTGTTCCAAATACGATCGAGTGCAAGTGTGCGAGCAGAGTGCCAGTGTACATAGCGACATTTTTGAAGATGCAGACTCGGTTCGTGCACTCGGTGTAGGCTCTGTGATGTCGCCATTTTAACAGAACTTCGGTATTCTCACTTGACATGATCAATTGTGTATTTCAGACGATACAAGGAGGATACTTACCGTATATTTAATTGTAAGTACAGTATTTATCTTTTACAATAGCGGTGATTGTTTTTTAACATACTTGCAATGTTGAATGAAATTTGTTTGTTAGTAGTGTTCCGTAACCTGCGAAGTTAACCAAACTTTCCGTGGCCTTTCAAACATTTACTCATGTGTTTTCCTTTTTATTTTCTATGGTCGATACAATTGCATACAATTTAACCTCTTGCTATTTGCCAATGTATTAAGTATGGCTATTTATCATTGCTCTAACAAGACGGATTAGAGGCCAATATCTGCCATGGCGAGTGTTGAAGTTATGCACTTCGTAAGATCTATATTAGGCAAGATATGATTTCAGTGCAGTGATTTAATTGATTTCATCATCTTTATATTGCTGGTGAAGTATTGAGTAATTAAGTGTTCCTACAGGTGATTCCAACAAAGGTGTTCTGAACTGTTGCTGACGTACCGAACCGGTACCACACATTTGTGTTTTCAATAACTTCTAAAGTACCACCGTGAGGCGTCCATTAAAAGTGTTTATAGACCTACAGTAGTTCATAAGACCTTTGACATACCGTAACTTCACGTCAAAGTCTACAGTCGTCCCTAGACCTGTTGGCAATTTGGGCCGGAAAAAATGAACTCGATATAAACTTAAACAAAACCGTATCCATGATCTTCCGCAAAGGAGGTAGAATAGTAGCAGGAGAGTCCCTACATCTAGAGCACAAGGCGTTACGTATTGTAAATCAATTTAAGTACTTAGGACTAATTTTTCAGACACATGGGGATACTTTCACCGAACATATAAAGGACAGAACAATACATGCCATAAAAGCAATGCATGAAATAGAACATCTTAATAAACTATCTTTAGAGACAGCTATGACATTATTTAGAGTAAAAATCAGCCCAATAATAAGCTACGGTCTGAACATTATATGGGAGAATCTCACGAAAAACAACATGAAGTGCATAGAAAGAGTCAAGGCAACTTTCATGAAAAAAGTCCTGTGTACTCCCATCGCGACTGTGTTATGAAATGTCAAGAGAGACCTTCTACATCGACGATTTAAGGTGTCAACTATTGCTCCCATCTACCGCCCAGTACGAGGACCTTCTAAAAGAGCTCAAAACGAAGAGGATGCAAATATGGAGTGACTTTTATTTAACAGCCGCAATGACGTCCGATGAGTGGAAGGGTCCATGTTACGACCTGAGACATACAATCACTCGTGTCGCAATACATGGATTCCATTTCAAGTTATGCAAAATGGAAGGGTATCATGAGCCTAGTATGAAATGCATTTGCAAATTGTGTGGAAGTGTCTGTGAAAGGTATCATGCCATGACATGCGGACGGAGGGTTGAGTCACTTAATAGCTTTTGTTGTCAATGACAGTTGAATGTGATCTTGAATATTTTGGGTTTTTATTATTATTATTATTATTTTTATATTGCCTCATGGCCATTGGCTGCAATAAATACCTTATTATATTAGGAGTAAATGTTTCAATCTTTCTGTATGGTGCACCATACAAGATTCTTTTCTAAGGGAATTTTAAGTGCTACGCAAAACATATCCTTGTATCGTTTTATCATAGCGGCTGATGAAGGGGCCAATAATAATATTTAGGCCTCGAAACATGTCCCATTAATGACCACCCAGTGATCTCTATTAATAAAGTATTGATCAGGCGAAACTTTCATCCTGTTTAGACTAATATGCACTGATTTGTCATCCTTGGTGCTAGGAACTAGTCACAATGCAGTTAATCTTAAATGAGGAAAAAGAATCAACATACCATGCAAGAATGTGAATGAATGCTGCTCGATTTGAAATTGACTCTAAAACCTGCTTTTTATATAGTGAATTGAAAGCTAGCATGGCACTTGGACAACACACCAGAGTTGTGACTTAGCTGCCTTTGTGAGTGTATGTTTGTCATGTCTCATAATTAAGTTATTCACTAGATGTGAAAATACTCTCTATATAAAGGAGGCTTAACTTGGGCACAGTGTTCACTGGTTCAGTGAAACTCTTAGAAAAATAGCAGAAAGAAGGCAAAAAATACAATAAAAGTGGTAATTTTAAAATGTTATATATGACGAGCTAGTCCTTTCATATCTTGCCATTACTTGTGTGCACAACAGAATTCATGGCTTTTGTAGTATAGTACCATACTTCACGCAGTCAACACGATGCAGGCGTTTTACCACACGTCCTATTTACCTTGTTTGGACGAGCTGGGAAACAACATTTATCGCAGGTAAGAATACAGACTCTTAAAACTATGAAGTGTGTGGAAATGTCCACAAGTTGTTATTGCAGGTTTCTTAAACTGATTATTAAACTAAGAGGAACACATACCATAGCATATGCTCTTGGTTTTGGAAGCTGTACCATAACATGGCGTTAGGTAATTATTCTCAAGCTAGTAGTTTTAACGTGGCCTTAAATATTATGATTGGTCAGGTATGTGCTGCAGCCTATAAGGCCCCATGTCTACTACATGCAAGTTGCGAAATTGGATCCTGGCATGCAGGAGGCCTGTGTCTGTATATATGCTGACATTTTGCAGAATCTCACCAGGGGATAATTCTGGCACCCTGGGATCTCAAACCGTTGCAATTATAGAAAACGTTAAACCAATACTATAAAATTTCACAATTTTGAGCCACAGGATCTCCTTTTTATGTCGACCGTGCATTAATCTGGAATTGAACCTGGTTTGTCTTGGTGAGTAACAAGCAGCTAAAACACTAAGCAATCATACAGCTCCCCTCCCACTAAAATTAGACATCTTATCGATTATACTAAATTATGTAACAGATTCTAGGCAGGTGGCTAAAATAATTTTTGACAGCTATTTTTCAGTGAGCATTATTGCACTTCAAGGGATTAGTTTTTTAAAACCAGAGGTTTTTATGAACTGTTATCTTCGGTGTCGTTTCTGAAGATTTAAGATTTCTCTAACATCATCCTTCCTTATTTTCAAAAGTACAAGCAGGAATTCTCTCGAATGCTTAGGGGCATCATTTTATCATAAAGAGCAAAGAAGGTCAGGTTGCAGAATGATGATATTAAAATCAAGGTTACTTAAGTTAGTTATTGTTGTTTTAAGGGGCGGAACTACGAGGTCATCTGCCCCTCTTAACACTGAATAAATTATACAAATTTGGAATGGAATTTAAAATTTAGAGATAGATACCTAAATATTGAAAGAGTGAAAATTAATAAAACAAAAAATTAAATAAAACTAATAATTATAAAAAATAAACAAAAATTACGAAAAACAAAAACATCATCCTAAAACGAACGAGTCGTTGAATCAATGTTCACTGGAAAATTTAGAATGCTGGCCCTAACCCACTCTCACTTATAAAGCGGATGACTAGATCAGCAGCCACCGCGGCTAATATAAGTTTGAGTGTTATCTGCAACCCAAGGTTTCTTCGTAAGTCAGCAAGATCCACACACTCGGTTAAAATGTGGGTCACGGTGAATACGGCTCCACAGGTACAAAGTGGGTGATATTCCCTTCTCATTAGCTACGAGTGGTTGGATCTTGTATGACCTATCCTTAGCCTACACAAAATGATGGACTCCCTCCGTGACCGGAAAGAGCTCCGCCACACGCGAGTAGTTCCCTTGATCGTTCTCAGTTTACTGGGCATTGGGTCAGCTTGCCACTGACTCTCCCAAAATGCCAGAACTCGTAGGCGTAACTGAGAGAGAATATCACTAGCGGGTACCTCCATTGGTCGAGGTGGTAGTGATACCGCCTCTTTTGCAGCTTGATCCACTAACTCATTTCCCGCAATTACCATGTGGCCTGGAAGCCAAGGAAAGGTGATTCGAGTGTCAGCGTGGCACAGCCCGGCTAGTAGGTCATGGATTCGCTGCACTAGGGGGTGTTGCGGGAAACATGTAGCAATTGACTGCAACGAACTCAAAGAGTCGATACACACGAGAAAGTGGATTCGTCCATCCTGTAGTGCAAACTGCAGAGCTTCATAGATGGCAACAAGCTCCGCAGTAAACACACTACAGGCCTCAGGCATAGAGATCTTGGTATTTGCATCATCAATAACGTAAGCACAATCCACCTTCGCGTCCACCTTCGAACCATCCAAATAGAGAATACAATCATCCGGAAATTGGTGAACTATGCTGCGGAACTGCCTCCTAAACGGAGGCATCCGTGTTCATCTTAGGATCTCGGTGTAGATCTAACCGAATTTCCGAATGCGGAACTTGCCACGAAGGCACCTCGCTACATGTCCGGATCACACAGGGACATACAGCCACTCCTATTTCAGTACACGAGCTATCGAGTCTAATACCAACCAGCCGAGTGGCATGAGGCTGGTTGGCGTACCGCTGGTGGCATTGGGTACTGAAGAGAGCTCGATAGCTCGGATGTTTCGGCATATGACGAACATTGGCAGCATATGCATGTGTTGGCGTCTTTAATTTAGTAGTGGAACACCCGATTCGGCGAGTAGGCTGGGTATCGGGCTGGTCCGGATGGCACCGGTAGCCAGCCTAACGCCACTATGGTGGATACTGTCCAGCATTTTCAAGGTTGCCGGCCTTACTGAACCGTATGCCGCAGAACCATAGTCTAGCCATGACAGGACGAGGGTTTGGTAGAACCGTTGCAGCACCGCACGGTCAGCCCCCCACGTAGTACCACTAACAAACTTTAGGTGATCAAGGTTATTTATGTACTGGTCAGTGTCGTGGTGAGGTATGCCATAGCCATTGATGAGTCCAATGGCGCACTAGGATGAAACACTGGCAGCTTAATGGGAAGTCACAGTTTTCTTTAATATTATTGATCACACCCAGTTACACTAGAATATACCATCTGTTCTATAGGCGTAAGCTATCACAAGATGCCGTACATCAAACGGGAAGTAGCCTAATGTTTACAACTAACAAGCTATTGAGCAGCGAGAACTAACAAACTTAAGACACATGGAAAGTACGAGTTCCTTACATTTTTGGGGCGCAAATCCTTTGTTGAATTACAGGAGTACACCACAGTATTACTTTGTATACCCTATTTTTGGTTTAGGGAGTCTAGGTGAAAGTGAACTCTTAAGTGTGTAGAAACTGGCCATTGGTCACTAAACAATGCAAGCTGATACAGTAGCAGATGCTAATTGGAATGCCTTTGTCCTGGGCATTAATATTGTTACGTGCCACCCCCTAGTGGCACTTTTGTTAACTGGATTACGGTGGGTAGAAAGCACAACACAGATTGTTCCTTTAAAGAAATAATTAACTTTATTGCGGCCAGAAAGATACACCACTCAACAGCAAGTACAAGCAATTAGAACCTTACTCCAGTTTCCTCAAGCCTCTTCCTTATGGAGCGCTCTAGCCCCTTTCACTTGTCAACAAACCACAGAAGTTAATCCGTCCTAATGAGTCCGGTGGCCTTGACAAAAACTACCTGCACCTCTTCCTTATGTACACAAACTACAGTTACTTACGATAACCTGCTACATGCTGCTTCGCCGTCAACAAGCTGGGAAGCTATGTCACTGGATTTCGTAACTCTCACGGCACTTCGCCACAATACCTCTGTCGCTCAGTGAAATCACACTCGCTCAAAACACAGGCAGTCCCCTGTATGCTTCTCACTCCCTCGCTGTCAAGAGAACCGGCTTCACTAGGGGTTTCGCAAGTCGCGTCACCACACTTCTGTCGCTCAGGATAAACGCTCGCACTAGCTCGAAAAACACACACACACTGCTTGATAGGTAACTCTTATATAGCAGGCCGGTGACTCAATAAATGCTTCTAGATCCATCCAGGGTTCACGGCTTCTCGAGGTTTCCCTCACTGGCTGAGTCACGAATATTCTGGAACATCACTTTGTCCTAGTAGTCCTGTTGCATAAGGCGCACGCAATACACTGAGGCAGAGCACAGCCCAGCCCGGGGGGCAGTTGTGACTCATGCGGCGAACGATGAAACAAACTCACAGCCGTAACACCACCCTCTTCCTAAAAGGCTGATCGTCCTGATCAATCATTGGTCCGTCTGTGTCCCTCCGTAGGCTGCCTGGCGATCTCGATGCACGATCTTCATCTTCGCCCTCGGGCTCCGCTGGATCCTGTAGACGACATCGTTGATCCGTTTCAATACTCGGCACGGGCCCTCCCAGGACTTCTGCAGTTTGGGTGACAGGCCTTTCTTCCGTAATGGGTTGAAGAGCCAGACCAGGTCGTCCTCGTGGAATCGGCCGGCATCCGTCTGTTGGTCGTATCGGGTCTTCATTCGGTCGGTCTCGATCCGCAGTTTCCTCCTCGCGAACGCGTGCACGTCCTCCAGTTGGTCGACCAGTTCTTGACAATACTGGCTTACCGGGACCGGATCATTCCCAGGTCGGCCGAAGGCAAGATCGACAGGTAGACGGAGCTCCCTCCCAAACATGGCCCGGGCTGGTGTGCACCCGGTGGCTTCATGCATGGCGGCGCGGTAGGCCAGGAGAAATAGTTGAAGATGTTTGTTCCAATCCCTCTATTGCACGCTGACGACTATTCGGAGATGGTTCTCGATGGTGCGATTGAATCGCTTTACCATCCCGTCGGACTGAGGATGCAGCGGCGTTGTCCTTGTCTTCCGGGTTCCCAGCAGCTGGCATAGGTTCTGGAACACCTGCGACTCGAAGTTCCTCCCTTGGTCGGAGTGCAGCTCCGGGGGTACTCCGTACCGGCTGACGAATTCCTTCACCAGGGTCTCTGCAATCGTCGCGGCTTCTTGGTTAGGGAGCGCATACGCCTCCGGCCATTTGGTGAAGTAGTCGCTGACGACCAATATGTAGCGGTTCCCTGCCTCGCTTAACGGGAATGGCCCAGCAACATCGATGGCCACTCTCTCCATGGGGCCGCCCACGTTGTAGGTCTTCAGTGGACCCCGTCGTCTTCGTCCTGGGCCCCTGCTGGCTGCGCAATCGTGGCACCTCGCGCAGTGGTTCTCCACGTCTGTTCGGCATACGATCCAGTAGAACCGCTCTCTCAGCTTCTCCAGGGTCTTCTTTATCCCTAGGTGTCCACCAGATGATCCTCCATGAACTTCCTTCAGGACTTCCTCCGTCATAGCCTTAAGAACGACGACTTGTTCCCGAGATGTCTTCCCGTCGGTGCTCTCCCAGGTACGGCAGATGAGGCCATCCCTTACAATCAGCGAGTCCCACTGCGCCCAGTAGGACTTAAACTTTGGGCAGCAGTCACTCACAATGTTCCACTCGGGTCTGGGGACACAGGCCCTCTTCCATTCGGCTATCAGACCTTCTGCTTGTGCCCGCGTGAAAGATTCGTGGCTCCAGCTCCCCTGAAGTTCCACGGTAGTCCTTCGGCACTCTATCTCGGTTTTCTCCTCTCTTCTGGTACAGAAGGTGCAGTCTTCGGGGCACGGTCTTCGTGACAGGGCGTCGGCGTTAGAGTGCAGTTGGCCTTTCCTGTGCTGGTTCTCAAAGTTGTACTGTTGAAGCCTCTCTAACCACCGCGCGAGTTGACCCTCGGGCTGCTTGAAGTTCAGGAGCCACCGCAGGGATGCATGGTCGGTCCTGATGAGAAATTCCTGCCCGTACAGGTACTTGTGGAAGTGTTCAGTGATCTTCACGATGGCGAGCAGCTCCTTCCTGGTGACGCAGTAGTTCCTCTCGGGCTTTGACAAGGCTTTGTTGAAGTAGGCCACTACTCTCTCCTCTCCGTCCACTATTGCGACAGGATTCCCCCTATACCAAAGTCGCTGGCATCGGTATCGACGATGAACCTTGTTCCAGGTCTGGGGTAGGCCAGAATAGGTGCGGTGCACAGAGCCTGCTTGAGTTGTTCGAAGGCACCGTGGCATTCTGCTGTCCACGTGAAGAGTTGGTCCTTCTCAGTCAGTCGATGCAGTGGTTTGGCGATGTCGGCAAATCCTCTCACGATGCGACGGTAATAGGTGCAGAGTCCCAGGAAGCTTCGTAGTTGGGATTTGTCCTTCGGAACTGGCCACTCCCTCACAGCTGCGGTCTTCTCTGGGTCGGTGCGCACCCCTTCTTCGGAGACGATATGCCCAAGGTACTGGACCTGCTTCTGGAAGAGCTGACACTTCTTGGGGATCAACGTTAGCTGGGCAGCCCGTAGCTTCATCAAGATTTCCTTCAGGTTGCTGTAGTGCTCCTCGAAGCTTCTCCCCAGAACGATGACGTCGTCTAGGTAGACCAGGCAGGTCTTCCAGTGTAGTCCCCTCAGAATGAACTCCATTAGCCTTTCGAAGGTCGCAGGGGCGTTGCACAGACCGAATGGCATGACGGTGAACTGCCAGAGTCCGCTGCCCACAGAGAACGCAGTTTTCTCGCGGTCCTTAGGGTGGACCTCCACCTGCCAGTAGCCACTCTTCAAATCCATGGTGGAGAACCATCTTGAGCCTGATATGGTGTCCAGGGCGTCGTCGATCCGGGGTAGAGGGTAGCTGTCCTTTTTCGTGACGTCATTCACCCGCCTGTAATCCACGCAGAACCTCGTGAAACCGTCCTTCTTCTTCACTAGCACGACCGGAGAACTCCAAGGACTATGTGATGGCTCGATCACTCCTTCTCCTTCATCTCTTCTACCATCCGGTCGACTTCAGCTTGCTTGGCGAGCGGGACACGTCGGAATGGGGCCCTAATCGGTGCGCTGCCCCCAACGTCGATTCTGTGCTGGACCAAGCTTGTCCTACCGAAGTTTTTGCTCCCCACGGAGAAGACATCCTGGAATTCGCGTAGCAGGTCCTAAAGTTGGCGTGATTGCTCCTCGTCTAAATGGTCCTGGGATCCTTGGTACAGCTTCTGTAGTTCTTCTGACAGAGCGCGTCTTCTTCGGTTGTCCTTCTGCAGGTGTCCGTCCGTCGTGTCTGTGATGCGGGCAATCCAGGTAACGGGCTCGCAGACTCCTAGGTTGGTGTCCCGGTGAACCGTAATGTCGTAGTCGTTCAGGTTGGACAGGCGGACGTACGGCCGAGACGTCGTGTTGATGAGGGTCCTGGCAATTAGCAATCCTTTTGTCTGGATGTCCTCATATTTTGGCTCGATGACAGCCGCCACTCCCTGAGCTGTTCCGTCGACAATTACAGCAGCGCTGACTTCCGTCCTGGCGGGAACGATGACGTCCTCTCACAGCCTTACTCGTCGTGCGACGACGGCCTCGTGTGCTGGTTGCAAAGCAAGTTCCTCACCTCCGAAGTGCAGAGTGTTGGTGCTCAGATCCAAGATGATTTTGTTCTGGTCTAGGAAGTCCAGTCCGATGATCACTTCATTTGATACGTCAGCCACAAGCACTGGATGCTTTATCGCCCGTCGACCAATGACGAACTGCAGTGATGCTTCGCCATGTACCGGTGCGGTCTCTCCGGTCGCGCTTATTAGCTGGAGATTCCTTTGTGTGGGTTGCACTCTCCACTTCGGGATCAAGGTGGGACTGACGATGGTCCTCGATGCTCCCGTGTCGATTAGCATGGGCCAGCTCTCTCCGTTGACGACTCCGTCGACCATCAGGCTGCTATTAGCCCTCCGTAACTGCGTCACACGAACTTGGAATGCCGGGGCTTGACGATTGTCAAAAGCCAACTTTTGCCCCCCAAGGCTGGCTGATACTTGCTTTCCTGGGCCGCGCGGTTTCCCTACGACTGACTGTCCCGACGGAAACCCTTGGCGGCGGCGATCACCGCAGTCCTTGCTCAGGTGGTCTCTCTTACGGCAGGTCCAGCTGGTCGGTAGTCCTCTTCCGGGCCGCCTCTCCGGATGTCCTTCGGCTACGTTTTTGTTGGTGGTACTGCGACTCTTGAAGAACCGGCCTAGCGCCTCCATCAGTTCATCGGCCAGGGGCTTGGTCTTGTCGGCTTTGGCTGGTTCGTCGACGTCCACCTGACGCACCCGCGCGCGCATTCTAGATACCTGCTTTGCCGTCTCGAACTCAAGTGCGTGGCTCAGCGCATCTGAAAGTGTCTTATTGCACGCAAGCCGCAGTGCCAGTTGAGTATCCGAGTCCTGTAGTCCATCAATGAAGGTTTGCGTCGCAATCTGCTCCAAAAAGTTGGCCGGCGCTGTTGGATAGGCGAGCCTTACAAGGCGTGCGATGTTCATCTCGAACTCCTGCAGGGTTTCCGCGTTTTTTTGTACCCGGGTCCGGAGCTGCATCTGGTAGGCCTGCTGAAGATGGCTATCTCCATTTCGGGACTCCATATGGGCGATTAGTGAAGCGTAGTCCTGGGATCCAGTCAGGATGGCCTGAGGGACGTTAAGGGCGTCCCCTCTCAGCGCTACAATGAGAGCTGTAACCTTTTCCGTGCTGTTCCAGTTGTTTATGGAACAGGCTGCCTCGAACTGACGTAAATAGGTGCTCCACGGGACCTTTCCGTCGAAGGTTGGGGGCGTCACTCTGCTCTGTCCCGTTCCTGATATTCCCGGTGTACCTGTGTGCGGGCGTCGGCACAGCTCGGCAACTTCCTCTTGAAGAGCGTTAAATCTCGCTTCCATCCCCGTCGGCGGGCGTTGGCTCAGCTCAGCAATTTCCTTTTTTAAAGCGTTGAATTTCTCTTCTATCCCCGTCAGTGGGCGTTGGCGCAGTTCGGCAACTTCCTCTTGTAAGGCGTTGAATTTCTTCTCCACCCCCATCAGTGGGCGTTGGCGCACCTCGGCAACTTCCACTTGTAAGGCGTCGAACTTCTTTTCCACTGCCGTGATTTCCTCACGCAGACCCAGTTCTAATTTCTTGAGGTCCTGTGTCAACTTATTCTGACCGTCTTCCATCTTCTTCTGGCCGTCCCCTATCCTCTTCAGATCCTCCGCTAGCTTCTTCTGGCCGTCTTCTAGTTTGGCAGTTAGGTCCTCGGCTAACTTCTTCTGGCCGTCCTCCATCTTCTTCTGGCCGTCCTCCATCTTCTTCTGGCCGTCTTCCATCTTGGCTTCCATGCCACCTAACTTTTCTAGCAATGCTGCAAATTGCGCTTCCATTTTAGATGTTTGTCTTGTAAAGGGCATGCACTCACAGGAAAATTTAAAAAAAATGACCTGCTCGGGTTTTGAAACCAGGACCGTCAGGTGTTGTGCTTGTGTTTGAGTTCGTAATCCCGCTTCTGACACCAGTTGTTACGTGCCACCCCCTAGTGGCACTTTTGTTAACTGGATTACGTTGGGTAGAAAGCACAACACAGATTGTTCCTTTAAAGAAATAATTAACTTTATTGCGACCAGAAAGATACACCACTCAACAGCAAGTACAAGCAATTAGAACCTTACTCCAGTTTCCTCAAGCCTCTTCCTTATGGAGCGCTCTAGCCCCTTTCACTTGTCAACAAACCACAGAAGTTAATCCGTCCTAATGAGTCCGGTGGCCTTGACAAAACTACCTGCACCTCTTCCTTATGTACACAAACTACAGTTACTTACGATAACCTGCTACACGCTGCTTCGCCGTCCACAAGCTGGGAAACTATGTCACTGGATTTCGTAACTCGCACGGCACTTCGCTACAATACCTCTGTCGCTCAGTGAAATCACTCTCGCTCAAAACACAGGCAGTCCCCTGTATGCTTCTCACTCCCTCGCTGTCAAGAGAACCAGCTTCACTAGGGGTTTCGCAAGTCGCGTCACCACACTTCTGTCGCTCAGGATAAACGCTCGCACTAGCTCGAAAAAACACACACACACTGCTTGACAGGTCGCTCTTATATAGCAGGCCGGTGACTCAATAAATGCTTCAAGACCCATCCAGGGTTCACGGCTTCTCGAGCTTTCCCTCACTGGCTGAGTCACGAATATTCTGGACCATCCCTTTGTCCTAGTAGTCCTGTTGTATAAGGCGCACGCAATACACTGAGGCAGAGCACAGCCCAGCCCGGGGGCAGTTGTGACTCATGCGGCGAGCGATGAAACAAACTCACAGCCGTAGCAATATATTGAATGCATTGTGATAGATCATGGATCTGCACAGACACTCCTCATTATTCTTTATTGTTATATATATATATATATATATATATATATATATATATATATATACACACATAAAAGTGAAACATGGGACTGTCAAAAGAACTGAGAAGTTTAAATATCTAGGTGAATGGATAGAACCCAATGGGCTGGATAAAGAAGCAAATAGGGCAAGAGCTAGAAAATTGGATTTGGCTTATAGGTTAACCCAGAACAGATACAATAAACGAGCAATATCCTACAAGGCAAAACTCAGACACTATAGCACAGTAGTAAAGCCAGAAGGTCTGTACGCCTCGGAGTGCTTGACACTGAATAAAAAAAGGGGATCTTCAGGAACTGGAAAAAAGGAGAGGAAAATGTTGCGGAAAATATTAGGACCACAGAAAACCGCTGACGGGACATGGAAGAACAGAAAGAATGATGACCTCTATAAACACACTGAAAAAATTACTGTCACAATGTGGAAGCGAAGGTTGAAATTCTACGGACATTTGGTGAGAATGGACGAGAACCGACTAACTAAGAGGATATTCAAGTATATTACAGAGCTGAAGGCTACAAATAAGTGGGTAGAAGAGGTTAAAAGAGACGCCAAGGAAAGTGGACTCACAGTGGATGTGATCCACAACAGAAAAGAGTTTAGAAACCGAATTGACAACATCAAGATGTTCGAGGAGAAAACATCTAAAATTAGAGCCAAACTGGTAATATCCGAGGAGGAGCGAAAGATCAGAAGTGAACGAATGAAGAGGTTTTGGGAAGAGAAGAGGAGATTAACCAGAAAGCCGTAGGTTTATTGTGGTCCACAGGCGGCCAAATTCGGAAGAAAAAAATATAGTTATAGTTTATATTTATTCAATCGGAAAGTGCCCAGATATATAGAGTAAAAGTAGTTACCTAGGCTGTTGCCTAAAGGCCTTGTGTCATATGTTGTGAAACTGACTAGAAGCGACACGGCAGAATGTCGAACTTATGATTGGTTTGATTCTTATATGGATTTAGGTGGCGGTGAGATGATATATAGATACTCTGGTTAAAGTTTGGCTCTGGCATCTAATTGATGCATTCTGATATAAAATACAACTAGCTGTTACAAGTATTTGTGAATAGAATCGTATACTAGAAAGGATTCACATTCTGTGATATTACGGAGAAGTTTCCGTAAATTGGAGTCTTATAAAAGGAACCAGCGAAAGCGTATTGGATGTAAATAAAGAACACCTATAGGAATATTATGCCCCAAAGACCAATTAAGACAAGGTTAGCTTTAATAGAAAAGTAATGTACGGCGCTTTCCGATCAGTAAACATAGTCCAATTCATGAAGTATTATAAAGTTATGTTGCAATTAGAGTGTGAAGAGTTTATTTTAATAATTACCTTTGAGACATCTGATTAATAGGTAAGGGGGGAAGAGTGAATTGCCATAAGCAAGCTCATTGTCCTGCTACCCGGGAATACAGTCTTGTGTGTTTTATTTTTTTCTCATTATAGTAATGAGTGGCGCCCAACAGAGTTTATTTAAGGGTATGATCAATTACAGCATTACACAATCGGATGCTCTTACAGCACTGTTAGATAACGAAAATATTCACAAAACTTTAAATAACACCAAATGTTGGGAATATTTTCAGCTTTGAATGCATATAAAACAGCATAAAAATTAATTAAAGCTTGGCGCGTGATGACATTTCGTCCCCCCTCTGGCAAACTAGCGAAAGTGAAAATTCTTCATTTTACAGGAGAGCTAAAACAAGTTTCATCTACTTGTATAAAATCCAGTTATTTTTTTTTCTGTCACTTTTACTACTCAGTAGACTTATTAACCAACATGTTTATAGGCTGCATTGATGTTAGCTCTTGTCATAATTTTAAGGGCATAAATGGCAGTTTCGTTACTTTGCCAGAGTGATTTTATCTTATTATATCTTATTATATCTAGTATTACTGTTTCAAAGTATCGAATCTGCAATACAATTTCAAAGGAAAGAATTATTTGAATTAATTTTTAGACCATTAGAATTTTATTTAAAAGAAAAAGTCTAAATTCCAATAATTTTCTCCACAAATTGAACACAATTGAAAATAACAAATAAATTAATACATAAATTAGCAATCTACTCACAATCTGATTCTTCTGAAACATTAGGTTCGGGGAGTGTATCTCTCTCTGTTTCTGATGACGGAAGGGTTTCATAAAATGCATGATAAGCCTTTGGAATTTGCAGGTCATAGCAAAGTTTTTTTTTTCAGATCCTTCAATTTTGCACCGGAGATGCAGAATCTTGCAGGGTAAGGTTTCACTACTTGAGAGTCTGATGGGCGGCCTCTTCGATTCCTGAGAACGAACCTACTAAACATAGCATCTTCATAAGCAGTCTTTATCTGAACTGTACCTGGTTCGTCCTTTGTATAACGAAACCAAACAGCTTTTCGGAAAGGCAAAAGATTCTTACCTTCAACCTATATAAAACTGTTCTTTTTCGGCTTGAAATCTAAAAAGTCAGTGTGCACCAATGATGAAACACTGTAGGGTGATAGGTTCTTGTGTGCATTTCGTATCTGTTGAACCCATCCTTCAGGATTGTACACTGGGAGGTTCTCTGCAGACATGTATATTTTTTATGAATGAAATCACATTCCATTAACTGTGCCCTGGCTCAAAATAAATGTGATCAGTCTGCTGGAGCTTTTGGTGTTTCTTGATTGTTTCTAGACACATACAAATAAAGTTCACATTTGTTTGTTGTCCTCTGCAGCTATCTAACATCATCATTACATTCTCAATATCAGGATGTGCCATAAGATTATGAGTAAATGTTGCATGAGATTTCCACACTCCCTCTCTTTCCTTCAGTCTCATCCCAAACGAAACAATCTACTGAGGCATCACCTAAATTGTAAGTTGTTAAGTTATAGACAGCTAGCTTTCTTACATAGAAAAATGGATCTTGAGCTCGTTTTGTAGTGCTTAACACAGCTTGCAAATCAAATTCGAAAGCCAACACAGTTTTGTCACTTTTTGCCTTTTCTTTGCTAATATCATGACGAATAGAAGGACCTAGTGTGAGGACTCCGTCATTTTAGCACGGTAGTTTCTGGTCCCGCCGCTACAAGCACTGCAAGCGAGTATGTCCAACACGTGCTGTGTTTCCGTCGAGCCGGTTCATAGAAAGTGCGCGAGAAGTTACTGTGTGAGATATTTGTGTGAATTAAATTCAATTTTCTTTGCTTTCAGTTCTTAAATTCAGTTCATTGTGTCTTGTGTACATCAGCGTTTTGTGTTTTGTGTACTTCAAACATATTTCTTATGTGGCTTGGTTCATTTAATAGTTCAACATGCCTTATTGTTTTGTACCTGGCTGTAAGTCAGGGTATGGTCGAGTAGTTGACGATATACGATTTTTTTCACCACCGAAGGATACAAATCAATTTGAAAAATGGGCCAGAGCTATTCCACGAAAGGATACGAAGTTAACGCGTAGTAGTAGAATTTGTCAAATTCATTTCTCTGGTGATTTGATAGTAAAATCAGATAATTTTATAGTGAATGGTGAAGAAGTGAAAATCTCTCGTATGAGGTGGAAGTTACGTCCTGGAGCAGTGCCTCATATTTTCCCTAATTTACCGAAGTACCTGTCAAGTGAGAATAAGTCCCGTAAAGCTCCTAACAGGAAAAAGAATCTCGATACCACCAGGAAGAGAAGAAAGAAGATTGAAGATGGGAGTGAAGCAACGAATGAGGCATTAAAAGGTCAGTCTAATGTTGATAAGAATTTGGGTCATTCTAGTGTACTTACCGATGCTGAAAAGACTATAATATTGCTCAAAAGGCGCCTAAAGAATGCTAACCGTAATTTAATTCGCGTTAGATCCTGCCTCAACTCAGCAAAATCGAGAATTAATTTGCTGGAGAAGCAGGTTCGACATTCACAGGCATTTAATTACAAAGATAACAAACACCTTAGCAAGAAGGAAAAGATGATAATAGACACTATGCTCAAGAAATGCCAGGTAAAATCTCCCAATGGTATGAGGTACAGCAATGAATTCATTTTAGAGAGTTTATTGTTGAGAATAAAATCACCGAAAGGATTTCGTCATTGTCGGCGACATAATCTCTTGCCTCTGCCCTCAGAAAGTCACTTGAGAAAACTTTGTAAAGGACTTAAGTGCCCTTATGGAGTTAATACGCATAGTATAAATGCTATTTCAGACTATTTTAAGGAAGAAAAGAATGATAATTCACGTTACGGTGTTGTAATTTTCGATGAAGTGAAGCTAAGAGAAGAAATCCAGTTTAATAGTTTTTCTCATAAAGTAGATGGATTAGTTGATTTAGGTGAACACACACCTGACCTCCAGAAGAACGTACTTGCAAATCACGCTCTAGTGTTTATGTTCGTACCATTCATGCATAATTGGGTGCAGCCAGTTGCTGTTTATGCAAGCAGAAATGCTACTCCAGGGGACATTCTCGCAAAAATTTTAATACAGGTGATTTTGCAGTTAGAAGAGGCTGGGGCGAGGGTGGTTGGCTTTACTTGTGATGGTAGTCAGACAAATAAAAAGGCCTGGAGATCGTTAGGAGTTAGTGGCAAGACAAGCTCTCTACAACCTCACATCCTTAATCCTGCAGATGTTACGAGAAAGATCTGGGCTTTCTCAGACTTCGTTCATGTATTGAAATGCATAAGAAACCACTTTCATGATAAAGTAGAACTTCTCTATAATGACAAAATTATTAATTTCAATTTTTATAGGGAACTGTTCAAAGAAGATCTCTCAGGGTATGCTGGGCTTAGAGCATGCCCCAAGCTGACAGTTGCTCATTTAGACCCATCATCTTTCCAGAGAATGAACGCTAGGCTTGCATTCCAACTTTTCAGTGACAGTGTTGCCAAAGGTATTAAACTTTATCGAGAAATGGGACTGGCAGGATTACAAGGTAGTGAGGACACTGAGACATTTACCAGTGATATAAATGTTGTTGCTGATGCACTCAATGCATTCATTCCGTCTCAGGCTCTTCGTAAAGGTTCACCTTCTCATACAGCTATTGTTAATTTTCTTCAGACCGTGAGATCTACCAATAATACCTTTGCCTCCAATAGAACCTTGGAATCACTAGTAGTAACCCTACAGAGTACTTTGGAGATGTGTGAATGGCTTTGGGAGAAAGGTTATAAGTATGTGTTGACAGGAAAGCTCACCCAAGATCCCTTGGAACGGCACTTCGGAATTATGCGGTCTTTCAGTTCAGATGATCATCCATCGACAATAGATTTCCTTCATTTGCATCTACTTCAATGTATATACTACGTCCCTATAAAACAGGCTTTAAATGTTGGTGGAAATTGTGAACTTAAACGGGAGCAGATCTTGACCTCGTATGTTAATCAGATGCGTATATTAGCCCGGAATGCGGAAGTGCATAACAAGACAGTGAAGGAATCAGTGGAAACTTCCATTAAGGAAAAAATTGTGGTTCGAGATGCAGTAAATATCGAAGACTGGGAAAGCTCTGTACCTGAATTTGACAGCGCAGTTCGAAACTCTTCGATTAATAAGTGTTTAGTGTACCATTTGGCTGGCTATGTTGTTAAGCACTCTTCTAAATTTATTAAGTGTTCGCCTTGTGCTCATTCTCTACGTGACAATAATCTAAATAAATTTTCAGTTCTTACCGAAATAAAGGACTACGGCTCAATGAACAATG
Organism: Meconema thalassinum; assembly: GCA_946902985.2. Classification (NCBI taxonomy): domain Eukaryota; kingdom Metazoa; phylum Arthropoda; class Insecta; order Orthoptera; family Tettigoniidae; genus Meconema; species Meconema thalassinum. The sequence goes on from OX336390.1 coordinate 47,177,421, forward strand.
AAGTGTTTCTAACACGTCCTTCGAGAAGTGTATGTGACATCCTTTTCCAGGCCGAGAAAGTAATTACCGGAAAATTAAACTCAAAATCGATGTGGAGCGAAATATTTTTTGATTGCATCGATTCCATAGAAACAATTTCAGTTGATCCTTCAGGAGCTGGCTGTTGTCTTCAGCATGTCATGAATGTTATCCCCAGACTTGTTTATCATTATATAAAGTGCCGATTTTTCTTCAGAACGAAGGAAATCCGCCGAGATTTGCAATGTCGAACATCCGCCAAGTCTTCACGCAAGCTTTCGAAAGTCCAGTAGCCGACAAAATGAATTGGTAAGTAGGGTGTTACTTTAAATAGTTTATGAGTGCTTGTTTTAATATGCTGGGGATTATGTTTTTTTTTTAATCTGTGTCTGTATACTCCAGGAATCTGTGCTTATAGTAACATGTAATGAATACCGTAGTTCTTATTTCCGTGAATTATATTTTCCATTGTGCCTTGCCGTGCTATTTTAATTGTAATCGCTAATTACTTTTTAAAAGAGTATTAGTTACAAAGTCATTCGTTTCCCTTAGCAGCATCCCTAAGACCAGCTGAGCTAACACCGGCAGCGTGGAACTTGCCCCCTCCAACGCTGCCTGGCGGGGCGCGCTTGAACTTGATGAGTCTGCTCACTTTCCCTTTCATTCGTCATGCTAATATCTTTCAAATTACGTGCCGCATCTTTTCTTTCCAAGTGCTTTTTCCATGATTCTTTTTCATTTACATTAATTTCACCTATCTTCTGTTTTTCTTCATACTTAGAGCAAATTTTCCAGAGGTCTTTTCTAGGGACATGAAATGTAAGTTTGTATTCACGGAAAACGTCCCTGTACTTTTAATACTTCCACAACTCCTCCCTAAATCTTGACATTTCACTTTGTAAAGCTCGTACATTTTCGTAATGTTTAGACTGGGCTCGAGGTAATCGAACTGTATTCACTTTTCTTCAGACAATGGTGTAATTCTACACTGTGAAAAGACAAACTATGTTCTCTAATGAACCTATTATCTTCTACCTTAAGCCGATTCTTTGGTTCATGTTTCCTTCTCATCTCAGGAAGTAAAATTCCTTGTTCATTTGTTGTATGTTATGCTCCTCTTACTAAACCCTCTGAGATATTTAATGTATCTAGGAAAAATTCACAGCAGACAGGAACATTTTAATTACCTTTGGTAAAGGTAATATAACATCTCCTTGAGGACCAACAGTAGGTTTTCTTCCTTTGTTCTGCTGAAATACACGGGGAATGATAAAATGGCATTGTTCAGAAACTGTAAGTAAATTTCGAAAGACTTTATAGATGTTTTCCCGTTCTTCAGCAGGAAAGTTATTTGCACATGTGTGATTTTTCTTATTCAAACATCTTGGGATTTTCAAAGATCTTGGTGCTATCTGTTTCCCTTTGACAGTCTCGTAATTTTCTCCCTTCAGACGCCGAACTCTCTGAATATTTCTCTTCCACTTTTTTGGATCGGTCTTCTTTCTGCAGCGATGCCATCTTCGCCTGGTGCTTTGTTGTTTTTAAGTTCGTTTATTATGCGCTTTACCTCATCTAAACTTGGTGGGTTGAAATCCGGGTTCTCATAGGATGGATTCTGAGTATTCAATCTTTCCACAGGTTCTTCACAGTTCAGCAGCACTTTGAAATAGTCGGCCAAAAGTTGACAGTTTTCCTTGTCGTTCGAGCTATACTACCATCTTTCCGTTTGAAGCACAGACTTTGTGACTGATATCCCTGTAGTTCCTCTTTGAAGGTTCTGTAAAATTCTCGCGTGTTGTTTTTTCGAAAATCTTCTTCTATCTTTTCCACCCTACTTCTGTCGTAGTTCCTCTTCTCTGATCTTATGATCTTAGCAGTTCTCTTCCTTACTTCCCTGAAATCTTCCCACCTCTCCTCGGTCTTGTTAGAGTGCCATCTCTTCCAGGCTTGTAGCCTTTTGTCAAGAGCTTCGTCACACTTTTCATTCCACCACCTATGTTTTCGTTTCCTCGCTGGATTTCCCAAACCATCAGCTGCTTTGGTCATTGCTTCTCTGATCTCTTCCCAGCTGTTCATGTTCAGCTTCGATAGGTTTTCGCAGTATTTTTCCTTGTTCTGTTTCAGAGTCTCTGTATTAATTCTGGGTTTCCTGTTGGTTCTCGGTTTGGGCTTGTTTGGCTGGAATTTTACTTTAATCTCCGAGAGGTAGTGATCCGAGTCGATGTTTAGGCTTTTCCTTACTTTAACATTCAGGATTTCCTTTCGGTTTTTGGTCGTTATTGCGACATGGTCGATCTGGAACTCTCCCAGCATCGTGTTAGGACATACCCAGGTTTTCTTCTTGCTCGGGAGTGCCTTGAAGTATGTGGACATGAGTTTCAGGTTGAAATGTCTGCAAAACCCGATTATTCTTTCTCCATTTCTGTTCGTTCTCTTATGTGCTGGATAGTCCCCCACAATTTTTCTATATCTTCTCTCTTTGCCTATCTGGGCATTGAAATCGCCAACCAAAACTTTTACGTGATGTTGTGGAATTTTGGAAGTTGTGTCTTCGAGAGTTTGCCAAAAGTTATCCACCTTCTCAGGATTTTTCTTGTTATCTTCATTAATAGGGGCGTGTGCGTTGATAATTGTATATGCTTAATTTCCAGATCTAAAGGAGAGAAGAGAAATTCTCTCGGATGGTGAGGTGAAGTTGATGATGGACTCAGTGATGTTCCTCTTAACTACGAAGGCCGTACCTAAGATCGTTACATTTGATTTATTTTTTATCGCAGGTTTTCCCTTGTAGATTCTGTAACCCTCAGATTCCATGTGATTTTCGTCTAGGTATCTTGTCTCTTGTAGTGCCAGTATGCAAATGTCTTTTTCCTTCAAAACGTTGATCAGTTGTTTTAGTTTGCCAACTTTCAGGAGCGTGTTGATGTTCAGCGTTCCCAGCAGATGTTTTTGCTAGGTTCGTATCTTCTGTGATGAGGTTCTGGGAAGCTCCGACTCTTCCCTGCATGGCGTTCCAGGCTCTCCAGAATCCAAAGGCCTGGTTGCACCGCTTTTGGCGGTGGGGGATTTCCGTTGCCGGCTGCCCCCTGGAGTAGTCTTTCCTGAAGGTGTTTCCATCATGCCCTATGTTGAAGTTAGTTGGGAGGGCAGGCGTTGCCTGTTCCTCCAGAATTAAAACTGAGGTTGTAAGCCCCAGAGTTTTGGTGTTGGTTCTTCCGCCCTCCAAACCGTTGGGAGTCTTCCTCTTCCGCCTTGGAGACCGTTGACCGTTTACTATTTTTGCCTCAGTTGATCCGCGGATGCTTATTTGGCCATGCCTTATTCGCACCTGTCCTGCATATCTACAGGACGTCCCCTATCAGCCATTGGGACGCGCCGTGTCGGGGTTGAGGCCCCCTACCCCAGTGTCTCGCGCAGGGTTGTGTTTAGCCCTTACTCAATTCAGAGCTAAACCCCCACGCAAGCTGACCGGGTAATAGTGCCATATGCTGTCCAGTACAGAAGCCTCACATTGTCGGTCTTAAAGATGGCTGACAAAATAGGCCGGCTGAGTGACCTAGGCAACGCCCAGAATATTAAGTAGAGTGCATATCTTGTTCATAGTTTCTATGGTAGTGATGGCAAAAGAAACAAAATGGGTGAAAGTGAGGGCAAAGATTTTAGCCACAGATAACGAGTGACTCTCTAGATAGTGCTTTCTATGGAACTTATTGTAGCAGTTAACAAGATGGCTGACACTTACTGCATAAAATTAATAATAAATATGATCCTAAAACACTATCAAAAGAGAGTAGATTCTCTGGACAACACTACCACAAACTCAGCACCCAAAACAAAGCCACAAATATTCACCGGAAGCCACAAAAGAAACGTAGGTCTTCAGTATAGATGGATATAAGCCGTAGCACCATTACACACGATCTCACCCTCTGGTGGTTGCACGGGCTGTTATATCAAAATAAACGATATTTATTAACAAAACTTAGCATGTGATCTTACGTGATACAACTTAGAGCCCTCAGCCTGTGTTGCCAATTCTACAAAAGCACGGCTTGAGAATTATAGATGGCGATGACGTGAGTTACCACGAACATAGATCATTGTTGATTGTATTAAACAACGGATTTGTGTACTTAACAACGAGAAATTACAGAATCTGCAAGGTTAGGAAGCAATGGGTCTGCGGAAAGTAAGATCTGTACACTAGTTTTGTTCCACAATGTTGGTAACGTTGTTAATTTAGATGGATCAGTCGCGGGTTTACTTGCCCATTCTTAAGGTAGGCTATAGAGAGGGTGGGAGTAAGGGGAAATCGTTCTTCGTAATGTCTCAACTTTCTTTAATAATAAAATGTGAACTATGTTGCTATTCGTAACATTATGGTACCATAACCTCCAAAGTTCATAACCCTCCCCCTCCAACCTAAGCTCGCATTTCTTGTTTCTTGGTTTGCATTGCATATACAGTAGAGCCTTAACGCCATATATTCAACCAATTGTGAAAATCAAGGTAAAAGCGATTGTTACCTTTGCAAATGTGGTGGTTGCGAGACGTGACGTATCGGTAAGATTCTTAATTATTACTGAAACCTTCTCTTGTTCTTTCATGAAATGCGAAATTTTTATGATTTTCTTTTCTTTTCAGGGCATCAGTAACTTCGATTTATGTACATAGTGTTTTCGAAGAAGAAGTTATCGTTAGAAATTTTAATTTTACTGTATGGTATTTTGATTAAACAAATTATCCAAAGAATAAATAATACTTAACAACACTAGACTATTGTCAAGCATAATATTTTTGCAACAGCATCCTTTAAACCACCTCTCTCGATCACCTAAATACAAAATGACCTCGGGTATGAATTCCACACCCCTAAAACTTTGGAAATGAGTCTTTTTAAGCAGATGTTCGCTGTCATTGTCTGCACCGCCCCCGTAGTTCCGCCCGGGGAATTCACTGGCCCCACCCCATACCTCCTATATCAAAACCAAATCCAGAAATGAATTCTGCGTCCCAAAATACCTTGAAAATGATATGCATCAACCAAGTTTTACGGCTTTTGACCCCCCACCCCCTGTAGCGTCGCCCTCTGTCCCCAACAAGAAAAATGACCCCCCCAAAAAATTCCTTGCCCTCAAAAACATCGGAAATGATACTAATTTTATTAATTTTGCCCATACAAATAAAATAACGAATTTTTAACCCATAACATAAGGGTACGCGCCCCATCACATGTTTGGGGGGCTGTAAAAATTAACCAGGGGGTGTACATTATGCCTCCGTGGCTGAAAACGTTCCTTATGGACCCCTTAACGTAACTAAAAATAAAATCGCTTTTACCTCGATTTGCACAATACTTCCCATAATACGCCGGACTATATGTAGGTCTATATTGAACCCATGTACCATAGGCTCAAAGGGGTCGAATCCATATATTGTGTGAAAGGAATGAAAGAAACATACAGTTTCTAATGTAACATAGAGAGATTTCAAGCCAGGATTCTAGCCTAATATTGTGCAAGCTGCTGGACAGGTGTTCATGAGATGAGATCATGCCTCTTGACATTGAGAAGGAGCCAGTCATGAGTATTAATAGAACGAGTGGAAAGTTTGGACTGTAAGACGAAGAAGCTCGACTCGGAGATTGCTCTTACGTTGCAGGAAAACGGCAACATCGCCGCTGTGCCAGAACAAGAATAATTAAATTTAACCCATTTACGAGTATAAAAATAAGTAAATAAATACAGTACGGTGAATCATTTCGGATTAGAGATTTTTGTGTAAAGGAAAAGCTTTTAACAATAGTCCAGGAGAAAAGTGCAAATGCAGCATACGTCATTGGGAATTCACCGGGACCCAAGGAGTGGGAGAATTAAAAATGAACAGCACCACCCACACAGTTGAAGACTAAAGATTAATTAATATCTCGGAAATGCACGATCGATTTCCATGCACAGGAAGATCATTTTACGTTTGGAAGACGAGCTTTCTGGAGATGTAATTTTTATAATTGTACGACAATTAGTTCAAAAGTTGGTCACGAAAAGGACTAGGATTTTATCTTTTTTTGACTTAAGAGTATAAAACTCCTGGCCTCACCAAGCCAATCATGCAGTTTTCAAACGGCCGGAAGGCACGTCACTGTGCTACATCACACACCGAATGCAGTATTCAAGAGCCCGTGAGGGGGGCGTCACGCTGTATCAGTACACGCAGTCTACAAGCACACCGTGAGCGGAGGTGCTGCATCACATCGTATATGCAGTTTTCGATAGCCTAGGGAGGCGTTACGCTGTATCAGACATCGAAGGCAGTTTACCAGTACTTCTTGAGGGGAGAAACGCTGTGTTACACCGCAGAATTAATATCCGATAGCCAAGGGCGTCGCAGTATCAATAACTTGCGTGCCTCCGTAAGGAGTTGCAAAGAAGAAATTTTAAAGTATCGCCGTGTTGAAAAATTAGGAAAATCCTAGTTACAGGATTTAGGTCCGACAGTACAAAGTTTATCGTAAAAGTTCATAAAATACAGTCAAAGCAGGCTGCGAACTTAGGATTCAGGGCGATAGGTCTTTCAGTAAACGACCAAAAGTATCATAACGTACGGAAGTACCGGAACAGCGAGATAAACAGTTTATAAATTTTAAAGAACCCGAACAGGGAAAAACAGAGTAAGGTTCGCAACGTATTCTAGAAAATTAGAGGTGCGAGAACCGAATAAGCAAAGAAGAAAGGAAACTATAGACATTGTTTCAAGAAAGCAGACGAACTATTATAAAGCACTAAGACTCGAGAAGTATTAGTTGCTAAGAAATCCATAGGTCACCGATAGGTTATCGAGGGGACCTCGATCAGAACAGACTTTCGCTAGGATCGATAAATAAGATCTAAAAGGGGAGCCGTTCAAGCTAGAGAAATAGCCGATCATCAGGAACGGGATTCGAAGAATTGCTATTCCAGGGAAGAAGTAGATGATTCGAGACTTTCATATTCTGCAGGATAGGAAGCCGACATTGAATAAATTTCACCCTTGGAGACGGGAGATTAAGAGGTCACGTGTGATAGGCTAAAAAAGACGGCCTAGTGATCAAAAGTTGTGAAGTGTAAATATATCAAGATTGTGTGTTAAAAGTAATATATTTTTTAGTGTTTTATTGTGTGTTCTAAACGGATACACCAGTGTATTAAAAATGTTGTCAGTGTTAAATGTATTGAATATGTGTCAAGAAATGTCCGTACATGAGATGAATTTGTACAATATGGAATAAGTCAAGAAGGTGGGCAAAAATGACGCATCGTACGAGAATGCAGGTCAGAAAACGACCTTAGACATGTGAGTAAAGATTTTCATTATGTTTTGGTGTCGGGGAAATTTTTGTGTACAAATCCACCGGAGTTTTGAGTAAAAGGGATGTTTTTAAATAAATAATAACTAAATAAGAACGCGATCTGAACAAAAATAAAGTTTTGAGGAATAATAAATAATTATGTGAAAGAATAAATCCTGTAGAGGAAATGCATGGAATAAAATGTCAGTGTATTTGACGAATGTTATAAAAGCAAGCGTAATAATAATAATTACAACAAAGATATTTAAATAAAGGTAAATTTGTATTATATGAAAGAAATAGCTTTTGAGCTTCTGTAAGGAATGAAGACATGATATGAATAATAATAATAATAACAAGGTAAAGAAATCTAAATAAAGATTAAACTGAATGATATAAAAATATAAAGCGTTGGAGCCTTAACAAATGTATAAGACATGATGTGAATGCATGTTCTTAAAAAAGGGAGCGATTTATTGTCAACGGAAAAGATAAATATAAAAATTGGATATGTATCAATTGTTACTATGAAATTTATCAGTTCTTTGGAAGACATTAGGCCGTAAAGTAATATATAGCGCCATGGAACGCAATTAAATAAAAAGTCACGCTAGGAATGCGTAGAATTTAAATGTACTTGGTAAATTACTTATGAGGGGTAGTTGACTGTATTGAATTGAGATATGTTGTAAGTCCTCTAATTGTGACGCAGATCGCGAGGCCATGTGTGTGTTATTATATAAAAGGGAGCAAATGTATGGTATTATGAGCGTAGGTCCTATAGGCTACGGCTGACCCTAAATCGCATTTTGTATAAGTCCTCCAATGTGGAAATGGTTCCCGAGGCATGTTAAGAGATTCGAACCTAGAATCCTCTTGTTGTTGAAGCCCCTAATTATTCGTCGTAGAATGTGTATTACTCTTCCCAATCAACGAGGACCCTTCATAATTAATAAATGCCAAGGTTACGAGAGTGGTTTATGAGCCAAAGAATATTGTTGAAAGTGAAAAGAGAAGTTAAATGCCAGGTCTCTCCATAGAACTGAAAATAAAAGGAAGGTTTGTTTTAAAAGCATTGAAGAGAGCTCCAACCGTAGGCTAGACAGGGAGCCGCCCTCCCAGTCATACATTTTCGCTCGAGTATAATGGCCTGACCCTCATAGTATGAGGGTGGGTAAAGACCGGCTTGTAAGAAGTAATGAATACACCGTGAGTGTTTTAAAGATGTTATTGACCCGGGCGTTGAACCGAGGTCCTTGTAGATTGATATTATCGCTTGCCAGTTCAGATCGTAGTTTTCTTATGTGATAATGGTCTTATAAGACAAATGAAATAAATAAAAATCCCTATTGTAATGTTGTATAGAAATAAGGAATCCACGAGTTTTATGAAGGTAACTAGATTTCGGGAGTAATCATAGTTTTTGACTTTGTCAAGTAATCTTTATAACTCTGGAGTACACAGGTAGTTTCCCGATCACCGTAGTGAATTTGTAAAACTTGAGAGAGGTGGTAAATGCTGAGAACATGTGAAGTGCCCAAATATTGAAGTAGATAATTAACATGTAATTTTAAATGTAATTATATATTTGTTTTGATGATAAGAAAAGATAAAAATAGTTCTTGAGGTGTACAAAGGTATGACACCATTATTATGGGAAAGTATCGAGCCAAAGAAGCTCGTAGTTATATGGAACTTTAAGATAGGTACTTTATGGAAGTGAAAATAATCATGAATTGTTGGTTTTAAAGAAAACCATGTGTTTTAATCTAATATTTGTTTTATTCTTATGCTATTCCTTGTTCACTTTGAACAAGTAGAAATATATTGGTCAGTAGTTTATTTGTTTTATTGTTTGTAGCGCCATAATTTTGATTAATTAAATGTGTTAAAATAGGAGTTGATTTTGTTGTTATTTTTGCAAGTGTATCCTCTATTTAATCCAAAATGTGTAAGTCACAGAGTGGGAGAACTTACCGCAGCCCCGAAAATCCCGAATTGAGCAATGCTGGCATATTGTGATTTGCATATTTCTTGCTGAAAGGGCACAATATATCGGTACGATATCATGTTATAAGGCAGTTAAGTTGCTTTCTGAGGTAGAATGAACCGTAAAGATGTCATCAGAGCATCAATGTTATCCATAGCATTCATCAGAATCACACCCTGATTTAATATGAACAAAATTAAATAATGTCATTTAGACTTTCACGGCCCGTGTTATTATTCATAATGTTGAATTTTGGGCTTATGCCGTGTTTTATTATATTGCAATTCGACGCGTTTCGAAAGAAACCATGTCTTTCATCGTCAGGAATAATCTGGAATACGACAATGTTGCTAAGAGAAAGCAACGAAGAACATATAGAAGGTGCCCAAAGATGGACGCCATTATAGCCCCATGTTAGGGACAACGGAAAGCAGCAGTGAACCCTGAGAAAGTAATTCACTGCCTTTTTGTGGTTATGGAAACAATTGAAATAAATTAGATGCCAGTGGATTAACATTCGTATAAGGATTTACTGTACCAAGTTTCACTGCACTCGGATGGTTAAATTGCGAGAAACATCCATGTGCATATTTACACTTCGCGTTGCCGCCATGTTAGATTTGTGATCACCAGGTTATTTAAAGTCCTATAGGTGAACTTATGTTCATAGCCCCCATGAACATAAAAAATCAGTTTGATTGCTATAATAAATTCGTAGATATTCAGAGCCGTCCAAATATTTCGGATGGTCGCCATGTTGGATTGTTAAATGTATAGGCCATAGAGTCATGTACCATTAAAGGAAAATTATTGCGTAGGTTCAATGTTCAAACGTTGACTTCGATCGCATGATTACGACACAAGAAATGAAAACTTAATTTTAAAATTCGCACTGCCGCCATCTTGAGGTTATGTAAACAATTGAACTAAATTAGATACCAGTGCATTACAATGTGTATAAACATTTCCTGTACCAAGTTTCATTGCGTTTGGAACATTAAATCGCGAGAAAGGTCTATTTAAAATTTGCAAATTCGCTTGGCCGCCATGTTCGTTTTGTAGTTAACCGGTTTTTGAAGGTCTTATAGATGAACTTCCAGTAGTGCCCTTTATCTCCGTACAAAATTTCAGGGTGATACCGCTAGTAGTTTCGGAGATATTGAATGCCGGTGAAATATTTCGCACAGCCGCCATGTTGGATTGGTGAGACGTAACAAAATTTGAAGGGCACGATCGGGGTCGTCCGAAATTGTGCTGTGAACTTACAGAGTTTCATTGAAATCGCTCCTGCCATTTAGAAGTTATTAGGAGGGGACACACACGCACCATCACACACACACAGACACACACAGGGACAAAAGGTGATCTCATAAGCCTATTTGATCAAAATTGAAAATTGGCTAAAAAACTATGGCCACGTAACAAGATGCTTCTCTACAAATAAGCCACTGCTGTCGACCAAAATATTATGTGTACTCGAGTTTGAAGGTTGTTTGTGAAGTAACCAATAGAACTACATAAAATCCAATAACATCATCATTTTCATCGTTCTATTTTACGTTAGTTCATATAGGTTTGGCATTTTTAATTTATATTTTAATTTTTTTTTTTATCGCAGTTGAAACACAAGAAGTGCCCGTTTTTAAGCGTGTTTCAACCATGCGTCACATTTAAGAATTATTATCTCACAAACCCGTCATCAGATCGAATCTAAATTTTAACACAATATACACTGGAATATTTTATAACTGTTTTATTAAGTTAAACATTTTGTGTGTACAAGAAACAAAGTTGTTATCATTTTGGTAAGGTAACTTTTTCTTGGCTCGGGGTCGTTGGAAAATGTAGTTCTTGGTCGCGTTTGTAATCCTTATACATCAACATGTTATGCTGTATGACTGTGAAATACGTACATTAATTCAATTAGTTTATATCGGTTTGTATTTGTACGGGGAAATAAGACATGGTTCACCAGCTAGCCGCTCCGGGGAAAGCTGTACAGTATTGCCAAGATGGAGTCCATCATTCATCATGGTGTTCCTCGCTCGGAAGTGATAGGCTCCATCTCAGCAACGCTGTACAGAGAGACACACACTCATAGTAAACCAGCCTATGGTTTGTTTGCCGGAAGTGTAATGTACGGTAATGCTCATTGTAAACTCTGCACTTTTTTGTTATCGCAAGGTGAGTTCAGTTAGCCTTCTGTGGCTGAGAGCCGACACAACATCGTCCTGTGGTTCGGCGGCCATCCTTGCACATTTGTTTTTTTTTCCTCTCATCACAGATATGCCTTCACCAATCATTAGTTAAAAGAAAGCCCACACCCTTAAAACGAACCGTCGTATATGCCTCTGCGATCAATGGTTCGCGAAATATCCATTGATCCATTGGAAGCACGGCCACCATGGCCAGCCACATGCTTGTTGTTTAAACACACACCACCGGTACAGTCTCTCTCTCTCTCTACTACCACTCTTAAATAATAATATTAAAAAGGTAAAAAAACTCTTTATTTTCAACATAGCTTGTTACTGTAGGTTCTTTGTAAAAAAAATCAAAAATAAATAATACATTTCAAAAAGGGCCCTCACCCCGACTCGTATAATACCTTGCATGTCAAAATCCCATCATGGGTTCAGAAAATATCAACAAAAGTGTAGTTAAGCCCCTTGTCAAAATTTCAAAAATTAATTCAAAAAGGGGGCGTCACCCCAAGTCCTACGATACCTCATAGGTCAAAATCCCATCTTGGATTTAAAAAATATCAACAAAAGTGTAGTTAGGCCCTTTGTCGAAATTTCAAAAATAAATTCAAAAAAGGGGTGTCACCTCAAGTCCTACGATACCTCATAGGTCAAAACCCGATCATGGATTCAAAAAATGTCAACAAAAGTGTAGTTAGGCCCTCTGTCAAAATTAATTAAAAAAGAGGGCGTCACCCCAAGTCCTACGATACCTCATTGGTCCAAAACCCATCATGGATTCAAAAAATATCAACAAAATTGTAGTTAGGCCCTTTGTCAAACTTTCAAAAGTAAAAAAATAAGTTAATAAAAATTCAAAAAGTTAAAAAATATTTCTTTTTTCGTAATGTGTCGTTAGGCCCTTCAGCAAAATTTAAAAAATAAATAATAAATTCAAAAAGGGGGTGTTCCCCGAGTGCTACAACACGTCACACATCAAAATCCGACCATGCGTTCGCGAGATATCGGCAAAGTCCGCGAAAAAGTAGGCTATGAGTTAGCTTTACCACTATGTAACTACTAAATTTTCTGTCCTAGAGAGCTGTAACTTATTTTTGGTGTAGAGGGGGTAAACACCATTAATTTATGTCAAACACACTTTTTTGTAAAATTCAAATTCCTAATTTCCAACATATAGCCAATCTTAAAAATTAAACATTTTTGAAAAAAAAAAGTGAAAAATATTGTGCCCGTCAGAGGAGTTTGCCGAGGTACCATCAACCGATATGGTAGTCCAGACAGTCCCATCTGTCGAACACATAAACTGAGAGGATCTCCTTTAAGGCTAGCGTAGCACGAGTACTATGGTCCCTGGGTATCAGGTCCATTCATGGAGGAAATGTCATAGACAGCCAAAGAAGTACACCCTCAAGCACAAAGCTAAGAAATGAGATCAGCAGGCTTACGTAAAATCTCGTGAACATGTTTATTCAATTTAACAAACCCCTATCCTACTTCGGAGGGTTAGTTCGGCTAATCCGCAAAGCTAATAAACAAAATAAATAAACAGATCAGGGCCCTAACTGAAGCTAGGTTACACCCTCACGAAAGTCCTTTAATACAAAAATGTAAGCAACAACAACAACACTTGGAATGTGGCACGTAAGGTAATCCCTACGCAATTATAAACAAGTGATTAAGATTGGAATTTACATTTAACATGACAACCAAACAAGACCTAAGATATGATGATACAACTTCCGTATTTACATTTAATTTGAATTAATTTAGCTAAGTCCTGACATGACGAAAACTTATGGCGATAGGCGTCCGTAAACAAATAATTACTTCAAAAGCCATTATGACAACCAATGTCTAACAATAAAAAAACAACATCTGATAACAACAAATACAACAATAATACGGGTACACAGGGAATAAACACATAAATAAAGCACTAGACACATATACTTTCTGATTATAAATCCTGCCTGCACAAATTGAGATGCTCCTTGCAATCAGTTGCCTTCTGAGTGTGTGTGAATTACGTTGACAGCTGCGTAGTAAAAACTACGTCATATGCTGTATGAGTATGCGCCCTACCAATTACGAACTTTTCGTTCGGTCGCTACTCCATCGGTTTAAGTAATGTCAGCTAGTCTAATATCACTTCCCTCTGGGAAATGCTTCAACTCATGGTATCAGTAAGCAAGCAAAATGTAGGTTCAAGATTATACGAGGCACGTCCAGAAAGTAAGTTCAGTTTGGTAATAAAATTAAATTGTGTACAGATACAGAAAAATTATTTATTGCACAACATTCTACACCTCTTAAACTACTTTTCCACATAACTGCCGAACTTTTGCAGGCATTTTTCATAGCGTGACACAAGTTTTTGGATACCTTCTTCATAGAAGTTTGCCGCCGACCGTAAACGAGAGTGAAGACTCCCCTGTAAGATATCCTACCGTTTGGCCACCACTGTTAGGAAAACTGCGTGCTTACCAGGAGAACTGCGTATGTTTAGGAGTTCTCCTGACCACATACACATACACATTACCAGGAGAACTGCGTAAACCTTTCTTTAGAAACCACGTATGTCCTAAAAGCAAAATAAACGTCGTATGTCCCACATACGTGGTTTTTAAATAAGAACTCTCCGACCATTAGACATAAGAGGTTTTTAAATTCATCTCCAGAGAAAAGACTGTCGAATATAGACTTAAGAGGTTTTTAAATTCCGATTCTGCTTTGAATTCTGATTAGGAAAGAGGTAACATTCAATGTTGAGAAAATTCGACTTACGAGGTTTTTAAAGAAAGGTGACGAATGCTTAGGAGTTCTCCTGACCACATACGCAATTTGCCTAACAGTGGTGGCCAAACGGTAGGATATCTTACAGGGGAGTCTTCACTCTCGTTTACGGTCGGCGGCAAACTTCTATGAAGAAGGTATCCAAAAACGTGTGCCATGCAATGACAAATGCCTGCAAAAGTTCGGCAGTTATGTGGAAAAGTAGTTTAAGAGGTGTAGAATGTTGTGCAATAAATATTTTTTCTGTATCTGTACACAATTTAATTTTATTACCAAACGGAACTTACTTTCTGGACGTGCCTCGTATCAAACAATCAATCATTAATTAATTCAATCAATTTAGAGTAATTAGGTTTCATGATTTAGAATCGTAGATTTAGGTTCCCTGACTGTTTTATGTCGAATACTGATGATAATCCATGACACAGGCTGAATACCTAAGAATAGCGAGTCTCTCTGAGATCATCACAAAAATCGGTGACTTCTAGTCACGAGAATTACACGAGCTAACACCGGCTCGGTAATACAATAACACACATAGCTCGCACAATGAACCTCGGAACGAGCCTGGCAGAAACGATCAGTACTCTTCGTTAACATCAATACTGGTCGTAGATATTAATCCATCTAAACGACATTGCTCTACAGGCACTATAATAACATCAATTAACTAGCCTTATACACAGCGTCATCATGGTCATAAAAACATTGGGAAAACCTTTCATCAATTCCTAACATTCAAGATATAATAATATATCAAAACTGTCGCTTCCAATAGCGATCTAAATGTGACGCGGTGGTCATCCTGATTATAGAAAAAATTACAGTCAGTCTGAAAGACTAGACATTATATCATTTCAAATGACGCATGCTACAAATGCTACACATGTTAGAGAGGCTCAGGAGGGCTTCTCGCTTCGCTCGAAGCCCCAGAACTCTTTCAACAGACTCCATTACCCATTAACATAGGCTTCCCGCGCGGGCACCTCTTTAAGGGTCACCCTGTATTTGAATCTGACATCTTTTACAACTCTTTAAGAGTCACCCGTTATTTGAATCTGATATCTTGCAAACCTCTTTAAGGGCCACCCTGTATTTGAATTGAATCTAACATACTGTACACCTCGTTAAGTGTCACCCTGTAATTTGATCTGACATCCTGCACACCTTTTTAGGATGCACCCTGTATTCTTATCTGGCGTCTTGTTTATCTCTTTAGAAGTCACAAGGTATTATTGTGTGACATCTTGTACACCTCTTTAGGAGTCACCCTGTATTCTTGTCTGACATCTTATGCACCTCTTTAGGAGTCACCCTGTATTCTTCTCTGTCATCTTGTAGACCTCTTTAAGAGTCACCTTGTATTCTTATCTGGCACCTTGCATATCTCTTTAGGAGTCACCCTGTATTCTTATCTGGCATCTTGTACTGTATTTTGCTCTGACATCCTGCACACCCTGTATTCTTGTGTGCCATCTTGTACACCTCGTCACCCTGTATTCTTGGCTGACATCTTGTGCACATCTTTAGGGGTCACCCTGTATTCTTCTCAGCCATCTTGTACACCTCTTTAAGAGTCACCTTGTATTCTTATCTGGCATCTTGTATATCTCTTTAGGAGTCACCCTGTATTGTTATCTGGCATCTTGTACTGTATTTTGCTCCGACATCCTGCACACCTCTTTAGGAGGCACCCTGTATTGTAATATGGCATCTTGTATATCTCTTTAGAAGTCACTCTGTATTCTTGTGTGACATCTTGTACACCTCTTTAGGAGTCACCCTGCACCCTGTATTCTTGTCCGACAAATTGTGCACCTCTTGAGGAGTCACCCTGTACCCTGTATTCTTCTCTGCCATCTTGTACACCTCTTAAAGAGTCACCTTGTATTCTTATCTGGCGTCTTGTATATCTCATTAGGAGTCACCCTGTATTCTTATCTGGCATCTTGTACACCTCTTTAGGAGTCACCCTGTATTCTTTTCGCTTCGCTCAAAGCCCCAGGTCGCTCGACGCCCCAGGACTCTTTCAACAGACTCCATTAACCATTAACTTCGGCTTCCCGCGTGGCTGCATGACGTCACGCACTCGTTGTCCTTTACCCATTAAGTTAGGCTTCCCGCGCGGCTGCATGACGTCACTTCCGTCTCCGTAACGCAACCGTCTCCGTCCCGCATAACTTTAGACTCAAGCATAACGACGAAGTTGACAAGAACAGCTGGTTAGCCTACATATAAGCTGCAAACCTTGACCTTGGTCAAGAATACATTCCTCACAGTTATGTAACGTCAGAATACGTCTTGAAATAATCAATAGTCTGTCTCGCTCGTAACGGCGCAGTGGTTCATGGGTACAATAACTGGTTTCACACGTGAATCTGATGGCACTCAAAAGCTCTGCGTCTGGCAGAAATATTACAACACTCATTCAAGGAAGGATTCACATATTTCAGTCCTAATGCGAATTGTACACGTATTCCTATTATAATTCAATAACTATTAGATTGGGTACTGCCTGAATATACGCAGTACGGCGATCTAACATGTTTGACATAGCAAACACAATAATATGGGAGATATAACACTCCCTCTCAACTGATTTGGTTATAAACACATTCTACTCTGTCTATTTACAAATGTTCTTTGATAATGTTTGCGTGTCAACTCCTGGACACAAAATATAATGAAATGCACAACACTTTCTAACTCTGGCGTTATTTAAACTGATACGTCGTAATACAGGGTTCGGTGCTAAACTGGTAACATGAATATTACCTAAAATTTGTGGCTTCAGAGATCCACAATGCTTAAAGAAATCCATTTATAAATGTGATGATTAATCCTCAATAGCACCAAATGATACGCTATTAAAACAGTGGCGCAATTAACAAAATAACAGAACAGGGTGTCTCAAAATTATATACACGGATGGCATTTCATCCAGTTATACTCAGTCTAAGCTGATAGGAAAAATATAGCTCAACAGCTATGACAAGATTAATGGGATTCCAGACTTGACGTTTTAATACGCCCCAAAAAGAAATGCACAAATGGAATAAATCCAAATACACGGTGTCTCACCAATATAACGTTCTGAAAATTAAAGACACCTGATGAATCCAAATTACTAGCCCTACCTAATTGGTTGTCAAAGAATTCGGTTGATTTCTAAACTACGTCTACCATATTAATACCTCGCACAAGAAAAGGAAATACAGAATTCACAGGACCATTGGTAAATCACCTCATTCCAGGCTTGGAATTGAGGGGTATGCAACTTCTTATGGCAGAAGGGAATGAATGCATCCTAGGCCATCCATCCTTGGCCTTATCCTCCTTCTGTCCATTTGCTGCGTCCTTTTGGTCTCCTTCCAAGTAGTCTTGTGTAGTTCGCGAACGAACTAGTTCGGAAGAGCGGGTCTCGCAGACGAACTACCGAACTAGTTCCCAGATCCCTCGCTTGTTAGTTCGTTCGATCTTTTTCCGCTGACTGAATTGTAACAGCGCGAGAGCGCGGGTCCACCGTAGCTCGTCAGCTCGTCACGTCATCACTCATTGCACAATCACATGCGCTTCGTTCAGTCAGTTCAGTTGATTGAGTATCTATTGTTAGTGGCAAGATTGTCAAGTTTTGGCGCGGCGATTGTCAATGTTGGTTTATAATAATAACAGTATAACACACTACTAGTGCTAACACGCTAATAGGTAATATTGTAATGTAATACAGTGGCGGTTCATAAATTGAAGTTACTGATAGTTAACTGATTTGGATGTGGGGATAATTCCACAGTTTTATTTAACTTGGTCATTTTGGATTATTTGAAGATATGTCCAATTATTTGGAAAATCGGCGAACTGGATTAACATTACCATTTTAATGAACTGGTTGATAAAAGTTTGGTGCTTTTCAGTCGGTCAACACGAATGTATCCAAACATAGCTGGGTTATGCCCCAATCCTGAAATAAATTACATGAGATCAATAAATACATGTATTTTATGAATGTATTTCAGGATTGAGGCATAACCCAGCTCTGTTTGGGTACATTCGTGTTGACCGACTGAAAAGCACCAAACTTTTGTTTACTTAGGCAACACTGAAAAATGGCTTAAAACCTCACAATGAACTGGTTGATATTTATTTTTCTCGATACATGGTGATACAACTACTTTTACCTGTTTTTAAGAAATGAACATTATTACGATGATTCACAAAGAAAAGCGAACTTCTATGGACAAACACTCTGAACTAAAAAAACCTATTCCTCCCATTCGTGCCATAAAGATAATGTTCCCAACGGTTTCAGAGCAGGCAAATAATGAATATCACGAAGCAAGTAAGAAATGAAACAAAATTGCGGGGGGACAAGTAGGAAATGGAATCGGATGTTGATATACGCGAAAAATGATGATGATAATAGTTGTTTTAAGGGGCCTAACATCTAGGTTATCGGCCCCACGCGAGAAAGAAAATAAAGAGAATAATAAGTGTATGCTTCTACGAACACATCGTCCATACTGTTATTCCTTTAGGTACGGTACCGGTATTTCACTAATGATTAAAAAAATGACGGCTTTTGGCTTTATAAACAATAGAAAGAGAAATTGTCTCAGAAGGAAAGTCATGGACCCTAATTAAAAGGATGGCCAACAATGGAGTGAGATGGAAGAAGTTTGTAGCTACCCTATGTTCCTACAAGGAATAAAAGGAAATAAGGAAGGAATAAGGAATTTCACTAATGTTCCAATACTCATATTTTTGTATTTTTTATCTTCGAATATCAAAATGTAAAACACATTACTACACACGCAACATGTCAATATCTAATACACGAACTGCACGTGCAGCGAGCATAGTAACTGTTACAGTAGCCTACAGTATTGCTTGAAACGAGAGCAATGTGAATGAGCAATCACTGGTGACGAGTAATGAGTGGTGACAAGACTGCTATAACAAACAAGGAGCGCGTGCAGTGGCAGTAGCAAGGCGAGCGAACGATCTGTCTTCGAGATGGGAACTAACGAACTAAAAGAGCGAACTAGTTCGCTAAGGAGCTGCGAACTAAACTGATCGCTCCCAACCGCGAACTATGATGCGCAATACTACTTTCAAGTAGTTTCCTCTTCATGGTGGCTGGTTATAATCATGGGATTCTTATGGTTTTCATGTCCCCCGTGGTTTGTAGGTTCCAATCCATAGTGTAGTTTAATCTCAGGACATCTCTCTCACATGGGCAGCTTAAGCCATGTTACACATCATAGATGACGATGGTAAGATGTCACACACGTGGTCGTCGAATTTAAACATGTTGGGTAGAATTTCCACACGTGTTGCACAGAATTTAAGTGAAATTATGGCAGAAAAATTAAATCTCTCACTGGCTTTAAACACAGTTGCAGACAATGTTTCAAAAATGGCCTTCACTGGTATGCTCACAAACTTAAATGATACTCATGTAGTATCAGCACACTGAAGCTATTACTTGTGCAAATCACTTAATATCACAGCAATCGAAAATAGTACAATTCGCGCACAACTCGTGGCGATACGTTGCTCAACAGTGGCGTAAATTTCACTATGTAATTCAATACTCACAGTTCATTTTAGATTATTTTTCCACCTCGTGAACTAAGTGAAT
Source organism: Meconema thalassinum (assembly GCA_946902985.2). Taxonomy (NCBI): domain Eukaryota; kingdom Metazoa; phylum Arthropoda; class Insecta; order Orthoptera; family Tettigoniidae; genus Meconema; species Meconema thalassinum. The sequence goes on from OX336390.1 coordinate 47,197,391, forward strand.
TTCAGCAGCGTGGTGAAATATGTTTCACGTGCTGGGTACAAAAATGTCGAAAATCGTAGTTTCGCAAATATAACCCCTGTTCTGAATAATTCACGCTCAACTAGGCGTTTCACTGATCGATAGCACACACTGAAGTGCTTATTAATACTCGATGCTTCGAGATACAATTGTTCACCATCACTCTATGAGTGGACTTGGTAACGTGGGTACGACAAACCCTAACTTGTCACGTCCAGCATGGACTGATCCAGAACTCAGTTTGACGAACGCCGGATCAGCGTTCCTGGCTTCATGGACGTACTCTAGTCGTTGAGCGACTAATTATGTCCAGTTCGCATATCTGCGATGGAAATACCTTTACCGTACACATTCAAATTGGTAAATTCGTACAGAATTACAAAATGATAAATCCTGAGACTCGTGGAAGCAAAATATGTAATAAAATATGCTCAGCAAAAATAATAGTGTGTTTCTCCAAAGTCAAGAGAAGATCTTATATCATGACAAAGCTCGTGCTGGCTTCTGGGTGCGTTCTGTGCTGTGGCAAAGCACTCACACCTCCCTTCAAGGAAAATATCACCGGGGATGAGCTCACACGGGCTAAATATAAAGTTTTGTTCTAACGATAAATGACATAGAGACCTTTCGTTTCAGTCATGGCACAACACTCTATCATAATTAGTTTTCAAAATATAACATAATTTCAAAAACAAAAACAAATCTTTTTTTAATATTACAAGTTCACCATAGGAAAGGGGATGTCAGCCCAAGTAATGTGACACCTCATATGTCCAAATCGGACCATGGGTTTGCGAGAAAAATCTATTTAAATGTTTCACATTCGCTTGGCCGCCATGTTCGTTTTATGGGCACAGCTGCGTCGAGTGAAGCAGAACTCTCACATTGCTCATGTACTAACATGGTTACTATGTCGGTGTCATTATTATTAATTGGCATATCAACTGGCTCAAAATAATCCTTTAATCTGATTGTTTAGAATTCAAATGAACATCCAGTAAAATTCGTATTCCTGCACTATCCAATTCTATTCAATTATCTATTCGAAGAATAAATATCAAGAATAAAATATGAAAAGATAAAAATCTAAATAAATATAAAAATATCAAATTTTTCATCGGTTCAATTTCAAGCATTATCGTAGAATTTAAAAATACTCATCGTAGAACCGTTGGCTATATTTCCAAAATAAAATTAACTATAACGAAATAACATCAAAAAATGGGCAAACGAGTACTACTAAAATTTCAAACTATCAAATGATGCAAACACTGCCTTAATGAACTGCAACGTCGGCTTTCCTGCCTGTAATTCCTTCATGTTTCGATTTTAGAATTCCGCGTCATTCTCCTTCTAGGTTCTAGATGAAATCAAACCTCCGTCTGTGGACTGCCCCATGGTTCCAATTTGCTCCAATATTTCTCTTGTAGTCAAGTAGCCATCATCTTCTGCAGACTATTTGATATAATTTTGTAATGATGCCTTCCTTTTTCAGATTTTCATGAAGATTGCATTATGCCATTCGTCTGCATATTGATGTTCTTAATATTTCCTGACCTAACCATAGTAGTTAATAAAATCATCATCTTATCATGATTTTCTACTCCATATTCACAACTGTAGCACCGTTGAATTCAACTATCCTCCTCAACTCAGATTTATTTATATTCCATGGTTGAAATATAATTGCTTTCCATTGAATAATATGCAATATGTATGACAAAACCAAGTATTTTGAGAGTCGTCATTACGGGAAAGCCCCTTTATCAACTGCATATGGAACAATTGGGAATGTTGATAGCTCGGCGAATGGGTCCACCCGAATGGCAGAGATGACACTTCAATCTCGGAGAGGTGCACTGAACTCAATGCAGCCTATTGTCTATCATGCAACCGCCACAACAGGAGGTGTATTTCAAAAAATGCAAAGATCTGTCATCATAAAACCGTTATTAGACCACAGTTTTTATATGCAGCAGAGACTCTCTTGATGAACAAGAAAGGCTACATGTATGATTTGGAGAAAGTCGAGAGACGTACCTTTGAAAGATTCATGGATCAAGATTGCTCCCAGATGGCTCTTATCGATTTAAAGCGAACACCGAACTATACCATCAGTTGGAACCAGCCACCACTATCATGCGACGGAGATGACTGAAATTCTACGGGCACCTCTTCCGGATGGGGAGCGATAGAATCACCAAGAAGATCTTCAACTTGATTAATGGCTACAAGACTGGCAGCTTGTGGCTTAATGAAGTGAAGCAAGACTGAATAACACTGGCATTTTAGACTGTGATATTCTTGACCGTTCCAAATTCTGTGCTAGTGTTAACTCTTGGTCCCCACCCGACCACCCCTCGCACAGGAGAGGAAGGACAAGTTATTGGCTGGACTGAGGAGATATTGGAGAACAAGGAAAGCATCGCAGGAGCACTAGTCATAAGCGCTCTTTAGTGGGCTTAAATCACTAATAATAATGCAATATAATTATCTTTTATAATGTTCTTCAATGTTCATACGTCTTCAATGTTCATTCGTCGATAATTCTTAAATCCACTTTATTTCCGAATACGGCAACTTGCGTAATCTTATTTCGATGTAGCACTGTAATATAATTTATTAACTTGCATGCCTCAATTTACATAAAATGTTCGCTGATTGTCAATATGTCGATTTAATATCTTAATATCCACCTTCGTTTCCTCTGATAACTATCACGGACTTACTTATTATAATGTTCACGTGCTCTGAATCCACGTAGTATAGTCACTTTTCACTATCAAAATATTCAAAAGAATATCCCCTGACTTGTAGATGCAACTGCCACTTATAACATATTTTTTAGCGTATGGCTCTTAGTGCCGGGAGTGTCCGAGGACAAGTTTGGCTCGCCAGAGTTCGTAGCTGCTTCTATGTGGACGCCTATGGGGTGAGCGTGTGGGGTGTTGTCTGGGGAGGAAAGTATGAATGTAAGGACAAGGAATTGGTAGGTAGCGGCTGTGGCCTATAGTTAGGGACCAACCCTAGCATTTTCCTAGAAGAAAGATGGGAAAACACAGAAGACCATTTTCAAGGTTGACGGCGGGGGGATTCGAACCTCCTCGTCTCCCGGATAAGAGCGACTGCCTGCAGCCACGCCGTAACGACCACGGCTAACTCACCCAGTATGGTCTTGATGATCCGCCGTTAAAGAAGACAGTCACTAGGCTACTGCCATCATCAATTAGTCATGAGTCCGAGGCTCCACTTGAACCTAAGGAATAGCCGAACAATATGGCCATAATAATTAGATACCGTACTTGATAAGAATCTGTATTTAGAATCCATTGTGATTGATTTCACGTTGCCTTTTTTTTCATCGAAGTTTAGAGACATTCATAGAAACACGTATTTTAAAAGAACATCATTATATTGTGATTATCTTTAGTTTTATCTTATCTCAGTAGCCTACCGAATACTGATATCCAAGATCCACACACTCAGCTACCACAGAGAAGTGTCTCGTTGAATAACGCCCCACAGATTAAGGCCCGTTCTTACAATCTCCGGTTAAATATTTACTGGCACCTTTACTGCAAGTTTACTGGAACTTGATTCTTACAATACCCGGTTAGCGACAAACTGACAGTAAAATAAGCCTTAACCGGCAGTGAACTTTACTGGAGGATTCTCCTCCTGTAAACTGCTTTACTGCCAGATTTTCCGTTATAATCTCAACGCCAGCTGATTACATATATAGTCAATATGCCTAGAATTATCCGTAATTTCATGGGTTTCGTAAATGCTGATGCTGTTCAAAGAAGGAGACGACAAGTATATAAGAATCGAAGTGATTATTACGAGGAGTTAGATGATCACGACTTATTTAGATGATTCCGTTTGAGGAAGCTTTTCCCCTTGAGGCCTTTATTTGTCTCATATGGAGATAATTGTCCTTCTATATCTAATATTTCCCTTTATAATCATAACGTAACAAACAGATTGCGCCAAGAACACAATTCAAGATCAAGGAATATAAAAAATATATTTATTATTTACTCCCTGCCGCAGATCCACTCATGCCAACTATTGAGAGGTATCAAGTAATCTGCAAATTGAACCAGAAATATGTACCAACTGTTGAAAATTATGCGCAGATCTGCTAACCTACCGTAAACATCAACCGGAACATGGTAAGAAGGATCGAATGTTTACCGGGGCTTTACTCCGACCGTAAAGACAGTTAGAGTTTACTGTCACTTTACTGGAGATTGTAAGACCGGGCCTTAGTAGGAGTCTTCCATTTTAATTTTGGCCAAATGAATGGCTTTTCATGAATCCCGGCACTGGCAGTGTGGTTTTTTTCCTGGACCGATGGTTGGTTGGCTCCTCACTTTAGGGGCTGCTACAGCGCAGTCATGTAGCCCCGTGTACTTTGGGAGTGTGTAGAATCTGTCTGATAACCGGTGTTAATTCTAATGGTTGTATTAGTGTGTGTTAACTGTTTTTAATTCAAGTAAGGACTGCAGACATTCCATTTTCAAGTAGTTCCAACTATTGCTACCAAACGCTACCGTCAACGACTAACTAGTTCTGAACTTGGTTACTAGATGCCACCGCAGTCAGCTCCTGGTGACGAACGTTGGAACCTAAGAGCGTTATTCAAACCTAACCTATAATTTAGCTTCACACAAGTGTAATTAGTGGAAGGTTCTTTATCATGCCATAAATCCTGACATGGGACCGCTGGCTTTACTTCCCCTCCGAAGGAAGGCATACTGAGGGATTTTCATACAACTCACCATTCTTAAATTACGTCTGATAAGAATTCGTCTCACATGCATCTCCATGATAATATAATTAATAGACCAGTCAGTGATTTTAACTCATCATGCCGAGACGTAAAACGGATATAGTTCGTAGTTCTTTGACATGAAAACAAAAAAGCGCTTATCACGTAAGGCATTCATAACTGTTCCCGAGCGAAGTCGAGGCGGGTTACTAGTATTGAATAAGGTATAGCTGCCGGTAACTGTACAATCCCTGCATTTACCTGGTAGGAGTGTGGAAAAATCCGGGAAGAACACACTCAGGATATTCGCTGTCAACGCAGGATTGCAAACCTGCGGTCTCCGGACTTGCTGCAGCTAGCTTAGCCACACGGCCGTGGTGCACGATTCATGTCCTAGTGTTTTAATAAATCAAAATAACGCACCTTGATGCACATACATGAATGATGGTCATTAGAAGAAAGAATGGCACAATACATAAGAAAACATTTATTTACATATTCAATAACAATTGCAATAATAATATATTATCGGAAATCACATGTTATTTAATTTTGCTATGATATTTGAGTGAAACTACGTAATAACACACGCATTAGAATTTCCATTCAAATGACGTAAGAGTAAGCGGGTAGACGACACTGGGGAAGATGATATTCAGTTACAACGTTCTACAGAATTATCTCCTTAAGATTCGATGGGTGAAGACTATTACAAGTTAATAATTTTGATTGAAGATAGTAACCAATTTGTAAACGGATTTTAACGGTATATTGACTTTCACGGCCAGTGAATTAAAACTCAGCAACTTTTCTAGGAATGTGCCGTGTCTTGTGTGGGGTTTCGCCTAGGATACCAAGCTGGCTCATCAGCCCGGACCCCCTCAGTAGTAGCGAACTGCGCGCTACCTCCCTTTATATGAAGCACTTATGCGCCTCTTTACTGCGAGAACTAAAAGCTCAAGCTCAATCCTAGAGCCCGCTGATGAGCCAGCTTGGTGTCCAAGGCGAAAGCCCACACAAGACACGGCACAAACATAGAAAAGTTGCTGAGTTTTAATTCACCGGCCGTGAAAGCCAATATACCATCTTTTTGGAAACCTTCATAGGGAAGTTATGGCTGCTTGAGCTTTTAGTTCTCGCAGTAAAGAGGCGCAGATGCGCTTCATAAAACGGGAGGTAGCGCGCACTTTGATACTCCTGTGGGGTCCAGACGGGGACACCAAAAGCCTGCTGATGAGCCAGCTTACTGTCGACCAAAGTATTATGTGCACTCGAGTTTGAAGGTTGTTTGTGAAGTAACCAATAGACCTACATAAAATCTAATAACATCATCATTTTCGCCGTTCTATTTTACGTTAGTTCATGTAGGTTTGGAATTTATAATTTATATTTTATTATTTTTTATCGCAGTTGGAACACAAAATGTGCCCGTTTTTAAGCGTGTTTCAACCATGCGTCACATTTAAGAATTATTATCTCAAAACTCCGTCATCAGATCGAATGCAAATTTTAACACAATATACATTGGAATGTTGTATAACTGGTTTATTAATTTCAAAATTTTGTGTGTCCAAGAAACAAAGTTGTTATCATTTTTGTAAGGTAACTCTTTCTCGGCTCGGGGTGGTTGGAAAATATAGCTCTTGGTCGCGTTGTAATCCTTATACATCAAGAAGTTATGCTGTATGACTGTGAAATACGTAAATTAATTCACTTATTTTATATCGGTTTGTATTTGTTCGTGGAAATAAGGCATGATTCACCTGCCAGCCGCTCCGGGGTAGGCTGTACAGCGTTGCTGAGATGGAGCCCATACCTGCCGAGCGAGGCGAGGTCGTATTTTCCCGTTCAAATATAAACCGATATAAAATAAGTGAATTAATTTACGTATTTTAAAGTCATACAGCATAACCTTTTGATGTATAAGGAATATAACGCGACCAAGAACTACATATTCCAACCACCCCAAGCCGAGAAAACGTTACCTTAGATAAATGATAACAACATTGTTTCTTGGACACGCAAAATTTTGAAATTAATAACCCAGTTATACAACATTCCAATGTATCTTGTGTTAAAATTTGGATACGATACAATGAAGGGTTTGTGAGATAATAATTCTTAAATGTGACGCATGGTTGAAACACGCTTAAAAAAGGGGCACTTTTTGTGTTCCAACTGCGATAAAAAATATTAAAATATAAACTAAAAATTCCAATCCTACATGAACTCACGTAAAATAGAACGACGAAAATAATGATCTTATTGGATTTTATGTATGTCTATTGGTTACGTCACAAACAACCTTCAAACTCGAGTACACATAATACTTTGGTCGACAGTAGTGTCCTAGGCGAAACCCCACACAAGACACGGCACAAGCCTACAAAAATTGCTGAGTTTTACATTTTAATGTTTTTAATTAAATTCAATACATTGCGGTGTGGAGTGTTGACAGCTGACGTTCTGGTTGTTGGTTTCTATCCTTCCTCTCGGTCATGACAATGCCTTCTAACGAAGTCCAACCAAAGACCACCTTTTGCTGCGGCCAGGAAGTAGCTGGCATCTTGGACAACTGTCTTGGGCGTCTTAGCTGACGGCTTGATGTCATAATTTAATAATATATGGGCGACACCAATCTTCACTTGGATTTGTGCGAACCGCATTCCTGAAACAAGACAGAACTTGTCATTACAAGTAGTGATGGAGTAGCTATGATCCAAGTCTTTACAGTTGGAAAGTGTAGGACTCACAGTAAGTTGAGAAATAATAATATTTTTTTTAGCGTATGGCTTTTAGTGCCGGGAGTGTCCGAGGACATGTTCGGCTCGCCAGTTTTGTAGCTGCTTCGAGACGGACACCCAATGGGTGAGCTACAAGTGCCGTTGGGGAGGGAAGTTGGAATGTAAGGACGAGGAGTTGGAAGGTAGCGGCTGTGGCCTATAGTTAGGGACCAACCCCGGCATTTGCCTGGAAGGAAGATGGAAAACCACAGAAGACCATCTTTAAGGTTGCCGGCGGGGGGATTCGAACCACCTCGCCTCCCGGATGTGAGCGACAGCCAGCAGTCATGCCGTAACGACCACGGCTAACTCACCCGGTATAATAATAATAATATATATTTAAGTATACACAGAATTTGGCCAATAATAGACCGCTTAGAATCTAAGACAATGGTACATTATCTTTCCTTTTCTTTTCTTCCCAGAACCTTTTCATTCGGCGGCTAATCGTTTGCCGTTGTTCCTCTGACATCACCCTCGTAGGCCGTCGTTGGATTTTGAAACGTGTAACATCTGCTGAACGGACCCGTCGTCGAAATTCCTCCCTGTCCGAGATGATACAATCCGTGATCTTCAGTTGTTGCAGTTCCCATCCTATCTCCTCCAGCCATCCTGTAGTGTTTTTTTAATTTAGAGATGTAATCAAAAATTTTCTTCGAGAGCCGATTACTGTTCATCCTGTTAAGATGTCCATAACATTTTGGTCTTCTCTATTTAATTGAGACTGTAATTTCTTCTATATGACGGTAAAGGTCTTCATTTCTCCTCTTCAACCACCAATTTTCTTTATTCTTTTGGGGACCCAATATTTTTCGAAGTATTTTTCTTTCTTTTTTCTCTAGTTCAACTTGGTATTCTTTTTTATTCAATATTTAAGCATTCAGAACCATATAATACCTCGGACACTCCCGGCACTAAAAGCCATACGATAAATAAATAAACCTCTGGCTTAATAATAGTTGCATAGTGTTTAATTTTTGCTTGGAACGATATCGATCGTTTGTTGTAACGGGTGTGAGTAAGTTTATAGGCAAATTCCATCTTCTTCAATCTCTCCTTGCACGCTGTGTTGTCAAGTCCATTCACCCAAATACTTAAATTTATCAACACTTTGAATCTGACCACATTGTGTTGGTAAATACTTTTCCTTTGTATTCAATATAATTATTTAGATCTTTTCATATGAAATGATAAGACCAGTTTTAATTGCTATTGCAGGTAGTGTTTCAATTATAATAATAATAGACAAGAAAACCAAGGGATCATGGCTCTAAAAAGGATCTTATAGAAGTAGGAATTTCACTTGAGGATATTCAAGAACGTCTTCCTCTCTATAGAAAAAAAACTTTGAGCCCACCAGCGATTCCAATAAAAGCCAAAACTGAGAACAGGCAATAAGTGGACAGCTGACAGAAAGGAGGCGCACAGGAGACGGATGAAGGACTACTGGGAAAAGATTAAAGCTCAATGATGGAAACAGTTGAAGTAACGCGGTCCCTAGCTGGCCGAAACGAAGATGAAGAGAACGACATAACGGATGAAAATAAGTTAAAAGTATGTATATCTGTGTAACCAGTGGCGTACGCTGATTTATTTCTGGGAGGAGTTTACATTTAGAGTTGGGTAAGTTACATTATTAAAAACAATATTTCGATTATTATTCATAAAACGCAACAATTAAATAAACATTTTCTCTGCAGTAAAAGTATTTTAAATATATTTTCAAGCACAATAAACAAATTGAAAATATGCAAAAATTGACAAAATATAGGAAACAGTAACTAAATAAACCGAAAAGATGCATTGGTAATTATATCAACTGTCCATACGTGACTGCTTATAATATTGATAGTATGTGTTGAAAATAAAGTTAACTCATGTTCTTACTGCCATTACTATTGACTCTCAAAATCTGCCAATCTTGATGACTTTATATGCATACAATCCATGGGCCGTGCCCCCTCCCCCCTGGAATCCCGAGAATATTTCGATTGTTCATCGTCACACCAGTTTATTTCATAAATTGAAGTTACCGGCACTGTTAGTTAACTGATTTAGATGTAGGAATAATTCCACAGTTTTATTTAACTTAGTGATTTCGGATTATTTCAAAATATCGCCAGTTATTTAGAAATTCGGCGAACTGGATGAACATTACCATTTTAATGAACTGCTTGATTGTAATTTCTGTCGATACAACTACGTTTGCCTGTTTTTAAGAAATGAAGCAAAGCTTGTAGTTAAACGTGACCGTTAATCTTGAGATCATGAGCCACGGGACCTCCTTTTTACGTGGAATCCGAACCACAGGACAGGGCATTTCACTTCGAAAATCTCACATGCATTGACCGGGAATCGAACCCGGACCGCATTGGTGTGAGGCATACAGCTAGACCGCTGAGCCACCACGCCCCTTATAAGAAATGAACATTATAAGGATGATTCATAAAGAAAAGCGAATTCTATGGACAAAAAAGTGACAGTTAGTCTGAAAGACTAGACTTAGTATCATTTTAAATTCTACAAATGCTGAAAAATGCTAGAAAGTCTGGAGGCGTCTCCCTTCGCTCGAAGCCAAAGACTCTTATCATGTTAGAAAATTATCTGGATAATACTTATCTTGCTTATCTTGTTTCAAATTACTCGCGAACGGCAAGTGATAACCAAGGGCAAAGCAAGGTCAAGTGCGCGGGGACGTGCCCTTTCCATCCAGTCTAAAAACACTTATAGTGGGCGATGTATTGAAGATAGAGATATGCTCTCGCGGACTTTTTTGTAGAACTTTCCATGCTGACCATTTCTTACGCTCATAGCATATTGATATTTTTAACGGTTTGCCCAGCGTAAGCTTAAGAAGCGCACGGACGCCAAGTTTGTTTTCGACTTTTTCACTGAAATCGTTACTGCTTGGCTTCCTTTCATCATACATAAATTGTTTTCTACAGAATCTGTCCTCGAGATATCCTTTATAGAATGGTGAAAACCGCACCAAAATCCATCCAGAGGTTCTCGAGATTACCCGTGACATCCAAGAATCGGGGATTTTTGTCTTATACTAACGAAGTAGAGATTGTCGGGGAACACAGGCACCAAGCGGTACTATGACGTCACACTCCTCAGTGCATCTGGGTACATTTCGTCCCGTCACCGTAACGTAACGCCAGACCCCAGCGTAACGACGAAGTCGACGAGATCATTTAAAATGATAAAACTCTGAACTAACTCCCATTCATGTCCTAAAGATAATGCACCCAACGGTTTCAGAGCAGCCGAATAATGAATATCAGGGGGATGTATCTCATCATCACCTAGTGACAGGTAGGTAATGAAATAAAAAATTTACTTGAATTATCTGGGAAGTAAAATAACGAATGATGGAAGAAGCAGCGGAGAGATATTAAGTAGGATTGCCCAAGCCATGAACGCTTTCTATAAAAAGAAGAACCTATTTACTGCAAAGAACATAAGTCTTGATGTGAGGAAACAAATGTTGAAGACCTATGTATGGAGCGTCGCGCTAGATAGCAACGAATCTTGGACAATAGGAGCGAGAGAGAGGAAAATACTACTAGCATTTGAAACCTGGTGCTATAGAAGGATTATGAAAATAAGCTGGAAAGAAATGGTCACACATGAGGAAGTCTTTAGAAGAGTGGGAGAGAGAAGATGCTACCTTATAAATTTAAAAAGGAGACGGAATCACCTCGTGGGCCACATACTGTGACACAATGGGCTGCTTAAGCTTATAATCGAGGGAACAGTAGACGGCAAGAATTATAGAGGAAGACCCAGACTGGAGTATATGAGTCAAATACTGGAAGATATGAGTTATGGCTCATACTGTGAACTGAAGTGGAAGGCGGAAAGATGGGAAGAATTGCGAGCTGCTGCCAACCAGCCTCACGGCTGTTAACCACAGAGAGAGATCACTGTACAAATTTGCTGTCTTACCTATGCAAATCCGTGGTCCGTCACCGAAAGGTAGATATGCATATTTTGGAATGGATTCTTTCCTTTCATCTGAAAACCTTTCTGGGTCGAACCTTTCTGGCTCCGGATAATACTTGGGGTCGTTCTGGAGAGCGTGCACTGGAATCAGTATCAATGTGCCTGGTTCCACCAGGAGATTACCACCAGACTCTTTGGGCAACTCGCATGGCTTCGTACAGAACTTCTCCATTGTCATCAGTGGAGGATGCATCCGCAGGGCCTCTGGAACAAAAGAGATCGGTAGCTAATTCTCCACCGTCATCAGTGGAGGATGCATCCACAGGGCCTCTGAAACAAAAGAGATAGGTAGCTAATTCTCCACCGTCATCAGTGGAGGATGCATCAGCAGGGCCTCTGAAACAAAAGAGATCGGTGGCTAATTCTCTACCGTCATCAGTGGAGGATGCATCCGCAGGGCCTCTGAAACAAAATCGATCGGTAGCTAATTCTCCACCGTTATCAGTGGAGGATGCATCCACAGGGCCTCTGAAACAAGAGAGATAGGTAGCTAATTCTCTACCGTCATCAGTGGAGGATGCATCCGCAGGGCCTCTGAAACAAAAGAGATCGGTGGCTAATTCTCCACCGTTATCAGTGGAGGATGCATCCACAGGGCCTCTGAAACAAAAGAGATCGGTGGCTAATTCTCTACCGTCATCAGTGGAGGATGCATCCGCAGGGCCTCTGAAACAAAATCGATCGGTAGCTAATTCTCCACCGTCATCAGTGGAGGATGCACCCGCAGGGCCTCTGAAACAAGAGAGATAGGTAGCTAATTCTCCACCGTTATCAGTGGAGGATGCATCCGCAGGGCCTCTGAAACAAAATCGATCGGTAGCTAATTCTCCACCGTCATCAGTGGAGGATGCATCCTCAAGGCCTCTGAAACAAGAGAGATAGGTAGCTAATTCTCCACCGTCATCAGTGAAGGATGCATCCGCAGGGCCTCTGGAACAAAAGAGATAGGTAGCTAATTCTCCATCGTCATCAGTGAAGGATGCATCCGCAGGGCCTCTGAAATAAAAGAGATCGGTAGCTAATTCTCCACCATCATCAGTGGAGGATACATCCACAGGGCCTCTGAAACAAAAGAGATAGGTAGCTAATTCTCCACCGTTATCAGTGGAGGATACATCCGCAGGGCCTCTGAAACAAAAGAGATAGGTAGCTAATTCTCCACCGTCATCAGTGGAGGATGCATCCGCAGGGCCTCTGAAACAAAAGAGATAGGTAGCTAATTCTCCACCGTTATCAGTGGAGGATGCATCCGCAGGGCCTCTGAAACAAAATCGATCGGTAGCTAATTCTCCACCGTCATCAGTGAAGGATGCATCCGCAGGGCCTCTGAAACAAAAGAGATAGGTAGCTAATTCTCCACCGTTATCAGTGGAGGATGCATCCACAGGGCCTCTGAAACAAAAGAGATCGGTAGCTAATTCTCCACCGTTATCAGTGGAGGATGCATCCGCAGGGCCTCTGAAACAAAAGAGATCGGTAGCTAATTCTCCACCGTTATCAGTGGAGGATACATCCGCAGGGCCTCTGAAACAAAAGAGATCGGTAGCTAATTCTCTACCGTCATCAGTGGAGGATACATCCGCAGGGCCTCTGAAACAAAATCGATCGGTAGCTAATTCTCCACCGTTATCAGTGGAGGATGCATCCACAGGGCCTCTGAAACAAAAGAGATCGGTAGCTAATTCTCCACCGTTATCAGTGGAGGATACACCCGCAGGGCCTCTGAAACAAAAGAGATAGGTAGCTAATTCTCCACCATCATCAGTGGAGGATACATCCGCAGGGCCTCTGAAACAAAAGAGATAGGTAGCTAATTCTCCACCATCATCAGTGGAGGATACATCCACAGGGCCTCTGAAACAAAAGAGATAAGTAGCTAATTCTCCACCGTCATCAGTGGAGGATGCATCCACAGGGCCTCTGAAACAAGAGAGATAGGTAGCTAATTCTCCACCGTCATCAGTGGAGGATACATCCGCAGGGCCTCTGAAACAAAAGAGATAGGTAGCTAATTCTCCACCGTTATCAGTGGAGGATGCATCCACAGGGCCTCTGAAACAAAAGAGATAGGTAGCTAATTCTCCACCGTCATCAGTGAAGGATGCATCCACAGGGCCTCTGAAACAAGAGAGATAGGTAGCTAATTCTCCACCGTCATCAGTGGAGGATACATCCACAGGGCCTCTGAAACAAAAGAGATAGGTAGCTAATTCTCCACCGTTATCAGTGGAGGATGCATCCGCAGGGCCTCTGAAACAAGAGAGATAGGTAGCTAATTCTCCACCGTCATCAGTGGAGGATACATCCACAGGGCCTCTGAAACAAAAGAGATAGGTAGCTAATTCTCCACCGTCATCAGTGGAGGATGCATCCGCAGGGCCTCTGAAACAAAAGAGATAGGTAGCTAATTCTCCACCGTCATCAGTGGAGGATGCACCCGCAGGGCCTCTGAAACAAGAGAGATAGGTAGCTAATTCTCCACCGTCATCAGTGGAGGATGCATCCGCAGGGCCTCTGAAACAAAAGAGATATGTAGCTAATTCTCCACCGTCATCAGTGGAGGATGCATCCGCAGGGCCTCTGAAACAAAAGAGATAGGTAGCTAATTCTCCACCGTCATCAGTGGAGGATGCATCCGCAGGGCCTCTGAAACAAAAGAGATCGGTAGCTAATTCTCCACCATCATCAGTGGAGGATACATCCACAGGGCCTCTGAAACAAAAGAGATAGGTAGCTAATTCTCCACCGTTATCAGTGGAGGATACATCCGCAGGGCCTCTGAAACAAAAGAGATAGGTAGCTAATTCTCCACCGTCATCAGTGGAGGATGCATCCGCAGGGCCTCTGAAACAAAATCGATCGGTAGCTAATTCTCCACCGTCATCAGTGGAGGATGCATCCTCAAGGCCTCTGAAACAAGAGAGATAGGTAGCTAATTCTCCACCGTCATCAGTGAAGGATGCATCCGCAGGGCCTCTGGAACAAAAGAGATAGGTAGCTAATTCTCCATCGTCATCAGTGAAGGATGCATCCGCAGGGCCTCTGAAATAAAAGAGATCGGTAGCTAATTCTCCACCATCATCAGTGGAGGATACATCCACAGGGCCTCTGAAACAAAAGAGATAGGTAGCTAATTCTCCACCGTTATCAGTGGAGGATACATCCGCAGGGCCTCTGAAACAAAAGAGATAGGTAGCTAATTCTCCACCGTCATCAGTGGAGGATGCATCCGCAGGGCCTCTGAAACAAAAGAGATAGGTAGCTAATTCTCCACCGTTATCAGTGGAGGATGCATCCGCAGGGCCTCTGAAACAAAATCGATCGGTAGCTAATTCTCCACCGTCATCAGTGAAGGATGCATCCGCAGGGCCTCTGAAACAAAAGAGATAGGTAGCTAATTCTCCACCGTTATCAGTGGAGGATGCATCCACAGGGCCTCTGAAACAAAAGAGATCGGTAGCTAATTCTCCACCGTTATCAGTGGAGGATGCATCCGCAGGGCCTCTGAAACAAAAGAGATCGGTAGCTAATTCTCCACCGTTATCAGTGGAGGATACATCCGCAGGGCCTCTGAAACAAAAGAGATCGGTAGCTAATTCTCTACCGTCATCAGTGGAGGATACATCCGCAGGGCCTCTGAAACAAAATCGATCGGTAGCTAATTCTCCACCGTTATCAGTGGAGGATGCATCCACAGGGCCTCTGAAACAAAAGAGATCGGTAGCTAATTCTCCACCGTTATCAGTGGAGGATACACCCGCAGGGCCTCTGAAACAAAAGAGATAGGTAGCTAATTCTCCACCATCATCAGTGGAGGATACATCCGCAGGGCCTCTGAAACAAAAGAGATAGGTAGCTAATTCTCCACCATCATCAGTGGAGGATACATCCACAGGGCCTCTGAAACAAAAGAGATAGGTAGCTAATTCTCCACCGTCATCAGTGGAGGATGCATCCACAGGGCCTCTGAAACAAGAGAGATAGGTAGCTAATTCTCCACCGTCATCAGTGGAGGATACATCCGCAGGGCCTCTGAAACAAAAGAGATAGGTAGCTAATTCTCCACCGTTATCAGTGGAGGATGCATCCACAGGGCCTCTGAAACAAAAGAGATAGGTAGCTAATTCTCCACCGTCATCAGTGAAGGATGCATCCACAGGGCCTCTGAAACAAGAGAGATAGGTAGCTAATTCTCCACCGTCATCAGTGGAGGATACATCCACAGGGCCTCTGAAACAAAAGAGATAGGTAGCTAATTCTCCACCGTTATCAGTGGAGGATGCATCCGCAGGGCCTCTGAAACAAGAGAGATAGGTAGCTAATTCTCCACCGTCATCAGTGGAGGATACATCCACAGGGCCTCTGAAACAAAAGAGATAGGTAGCTAATTCTCCACCGTCATCAGTGGAGGATGCATCCGCAGGGCCTCTGAAACAAAAGAGATAGGTAGCTAATTCTCCACCGTCATCAGTGGAGGATGCACCCGCAGGGCCTCTGAAACAAGAGAGATAGGTAGCTAATTCTCCACCGTCATCAGTGGAGGATGCATCCGCAGGGCCTCTGAAACAAAAGAGATATGTAGCTAATTCTCCACCGTCATCAGTGGAGGATGCATCCGCAGGGCCTCTGAAACAAAAGAGATAGGTAGCTAATTCTCCACCGTCATCAGTGGAGGATGCATCCGCAGGGCCTCTGAAACAAAAGAGATCGGTAGCTAATTCTCCACCATCATCAGTGGAGGATACATCCACAGGGCCTCTGAAACAAAAGAGATAGGTAGCTAATTCTCCACCGTTATCAGTGGAGGATACATCCGCAGGGCCTCTGAAACAAAAGAGATAGGTAGCTAATTCTCCACCGTCATCAGTGGAGGATGCATCCGCAGGGCCTCTGAAACAAAAGAGATCGGTAGCTAATTCTCCACCATCATCAGTGGAGGATGCATCCTCAGGGCCTCTGAAACAAAAGAGATAGGTAGCTAATTCTCCACCATCATCAGTGAAGGATGCATCCGCAGGGCCTCTGAAACAAAAGAGATCGGTAGCTAATTCTCCACCATCATCAGTGGAGGATACATCCACAGGGCCTCTGAAACAAAAGAGATAGGTAGCTAATTCTCCACCGTTATCAGTGGAGGATGCATCCTCAGGGCCTCTGAAACAAAAGAGATCGGTAGCTAATTCTCCATCGTCATCAGTGGAGGATGCATCCGCAGGGCCTCTGAAACAAAAGAGATAGGTAGCTAATTCTCCACCGTCATCAGTGGAGGATACATCCGCAGGGCCTCTGAAACAAAAGAGATAGGTAGCTAATTCTCCACCGTCATCAGTGGAGGATACATCCGCAGGGCCTCTGAAACAAAAGAGATAGGTGGCTAATTCTCCACCGTCATCAGTGGAGGATGCACCCGCAGGGCCTCTGAAACAAAAGAGATCGGTAGCTAATTCTCCACCGTCATCAGTGGAGGATGCATCCGCAGGGCCTCTGAAACAAAAGAGATAGGTAGCTAATTCTCCACCGTCATCAGTGGAGGATGCATCCGCAGGGCCTCTGAAACAAAAGAGATAGGTAGCTAATTCTCCACCGTCATCAGTGGAGGATGCACCCGCAGGGCCTCTGAAACAAAAGAGATCGGTAGCTAATTCTCCACCGTCATCAGTGGAGGATGCATCCGCAGGGCCTCTGAAACAAAAGAGATAGGTAGCTAATTCTCCACCGTCATCAGTGGAGGATGCACCCGCAGGGCCTCTGAAACAAAAGAGATAGGTAGCTAATTCTCCACCATCATCAGTGGAGGATGCATCCACAGGGCCTCTGAAACAAAAGAGATCGGTAGCTAATTCTCCACCGTCATCAGTGGAGGATACATCCGCAGGGCCTCTGAAACAAAAGAGATAGGTAGCTAATTCTCCACCGTCATCAGTGGAGGATGCATCCACAGGGCCTCTGAAACAAAAGAGATAGGTAGCTAATTCTCCACCGTCATCAGTGGAGGATGCATCCGCAGGGCCTCTGAAACAAAAGAGATAGGTAGCTAATTCTCCACCGTCATCAGTGGAGGATGCACCCGCAGGGCCTCTGAAACAAAAGAGATCGGTAGCTAATTCTCCACCGTCATCAGTGGAGGATACATCCGCAGGGCCTCTGAAACAAAAGAGATAGGTAGCTAATTCTCCACCGTCATCAGTGGAGGATGCATCCACAGGGCCTCTGAAACAAAAGAGA